>JAFBJZ010000660.1:2400000-3000000 GCA_016785225.1 Psettodes erumei
AATGACCCACCTCCATCCTCCATCCTCCGTCCCTCCATCTCCGTCCACAGCCACGCTACGCGAAGCACAATCCTGCCCCGGGCCACGGCTGACTTTCTCTGTAGTTTGCCATGATGTAGCACGCCGAGCAGACAAGCCCTCTTCCTCCTCTCCTCCGTCCCCTCAGAGAGGGAGGTGTGCTAAGGTTGACCGATTTAACAGCTGCTGGGTACCACACAGAAAGTCATTTGTTAAAATCTAATTGATCGCTCCATTTCCACCTCTACACTTGGTGGATGTTCTATCTGCTGTAAGAGCGTGACTGAACAACAGATGCTGTCTGTCCTACGTTGCGCACGGTACGGAATGCAACGGTGATAGGGAAGGAGGATAAAATGAGATGAGATGGGATGAGACACTGTGTATGTTTTAATCCTGCGTGACATCCAGAGCTCACATGTATGAGCTCAGTTTTATGAAGTAATTGAGCTGATGAACAACTTGCAACAAAAGGCTTGTGGGACCTAGTCTCAACATAATTAAAATAAAACAATAAAAACGGCAGATTTTGGTAATTGCTCTCACCTTTGAAGCTTGCTGTTTTATCTCACACTCTGCTAATTCTTGTCATTTTATTTTACACATATACTCTATAGACTTTCTTTTTCTCCATTCACTGACATTGAAGTGACATTTCCCTTCCCAGAGAGACCTTTACTAACCCTGTTTCATTTTCACCTCCTTGCCAGGACCAAGGCCTTTTATCTGGAGGCCTTACTCTGAGATGCAACCAGCAGCTGAGTTCTCACTCCTCATAACACACATATGTACCAACAGCTACAATGGCCCCGGGCCCTCTGGACCCTCGGGGAGCCAGTGTGGTGCAGCACTGGCTAACCCAAGCCCGGCTGACCACGTGACAACAAGACCAGGGCCATGCCTGTGGTCTGTGCACCTCAGAGCCACTTAAAACCAAATCACTTCACATCAAAGCAATCAGCCACCTGCCCCAGGCACAATTCTCACCTGCTGAGTGGTGAGATGGCGAGCGCTCTCTTCACACAATCGCAACACCGCCTCCCTCTCTCTCACCTCACCCCAGCCTGTCACTGCGACCTCAGTCAACATACATAGTGCTGTACACCTACATATTATCATCAGCGGTGGTTTGCACATGCTGAGTGCCTGCCAACCATACACACTCACAGGGAAGCTCTTGCTCCCTGTACATTAGTGGCAGAGAGCAAGCAGCTAATTATAAAACCACTCCGGGTGCCTGGTTGTTCCTAGGCATTGCTGCTGTGCTGCTCCATGCAGAGTGGGGAAAATGAGCCTGTCAGCCCACTCCCAAGTTGCCGTGATGAGTGCAAATGAGGTAAGGCCATGGAGGCCTCTTGGGGAGCTCCATGAGGGGAGGTGGCGCTTGAGGGTGAGTAAATACACACACGCACAGAGCAGAGGGACTGATGGCACTGATTTGTGAGATGTCAGGTAAAGTGGGTCAGTATGTGACAAACAAAAGGGACTTTCAGATCCTCATGCCAGCCAGTACAGTGTGATCGACCAACAGATCTGTGGCACACTGGGGCTGGGTTCAGACACCCAGATACCCACAGAACATCAAGTAGTTTTAGGGTGTAATGAGATGTTGTCCCGTCTTCAAATAAAAATGTATGATGTTAACATCCCTGCTGAATATTGTGCTGTGGTTGTTAAAAAGTAGGACTGTCTGAGGGTCGTGATGAAAAAAGCACAGCACTTTGTCTGAGGTCCTGTGTGAACAGTGGTGGGTAATGATGGTCATGTGCAGCTTGTCATTATGGAAACACGCAGGAAGTTGCAACACTGTCCCAAGGAGACAAAACGGGTGACGGGAGACAGCGATGCGCCTCTGATGATGAGGACCGTCCTGGCACCCCAGCCCATCCTGTCATTAACTCCTGTCAGTGTCTGGGCTCATTTCACATAGACTGCCTGAATGCCTGCTATGATCACAGCCTCACATGCACACAGGCCAAACGGCTTTGATTCCACACTGCTTTCATTAATCCTCTCTATACTTCCCTTTTCCCCGTCTCTCTTCATCTGCATTCCTACACTCCCTCCCCTACCTCTAGTGAGGTATTATTAGCGGCCATACAGAATTTTTTATTTCATTTTGGTGATTGACAGCCAAGGTGATACCTTCCTTTCATTTGCATTTTATGCCGTTTACTCTGTATAGTTGCCACTAATGGCGGTGATTCCCAGACTGCCGCTCCTGAATTAGTATGCTCCAGCCTGGGAGTCAGGGCTGCTAATCAGAGGCTGTGGTGAGAGGAGAAGGACGGCTTCAAATTACATCCTTCACAGTCAACAGGAGGCGCACATGAAAGTGCGACATCCCGTCGTTTTCCTCCGAGCTGAGGAAGTTTGTAGAATGACAGTGACAGCACCCCGCTTACCTCTGAGGCACCCACTAGAGCATCTCCAATTAAAAGCCTCCTATGATTTCCTCTATTAATAATAAATGCCTCTGAGGTTGACAGAGTTGTGATTGGTATGTGTCTGTGAGTCTTTTTAGTACATGTACACATTTGTGTGAGCAGTAGTATATATTTGCTTGTCGCTGTGGTTGCATGCATGCATGCATCCAAGGGAGCGTTCATGAGCTTTTCCTTTTTATGTACATTCGCTGTGGTGTTTTGTTTCATGTGGTCTCCACCTCCTGTCTGTGCTCGTGGTTACCTCATAATCACGACTGAAAAGCCATAACGCGCCTCTGTGGAAACTGAAGATGCCACATTGGATTTCAGCAGGAAATGCAAAGAGGTGTCTCTGTCTTCACTGCTGAGGTAGATGCCGGGAAGCCAGAGACAGTTTTCCAGGAAAAAATGTGTTGCAAACACTGGCTGTCCCCGTGACTTCTGCACAAATGTTGATCAGATTCCAGAACACCTGGAGAGCTGCAGCTCTTTAAAGTCACGACTGCACTATTGTTACTGTTATTACAGATTATGGGCTTCATAACCACCTCAGTCTTAAAAAAAGGACATCATACATTAGGTAGAAGCACACTGATAACTGAAGCACACTATACCTCATCATAATAACAATAATTGAGGAGACATTTAAGTGGAGGGCCAAGCCTTTTTTCAGGGTAATTTGCGAAAATGAAGCAAGCCCATGAAGTGGATAAAAACTTCCCCATAAACAAGTCGAGAAAATGTTTTCACAGAGGACAATGAGGCCGCCTGGTGAGGGCATGACTTCAAAATGACTCATCGAAATGGTTACATTGTTTCTCATTTAACAAACGTAGTCCATCAGAGTCGTGTATGGTAGCCACTCCGGCTGAAGCTAATGCATCTTGATTGCTGGTTTATTTGCACCTCCTATCACTAAAGCACAGCTCTTTGTATTCAGATGTCTTTAAACATCTTTCCCTCACTGTTGTAGCAGTGTTCAAACTACCTTTCCATTCTGCAGATTCAACTGATTTTGCTAACGCTGCCAGCATTTAATCAATATGAATGACTTAAGGTGTCAGTTATCAACACACAAGTGGTTTTTCAGGAAACATTATCTCTCTCAAGCCCCTGATTTGTACCTGAATAATGTCATCTATGGATTGGTGGTGAGTGCATGTGGCAAGTAAGCAACACACATTCTCTGTGGTTGTCATACTTAAGGAGAGATTCATACCAGAGCATAGACAGGAAACATAGTCAGGACCGTTGCAGGCTATAAGACATGAGGACCGCTGTGACAAACCCTAGTGATGAAAGGAGAGGTTTGACCTTGCAGAAGGTCTTTCTGTCTCTGTTCTTCTCCTCCATACCTTCATCCTGACCACAAACAAATCTCAAACTGTTTTGCTTACATTCAGTCTTAGCTTTTCTTGGAGATGCAATTTGAAAAAAAAAGTGACTTTTGAGACCTCAATTACAGATGGATGTTCTGAGAGTAAGCAGAAAAGTGACGAAATTGCAGATTGGGCTATTGCTGCTTGTGTTTACCAGACTGTGTATGTATACTGCGGACAGTTTTAATCCTGACTGTCACTGTTGATCTGTGTTAACAGGAAAATGCTCTTAGCAGTGTGATGCCACAGTCAGCTGGGATCTTTGTCTGTGCTAGACCTGACCAGGTTGGTCAAACTACCGTATGTGGACATTAGACATAGTTGGACTGCAAAGTGAATTGCACAGAGAATAGTGAAGCAACTGCGGGGAAGCAACTTTGGGTATAAGGTTTCTGTTTCTTCAAATTAAGATATTTTCAACACAAGATTTAAGAGCTTTGAAATAAAACCACCTTGACATGATCAAAGTACATCTCGATGGTGTTGTTCAAGACAACATGGCATAAATCTCAGATTATGCCAGCGTTATTCATTAATGTCACTCCTCAAAATCTCCTTTTTGCTGATGACCAATGTCCCGCGGCAGCTGTCAACCACTTACTAATTACGCTTCATTTAAATCACTCACTATGAAAGTGAGGTTGGAATGCACGTGGCTCTGTTATGGCAGGTATGGTGATGCAAACATGCACACAGACACACTTGCAGTATGAGAGAGTAAGTAAGAGAGTAAGTACCATTTATTTTATAAAAATAAAAAAACTGCAATACTTTCTACTACTGTTTGGCAATTTAATTGAAAAGGTGAATGAGATGCTCATCAATCATTAATCCTTACTTTATATACTAATGGAATTAGAAAATGAGATGTTGTTTAGTAAGGTGCCGTTGTGGACATACCTGTCCACACAGTGAAAACTCCAGCTAACTAAGCCTCGCTACAGTGAGCGTGAATGTAGCTGTGGCTAACGATAGCAAGTCAGCTAACTCACAACATATTAGCGAAATATGGAATTACTGGGACTTTGGTTAAATGATAAAACCTACCTAAAACCACCAGGACCAAGCTAACACATTGCAAACCAGTCTCTTTGCTGAATGTAATACATTACTGCTCAACTCTCATAGTGAAGTGGCTCAGTCAAGGTTCTCCCTCTTTTCAGTTTTCAAGGAATTTTCCTCCTTCACTCCCTGCTGTTAAAGCCCAACTTTGATTTTAATAACCCAAGTTTTGATATCCCGTGGAAAATAAATTTGTAGATGTTATTCCAAAATCATCTCAAAGTAGTTTTATATCTCCCTCACACTTTTCTCTGGCAATAACAGAGCCTCTTGATTCCAGTTATAACTCAGGAATCCCACCATTGATTAAAAGGAAAGTGTAAAACAGCAAGATAATTGTAATATTACAAATATTTAAAAAAGATCATTGGAGAGGCCCAACAAGATAGTAGCCCTTCACAGAGATCAATCACAAATATAAATAACAAGTAAAAATATGACACGTTTCAAGTAAATATTTTGAGAAAAAAAATCCTGCGGAAGGAGTCTGGGTCTGTCCTGGGGTGGTGACTGTACAGTTGTGCCTTTACAAAGTTATGGAAGTCCTGATGGCTAGTTTTAAGGCACTGAGTATGGATTGTGTGCATTTCTCTAGGGATTGGATGTTTTGATACTTTCACAGTATTGTATGTATTTAGCACCAAGAAATGCTTTATAATAAAGAAAGATGTGGAAATCTCCCTTTCTACAATATGCGACCTTTAAGAAATTGATAAAGAGGACAGCATATGGCTTCCCCTGTAAATCTATTCATTAAATTCTACAAGCTCCTATTATTTGGTACTACAAGACATTCAGCAATTAAAAATTATAGAGCTTATCTTTTTCCTTCACCACACAGGAAAGGAAGAAAAACATCACTGACATAAGAATGCCATAGGTCAACTCACAATGTTTTCAATGTTAAAACATACAAATACATTGCCACACATGCTTTATTTGGTTGACTGAGCCTTCACAATGCTGCTGGGTTCCCACAAGCCACAACAGATTAATTGAATTAATTTCATTTCTTAATTAGCTCCATTTTTCTCCTTGCTGTGGTACAGCAGAATGTAAATGTCAAAAATTAAATTGTACAGATTAATCTGATGTTGCTCTGCATCATAAACTAAAATGTTTCAGGCAAATGTGCTTTCATTAACTTTGTGTTAGTGTGTCACCTCTGCATACTATGTACCCTTAACAACCATTGATAGCAAACAAAGACATATATGCTGTATACAATAAAAACAAACGAGTGAGCAGTAAATATGATGAAACTACTTTCACACATGGAAGTATTCTGATGGACTATGGAAATTCAAATTTAGAACATGTTACATGGCACATTTAAACCTGTACATTGCATATACAGGTGCTGGCCAGTAAATTAGAATACCATCAAAAACTTGATTTATCTCAGTAATTCCATTCAAAAAGTGAAACTTGTACATTATATTCATGCAATGCACACAGACCAATGTATTTCCAATGTTTATTTCTTTTAATTTTGATATTTATAAGTGACAACTAATGAAAACTCCAAATTTGGTATCTCAAAAAATTAGAATATTGAAAAGGCCAATGAAAAGAAATGGGGTTTTTTTTTAAAATGTTGGCCAACTGAAAAGAATGAACATGAAAAGAATGCGCATGTATAGCACTCAATACTTAGTCGGGGCTCCTTTTGCCTCAATCACTGCATTAATGCGGCGTGGCATGGACTCGGTCAGTCTGTGGCACTGCTCAGGTGTTATGAGAGCCCAGGTTGCACTGATAGTCGTCTTCAGCTCCTCTGCATTGTTGGGTCTAGCGTATTGCATCTTCCGCTTCACAGTACCCCATAGATTTTCTATGGGGTTAAGGTCAGGCGAGTTTGCTGGCCAATCAAGGACAGGGATACCATGGTCCTTGAACCAGGTACTGGTGGTTTTGGCACTGTGTGCAGGTGCCAAGTCCTGTTGAAAAGTGAAATCTGCATCTCCATAAAGTTGGTCAGCAGCAGGAAGCATGAAGTGCTCTAAAACTTCCTGGTAGACGGCTGCATTGACCTTGGACCTCAGGAAACAGAGTGGGCCAACACCGCAGATGACATGGCACCCCACACCATCACTGACGGTGGAAACGTTACACTGGACCTCATGCAACGTGGATTCTGTGCTTCTCTGCTCTTCCTCCAGACTCTGGGTCCTTGATTTCCAAAGGAAATGCAAAATTTGCTTTCATCAGAAAACATAACTTTGGACCACTCAGCAGCAGTCCAGTCCTTTTTGTCCTTGGCCCAGGCGAGACGCTTTACGCTGTTTCTTGTTCAAGAGTGGCTTGACACACGGAATGCGACAGCTGAATCCCATGTCTTTCATGCGTCTCTTCGTGGTGGTTCTTGAAGCGCTGACTCCAGCTGCAGTCCACTCTTTGTGGATCTCCCCACATTTTTGAATGGGTTTGTCGTCACAATTCTCTGCAGGGTGCGGTTATCCCTAGAGCTTGTACACTTTTTTCTACCACATTTTTCCGTCCCTTCGCCTGTCTGTTAATGTGCTTGGACACAGAGCTCTGCGAACAGCCAGCTTCTTTAGCAATCACCTTTTGTGTCTTGCCCTCCTTGTACAAGGTGTCAATGGTCGTCTTTTGGACAACTGTTAAGTCAGAAGTCTTCCCCATGATTGTGGAGCCTTCAGAACAAGACAGAGGGACCTTTTAAAGGCCTTTGCAGGTGTTTTGAGTTAATCAGCTGATTAGTGTGGCACCAGGTGTCTTCTATATTGAGCCTTTTCAGAATATTCTAATTTTCTGAGATACTGAATTTGGTGTTTTCATTAGCTGTCAGTTGTAATAAAAAAAATGAAAATTAATAAACACTTGAAATATATCACTATGTGTGGAAGGAAAGTATACAGTATACAAGTTTCACGTTTTGAATGGAATTACTGAAATAATTCAACTTTTTGATGATATTCTAATTTACTGGCCAGCACCTGTATTATTACAGTGGCAATCTCTAAATGTCTGATAGGTCACGATCTATTGCCAAATGAGGTAAAACAATGATGACTGACCCTATGGCCCATTGATGAAAGTACTGCAAATAGTTAAATAGTTTTGCATTTTTATGAACTCAGTGTCTGTGGTGACAAACCCCAAAAAAGTGATGCAATAAGGTGCTGCTAAAGTTATCTCTATAATCAGGTATCTGAATGTATAATGCTAAATTGTTGTCAAAATGAGATTCTGGGGTTGTTACTAATGCAAAATGAATATAACAGGTAAAACACAATTTGATTTTTGTTAGGAAGTAGTCAAAGGAAAAGCAATGGGTTTGTCAGCGAGTTGAGCACTTACTACTATCGTTCATCAAAAATGCATTTACTAAAACGCAAGTGGTGATTTTTGGAATTTTCGGACAGTGAATCTGTTTGAAATATAACAAGGAGTAATAGATAAGGAAAGAGCATGCACAGTGAGCTGTTAGATAAAGAGCAGCAGGCGACAGGCTGCACACCTCCAACTTCTCAGCAAGGTAACCAGCTCCTTCCACTGCACCCTACTGTTCAGAGACTCATGCTGTGTGCAGCATAAAATCAGATCACAGATTCTCCCAGAATGATGGAAAACAGCCACTTATTACCTGACTTCTTTATTAAAATGACAGTAGTTTGTTTAGCTGCCCCAAGAACTGTGTCACCTATAGTATTGATCCACATGTGCTGTAACAACCAGTAACTGCAGGTGTCGCCAGCTCAACCAGGACAGAAATCGTCAAGATTGACACGTCAACTTTTTATTAACTGTTGTTAAAAAAATTTGTAGCAAATTACATGCCTGTTCCATTCAAATACTTATGGGTATCTGTAGGCTAGGTTTCTGCAAAACCCTTAAAAGGAAAATTCCAGTAAAAATGGTGATAAAGTCTTGTGCAGTTTAATCTGTGACACAGTCATTATCATGAGAGTTGTTTTCTTAAAGGATTTATTGTCACTGAGAAAAAATGAAAATAAAGAAAAGACAAAACAGAACAAACCAAAATAACCCAACATGTGAACTAAAATCAGATATAAATTCAAATTCTACATTATATATAATGGTGTACCTGTGCTAACATCTTTTGACAGGTGTTCAAAAACAAAAGTAGCATAATTTCTTTTCATGACAGCTGATGTCATTTACTTCCATAAATACACTGATAAGATTTAAAGATGCTGCTGCAGATTGTAATCATTCAGTGAAACACTCCACAGGAATTCAGAGCTACTGCTCAAGCTGTGGCGACTTTAATCATTTCAACAGCTCTAGGACAAACCTTTATATCTGCGGAACTCAGTGTTGAGAGAGCTTGCTGTGAATTTGGTGTGACAGCATGTAGTGCAATAGAAGTGTCCACGCTCGTGGCCCTTGTTAGATGAAGAATGGTCCCCTCCACACAGAGTCCTTTGCCATGTTTTTGTCTGCAGGAGAGTAGTATGATGTGACCTTTAATGGCTGGCAGGCCAGAGGAGAGCTCAGGACTTATAAGAAATGGCAGATCTGCAGCTGACCTTTAAAAAACCCTCATATTGCATTAACACCCTTTGATCACTTGGATTATCCACTGCTGTCTGGGAACTCACTGGATCATTCTGACCAGCCAGCCTTTGTCAAGGTATAAGTTATATTTGGTGTTTTATGTATGTTTCTGGGGCTTTATAAAAGTCATCATTTTAAACAAAGGCCTAATCATAAACATAATTAAACATAATAAGACTGAGAGACAATGTCAGACACATCAGCAATATGCAGCATGTGTTATGACAATTAGAAAGCAATTTGCCATTTCTGGGTTCCCAAGACCAAAGCAGATGATTTCAATATGTTTCTTTGGGCATCTCTGTTGTTATGAGTCAGTTGAAGTTGTGACAGTCGACAGATGAGCCAGTCTAATCAAACCATCAGAAAAACAGCTGTATGAGCTCGGGTCATAATGGCTGAGAAGATAATAGTCTATTATGTAAAAACAAAGTTAAAGGTCATTCTCAGTGACGTTTATGTCAACCACTCACCTTTCATGTTACAGATTCACTAAACTTGAAATCTGCCCAGTCTCCTTTTATTAGAAGAAAATATCTCAACCTTGTCAGTTGGCTATGAATGGTGTGCTAAAATTTGTCACATAAATTTTATTTGAAGACCTACACAATTTCCTCTTATTGTAAAGAAAAAATATATAATAATCAGAGTTCTGTGGAATAGGAAATGCCTTCTTAATGTTTTATTAGGATGAATCGCTCTATGTGTTTGATTGAACATTATTACCTTTTCAGGAAATAAGAAGCAGAAATGGGGAAAGATAGAAAGATAGAATAAGACTTAAATGTAAAGGATGTCAACTAAGTTGTTCAGGTAACTACTGTCCTAGGAAAGTATCGTCATTCTGAGAGTCACATCAATCAAATGATGGATATATAACATTTCTGAATTAAACTTTTGGAATGAAACACTGCCAAAAGCTCCACTCCATTCATTAGCCACTCTCTAAGTCTGTCTGCTGTTTGGTACATGGGCAGGTAGCATATAGTACAGGATTTAACACAGTTTTTTCACTGAAAACAGCTGCATGCTGCAGTCTGTGCACGTCAGCAAAAGTGACAAGTTGGAAAACCAAAACAATGAGCTGACAGACATTAAAATGGTGTGTAGGGCTGAGACCGAGGAAAACGCTCTGTATGGTCATCACTATGAGTGACCCCTTTCACATTACATAAAGTATATCCATTTGATTAACTGTTATGATAAAGTCTTTGAGTCGCTTTACTGTACATAATAATACTAATACACTTATCTCAGGCTGTTTCATTGTCTTCTTTCATGTCACATTACTTACTGCGGCATCACTCTTAAGCACAATGTTTCTTCGCTGCAGCATGTGAATATATATTTTAAAACATTAAACGTAGGTGTCATTGTCCTGCCAGTCACAATAGTGTTTTCAAAGGTGCTAGGATATGAATCTTGTGCCAATTATGAGAATCCCTGGGGATGTTAATAGTTCTTCTTGGACCAGGTGTTCCATCTCCCATCTCATCTCAACCTGCTACTGCTGACAAAGCTATCGCAACCAGCCCAGCCCCGAATCAGAGTCAGTCAGGTGTTCATAAGTATAGCCTTAAGGGACACAAGATAGCTTGGGGAGACCGCTTTGATACAGCCCCTTCACTCTCAACTCCGCCCGTCTTTAATATCCAAATCAGTGCTGTCCCATATGGACAAGGTAATTGACTCTATGATTTAAAGGCAACCTGACCAGCTCCATTTTCTGCATGCGCCTCGGAGATAAAACATAAAAGATTGTTCTGTTAATCTGTTCACAGACCTCTTCCCTCTCACTGTAGAAGTCCAGCGACCCGTCAGCAATTCTTGATTACTGTAATGTGAAAATCGTCCCATCTGCCATAATTACCATGTTACAAAGGGCTGTCTTAAATTACTCCAGGAATAATGGCTTTGTGCAATGGGAGCTGCAGCCCCTGTCTGACTTTGTGAGTGTTTGTGTGTGTGTGTGTGTGTGCATGTTGCTGTAGTCAAAGACATGTATACTGAGATGCACACAATGATCATTGTAAATAACTCAGAAATAGCATGTGGTAGAACTGATAATTGGTTTGTTGCTGTCTTAAAAAAGAAATCATGGATTTCTTTGAAAAGAAAAGTAAAAAGTGAAAATGCATTGGCATGATAAACAAAAGTTATGTTAATAGCCTACAGTATATATACTGTATCTATTCTCACAGAAATGCTGAAAAACATGAGTGATGACTCAAAACCGTCTACATTTATTTTTGAAGTATGATCAACAGCATGTGACATATTGGCTATCATGTGTGGACAGAGAAGCAGCCTTTCGGCTGCTAAAGGTCATTTTTGAAAATACCATTTTATGAAGACTTGCCAAAGTCCAGTTACTTGCATCCAGCCAGGTCACTGTTTCTGATTGGGAGAGAGAGACATGGACAGATATGAGCTGATTCACAGTTGTCCTTTTCATAATTGATGGACAACAACTTTGTGAAAAATGATGCCACAAGATGTATTTTGAAAATCTTGCATCTCATTAAAAACTGTCGTTTTCGACTGCAAAAGAATGTCATCTGCCATTCACATCTGTCTAAGATTATTAAAAAAAACATTTCTCTACAGTTGAATACCGGCAATTAGAAAGTCCCTATCCTTGGTTCATCCTCCTCCAATGATTTATGTGCTCCCTTTTTAATTGCAGGTTTAGGAAACTCCCAGTGCTCGTGGCAATTGGCATATTCTGACCTGAACAGACATTACAGCCATTCAGAAGCATTGCATTTCAATCACCTTTCTTGTCCATTCTCTAGATTGGCTCCACGTCAAACTGTCATTAGGCTCACCCAAACATTTCACAAAAGGTGGGAGTTGACATCATTCATGTGGACCTGATTAATCATTAATTTATTACCAGCTGAAAGAGAACTGGAGTGCAGATATAAATAGGGACATGATTTTGCATTTTTTTCTACAGAGACACATTTATCATGAAAGGATATACTGTACATTTACACATGTATGAGTGCTGTATGCATGTATGTGCTTGTATATGTAATTAAAATGTGCTATATAGTAGATTGTATAGTATACCACAATGTTTTAACAGACAGGAAAATGTTTCTCATCCTTCACTTCATTTCTCCATATTCTGCTCAATTGGTGGTCTCATGAAAACAAATTCAATTATCTAGAACAATCAAAATTGGCTTTTTAGTAGGATTGTTATTATTTAGCAATGTTCAAGAATCATAAAAGGAGGAAACGGTTGTAAAATGAATGGCTTATATTATCTTCATTTTACAGAATAAAATGATAAAAGCACCATGTAGCCACGAGACATGCTGTGTTTTAATTTAGGTGTAGTTACGTTTACTTCTTTGCCCTTACTGTGCAAGCTTTATCGCTCTGGTCATCAGTCTTTCAACATAAACATGCAGTAAAAACTGCTGTAGCTAAATGCTGTTCTCTTAGGAACTCCAGCTTTGAGGGAACATTTTGTTTCATCATTATTAAAAGAATGAACTGAATCCTGAGTTGTAATTTCAAATACAAAAATGCTCCCTCATTAAGAAGGTGGAAATTTAGTAGAAAGGAGAATGTAAAAAGCCGCAGTGTCTGACACATTATAATGTGTCCAGCATCTCTGGGGAACTTGCACTGTGCACAGTATTTTTACTGTGTGTTGCATATGCTGAAAAAAGCAAAGAATCCATAGCAACTGTGAGCTCCTGTAACATCCACAGGTTTACATTTGTGTCTGTTGTGTATCCACTCAGCTTGGTGTCAAGCCTCAGGAAGAAATGAACAGTTTAGCACCTCCAAACTTGTGTTGCTTATGCTGACCCCCCACCTGCAAGATTCTGCCAAACACGATAGAATAAAGCTGGCTCTAAGCTCTTAATATATCTTCCCCCTGCTCAGAGATCTGTCTGGAAAGAATGACCCTCGGTGCACAGTGGGTAGTAAAGCCAGGAGGGAATCTCTGCCTTGACTGTTAATGACACTGCTTAGATCAGTACCCTATGGAGCTCTGTATTTTTCTCCTTCACTCGGTCATTCTGTGTTCCTCTTTGTCTGTCTCCTTTTTCTTTCCCTCTGTCACCTGATTCCCTGTGTATCTGCAACTCACTACAAGAATGTGTTCCAACTGAAGATGGCCTGTTGACCAGCACTGTCCATTGTGCTGCTTGCAGTTCCTTACAATCACAGCGGGTTTGTCTCTGTCTCCAGACAAATCGAATGGACCAGCTTGTCTCTCTGACTGTGTGCAGCGCTGACCGATCGATGGGCATCACAGTTAATACCCTCTCTTGTTTTTGTCGAGTTGTGGAATGTTAGTTGCTGATGGACACGCCCATCGGCTGCTTCCCTCTCTGTCAGATCAAGGCTTTGCTCCGCCTGGGGACGGGTTGTCGATTCCCAGGCTGTTCAAGATGATCAGAGTCACAGTCCACAAAATCAATAGGCTTCTCCTACTCTCCCTCCTTCCCTGTTTACTGTCTCCTTACAGGAGTGGACAAAGTTTTCCTGTACGTCTTAATGGAAAGAACATTGGTTGGATCAATAAATCAAATAATCAATGGGCTGTGGGGAACAGGCAGGATAGAGTCCAAGGGAGGACCAGCCCACTGGGACTCAAGAATTAGGTTCTGTGTTTGGACAGGCCTCAGGATGGCAGGGGATCAGAGATAACAAAATCACTATTGCCAACAGAAATACATTTTTAAAAAGAGTATTTAAAAAATAAAAATTAGTGATCGATTGAAAAAGGATAATGAAGTGTGGGAGTATGGGTTTATTCATACTCCAAAGACACACATTGTCATTTTTCTTGCACTGCCGAGTGTCACAGAAATATTTAACAAATCTTCTTTAAGAAATTCAAATTACATTTTTTTAACAGATAATCCATCCACTTGTGTCGGTATGCATTGCCTTTGAACAACCCTAAACACACAAGCCCCCAGGTACCTGTTTTGGACAGTGCCAGAGAGGCTGTGAGGCAGGGATAAATATAATGGCCTCCACAAACGTGATATCAAGCATAAATGGGAAGAGGGTGTGACCTCTCCTCTTTCCAGTGGCCCGGCAGCAGGAGATCCGCAGCCATACAGAAGCGCTCACCACAGAGGTGTGAGTTTGTTCAAACACTGTAAGCCAATTGTGCTGAGCGTAATCTCATTTTGTCTAAGGCCTGGAAAGCCTGCAGAGGTTCACAGAGTTCACTGCATTAGGACTTTATTTAGTGACCTTGCAGGGAGTACTTTTGTTAAGTTTTCTAACTGTCCTCAAATATAGCAAATAGTGCACCAATGTATCGTATACCATGCATGTTTTACTCAGAAAGCAGAATAGGTTCATTGTTCATTCAAGTGAATACACTGTTAATCAAGAACAACAAAACCTTGCATCACACCTCTAGTGAAATCTGGAGCCCTGCAGTTGCAAATCCAATTGAATTAAAGTAAATTGAGAGACTGAATATAAGAATGTGTATCTATTTCATTGGAAACATTGGTTTAATTAGCATAGGAAACTGTAGCAAACCAAAAAATTGATCTGACCACTATTTGTGTGTTTTTAAGACAAGTATAAACTAGGTGACCTTTCCAGTGTAACTACCTTTAATAAAGCACTAATAAAGAGCCCCATTAGGAGCTGAAAGCTTCCCAATCAATAGGTCCACACATTTAGGTCTTTAGTGAAACACTCAGCAGTCATCACAGGGGGCCAGTGACAACTGAGAAAGGCAGAGAAAAGGAGAGCTATTTTTACTCTGATAGGAAAAAAAAGTATTGTCTTACAGAGGACCTGCCAACAAACTTAAAGTATCCTTGAGCACTGCTTAGACTATCAAAAGGTATCTGGAAACTGGGGCAAACTTGGATCAAATAAGGTCTTGCAGAGCCCACTGAATGTACTGAACCGATGGTCTAAAGCGACCACTCCGGGTTGCATTGTTCATTATGCAGACGTTTTAAATCAAGTCAAGACAGAAAAAACTGGGTTATCATCAGAATTAGTCATTTTTAAACCAATTTAGCCATTAAATGTTAATATTCCTGGTCACATTCTAACATTTGAGCTAATGGATGTTCTCAGGAAAATCCAACGAAATCATGTCATAAGTAGCTGAGCTATGTGGACTAGGTTGATGAACAGACAAAACAGAACAGAGAAAAACAAACAAAAGTCATTGTATCTCATTTTCAATTCTTTAATAACTTTTTCAACACCTCCCTCTTCAGGCCCCAACGCTGGTGTGGCAGAACATGTAGATATTATAGGAATAATTATAAACAAAATACACAGGATGCTGTTTGCTGAAAGGGCCTCATTAAAGTGATCAATGTCTAGGCCATTTCCGTATGCAATAAAATAGATAGTCTTTAAAATTTGTCAGTTCACTTATTGTGACGGCCCTCTGTCTGCAGGCTCTCCTGCTCTCCGTCTCTGGCCATGCTCCCTCAGACTGAGCTGATGTGCTGCTTGTGATGTAGCAACAAGGGGCATGGAAACCCAGATGGCAAGCATGACACTGACCAGCAACTAATAATCAAAGAGCAGCAGTTTGTAAAATGCTGATACCTTTCATTTCACCCTTTCGCTTTGAAGTTTTGGCAAAAGCAGAACCATTACTGATCCAGCCACTACAAGTCACGTGAAATATGTTTTTAGTCTGCATTGTTTACGATGCTGAAAATACCCGTGGCATTACTTGACACAAAGAGCTGTCAATTCAGCATACAGTATGTGAAGCATAAGCAAAACTTAATCACCATTTTGTGTGTCAACTTCAACATCGCCCTCGTGTTTCACGATAGAGGTGCTATTGAAGCCATACTATCGAGCACATGTGAGGGAGAGTTTTGAAAGTGTAGCTCAGTGTGCATGTGCGTGCCCAAAATATGTGAATGTCTGCAAGAATCTGGAAATGCTTTGACTGTGTAAAGGAAGCTGCCACAGTGTACTCAGATTTGTGAGTCTTCTGAGATTTGTGAATGTGAACGCAAATCTGTAAATGTGAATACACATGCAAAAGAATCTGCAAATATATGCATTCCAAAAACTGAATGTAAATGGACTTCTGTTAATGAGTGGAAACTGAGCGATTAGCTTCAAGGGCTGGAAAAACATTCAGTGTTTTGACATGTGCTTGATGCCTGAACGCTGTCAGGCTGTTTAGCATGCAATGTTCCCCAATAGCTGTACAACCTACACACCACAGAGAGGCAGAAGTACCTAGTGATTTTAATCATTACAAAGCTGGGCCATAGTGGTTGTTTTTTTCTGATTACCCGTTGTAATCACACGTTAAGTACTGCCAAGCTTTGCTGAAATAAAATAAAAACCTACTGGCCTGTATTTGAACTAACTTGACCAGGACATCAAGTGGCACTGGCTAACTATTGTACATCAATTACCTGGAAAGAACCAAAAAAGTGTTAGGAACAGCCACAATCACTTTGATACATATGACAACAACTTACAAACAAACACCAAACTCTGCAGTATATGAATGTATAAAATAGATCCTGCGGTATATTAAATACATTTCTGTAGCTCCCTGGATCACACAGACAATATCTGTCAATGATGATTAACACCTTCCTGTGACAAATTATTTTCCTTCTCATCTTTAACTGTGCATCCTTCATTATAATGGTTTTAACATGGAAAATGATATGTCACCAGCTTATTATCTAACAGAACACAAGCAGCGTAGTATAAGTCTATTTAAAAATACCCACTGCTCACTCGTGTCAAACAAATAAGTGGTGTACACTTATTTGTTTACTTGTTTTACAATGTGTATTGCTAATTTCATGATGTGAACAGAGGTGCTGCATTGTAAAGGCCTGGATTTAAAAAGTCTCATAAGTCTGAGAGGGTTGACAACAACACAGGACCTCTGTGTCCTTATTAGAATGAAGTAAGGATTGCTAATGCATCAGATTAAAGAAACCAGCGGAGCCAGAAAACGCTCAGGGATTTGGGGCACACACTGAACTTTACTCTGCAAGAACGCATTATACCTCTGCAAACAAACAGTGAAACAACATCATTTGCATCAGTCTTTCCCACAGGATTTTCTCTGGTAATTCTTTCATCTCTTTATTGGACTTTTACATCTGAGCAACTTCATTTATAGTGTGCAAAGGAAATCCATCTATGGTGTTTTGGATGTGAAAAGCAGAATGGCTCATACAGCTTACCTTGCCGCTACCTTTCCCACAATAAAACATTACTCTCACTAAAAGCAGCTTAGAGAAATTAAATCACCATGTGTCCTGACAGCTCAATAGATTTGCATCTTCATTTGGATACAAGAAGACACAATTAATCCTCTGGTGTTTTGGCGCAGCACAGAACTCTAAATCACAGTAATTACTACCATCTATGTCAATTTACACCACATGACAATAGAAATTCCCCCCAAAAAATTAAACGAGTGAAGTAATTACACAACTATCCCATCATACGGGCAAGTCTTCTGTGTTCCTTTATAAATTGTAATTGCAAAAGGCTGAATCTGAGCCAGTTTGCAGGCCCTGCTAGTGTCGGTGATATGTTTAGGTTTATGTGTTTGTGGGCATGTGCTTGTTTCTTGTGTGTGTGGTCAGTCATCCTCCCTTAGTGGCATTCTCAGTGTCAGTGCTGTAGTCATTCTGGCTACAGGCATCCTGTCGCTGCGGTGGATTTACTGGCAACATGCCCCCCTTCGTCCCTGGCCAGCTCTTTAATTACCCTGGCCTATTGATCCTCCCAGCGACACGGCACTCTGGAGCTGAAGCTGGGCCTGCACCAGTTAATGACTGATTATTCCTCCGTGGGCCCTTGGGAGCAGACAGGCGGCGGGGGGACAGAGCACTGGCCCTGTTCTGCTCTGCAGCAGCATTCGCACTTTTCATCAGCTCACCTGATTACAGAACCAGCTCAAAATAGCATTTTGTACTTCTTGCTCTGCTGGTTTGAGGATTTTGCCAAAGAGAACGAAAGTTTGAGGGAGTTTAGGTAATTTTATCGATTTGTTTGTGAGTTTTGATAACTCATCACAGCTGCTCCAAGCAGGTTAAAAAAATTATACCTCACATAAACTCACCTAATTTTAATGTGTTTTTATGTAGGTGACCTGGTAAAGTTACACAACCCTATGACACAACCTAAGTTCAATAGTATGGATCATAGTGAGGTACATCATGCAAATTTAAGAGTAAATTGTTTTGATAACCTTGCAAACTTTTTTACTTTGTACTTTTCAGAAGTCTAAGCCCTACTGTAGAGAAACAGACACTTGTGTGTTTGCAGCTGCAGTCATATGGGGAAACAAGTGAGCCAGAAAGACATCAGTTAATGATGACAGGCAAGCATGTGAAAGGAAGTAAAGGGGGTTGTGAGACAGCGAGGTGTGGATGTAAATATAAAGAGTCCTCTGAGGCCATAAAGTTAATTTATTTTTTCCTGATAATCATCTAACACTGTATTCACACCCCAACATCCTCGTCATTCTTCTCTCCCTCACACAAATAGCATTTGAAACCAGAGAGAGCACTAATCATTGGCAGCATCTTTAACGTTCAGCATTATTAAAGCCCTTAACTTTATGTTCGCTTACTCACCCATTTTCTCCTCTCGACGAGTCGTATCAGCTTGATGTGTTCAGAAATGAGAATAAGTTGGTGTGGCTCTCTTTAATGAAGGTCGATGATGAGTAGTTGATTGGGCTGCGTCACGTTGATGTTTCATGTTTTCGTTCATGTTTTCAAAGGAAACAGTTGCTGGGTTGGGTGAAGTTGACCTTCATTGACCTTCAGTGCATGATGTCCGACTGGCAGAATGAGTTATTCTCAGAATGAGAATAAAGTCCTTCCTTTTTTTCCTTTTCCACATTTCTCTTTCTTCATCAGGCCTTCTTTTTCCCACTTTGAGGCCAACAGCCATCTCTATTCAGCAACTTAGACTTTTTTTCCCTTCGAGACATCACCTGAGGGGAAATCAGGTAGTGTTCATGAGAAATGATTTTTACCCATCACTCCCACACATGGGTCAAGAATATGAAGGGATGAGCACTGAATATTTCAGAGGAGAAGATGGCAAAATGACATTCCCAGGTTATATGAAGGCCTGTGAGCTGACCTGATCCCGATCTCTACAACCCCTGACCACCATTACGGAACCATGGACTTACATGCATGAATGATAAATCCTGGGGGCTTGTTTCAGACCCAGCATCACATCATTACTGTAGTACAGCCAAAACTATGAACTCTATGTTCTTGGTATTTTTTGTGACTTGTGTATATATGGGTCAAAATTTATAAAACAAGAACTTTAGTGGGAATCTCTTAGCAAGGTAAGCTAAAAGCTTGACTGACAGCACAACAGGTCCTCCCAAATGCTGCATGTTGTATGGAGACAGACAGGTTAAATTGCTAGTCGTTATAAACACGTTTTCTTCACATAAAACTGTGGAGAATTCAAATTTGTTTTCAACTTAAACACCCTTTGTGCCCCATAACAAGCTGTAAAACAATGTCAGGCTGACAGTTTGTCAGTGTTAATGTAAACCAGCGAGTGTCCAGCAAACCTGCATGTCTTTGGACTGTGAGGGGAAACCAGAGCACAGAAACCAGCAGGGTATCATCAAGGTATTGATCATTCTTTCCTCTTGCTGAGAGGCAACAGTGCTGCCATATGTAAGAGGCATGACTCAGAAACCACGATGATGGTCCCCTGGGGTCCGGATACCATGAAGACATCCAAGTTAAACTAGGTCAGTGGTGGCAGGGAGCTAGATAAAACTGAAAGTGTTCACAGCATGGGTGAGAAGTCAGGGGGACAGTTGTGGACATCCATCTATTACATCTATCTATCTAGAAAAACAGTTAATATTGCATCATCGGTAGGTGTTTCTGTTTTGTTGTGATTTTTCTGTTCTGTTCATTTTTCTGTTCATTCTCTGGAAAACGATGCAAATCACGGATGAATGTGTGAGTGTGAAAGTCTAAGTGTTCTGTTGGCGAGCAAGCTGCTGACTTCGTACGACGCTGCCCTTATTTCGGTGCACCTCTGTCTGTCTGTGACTAACAGGCAAAAGCAAAGCAGGCATAGCAGCCCGGCGGCACAAACAAAAGGAGAACATTTTTGCAAACACATGCATATGATTAATGTTCCCAAACATATCATCCATAACTGCCTCCTGCCGCTGTATGTTACCAGAAAAAAAACAAGGCTTCATAAGATGGAGCATTGTGTGGACGAAATATATCACTGAGTTATACGCATTGAGAGTATATTATTAGAACAGAGAATTAACTAGCTTTAATAATTACTTTCACTCTCACAGATTCACAACTTTTTTCATTTAGTCTTAATGCATCAAGCTATGAAGTGTTCTTTTCATCAGCCAGCACAGTTTGTTACCAGTGTATTGGTTAGCAATGTGAATTATGTGATAAGCAAACAATGGTTTGCTCGGCTGTTAATTGTTGATTACAAGATATATACTGCTGTGTTGATACAGTTTGTTTGCTCCCATGTCTATGAATTTGTAATTATTGTGCACTATTCCTAATTATCATTCGTCATACACAAAAATAGATTAAGCAATTAGCTGTCTAATCTTGCTTTTCTTATCTATCTCCGACTTTCTGTCTTTCAGTCCCTCTCACTCATGTTTTTTTCTTTGCATCCGCATTGAATAACATACTCAATAAAACAATGTATCTATTATCAGTTTAGCCAACTAATTTAGATTTGGATTTAGTTCGAAAATTGGTTGATGTTACAACCCCCTTGATATGACAACTGCTTCATTTATCTGTGATTGCAAATTAAATAAACCAAATTCAATTAAAGAAGCTTGTCAACGTGTAATGACAGGTTGGGCTAAGTAACCGGCAAAATCTGAAAATGAAGACCATCTGACAAATCTATAATCCATCTGACAGATGTATAAACAAAAAAACTTTTATGTTTGTGTAAATTTGAAGTTACATTCTGCACACATTCAAAATAAATAAAAACAATTTTTGGTAAAAAAAAAAAAATTGATATAAAATCTAAACTAATTTTAAATTAGTTTAACCCACTGAGCTCTGCCTTGAGCTCTCTCTTTTGTTGGGTATTGTTCTGTGCCTGCCTCACTCTTCCTCCTCAGTGATTCACAATGACCCGAGAGGGAAGTGACGGAGACAGATGGATGGACTTTTAATGATGCTCTGTGTCTGCAGTCTGAGGAGGGTAGTGCAGCTTGACAGTGTGTGCAGAATGATGACCTCACTGAGACTAACTGGACTGGCATGAACCACAATCTCTATGGCCACAATATGTGCCCGTGATCACCGACAGCTGTCAGCTATAGCAGTGTAAACAGGGGAGCAGAGTAAAATAGGAATATTGAGTAACTTAAGTAGTTGTGGCTTCTTTCCTGAAGATGAGTGTTTGTGTAATGGCCTGGAAATGCAAGGATTAAAGTGCAAGGGTTAAAATTAAAAAAAAAAAATCAATAATGACAGTTGTAAAATCCAAGATTTCTTGCATAAGTTCAACAGAAAGTCAGCACAACTAAGAGGCAGGTCAAAAGCATGAACCAAAAATCCAAGAAGATACTGGTTTCAACACAGGATCACACAAAAAACTAAGTCAAAATATCAAGCTAAGGTCATACACAAGAACAACTATTCACAACTATTCCATATAGACATTGCTTGTCTATATGGAGAACAAAGAGGATCTGGCAAGATGAAGTGACTCAACAAGAGGTATATATACTGGGAAGCCTGATGGGCTCATTGGAAACAGATGAACAGAGAAACTCGTCACCTAACACTTTGACTATAAAAGTCCTTTGACATCCTTTCTTTCATTTATTTCTCTGACTGAAGAAAATACATTTTTTGTTTACAAGCAAAAGAGGGGCTGCATTATAGTACATAAATCCCTGGTTGGTCTGACAAACTCCAAACTGTGTTGTCTGTGAAAAAAATCAATTGAAAGACAAGTTCAAGAATGTGGCGTTTTAAATATGTGTGGGCCCTACAATATATAAAACTAAACTCAAGGATATCAGCTCATTCATTAAATCAAAGGCCATTGCATTTTCAGGGCAGCACATTTGAATTAAAAAAAAGGTACAGAGTAGCTCTAAGCAATAAAAGAAATTATTTTAAAAAGTCAGTGTAATGTTGTTGGATGTATGGTATTTACTTTTACAATATCAGCTTCAAAACATCAAATAGTGAAAAGGAGATTAAAAACAGCACAATCATTTCATGTGTCACCATCTTAAAAAACATGCCAATATTAAGACAGATATGCTTGAACTGTGTCAGCAGAGACGAAAATGTGGACACAGTTTGAAACTCACCAACAAAGGCAGACAGACAGTTAATAATAGAGATGCAAAACACTGCATTAGTGCAACGTCAAATATTACCACAGTATTAAGTAAACACAAACAGGGTACAAAAAAATGTACATCATGATTTTCATAAAGCTGTTTTTTGTGGAGAGGCTGCTGTTAGAAAGCACGTCGTACCCAAGGCCAATAAATTAAGGTACAACCTGATGTAAACCTTGACCCTGTGCATCCGCAAGAAGAAATATCATCTGATGAGTTATCTTTCACCCTCTTTAGATTCTGAGGAAAGCTAAATGATGTTTTCAACCCACAATGTCTGTTGCCGACTGTTAAACATGGCAGCAGAGCTGTAATAGTAGGGGCAGCCATCTAGTGGGGATCATTAGGTCTGATGATTGCTCTACATGATTGCATAACGGCCAAGGAATATGAAGCTATTTTACAGAACCAAATGCACCCTGTGGTGGAAATGCTGCTCCCTTGTGATGTTCCCATATACCAAGATGATAATTTCATGATGATTGCATGCTACTAAATAAATTAAAAAGTGGTTTCATGAACACCAGGAAGAAGTCACACATCTTTTAATTAAAGAAATCTAAACATCATTGGACCTTTGGTATTTTTAAAGGGCAGCATGTGAAGTCGATTTAATCTCTTTGTTCCCTCAAAGACTAGATCCTGTTGTTTTTGCAGAATGGTTTAATATTGCACTCTACACAGTGTATGACACAACTTCAAAGAGGGTTTGAACTGCTCTGAAGGCCAGCTGGCCTCCTTAAATGGTAGTCTATGTCCATATATTGTTTGGTGTTTCATTTACTTGTTTTCTGTCTCGTGCAAGTCAAAGGCATGTTGTAAATTTTAGTCAGTTTCTGACGGATAGCAGCTTATTCTTCAAAAAAAGGTCTTCCTATGCTCCCACAGACTATGTCTGCCCCCCCGAGTCTAAATATGAGTAGGTACCTGTCTGCTATAGGTGCATGATTTATGATAGTGAAGTCTCTTTTGTGCTCTCAATGCAGAACAGGTGCACTTTGTTTGTACCTCTATACTTCCATGGACTTGTCACTTGGCAGTTCCATTCTTTCCCTTATTTTCCATTAAGCCACCACTCCACCTATGGAAGGCTGCAAGTCACCGAACCAATTTATATTTCAGCCTCTGTCTCACTGTCTCTGCAAGAGGCTCAGGGGCTATCATGAGTAAGATCTCTTTAACCTTTAACCTCTCTCTTTATTTCATTTTTATTGGCATGATTCACTCTGACTTTATGTTTAAAAGTGATTAAAATAATTGACATCTGAAGGCAAAATAAATGTCTCAGACAGCAGCAATTCAATGCTCCTCCTGGTTTCATTTGAAAGTGAAGTATGTGTAAAAACCCATCCAACCAATGAGGTGTCTGAAGCACAGGGCCTGACTGCTACTATCGGTCACTCCCAGCCAAATGCCTTAGGTGATGTAGCTATAGGAGAAATAAGAGATGTGTCAGTATTTTGGGTAAATTTAAATGTGTGATATGTATTTTCTAGGAGTTAGCACCAATGGTAAGAGCGATCACTAGATTTTGCATGGTTGTCACTTCCTAAATATCTTTTTTTTTAAGGCTGATATTACTCTAAGGTTTTGTAATAGTCAACAAAACCCACGAAAAGATTGCACCTGTCCAGAGCACTCAGAGGTCAACTCCTGGCAGAGTAGTAAACTCCAGAATGTTGAACGCAAGTGATCCTATTTATTTATTTTGCTGTCAGCATTGTGAACAGAGAATGCCATCACGTTAGTGCCGTCAAGACACTGGAGGCTGCTTTGAAATATGGGGTTACGTTTTGGAGGTCTCTGCTGCTGTGCATTGCAGGGCGTGGGCTCAACCATGGCAGCACTGCCTCTTAACAGGAACTTATCATGTTCAGACAAAGTGTTGCTGACAGGCAGTTCGAGGCTTAGCAGCAGCCTTGCTGTGCCAGGCCTCCCCTGGGGTATTTCATCAATGCCTCCCGTAGAGACACCCAGTGCCACACAGCCGATCCCAAACTCTAATGATGGCACGCGCTACTCTGTGATTGGCTGTAAGGAGGCCGAGGTGAGCTTGCCAAGGTCCAACATGGAGCAGCGGGGGCGCGTATGTGGTTTGGAGTTGGGGGGGGCGGGTGTTGGGAGTGGGCATAATTAGACTGTAGGGAGCCATGGTGATAATGGCCATGCTCAGAGCAAGGGAGCACAGGGAAAGCACTTTAATTGAGATATAAAAGACTTGGTTCCAAGGGCACTTCACAGGAAAAGAGATGCCAGCTACAAATGCTTGCTCAGTGTAAATACCAAACAATGAGGCATGGCCCTTTAGTCTGTATTTAGAACAGTGTTTGCCAGACAGTATGTAATTAATTCCTAATTGACGATAACAACAAACACTAAGTTTATTTATGTTTCAAGGGGAGAAAGAAGCAAACAAAACATGATGCAGAGATTGTTTGCATAAGCTCATTTGCCTGCCGTCTTAATCAAAACAAATGTTTCCAATTGGACTCATCCACTCCCAACGCCTGTTCTAGATTTCACCGACAAAGTCCTAAATATGTCTGGTGAACAATCATCAAAGGTGAACCAATCAAAAGGGAATATCACTGCGTTTTCTACTGAGGGTGCATGTTGAGGTGGCAGATGGGCTGTGCCTGGGACAGCAGGACAGCAGGTGGGGTGTGGCACAGAAATATGCCTACTTCCTACTCTTCTTCCAACAGACGCACAGCTGCAGTCTGTGACAATGAGCCATGATGTGATGGAGGAAACTAAACAACCTAAGGCAGGTACAGCTGCAAGTTTAGTTAATCTGTAATTCCAAATACATCCAAATCAAATGATATTTGCAAACACTAATGACAAATATTTGCTTGTTTTTTCGTGGATTTTTGCATTTGTCTTAAGGCTGAGCGAAATGAATCATTACTTTGTCCCTGTTTAGCATTTTCAGCCAGTGTGGTTTTGTTTTTCTGCATTTGCATACTAATATTGTCTTGTCCTGCCTGTGCACAATTTTTAGTTATCAAAGTCTAATATTACTTAATTCCTGAAATAAATGTGTGTAGTCTAATGTACTCCATCTGACTTAATTTGAATATGAAAACACAGCAGACAAATACAGCTGAATGGTAAAATAGTGTATGCTGACAGAAATTTACAATGGGTGCACGTTTCGCTTAGATACAAACATTAAGGTTTGGTACACTTTCAAACTAAATCAAATGTTCCTGTGCATGCCCTTTTTTTTCTCTTCCTGCAGCCTACAAAAACACTCTGGACAATCCCCCGCCCACAAGAAACAATCGTTTTTAAACACAGATTAACACATGCAATCACAAGCTCTCTCTTCCTCTGCGCCTGTCCATCTCTTTCACGCACACATGCACACACACTTACCCTCACTTTTCTCTGAGTCACTTTGGTTCAGGACTTTGTTGTTCCATTGATTGAACAAGGCCATCAATAGCTTTCAAATACAGGTACCTGTCTGAAGAGGAGCCATGGAGCATGAACAGTGGCACCTCGAAAGATTTTCTGCTAATACTCTCCTTCCCTGGGTGCTGAAGGAGCCCTACTATTATTTCCAGCCTTTTGCCTTTGGCGATTCCTCTCTGTGTTGAGGTGAGAGGGCTCTGTCACCACACGAACGCAGAGCCACCAAGACACCTTGCAGATCAAGGTAGAAATGTTTCCATGGTACCCAGCTCAAGGTCATCTGGACAACAATATAAAATGAGCCCACCTGGGACTGAACCTCCTTTGACACCATGCTTGCGAGTCCCATTTCGCCACCAGTGCTCTTTCACATTTCTGTTCCACTTGCCGACCCCTCCTACACACAGAAGAACGGGGTTGACTGGATGTAATTTTTTTTCAGTGTGCTCCAGTGGGATCTAGCTGAGCAGAGGAGTTGGCACCTGCAGGGGGAAGAGATGGGGGGTGGTGGTAGCAGAGGTGGGGAGAGTAGTATGAAGCTTGAAGGAGAATGGAGCAGCTTGGCAGTGGTGACTGTACAGGTCTCCCAGGTTTGGACTAATGGCCCCACTTGGCACAACCTACTGCTGCTGGTCAGATGGCCCGCTCCACTACAAGGCGACCAGGCCAGGGGCACGCTTTCACATTCACTTCAGCCTGTCTTTGTCAAAGACTCTCAATGACTTTCCAAAAATAGGCAAGTGGGAATTCAACATAGGGGGGAGCAGAGTGTGCAATAGAGGGAAAAAAGGGTGAAATAAAAGCCAGTCTTAGGAGTCAAGGTGCAAGGGAGCAGCATATGTTGTTTTAATGCCCTCATTACAGACCCTCTTTTCTTTCCCCAATGCCCTCAGAAGGGTCCTTTAATTTACAACAGGCTCCAAATTGACAAAGAGGCCTGTTTTTTATGTGGGAAGCAGAAGGGAGCATTTACCGGCAACACAGCATCCCTGATCAGCGTTGGCCAAGGATGCAGAATGAACAAAAGGAGATAAGCAGCAGGGCATTCTTTAGCTAGTCACATGAAACAAAATAGTTGGTGTGACGTCTCAAACTGTGCGTTTGAGACATCTGACGCTTTGTAACCCATTTGCCTAGCAGGCACTGTTTATCTCAATGTGGCAGACCAGTGTTCAAGATGGAGACATTACCCTTGTGACAAGCAATGCCTGGCTACCCCCTCCTCTGCCTCAGGACCCCCTGTCCCCCACCAGTCCCACATCCCTGGAGTACAAGGCTGATAATTGTTAGAATTCCCAGCAGGCAGTGGTGGTGGATTAATCTAGTGTTGGTGTAATCCTTGTGCCCTATCTGATACCAGACGGCCCTCCCAACACCTGGAGGACCCCAGAGGTTTTGTAAAAGAACCACAGGAGGGAGAAGGCTTTCAAGTAAGACGGGGCTGGGAATCCACTTCATGCACACGTGTGTTTGAGTGAATTAACCAGAGAAAGAGAAGAAAATATGGTTATAAATGTAGGTATAACTGAAGAAGGAGGTGCTCATTATGTGTCTGAAAATGAGGGTACATATTTTTCCTAAGGATATGGGAGATGGGATGTGACCCGTGTTAACTTCATATTCCAGGCAGCTTGGAGCCAAACCTCCCCAGGCTTTGCCCTAAGGGCAAGACAAATGTTAGCTTTTGTGAGCTCAGTCGGTAGAATTATCTTGGGTATCGACAGATAACAAATGACTTGTTAGGATAGCTGCACTTTTTCCTAATCTATGACAAATATTCTGCACTTTTTGTGTGCGTGTTACAGTGCCGGGCTCCTCACTGTGGGGATGAATTGACTGCTGGCATGGAAATCACACAAGCTTCACTTGGATACACATGCGTACACAGTCACCTCAATCAGCAGGTCTGTTTCCGTCGGCAGTCAAAGTCAGTTAGCATTAACAAGCATGAGGGAACACATCTCCACTCCCCTTAAGCCCATTCTACAACAGCACAAGATATCGCATTTAAATGGTCGTATTTTCACAAGCCTCCATTTACTATCTGTTACAAGCTCTTTCTTGTTGACCTTCAAATCTCCTGTGGAGACCCTGTACCATTGTGTCAGTGTGGGTAGGGCATTAGTTGGACTCTTTCCTAGATCCTGCTTTTTCTAATGAGGGATATCAGCACTTTGGCACGGCTTACTGGCAGCATGCATAAAAATGGATGGGGATGAGGTGCAGCCCGACAGACCTGTCCCACAGTCTTGGTCCAAGAAAATGGTGCCCAGAAGGATTGGGTTGCATTATCAAATTTTGAAATATGCCTATTATTTTCGTAGTTATATTTAATCCAAAAGCACCTTTGGGATTCTGGTTATTTGTAGATAATAGGGGCCACATTTTTGCAGAGAGGTATTTTTTTCCACTGTCAAGGTATTCTGTAGGTACCATTTTATGTTAATTTTTTTCCTCCCCCCGTGTTAGTGGGCACAGGATTTTCATAAATAGTCTTTCTTGGTTTTGAGCATCATCACATCGAAAATAGAGGTGCCTTTGAATGGACATCTGGTGTCAGTGTACACAGAGAATCTTAAGATAAATACAGTGGCACTCCTCCGCTGAAAAGATACACAAGGATTCACCCATTGGGGATATTTTCAGGGGTGCTATAGACTCATTATCTTGTCACGTATCGTAAAAAAGACAACAAAGCCAGGCATCGGGGGGCCTCCGCGAATATGTGTCCATGCTCCCCTGGCTCTTCTTCAGCCAGACTAGGCAGCAGCCTCCCTCGCCCCGCATAACGAGAGAGGTCTGTTGACGCACACCTTGGTGAGCAGTATTGATTGTCTCCCCAGCACCTTCTGCTGAGAGGTCTCATTCTGTCTGTCACACTCCCACACAGGCGAGGTGGTGCACACACACACACACATACACACACACGCACACAAACAAACCTGCAGACACACGGACGGCACTCACAGTCAAACTCACACATGCACACACGTAACTTAGACAACCTATGCCACCCTGGAGGGCTCTGCTGTTTGACATCTCGCTCACCGAGCGCTCAATTAAAGTGTGAAAGTGTGCCGTTAATGCCTTAAACCATTAACAACACCAGATTCTGTCAGTGAAGGATCACTCTACGAACCCACACTCTCTGTCCTGCATGACTTTGTGACTTTCTAGCAGGCCCCTCTGGTGACCAATCTTTGTCAACACTGAGCTGGAGGGCTATAAAACACTGTGGCTTTACTGGTCTCTGCCACTCAGAGCGAGTGCAAAATATCCCCCTGTTAAATAGGAAAGAATGGAGATGATGGAAAGTTTACCACTCATTTTCACTCACTCTCATTTCATTGGTCATGGGTCTGTGCATATGCGTAGGGGTGCTCTCGACTGATGACAACTGAATCACTGGGAATATTTTTTTATTAAATCCTCATTTTACCATTGAGGCTCCTAACAGCTTTCACTCAGCAAAAGTGTAGCCTCTCAAATTAAGCTTTTACTGCTTTTGTGGCCTCATAATTCTAAATATGTCACACTGAATGAAGGCTGAAACGCACACTGCTCGCATTGTCTGATTTACTAATACCCTGTTATGTGATTTGCATTTGTCTAATGTGCACAAACTTAATCATGCAAAGGAAAGAAATTAACACCTCCATGAAAAACTGCGTAAAGGTACAACAAAAACATGTGCATACTGATCCAAACACATGTGAGGGGAAAAAGTGTTAATTGACCAACCTGCCAGACAATTATTGTCGGTTGACCTCATAACCAAAATGTGTTTCTGATTATCATGCTTCAGAGAGTCTGTTGTCAAGGAAGCCATGTTTTAAACTGTTTAGACAGCACCTTCCACGGTCCACAGGGGACCGTTCTCAATCAGGTGAAAATGTAATCTAAGCTGCAAACTAATGAAAAATGAAAATGAATATTTTTTTATGCTTTTTTAGTATTTGAATTTGATTACTGGATTCTAATTATACAAAGCTCAGGGAATGGAAAGATGATTTGCCTGTAACCAAATCATTTGCCTAGTGGACCACAGACCTCGCCAGGACTCAAAGATATCATATCTAGATCCATGAGCAGAGCATTTCCTCAACTGTGAACTGATTACTTTTTTCACAAGTCTGTGTAAATGTCTAAACAACGCCATGATAAAAGTGAATGAGATACAACTCAATCGAGAAATTAAACTGATGGCTCCGTCTATATACTTTTGGAGATAATTTATTCCCAGCATCAAGGCTTTAGGGGGTGGTGGCTCCACAGCATGAGCAGAAATGTCAGCGGCCAGGCAGGCAGGGGTTCAGCTTTGCGAGATGAAGATAGGTCTAGCAGTGTTGGAGGTTACAGTGTGTTTGTCCAGGAGATTATTATCCACACACACACACTCCCCAGGGATAAACACAGCCCTGACAGAGTTCTAATAATATTTCACTTTTATCAGGATGTCCAAATGTGCACGTTGTGACCGTTTGCTTTCCGAAGCACAAGTCACACCACAAACGAAGACAAACATCAAGTCGTGCAGTAAATTGGAAATTCCTTTTTTTCCCATATCTAAATCCTTTGAATTCTCCAGGTCCCCAAAGTAATTAGAGTCTCAGGCGAGTGGGGCTCATAGGGGTGCCCAGAGTCCCTCTACTCAAATAGAGGGAATGCCCTATGCCTGGCCATTAGAAAATGATGTCCCAGCCCTTCTCCATCAATTACCCCCTTCACAACTTAAATTTACATTAGGTGCTACTGACTGCAGCAAAAATTTGCAGTCCTGCCTTTAGGCGTTCAACCAACTCAACAAAATGCATGGTTGTATAATTTCAGATCATCCCCACTTTGCAAATAGTTCATATTTCCTGTAAGCAATATTACTGTCTTCTGTGTAAATGCTGGTGATAACACATCTGCAGCTGTAGGCTCAGTGTGAATGATTCGTCCAGACTGGGAAGACAGTATCCAAAACCAGGATGCCCGCAGGGTGAGTGTTATCTGCTGGGCAGTAGGCTGGTGTTTAACAGGACCCTGATAGCCTGCCCTCACCTGGCCTGAGGCACAGAATCAAACTCCCTGTCAAAGAAAGATGAAGTCAACACGGGCAGTCTGGCTTGGGTTAATAGCACTAAAAGTAAGGGTCAGGGCTTCTATTATGGCTTGGTGCCTTATCAAACTTGGACCAGTCACCTGTCAATCACCTGACTTACCTGCTACCCATCTGACCGAGTCTTCAATTAAGATTGACACGTAACTACAAAGGAACTCAATATCTGTGAAGTGCAGCTTGTCATTTTTCACTTTTTTTTGACGATCATACAGATGCAGTAGTTCAAGACAAAGCTGACGAATGAAATAGACAAATGTCCATCAAGTAGCGATGTTTGGCCAACCTAAAAAAATGCAAAGATAAAATTTTTTAAAAATCATGACTATTTTATTTTTCTCTGGGGTCCCTCAGGCCTCAGCCACTTCACCCCTCTCTTCAGCCCATTTTTTCTCCATAGATCATATTTTGTAACTTCCTTTTGGTGTGTTACACCCTCACGGTCTCTTATTATCACCAGCTGCTTTTCTCTCTTTAAGGAAAGGCTTAATATATATTCAAGTGGACCATGAGCATATTTGCTTTCTTCCACTTCTTTCATCCTTGGTCCAATCTCTTTAGCCATTCCTCCTCCTTTGCCTCTTTGTTCTTGTTTTCAATTCTTCCCTGGCCCCATCCCTCTTTTCCTATTTTTCTGTCAATGGACTGATTTCTTTTTATCCAGGAGCGCAGCAGATTAACAGATATTGTATCATGGCCAAGACAGGCAAAGCCCCTCTCTGTCCCTGACATCTAATTAATGGTAATCCTTTAATCTGCTGCTCGTAGTGTAGACCCCTTGGTTCCTGTCCCATTTGCAGCAATAGAAGCAAGGCTGAAGAAGGGACAGAGACAGAGTGGGAGGAGAGCGGGTTTGCTCACTCAGCAGGTTGAACTCCTGGGCTGCTTTGGACAAAGATGCATAAAACACAATGAGAAACAATGTCTTTTTCATTTCTGGGGATTACACATATTTAATTTGTACTGTATAACCCAGTAACTGTCTGTTCCAGCAGCTGCTGTATGATAAATTGTGCACCATATACTTAACATTGGTGACACTGATATTTAAACCTGCGCTGGCACATGCACACACATGCAAACATGTACATGCAAACACATGCTGAGCCTAATGTCTAACATTGGCTGTGCAGAGATGACATCTGTATTTATGGCATCAACCCTGTGCAGTAGACAGAGATGTAATTAACAACAGGGGCGAGGGAAGCAAATCCTCCCATCATAATTAACTTAATTAATAGATATAAATAATCACCTTCAGCCTGTCTTCATTTGTTAAGCAATAAAACCCGGTATTAAAACCTCATCTTGGTTCTGTCATAAACAATATGCAGCTTTTCTCTCAGACAGTGACACCACAGATGGTGTTTGGATGTCATCTAATGAGTCTGTACTGTAGCCTTAATGCAGCAGCACTGCCTTGGACTTCCAAAAATATTCTAAAGCTCCCAACAGCCAAGTTCATGTAACAAACTTATGTAGAACTAGACTGCAGTGAGTAAGCAGCTGCATAAAAGTCTTACTATAATTAATCTATTTACACTTGCACCATTTGCAATCCAAAATAAAATACAGTTTTGTGTTTCTGATGTTTGCTCTTTATCAGCCAAGTTTGATTAATTGATTATCACCAAAAGCTGATGATCAATTATACATATTGGCATTAATACAGATTCCTGTATTAATGCCAAATCCAAGCACAGTGCCTTTTACTGGCAGAGCCACAAAAGTAGTGGACCATATCCAAGGGCAAACACAGAAAGGACAGTAGCACTTCTGCCGTTTGCCACCAACTACTTCCCTAATGAATACGCAGACGTATCCGCAGATATAAAGAAGGTCTGCAGGTGTGTCTGCATGCACAAACACGCATTCACAACAGGCATGCTCGCACACATACACACACAGCGACAGAGAGGGATCAGTTACCCGCAGACAGTGGCTGTGATTAATACATCAGGCACGAGGCCCTGCTGTAGTAGGTGTCTGTGTCTTAATCACTCTCTCAGTGTGTTTCATTAGCTCCTGATGCTCTCTGATGAATGGACTTGCCCCGGGTGTCCCAACATCTCTGGTGGTGCTGTCACCCAACTGGCTCCACTTCGGAGGGTTCGATTGATCCCCCCTCCCCCTTAACCATCCCCTTCCCGCCCCTCCTCCCCACGGAGAGAGCCCTGCCACAGATTGGCAGGTGTGCCTGTCAGGTTGTTAAAGATATGTTGCTCATGAGCACAGCCTGCTCCTGAATTCATTAACCTACATTTGAAGGATAATTCAGACACTGGTCGCTGGCCATATGTGCTTTGATTGCTGGATTCTTTCCCACTGTTGGGATTTAGTGCAAGGCGTTGGGCAGTTTAATAACACATGCAGATGGCTTCTGGCATTTCTTCATTCTTACTACTAGTCCTTATCCTTATCTCATCTGGGAATGCTGAACTTATGTTGCACTCTTCAGTTGTAATATGCTGTAAATCCCTGCAAATATGGCACCAGATATTCTGCGGAAGCTGTGCATCTAATTACACAGCACGTTGTTATGTAACAGGGGTAAAACATAATTGCTAATCTGCTTGATGTGCATAATGTTTTCAGATAATAATTTAGAGGTGTGAAATGTATAGTTTTTTGTGGCACAATGCATTCCAACTGAGAAAGCTGCATCACCTTCCTTTCACTTCTTGATTATATACATGGTACCTGAGGACTGGCTGTGTCAGCTAAAACACATTGCGACCTGAGAGCGATAATCGAGCAGCAAAGTGATCCGTTAGATCATTAGTCGCTGAATGACTTAGGGTATTTACCCTATGAAATCTGGAGAAAGACAGAAAGGGGTTGTCGATCTGTTGCATTCAAATGTGCCGACATTATCTGAATAAATGCAGCGTCAGGGTATGTTGTGGGCTATTACCTCCTGTTCTAAATGCTGTTGCAGGGATTGTTGCTGAGACAGCCAGTGCAGTGTTGGGACTTGGCGTTGGCTTATGGGCAGCAGGGTCTGCCAACTCTTCCTCTCTTACCACTCTCTCAGTGCATCATGAGAATGTGAGAAGCCAGAGCAGGAATGGAGAAGAGAGGAAGCCGCCAGCTGGTGCTACAGGAGGCTGTGTGGACTCTAACGCTTCGAACATGTTTCAAATTAACCCAGTGCTGCGCCCAGCTCCGCCCTCATCCCCTCCAACCGCAACAGAGCATGGTCACTTACGCTGCTGTCCTTCACCAGTCGAGGCTATACATAATTCAGACAAAGAGTAAATATACAGCTGTAGTGCTGTGTATTTCCAATTATAGCAGATGATTAAGTCATCAGATGTTTTAGTAATGGACACAGCCAAAGTTCTGACATTCGACAATTCAATTCATAGACAATGCTGCTGTTCCCTTCAGTTCTATTGGGCTTTATAATGTATTTTAGCTAATGGTTTTTGTTTTCTGGCCCAAAATTTCACACTTATGAGTCAACCTGCTGCTATTTAGAAATAAAAAACTCTACTACACTCGTTAGTAGTTACCTGGTTAACATAGTGGAGCATTTAGCTGGTGAAGTGCCAGATATTTCTCTGGAGAGCAAAACAATGAATGCATATGTTGCTCCATATCTGCTAGAAGTGTAAATAAGCATTCTCCATATCAGCTTTCCTGCATAAGTTGATAATATGTCATAGTTGCGTTTTGCAGCTCGTATCTGCTGTCTCAGGTGGCCAAACAAATCACTTATTGCAGGTTTAACTATGCATTCAGCAGAATTCGTTTGCGAATGCTATAATCCTTCCCCAGTATCAACCACACTTAAGTTGCCATGCGGAGTTTGAACTTTTCTGTCAGGCAGAAGTGTTGATGCCACAAATAAGTCACATGACAAGCTTCAAGGCATCATGTGGAGTTTTTGACCACTTGTGGCGCTATTGAGCATTTTTTTAGTTTTTCTTTACAATTAAGTCGCACTTGCACGATAGCAAACAATGACATAACATGTTACAGAATGAGGACACAGTGTCAAAATGTGCTTGAATTTTATTAAGCCCACTGCTTTTCCATCTATTCTTCTTTTATATTCTGAGTCCATTTTGCACCTGATTCAATAATTATGTCAGAAAACTACTGAATGTCACTGATTTCAGTGCCACTGAAATCTGAAAGGATCCATAAGTGAATCAACAAAATAAAGGAAACACAATACATAAATACAATACACAATAAGAAAAAGAAAGAGAAGAACTGTACAGATGGAAAGTAGGCTGATTAAAAAACACTCTACCTCGCCACCTCCATGTGTCTCCATCCGCTCGTCTCCCCCCATGCATTTCATGTTCTCCCCTGCTCTCTCAGCCCCATCACTCCTCTCTCCGCTCATTTGCTTTCTCCTTCTCTTCCTCCCCTCCCTTCCCCTCCTGTGCACTCTCTGCTTCTTGGAGTCTCACCAATCCCTTGTGTTGTTTCACACCAGACTGTGTAGAAAAGACTAAAAATATATGTGTTTTGCCCTGGCGTCCCAAAAGGCAACTTTATAGAGAACAAAGGAGATAGCAGGACGGCTCAAATAACTCATGAAGAGAGAGGGGATGCAGCTCATGGGGCTCTCTTGCCCCTCTGAAGAACATTATTACTAGATTATTGATTTACAGCACAAAATGGATGGAACGTAAGTAGGGTTAAGCTCATTAATCCCTCTCCTGCCTCTTTTATGAAAATGGTCTTGTTATGAGTGATTTTTCTAATGGATTGTTATGATCGAACACTTATTGTACTATACGCCGGCTGCCTGAGCAGAAAGACAGTGCACAGGGACAGTAGAGGTGAGGTTTGGGGATGTGCAGATAGGATAAAAGAGGCTGGGCAGAGGCAATAGAACAGAGGTATCTGCTAAAATGAATGCACCAAAATAAAAGCTCAAAATACAGACAGTGGAATTGCTGACATTCTGGTGACATTTGGTGTGCCAGTGGCATTTCACAAGACATATGAGCAGGTAGCTCAGTTCACATCAATCCTAGCATGAGTTGGGACTGCACACCCTCTGAAAACTCAAGCTACCACACAGAGGTGCCTATTAACATATCAAAAATGACTTTTTTATTGTTCGTACAACAGAATCATCTTCATTATCCATTGTTTTGATACGCCTTTTTCTTTTAAAATGCTCAATGAGTAATTTAATTTACATTAATGAAAACTGTAAGACACCCTGACCTCAGTCTGTCTTCCCCACTCTCGGTACATCCCTTTCTCTCTCCTCTCCCGGCTCCATGTACATCCATCAGGGAGTGCTCCAATGGAGCGCGGCGGGCCCGACGATTGTCCTCATAAATTGTGTGTGTGTGTCGGGGTGCAGAGGAGCTAAGTGAGCAGTAAATAACAAAGGGTCCTGCCGCCATCCGCTCACCATCGCCACGTTTCCGGCCACGCAAGATTACCCAGGATGCCCCTGGAGGGGTGTCTTCTTCCTCTGTGTGATGAATGGACAAGAGGGGGGCGGAACACACCTTCACCACCCAGCGTCTGACAGAGAAAAGGTGAGGTCCAGGAACCCTGCCGATTTAAATTGATGAGTGTCTTTATTTCGCTGTAAAAAAAAGAATGAAGCTGTTTGTCTCTCTCTTTCTGAAATAACAGATCACCCGGCAGATACCTTTAACTGCCTCCATTCTTCACTGTCAGTCCCTTTTCTCTCTGTCCCACTCACTTTCTCTTGCTCTCTTGTGTCCTTTTCGATTTTTCTTCTCCTGCCTATTCTCTGTCCCTCTATTGACTGTGCATTCATAACTGCCTTTGGTCACTTATTTCTACTCTGTGTCTCTATACTTTCTGCATCCCAGCACTATTTTCCAGTCCTGCTCCCTACTTGGATGTTGCTCTTCACTTTTCCTGCTATAATACAATAGCAATACAATGGGTAATCAACGGCGCCATCAAACCTGAGTGCCATACACAGTTTTCTAATTCACCACTCATGGTTCTATAGATGATACTCCTTTATTTTTCACCTTTGATTTATGTAACTATTTCTCAGGTTCCATTCCTGTATATTTTTTTCCTCAAACATGACTATGAAGCTATAGTTTATCCTTCGTAATCACAATTTATTCAGGGACATATGTAACTGCCAGCTGCCTTATTCTGGCACCTGATTCCAGACTTTTCGCCTTGCCTTGCATTTTCCTCTGTGCTTCTGTGTGTTATAGCCTACAATTCACCTTGATACTCAATATCATTCCATCCATCTATCTTGGTCACCCTGTCCTCCTCTGCTCTCCTTTCTCTCCCATTTGCCAGATTTAAACCTTGCAAACTGAAATTTCCATCTTCAACAACACCTGCTTTTGTTTTTGAGCCCCCAATTACAGTGTGACAGGTTTGTTGTACATTTTGTGATCTTGGTGCAGCTGCTGCATTTAGTTGAATGTCATGTCGACAGCATGTGAAAAAGAAGTTAATGTTAGGTTTTGAGATAGTTGGGTTTGATGAGAAAGATGCTGTATGACTGCCTCAGCCTCTCAGCTAAAAGAGCTTTCTCTCCAAACAGTGACAGCTGCAAGAAAGGAGATGAATAGGTTGAAAATGGGATGTTCAGCCTGTTTTCTGAGATATTCTTAACATAGCTTATGTAAGGGCTGAGTTATAGGTGGCCCTGTTAAATTTTACCTTCCCTCTTCCTGTTTTTGTATGGGGGAGAACATCATGTAAAACTGCACGCTGGAAACGTTAAACTGTCAAATTTTGGCACCAAGCTTGACAGGATGTTCTCAAAAGAGAAAGAGTGGCAGTTATCAAGGCATGTGGCCATGGAATGAAAATTATTTGCCTCCCTCCCACAACTACTTTGTCATGTGATACTTTAGGAAATCAAAATAATGAGAGATATTTCTTTCTTCTGTGCCACAGGACAAGAATAACATAGCTATGGATTTCTATACGAGTGCTACATATCGCATATGGATCAATAAAGTATTTAATAGTTTGACGTGTAACCTTTTTAAGAATATCGATTTGTGAAGCGTTCTGCATGAGGGCTCAATTTGGAGTGTATTGACTGTGGTGTTGTGATATGGTGCGGGAGGGCCTCGGGCTCCGGGCAGACGCTCTCAACGCCACAGTTATTGACCCTCTTGACCTTCCCCATACAAAGACAATATAGGCATGTCTATAGTGGTCCCATTATATTGCATCAACACTACAGTGACAGAAACAGAACCAGTCCGTCCACATTTACTAGAAACAAGAATGTTTAAAATGCCTCCACTCATAACATCTCAAATAGTTTTCCTAACAGAGCTATATATTCAACCTCAGTACTTGAATACTGATATACTGTGGCACTAACCTTAAAAAATTGTAAAGTTAGTATTACACCAAAGGCTTGCTCAGTTTCTTATTGTTATGTCTTATTGTTTATATATCCTTTGACAAATAAAGCCTGTTTTTAAGACATGTTCTCAGTTATAACTGTTTCACTGTTTTAGTGAAATGCTGGATCTAAACGCAGATGGACACAGATGAGGGAGAAAAAAAACTTTTAAAAATAAAAAAATTAACAAAACTTTCTGAAATCCAAAAGAAGCAGGCAGACATAAATGACAAAAGCCAAAAGCAAAAAAAAAAAACCTGTGGCAAACCATAGAGGCAAAAACCAAAACCTCAGAGAATGAAGAAAATCCAAAACACATGGGGGAGTCAGAAACACTGGAAAAGAAGTACCAGAGATGTGAACAGAAGACACAAACAGGAACAAACTGAGTAATGAACAGGACTTATATAGCCTACGAGGAAGGCAAGGATAATAGGGCACAGGTGAAACATATTAGGGCACAGCAGACAATCACAAAGGAGGGAAACATACAGGGAAAGGGGGTAAATAAACAAGGATGCACACTAGAAAATGCTACAATAAAAAAATAAAACAGGAATCCATAGCTCTAGGGGAAAACCGTGACAGTGCAGGCACATATCCATCCAAATGCAAACTAAGTGGTCATTCTGCTATTCCATACACCGCAGGTTAGAACCAGCTGTCATTCTCAAAAGGATGGAAAAGTCTCGTCAGTGACTAACATTACAGACAAATCTCGATCTAAGTTGGTGTCTTATGTGTTGTTTCACCTCAGTTTGATGCAGCAAGAAAAAAAAAATACAAATTGTGGCTTTACAATAGTAACTTGCAGTGTAGGAGCAGATCTAGCAACATATTAACTGCTGGGTGACCACCACTGTTGTCGCATAATTATAACCAAATTGCTGCATGTCCTTCAACTCTGGTATTTCTATAGGCTTTCTGAGCAGAGCTGCTGGATGGTGTCAGCTGGAGGGAGGTTAGATTGCAACATGATGTTTCTCTCATGACCTTAGTTTTCATATTCGAACATTTTTGTTATTCTTCATTTCTGTACATCACACTTTGTCAAAAATCTTAACAGATGTCACAGGATGAGGAAACGCAGCAAGTTGCTTTACTGTATTTTTCTCTTTGCAGGAAAGTTTTATTAATTTTCAGAGGGCAGCTGTATTATATTCTTCACTGTTTAACCTCTTATATAGTACAAGTTAGCAAGGCCACAGTAAACTAGACGCCTCATGCCTTTAGCTGTGCCCGTCGATCATTTGACCTGCAACTTGTTGGGCGTAGCAGTCAAGTCTCCTGTTTTCCCCTGCTTCCAGTCTTTATGTGAAGCTAAGCTGCTCAACATCTCCTGTTTCTTGCTTCATGCCTAACGGACAGATACAAGAGCAGTATCAATCTTCTTAAACAACTTTTGTTGTGAAAAACATTCTGGACAAAAATTGTAAAAAAGTTGTAAAAATGTTCCCTTAAACACCAATGTGTTTAATACGTTTGGCTCATGTTGAATAGATTAAATGGTTTAATAGAAAATAATGGTCATACACAGCAAAAATATGGAAAATGTTTTTGATATTATGCATCTTTAAATATAATTCTGGACTATACCCAGCCCCCTTTTTTTTTTTCTTTAAGCGTTAAAGCTAGATTTAAAATAAAAGCCACACTTTCTGATGATTTAACATTTAGTGTTTCTGCTTATTCCAGCTCTTAATTGAAGTTATATTATAGTGCATATTGAATAAAATATTCTGAATAAAGATGACATTTATATGACTGTGCTATTACATGAAATGGGAAATTTGAATGCCTTGTAGATTATTTTAGACACATTTCCCTGTAATTTTGCCTGACATCTTTGATATCTTCACAGATCTCGGCTTCTTCCCTACAATTTAAAATAAAGCTCTGTGGGTTTCAGTTGTGTTTGTCCACACAACATGAGGTTGTAATAATACACCCACCAAGAGGTCTGCACGGCTGAAAAGGCAACTTTCGGCTTTAATTATACGAGCATACCTTGTATAAACGTTGCAGCTGTGAAACCACATGACATTTTCTTTTAAAAGATGACCAGCTGGACCAGGTGAGTGATATTGTATCTCTTCAAGTCTCTTATCGCCTCTCCTCCCATCTCTCCCTCTGTCTGTCAGCCTTCATGTTTTCCCTCTGCTCTCCCACTGCTGACTTGGGTATCAGTGCAGAGGTAAGCAGCATCCCTTGGCTAGAGGTGACCCCCTGGACCGTCACATCACACATACTCTGACTGGTCAAATCACACCCCCTAAATGAACTCTCCTCTCCCCCACAGCCACCATCGTTGCCTGAGCCCACCACTGGGTGAGTTAGATCGCAGGCTTTTTAATACAGCTCTTAATGGTTTATAAATTGCATGTAATGATTCCTCCTTTTCCTCTCTCTCTCGCTGTGCTTTTTATGGGCCCTTGGCTTTCTAAAGGGAGTGGGTGGGATTTAATATGTGGTGGAGGAGGCAGAATGTGGAGGTGAAACTAGACCCGCACCGCTCTCTGCCTGCCCTTAACGCTTCCCCTGGCTACAGCGAAGGGAGTCTCGAAATAATGCTGGACACTGATAGATTCTGGCTGTAGCATATAATGGCTGGGACATGACAATACAGAATGACAAAATAGTCACAGGAGAAGTGCTAATAATCCAAAGTTGTGTTTGGTGGGGAGGAGAGAATGTGATGAGGGGTGCGGCTCGTGGACAGGCCTCACCTTAGGGAAAGACAAAAATATGCACATCCCAAACAGGTGCAGAACCAAAGTATGAAAAAGGAGGGAGCAGCACATTCAGAATATGACCCCAGAGTAAATGTCTATGTACCTTGCCAGTGCAGTTTAAACACCTTAAGCCTGACTCACATCTCTTCTCATGTTAAATGGATTCAAGATACAGGACTCAAATGCAGATAGATGACATACAGGGAGGTGTCCTGAAGTGTTTTAATTTTTTTTTCAGTCCAACTAACAACTCAAAGGGAGGTGCAAAGGGTCAAAACAAAGACTTACCAAACACAAGAAACAAAGTAAAGTTGCAAAAGGCAGGCACTCAGGAACTGCTGTAGAATACACAAAGGAACAAGTCACCAAAACAGAAATGATGTACTGCCAAAAAAAGGGACAGACACATATACACAAGAAAGGCAGGGATGATGAGGCACAGGCATAGGGGTGGGGCAGACAAATTACAAAGATGGGAAGTAAAACTGAAAACCAGAAGACAAAAAGGGATACTACAAAATAAAACAGGAAAGCATTCAACAAAAGAGTAAAAAAAAGTGTCACCAAACAGTCTTTCTGGGGACAGGCTTTGACACCTCAGTGATGTAGCCAGCAAACCTGAACTCCCTCTTGTACTGAGATGGGACAGTGGATATGCTCCAGCTTCCCTTTTCCCCCACATTTTCTTGACAGTCAAATATTTTTCTATTGCAGCATTTGAAAGGTCATTGTGTACTTCTGGTATTTCTTCAGAAAGAATCGCATAAACACTTTAAACCTATGAGCATGAAGAGATAAGAAGAGTTAAGATTAAAAAAGGTAATGCAGAATACAGTGAACACAATGCACTGTATGAAAATGTAATGCATTAAAATATGTATCACACGTATTTAAATTTTTTATAAGCATCTTTTAATTGAGAAATTAATTCCAATACTTCTTTCATTTGCTAGCAAACACTGCACCTCCCAAACAGTCTACAGACTGGTAATTAGAGCAGCGTGGGAGTTTTTCAATTCCTAATGCAGCACAATATGCATAGAGGCCAGCATGGTTCTTTGGCACTAAGTGAAATTACAATTAACTGACCTAAATGTCTACAGGGAGCATTTGTTAGAATGTGGTGAGGATACAATTATGTGGTCGATCTTGCGCTTGGATGTCATCTGTGTAGTGACCGGCAGCAGTGAAATCAGCAGCAATTTCTAGCAGGTTCATGTGTTATTAAGGGAGTTTTTGTAAAGCTTGACTTTTCTTGACGCTTGACGCTTCCACTGGTCCACTTGATAGCAGGACGTAGGGAGCACAAGAGAGGGCTCATTTGCAACGAATGCAGCGAAGCTCTTAAGGCAGCAGCTCGACTCCCTTACACAGCCACTGTCACACTGAGGTGCAACGTTGCCAACAATGACTTCAATCGACCGAAGAGACTCTTAGGAAGCAGGACACCATCAGGGCCGTACACATGCTTGTTGTTAGGTAGGGTGGGGTGGGGTGGGGGTCGTGCCCCCCCCCCATCCACCTCCACCTGCTGTTAAACAGCACATGGACATGATGCTAACCTATCTTGGGCACAGTAGGCAGTATCTGCTCTTCCTCTCTCCATCAGCTGCTCTCTTTCTCTGTCTCTCTGTCTCTTCATCTTGACCTGTTTTGTCTTTCATTCCCAAAGCTGAGGTTTGATTGATGCACTCTTTCTGTTTTGTCAGCCTGTCAAGGGATGGATGAAATTAATGTTAGCTAGACAGCTAGTTAATTCACTCAAGTGAAATTAACTAGCTGTCATAATGATGAATGGCCACTGTTTAATGTAGCGTGACTTCACAGGAGCTATTGGTCGGTGGCACTGAACTACAAGCAGTCTGATAAAATGATATAGTTACCGGGCCACTGGCAGATTCAGCTGTCTGTCTGGTTTGTTGACATAATCAAACAACCATCATTTGAGTAAAGATTTTATAGTAACAACAAGGTCATTCACTCCACACACACACAAGTAATGACGTGATCAGATGAGAAAGTTGGTTATCTTGGCATTGTACAATATCTTTGCTGCGACAAAGTGGAGTTATTTTTAGACAGTTATTTCATGACTTTTATTAGGAACACCCCAGAAAAAGCACTGAGGTCCTGACCTTCGGTGCTGAGTACGAACATGGGTGCCATATGTAGTGATGAAAAAATCCCTGCTACCAATCTCCAACTGAGAACAGGTGGGGAAGCAATGCTCTGTAACTGCCCGCTGTGCTTTAAAGAATGGTTCAAACAATTTAGTTTGTCAAAGAGGGACTCCTGCCCTACTTTCCTCATCTTTCTGTGACTCTTCAGCTCTTCCCTATGCTGCCGGCAGACCTTTTTTGGGATGAGAAAACCTCCAGAGAGAGAAATTTGTCTATATAAATAAATGCCACTATGTTTAAATACCCTGTTGGTTGGCTGATTAGGTTAAAGGCAGATATATGCATGACAGAAATGTGCAAAGGAGGAGAATGATAAAAGCAATGGCAAAAGAGGATGTGGTTTCCTAAGGGCAGACAGAGCAGGGAAAGGTTAAGGAAAATAAGAAACACATAAATACACAGGTACACACACAGAGAAACATGAAGAGGTAAAGAGTGGTGAAAGAAAATGCTGATGCATGGTCCCTGTCTGGGAAGGCAAAAACAGGACATTGATTCCGCAAGATCCACAAATGAAAAATCCATGGGGGTAAGGAGCTCTTAGGTCCTGCGGCAGAGACAGGGCACCGGCGGTCAGGCTCTCGTATCGCAACTGACACTGAGCCGGGCCTCTCACTGGGTGGCAGTGGGCAGTGCTGGAACAGCTGGACAAGGGCCAAAACCAACATAACCAGCAGGAAGCTTGCTAAGAACAAGATAGAAAATGGAACATTTCGTTTTGGGCTTAGAAAAGAAAAAGACAAGTTTGTCTCTTTCTTGGAATGAAACCAAAACAGTGATATTATTCAGACAAAATGCAAATTATAAAAATAAAAAATTGAGCTTCTATTTTCTATTCCTGTATTGGTCGCTGTGCATCTGATCATTGTGCATCAAAAACTGAAGAAGACGTGGTCACTCCCTCTACCTGTAAAGAAAAGATAAAGGAGCCCTGCATCTCTATCTGTAGTTCCATTTGAACTCCCTCTATTAAAGCAGGAATCAGGCTGGGGGAGGGAGGTCCTTTTTTTCTCATTACCACCCTCTGTCAGTACATGTGCACACCACACAAGCACTAATCTGTACCCCTGATATGCTAACACCAACCCCCCACCCCCCAACCCCAACTCTTCTTAGATAGCAGCCACACCTAAAAGCGGAGAGGGGAAGGCGAGAGGAAGTCATTAAAGCATGCCCTGCAGGAGCCTGCCTGGGCCTGGGCTGGGTGCAATGGGCAGCAGCACTTTGGGTGTTTATTCACTGGGGGAGAAAAAAGTCTCAAAGGAGTACTTCGGTTTTAGTTACTGGTTCTACTCTGGTTCCCCCCCGGGATAGTCCTGGTCCGCAGCGGACAGGATAACAATCAGACATGCAGGGTGTGGAGCAGAAAAAATATTGCCAGTGCTGGGAGTATTTGTGTGTGTGTTTGTGCGCGTATGGGGGTGTGGGTATGCATGTGGATTTGGGAGATTAAAGGTGACAGTCGTCGCTTTGCTTAGACCTGCTCACCTGCCACAATCTGTCAGTAACCAAAGCTGTTCAGTGAAGCGTACTGCACCTGTCAGCGGTGACTTTGTGTCACAGCATGCGCGCTTGCGCATAGTTTGTGGGTGCATCTCTCTCTTTCTGTCACCTCCCCTGCATTTACATTGAAAGATATATCCTCAAAAGAGGTCTCCCTATGTAGCTTTTCGAAGCTATGTCCTCTGTTGGAGGGTGCTGCTTTTATGCATTGATACAGCAAAAGCAATCATGTGCATTTGTGAATTCCAGCATTATCATTTCAATTGATGTAGTGTTTTGTGCCACTTCAGAACCAAGAGATTAACATACTTTTGAAAGGCATGCTCTTGCTGGTTTTGTAAGTGTGTGCAATACACACACAGAGACATTGTGTTCACATTTATGTGGGACAGAGAACATTGATGATATTGTTTGCAGTATTCTTTCCTTCCAACTTCAAAAGATGCAGATTAACATAATTCAAAATTTACAAAATATGTCTATCTCTGGTGTTACAGTGAGAGACCGAGAGCAAGAAAAGAGAAGTAAGAGACAGAGACAGACAGAGAGCATTTCTCTGCCTGAAGCAACTTAACTGATCATATATGTCTCCTATCAAAGGCTATGAGCTGTTTAATAGTTTGAATATAACCTCTTCATTTGTCACACGCAATAATCACATTGTAACTCAGCTTTAATGGCGATGTGCAAAACCATAATGTGAAATCATACTGATTATTGTGTGTGCATGTGTGCGTGCATGTGTGGGTGGGTGAATTTCTGTGAGACAAGGTTCTCTGCACATCCCTTATTAAAGTTGGAGATTATGACAACTCAGTTGCTGACACATATTACAGACTGTATCTCATCTTTAAAGGCCCTCAGTGTTTTGGGCTGCTTTTTTCATGGACCAAAGTGACTGTTTTTGAAAATCTTAATCTAATCTAAGATCCTGAGAGGTGCAAAGCTGCAGTCATGAAGACAAAAGGAAAGAAATGTTTACACCCAAGCTATGCAATACATTCTAATGAGCTAACAGGAGATGAGCGTTGCATTTATATGCCCACTGCATTCACATCCCCTCCTCATAACGGCATTCGTTGTAAATAAATATGAGCAATCAGCTAAGAACGGCAATAAAGAGCCCATAAAGGGCTGCAAACACTGAGATGGGAGGAAATTGCATTTCTGCACAGAGAGACAGGCAGAGAGAGAAGAAGGCAGAAAAAATACAAAAGAGAAGAGCCACAATCTTTTTTTCTTTGACCTCCATATCTAAAGACTGGGTGGAAGGTCAGCAAAAAATAAAAAGGTCATGGTATTTAGACCATTTGAGCACAACCCTGGTAACAAAGAGTGAACAACAGGCAGCAGAAGTGGTCCTGGAAACAGAGAGAAACGGAGTCAAAGAGAGGTTAAAAAGAAGAGTTGTGTATCCTCAGCTCCCTCAGCCCTGCGGCGTGGGGTCACCTCAGAGACTAGAGACTGAATTACCCAGCAGCCCCGGCCGCTCGCAGGATCAGGCGGACAAGGGGAGAGGACGAGAGGAGTTAATGAAGGGAAGAGACAGTTCAGGTCCCCCGAGGGCCTCGAGGCACCTGCCCGGCCAGCCCCCACCAGCCCAACCTGCTCTGATTGGCTAATTATCAACATGGATTTTGCCCAGAGTAAAATCACTGATTGATTGGAGTGTTTTAAATCTCTCTTTGGTCTCTCGCAGTCTCTCCTTTCTATCTCGTATGCGTGCTCTCTCTCTCTCTCTCAGCAGAAACTCTATCGCTAGAGTCCCACTGTGGGGACTCGTGCAGCACAGTGGCAGCACAGTAGCAGCAGGTGACCGGTCCTTCTGCACAGTGTTGACTCATGGCCTCAACTGTGGTGATTTCCTACCTCAGCGGACATATAATTAATTTGTTAAGTGCTCAAAAAGAAATTTTTTGACTCCACAGATAATTACTAATCACAGCCTCATAAGTGACAGAGCATTTTTCAAATGGCAACAGGGGAACAAAGGCCATGGTCTCACTCATAGCGGGACAACATAATTCGAGTAATAGATGTTATTTGCCATTACCATGGAGGCTGTAGAGGTGTGATTAAATAAGTGTTGCTATGTTTGCTTATATTCATTCATCAGTGATTAAGTAGCTCCTGTTCCGGTAGGAATCTTGTGCCTGGTTCATTAGACTTTACATTAAAAGCTAAAGGGAATTAATCCTGTGCAGCTTATGAGTGTTAGCATTAGTCATGATTGTTAATGTGGCTGTTGTTTCTCTGTTCCATTTTTTTTGCTTTCCCCCAGATGACACAGTAAATATCAAAGCAGGCTGGAGAAGCACAAAATTGGAGTTTAAATTTGGTTTTACTAGATATTTGAACCGCATTTAAGGAAATGTGTGGGAGTGCTTTAGAACAGCTTCCGTTTTGTTTCGTTATCTGCCTCCAGTTCAAACTGAGTGCACGAGACGTGTTACTCGAGAAAGAAAAACAGAAGAGCGAAAAACAGGCTAAGCACATGTTGCTCATGAAAGTAGGTTCCTCTCCCTATTTAATCATGTGTCAGACCAGTCAGAATCCATTCTGCCTTCTCTGGGCGGAAACAGAAGTGCATGTAGCCACAGAATGTTTTTTTAATAATGGGATGAAAACGCTTTGCTTGTGCAAAACCCCAGCCTCGAGCTTTCCTGGGAAGTTCGAATCCCAACCGACATTGGCGAAAAGAGGGAGAACGAATAGATGTCCCCAAAGGGAGCAGATTTAGCTCCACAGTGGTCGTCCGCACAACTGTTCAGGATGTCTCCCTCTATTTTGCTGCAGAGCATCCTGGGACAGGACATCTATAGCACTCCTACGAAGCCCCAGGGGAGGCTGTGGGATTAGCGTTGGCCTATCTCTTCAGAGCTGGGAATTAATTAAGTAATTATGAAAGCCAGGCAGGGAGATGAAATATGCATGAGCCTTGATTGGGACTTTTGTGATTGTGTAATCTAATTTCAACCAGCAGACTGTCCTTGTCAGGCAGGTAGAACACACACCACAGAGCCACACACACAAACACATACACCACAATACTGCTTTGAGGATACAACCAAAGATCATACTCTCTGTTGGCAGAATGGGTACTTTGCGAATTTCATTATGTTAATTAAAATGAGGTAATCAGTGTGGATTAATCACCAGAGTAATGAGGATTGAACATCAGATTATGTCTTCCTACCTAATCCATGTAATTGTATTTGTAGAAGCATGAGATTAATATGCTTGCATCCCATTAAAGAAAAAATGATTGATTAAGGACGTGTTTCACTTTGGAATTCTTTTGGAGTGTGAAAAGTGGATTTTTGCTTTTGTCTTCGTAGGTGTTTCTGGATGCCACAGGGGTTTTCTGTTTCACTGCTCTTTCTGTACCGGTCTCTCTTTCTGTTTATTGATGGACCTGAAGGTCTGTCTGCAGCAAAGAGCTCTCCCTGTTCTCCTGAAAAATACTTCCTGTAGAAGACTCAAAAAGAGTCGATAGCAAACAAGAGATCAGCAGCCATGAGATACGCCACAAGAAAGACTGTCACATTCTTAGCACACATGACACACACACGGACACACACACACACACACACACACACACACACAAGGCTCCCATTTCCTCTCAATCACCTGCAAGTCTATCGACCCAGGTGCATCCTCCTTCCTTTCATTTATTTCACTTTTTTCATATATTGATTCATTTATCTGTGTATTCGGAAAGCTGCATCACATAGTGCTGGTATATCATGTTCTAGGTTTCACCATGTGTCCTTTTGTATCCATCCAACACTCTGCTGGTCTTTAATAGCCTTGTCTTAAAACTTAACATTCAGTGAAACAATGCTGTTATTTAAAAGCAAGGGAGACTATTCATATGAATGTGAGACTAACCCAAAAAGGGGAGGGGGGTGTTGGAAATGAGCAAAAGCCTGAGCTTTTTATGTTTCACTATATGCTCTAGTTCACTGGAGCACTGCAGAGGGAACCTCCAGTATTTAAACTGGTCCCCAGTGTTTGAACTCTGCTTGGAAAGCAGAACATAAAGCAGGGAGATGAGAGGATAGATACAGACGGGAGCAGAGATGAAAGGCTGCGGTGCAGCCTCCAAAGGGAACGTGGGAGCCCGGGAGCACACTTATTCATACTGTTAGTTGTATGATTGTTCCTTTGTCTCTTTTAGTCGCAGAAGGAGCTGCTTTAAACCCTGAACACAGGAAATGTCACACATGATGCTTCAAGTTCCCTGCTGCTCATCATGTTGTGGGATTACTTTCCATAGGCATTGTTGAACTCTGTAAGACTGCACTGCAAAGGAGGTCAGCATTTACAGAGATGGGTTTTTTTGCCCAACTAACACGCACCACCTCGTGATTCCTAAAGTAACAATCATGTAGAAGATGAGAGGAGCAGGTGCATCTCCCTCATCACATGTCCACCTTTTCGACCCCTGTCTGTTCCATATGAGCAGGTGTGATACTTGCTCATTAATTTCATCTCAGGTTATGACCTGCTGTACAGTATAGTGGCCCTATTTGTTCTCATCTGTCTCCTATACTGTTTCTTTAGATAGATTTTTTTTTCTATTGAAGCGTTAAGGTGACTCAAATGCCAACCGAGGAATGGCGCAGGGGGGTTATTTCACTTAAAAGGCTTACAAAAAAAAACTAAGCCAGTTACCAGTAACAACACAGAAAACCAAAAACCAAAACTTGCAGAATACCAGAGCTCAAAACCACAGGGAGATTAAAAACTAGAGAACACCGGGAGCTTGAAAACCAACAGGACAAAGACAGTAGGGCAGAACAGACAAACCAACAAAAGACAGAGGGCAAGATGAAGACTATATATACACACCAGGGGGGTAGGGATAACGAGAGACAGGTGGAACACACTGGGGCGGGGCAGACGATCAACAGCAGAAGTAAAGCTACACAAGCAACACCGGGAAATCATTAGCAAAATAAAACAGGAAATGAACCAAAACTTTCAAAACAAAACCTCTCAGTCTCTGGGGCAGGACATAACATGTAGACAAAAAAAAGACAAACCAAATATTTAAAGATCAATTTATGTCATTTTAGAGGGAATAAAATGTAATTCTCTCCAGTTAGCATGGCATATGCCTCATATTAATGCTTTGATTTTGAGATATCTATGCCTTCTGTTTAAAAGCCAGCTTTGTTGCTCCCTTCTCATTTACAACTGCAGTGAGATATTTAAAAACACCAGTGACTTTAATAGGAGCGAAAAGAAAATTTGTCTCCCCATTTTCTCCTCTGGCTGTTTATAACACACACAGCTGATCATCATAACAATATGACCTTATTCCATGCTGCGTAAGCTCCAAATCCTGATTTAAGGCTTCTGCGGATTCAACCTCAGCTGACTGCTTTGCATGGATTTGAATGCACCTCAGAAAGATTTGCATCACTTAAAATGAAAAAGTACCTCAACTGCCAGAGACAAAGGTCAGAGAAAAAAATATTCATGGAAATACAATAAACTTGTGATTGTCCCTCTTACTTCTCCTTACTCCAACAATCTGCCAGTACACTGATTATCCCTATTTACAGATGGTCAATGAAATTTGTGGTAAGGAATTTGTATTCATTCATTTAATTTTATTTAATGACCTTGACATATATCATTGTCAAGTGCAATCATATTCATGGGAAATTTTTAGTACTGGAAAAAAAACCTCTACCCTATTTTCCATCCCTGTCCCTCCTCCTCGCTTTTCCTCACATTCCCTCTCTCCCCATCTCCCCCTCCCTGCCAGTGATGGCTCCCACCTCCACAAATGAGGTGATATTGGTATGATGGGAGATCATGTCCAGGCAAACAAAGCACACCCACACCTTCGCTTTTTATAGGCTAATAAGATGACCACTGGCTGGCTGTACTGCGGGGTCAGCTCCTGTGTCGTCCATCCTCGGTCTACAGGAATCCAACCTATTATTATCAACTTGATTGGCTGTCTAGTCAGACATGTAATAATAGTGTCCATTCAGCTTGCATGAGGAACGTACAGGTAAATTGTCACTGTTACTGTCTGTCTATGCGCCTGGAAAGGTAAATATAAAATTCTTTTGACTAGCATATATTATGCTATAAGCCACAATGCCACCCTGCTGTGTTCTGATGCATCATGGGACACCACTGAGCAGGCTAGACACACACATACTGAACCATACAGCTCATCGTGCATTTGGTAGGAAAAAAAAACAACTTTCAATTTCACAATTGGCTGCTGTGAAATTTGAGTAGAAGTGAGATTTCCTGTTTTTGTCACTTCATCTCACAGTTTTTCCTCAGAAGTGTGAAACACCTTTGTTTTGTTTTGTGTAGCAGCTGAAAATCATACGGATGTGTCAGAAAAAAACTTGGTTGTTTCATTTCCGATTCACAAAGACTTATGAATCTGAATGTCATTGAAACCAGAAATTTAAAAAAATATATATATCTCACACCTCCAAACATAGAACAGTTCTTATGTAGCATGCTGGCTCATGTATATTCTGCTCAGTCGCACTAACAATAATCCGCTTGCGCAATTATATTAATCACAAATGACACACATATCAGACAGTTTTTTGCTTCAAGGGAATGTTTTGCCTCAGCCTCCACCCAACCTCTGTGGCAGGCAGAAGTGCAGCAGCAGCAACGCTTGAGTATTATTTCCATCCAGAGCTGTCAGCGTTTCCCCACCAGATCAAGGCTGTGATTAATAAAATGGGCCTCCTGTTCCCCTGCAGCCTATTCTCACCTTCTCCCTTTACACTGCGTTTGCCGCACATGCATTCCCTTTAGTATCTGCACCTCTGTCAACTTTGCTCCTTTTTCTCATTCTCTTCTTCTGGTTATCATTGTTGTTCCCCTTCACTCTTCCCATCTGCATGAATCTGGAACTTCTTTCTTTTCTACCCCTTTCTCTCTCCACGTCGCTCTCTCTTGCTGCCTCTCTGGAACTCCTGGTAAATGATGCATGGTAGACTCACAGCCGCTGAGCAATCATTAGTGAGGTGGCACAGGTGAACAGCAGCAATGGATGATGAAGAGAGGGAGGGATGGAGGGAGCAACAGAGGACAGCAAAAGTCATGTTTCCACCCCGAGGCGTTTCCCTGTATCGTCACAAAACTAGAAGCTGTTTGTGTACAACGCTAGTCAGCTGCATTTTCTATGCCAGTGGTCATTAATCTAGACACGTCAGCACACACGTGTATACACACACACACACACACACACAAGTACATACAGAAGTGAAGCTATAATGTTGCTCTCACGGATGAAACCCTGACTTACATTGTCCTAAAGCCCTGTGCTACCATAAAAAAACTTGTCTGGACTTGACTAGCATAGCAAATGTGTTCAGCAGCCAATATTATGAAGTGTACATAATGCTTCCCCCATGAAATGCCATCACTCTACAATGCCCTGACGCCCCTCATCATAAACAAAATTTGGGTTTATAGTTCACATCAGGATTAATAAACTGAGACATTACCCGACAAAGGCCCACAGCGGGTAGGAGACTCCCACATGTGATGCTTACTGAAGGCAAGATGCAGCACACAGGATGTCTTTTTCCCCTCAGATCAATCAATTAAACGTAGTTTGATATAAAATGATGGTTACATTGCGAGTTCTGATAGTTAATGATTTGATCATCAGCTCTATAGCTGCCAGTGTTTCTCCCTGGCTTCCGACAGATGTTATGTTTAATCAGTGTTCACAACCACTCCTCATTGCGGCTCCGAGGCTCACCCCCCCCCTCCCCATAACGCTTCTTTACACACATCCTTTCCTCCTCTCTGTTTCAGCTCACACTGAAACACTTTCTCTTCCCTTCTGTTTGTCTCAATAACACAAATAATGTGTAAAATAACACACAAACAATTGGGATCATCTGAACCTGGTGAGATACAGCTGAGTTCCATGTCCTGGTGGCCTTTTAATATCATCATCATCATGGCAACATGGAGGATCCCTCATGTTTGCATCATGCAATCGTATCTGGTATCTTAGCCGAGTGGAGGTATCAAACAGTTGTAATCTCTTCGGGGATTGGTGTCTCTTTCTACACTGTTGCCCAGATATTCAGCACAAACAACCATCATGTTTACCAAGCATACCTGTGTAGGGCTGAGAGCAGAGCTCCATCTGATCTAGACCGTCGGAGAATAGGATGAGCATTGAGCTTCCTATATCTTTCTTGACTATCAACACATACAACTTGGACATGAAGGTAAATCCAACAGAGTGATCATATCAACCGTGGGATCCTGTTTGTGGTTGATTAATTCTCAATTTAGAAATATGATTTTAGGGACTTAGATGAGGTCTACATTTAAATAACCTCTCCTTTCTTTAAATAAACTTGGGTGAGAAGTTTTGAATCCATCAGACTGTAACAAGACTGACCTTTCTGTACATGAAAACTGATTTGATTTGTTTGTCAAGCTTCTATTTCTGCATGGTGTGGGAGAGTTCGATCTATATTAAAAGACATATTTTCACATTTTCCACATTGTTCTGTCACCTTTAATTTTATTAACCCCCCCAAAAAAAGCAGAAGGTGAGCAGAGTTTCTAGGGCAACAATCAGTATAATTGTCCTAAGTCTGACACATGCAATCTGCTAAAAGCCCTGAAGCCCAAAGGCCCAGGTGTACCCAGGGATTACAGTGGTGGAGGACAGGTGAAGTCAATACACACTGATGGGGACATACACACACATACCTTCTGTCTTACTCTCAACACACACACACACACACACACACAGACACCATGGACTAATACAGAGTGTACACATACACAGTAAGGTAATGAATACAAGGTAATGAAATTAAATTAAATAAAATGATTGTCATAACATATATATTTTTCAGTGATTTAATTGAAATATAATTTTATGTTGCAGCTTGTGGTGATGCATATTTTCTAAGCTAATTATACATTTTTGTATTTTTTCTTACAGCTGCATTATAAATTAAGTGAAGTGAAAGGTGCAAACTTTTCCTATCAAATGTGGTGAAGTACCATTATGTGAAAAAAATATTACAGTAGTAACTTTCCAACACTTATCCAGAGTAACAGGAACGCAAAGCTTGGTACATAATACAACTTCTTGAATGGCTTAGGAAATTAGAAAGAAAATATTGGATGCCCTGAAAGCATCCCAAAGAAACTGACAGACAGCACTCTTACAATGCAGCAAGATGAAGTCTGTGATCATCCCCCACGGCTGACTGTAATTATTGGCATTATTCGTTTTTCATGGAAGATGTTTTCTTGGTCAGCAAATAGCCTGTAGATTGGCTGCTTTAGTTTGCCTTATTCACTGCTACCAAAATCAATTAAACAGGTTCTCCTCTGGCCTGCAAGAAATAATTAGTCTACTGGATAGGTCAACTTAATCATTCCTGAAAATAATATTCAATTATCTCCACAGCAACTTCTAGAGCATGTCTCCTATTTTTAGGCCCCCTCTGTTTTACAGAGATAGGCACCTTGATCCTTTTTATGTCAAGCCTGCAACACAAAGCAACGGAGAGTCAGCGGTGCTAAACAGTCCTTGGCGGATAACCTATTATGCCTTAATAATAGCCCAAGCTTTCTCATTGTCTCTTCCTCTGTATGGTGCACCACATACGAGTTCCATCCCACTTGAATATGGCTCTTATTTCCCCCAGCTTTCCTCCAGTTTTCCTTTGGGTGCCCTTGACTTATATCTTCAATTAGTCTTAGCAAAGGGCAGAACAAAATAATAACTTATAGCAAGTTCAACGTCATCATTTGAGGAATAATTGGGGACGCATACTGGAGAGAAGACAGCAGGGGCAAATTAGAGTCTAATTAGAGCTGGCAAAGTGTTAACATCCTGCATGACCTCATCAAGGTACACGCGTCACCGAAGTCAGTCATATAAAAGCTGTCAAACAAGCTCCTCGCAAGAAGTTGCTGCGAATCGCTGCTGAGTGACAAGAGAAGAAAATGACTGGGGATAAAAGTCGTATAAGTATATACTCAATATAGCAATAATGTGGAGACCAGTCAACTACAATGGTACACAAACACAATCAGAAAGGATGGCATGCACAGACATGTAAACAGAAAATGCATTTGCAGCTTCAGGAGGCAAATCTCTCTCAAACACAACCTGCAAACTCCATTTCACGCATAACCTCTCTCGCTCTCACCATCTCCATCAGTGTCTCTCTTCTGTGTCGCTCTCCTCCTACATCTCTTGCCCTCTCACCAGTCACCATAAAGACTTAGAGAATAAATAAATAAATAACCCAGAGTGTATTTTCTGTGCTCCAGGAAACAGCATAATTGTCATCGGAGGAGGGACGCACTGGGAGTCATCACTTGTCCAGACGGATTATGACCTTTGAAGTTGGATTTGAGCAAAGTAAAGCAATGCTGCTCTGTTGCCAGATGCTGTCACATCTTAGAGAAGGGCCTCGCTTTAGGCTCAGCAGGATGACTGCTTACTCTCTGTCGACCTCACTCCATGCTTAAAACTCTGGGCTTTACTATATCTTCCTCTTAAATATCTCATTTAATCTTGCGCATTTTACATTTAAATGTTAATCCAGTCTCAAGGTGCCAGGCATGCAAGGATAAACCTTCCCCTGACCTGACTAAACTGACCATCAATGTGACTCAGCCACAGAGGAAATAAATGTTAAGATTCAATATGAGCCTGAGAGTCATAATGCCCATAGAGAGTGATGTTGGAGAAAGGCAGGATGTAATTATGGGTGACCTTTTCATAAAAATAAATGCCTGTTTTTACACTATTTATCACCCAATTACATAGAATATACATTGATGTTGACAGAAAAAAACTAACATTGAAAACAGGTTCAGTGCTCCTTGGCATAGATTCTCAGTCTTTAGAAGTCTGCTGGGGAGATGAACACCGTTCTTCCAAAAGCCATTCCTGCATTTGTTTTTTTTTTTAATGATGTTCGGGGAGTGTGCTGTTCCAAAATCTCGCAGAGCAGTTCACCTGGGTTCAAGTGTTGCGACTTGCAACTTGATTTACATCATTTTCATCATTCATCATTCATCATTCGGTGAGCCCTCATGCGCTGCGTGGAAGCACTTGCTCTGATTCCCCATGCATTTATTTTTCTCTTTAATTTCTCACCCACTTGCACATCATGTGCGCAGTGGAGGAAAGCATTTACATAGATGTGTTGCTCTCTAACCCAGTGTTGTGTAGGTGTCTCACGGGAAAATCTTAGGTGCACAAAAAGTGACATGTTTCCAACTTACAGATTAGTGTTTGTAATAATCTGCAGAAGAAATTAGCAGTTAGTTGGAGTAGTGATTTTCTCCATGGGTAAACAAACAGAATGGAGTGTCACTTGAAGAGACTCAAACTTAAGTTACATCAGATTCATTCAGCCACTGTTTTAGATGGCACACGTTGCACATTCTGTGGAAATGTGCAACAGCTGAAGACTTTGCCACTGTTAAAAATCAAAACACCTCCTTACCAGTATAACATTGATGGGAAGCTGGGAAGTCTTGAGTTGGACTTGCCTGCGCACTCACATGCTGGGACAAAAAAAAAAAAAATCAACATTACAGCACCCAACGCAGCAATGTTCACCTCATCATTGAGGCCCGTTGTGGCGTCCCTCGCCAATCAAACACTACCGGCACCAGCCAGTCACACAGGAAGCGACTTTCATAATGAAGAAGTGCTGCAGAAGATCCGGTCGCCCGGCACACTCACTGGAGACAGGCTCGTTTATGAAAGGGTGCTCTCTTGTGGCCACCGGGGGGAAAATGTGATCCAGGGGTACGGGAAGGATGGATTGACAGGAAATAATATGCTCTCATAAACCAAGACTGGTGCTGTTGGACTCCTTTTATAGACTCAGGACAGCTATCCGCAGACTGTGTGTTGCGGGCAGCAAAGACAAGGGAATTGTCAGTTATTGCCTTTAAAGTCACTGGATAGATAGATAGTTAGATAGATAGATAGATAGATAGATAGATAGATAGATAGATAGATAGATAGATAGAAACCTAATTTGTCTGCAGCAAACCCTGGTTGTTTCCGCTGAATCCAGAGCGGTGCTGTGCGCTCTAGGGTCCGGGTTTTCTATCTCTCCCCTCCCATCTATTTCCTCCTCGCTTTCCACTAGTTTACCTTCACTTGTTCAGCCTTCACTCTGTGAGGAGGAGGAGGATGGTGTATGATTGGCCAGGCGGGCACTGGTAGTCCAGAAGCTGGCGTTGCGCTCCGCGTTGATCTCCCGTGTTCTTGTTTACACTTTGCGGACGGGGACGCAGAAGAGGCTCCGGAGTCCAAGCTGCGGTCTACGGCGGCTGTCTATAGCAGCATCATCCCGTGGTAGCCTACTTCTTGTTGTGTGGTCGCAAACCAAGTTTGTGTTTGCCTGGAATCGGACTCTCTCTGGTCTAATTTAAACCTTTCACCACAGTGATGCGTCAAACTTTTTGGTGACTTTTGAGGCACCTCGGCTCCTCATGGCTCCCGGGCAAGCCGGTTGCAAGTAGAGTTGGAAATGAAATCGACCAGGAATAGTTTCGACAAATCATTTCTTTATTTTCACAGGGTGTGAAATCCGCGGACTTCTTTCGAACTTTGATTACGGACGGAAATTACGCCCTTTCAGTCTTTCTCGGACATTCTCAAGCCGCTCGGTGATGGATTCGTTTTGAGCGTTACAGCCTGTTTGCGTCAACGGTGAATGTGAACTATTTACCCAAAACAGCGGCGCCCAACATCAATTACCGGTCTCGTTTGTATTTCCGCCTTTCCCGAGAAATATTGTAGGGACAAAGACTTTATTGGACAAGAGTCACTTGGTGTGTCAAAAGCGCCGCAGGTTACCCTGTGTGGACAACACGGGACGTTTCGCAACGGCGTAGCCGGAGAAGATGCTCTCTGCTCGGGTGCAGCGTGACCAAGGACTCGGTCCTCTGGTTCTTCTTCTCCTGTTCGGGGGATGTGTCGTGTCCGGCACTGGTAAGTTGTGACATTAAATGTTTTGTATGTAATTTGTGAAATACTGTACGCGTGTTTGATGGCACAGTATTTATAAAACACACACTCATATTGCACACAGACGCAAACACAGTGCTTGCCTTTTATTTATTTTTTTCTAACTTTTGGTCCATGAGAATGAAAAAAAAATCGTATATCAGAGCAGGATTCTGGTCTGGCGTGCTTTTTTAAAGAGTTAAGCCTTACAGTAGACCCGAGCTCAGAGCACTCTTTTTTACTTGGAGCGGAAAAATCAAACTCCCCCGGTGCGCAGGGAGTAATTAAGGTTTTGCTCCATGTCTTCTTGGCCTCTCCAAAAAATAAAAAGCAATGCTTTATGAAAAGTAAGACAGCACACTCAAAGTGCTCCGGGGGAAGAGATCCTTCTATTTTTTTTCTACATGTAAGATACAGCATCTAAATATAGTGATGCTTGTTTTAAGCTTTGGTGTCAAGTTGTTTTTGAAATACTGAACTCAGTCAGCTGATCATAAACCAGTTATACTTTTTTTTATAGTTATTGTTACATTGTTATTCAACATAGCATTGCAATCTGAACAGGGCAGGGTTTGATCAGGGAAGAGCAGACCTTTTCCAGTGAATTACCCAGCGTTAATGCCATCAAAGACAGCGGCCAGCTCTCAAAGAGATGAACTCTCTCAGCTCTCAGGGCAGGCCACTGCCAGTGAGCTGATGGGACAGGACCTGGACACCAAGGTGACATTTTTAGAATAATGATTTCCCTTGGTGTGGCCTACCGGTAGGCGAGCCTGGACAATTCCACCCCTCCCTTTCCCAGATCAGATTGAAATACAAGGCAGAAATCTGAGGGTTTAGTGGATTGTGGATTAAGCTCGGTTTACAGTATGAAAAAAAAAGAACAATGCGGACAACAGTGAGTGCAGAATCTACACAAGCTCTGCTGGAAGACCCTTCCAATAAATAATTCTGACCCTGTGGTGAAGAAGTCAGGTCTTTACTTAATGACAGCAGTAATCTTCTGAGGGACACACTGACTGTCTGTCCAGGTCTGCCGCCGTTCCTTTGAATGCCAAGTAAGAACCCCCGCTGTACCTCCCAAGGTCCTCGTGTATGTATTATTCCCCGAACAGTCGGAGCAGAAAAGCAGCTTACGTTTATTAAAATTGTGGCGCGTCCTGAAATCCTTGCATGAGAAATGAGAAACGTTGATATAAACAGTTGAGGTCTGGGAGGAGGGGGACACCAGGGGACAACAGCTCAGTGTGCCCCAGTAAAGTTTCTGTCTGGGAGAGGAGAAGAAGGTGGAGATATATTTAGGGAACACATGATGGGACAGACAGATTGCATTTATCTTCACTCCCATTGTGCATATGCCACCCGCCCACCCACCCCTCACCCGCCCCCAATCCCTCCTGGCTTGGCCTCTGCCTGTATTGTGGATGTGCTGAGCTCACATTTCTGCTTTGGTGCTCCTCTTTCTGTGTTGACATACACATTAATTACCAAGACTGCCAGGAAGACTTGTCTGGAGTAAATACCCTGCTGTCCACTGTCTTCCTCTGCATGTGTCATTATTAATGACTTCATCAGAATGAGAAAACCGCCATACGGGAAGTGTGTCTACACGCTGTTTGTGACACACCACGATTAAGTGGAGACGACCAGGTGCCCAGTAAGCTCTGGGGGAAGGCGGGGGGTGGGGGGTGGGGGGCGGGTGGACTAGTGTCCGGGCCAGGAGGTCAAGACAGGAGGAGAGCGAGGGTGAGGGTAGCGAAGGGGCAGTCAAGTGTTCGCAGTTAGGGAGCGTAGCGTGTCAGACACTCCCAGAGAGGGCAGAATGAATAGTGACACTCTTCTAGGATGTGCTCTCCCATTTGTGTTAGGTGTGGGAATCCTCTTGCTCCTGAATAACAAAACGACTACAAGAGGGTTCACATTCTTTAAGCTTATCCATGTGAGTGCAGGTAAAAGGCCACCGAACGAGTTGTCGCCCTGCAACACCGTTTGGTCAGATTCTGCAATTTAGTGACAGCTTAAATATGAATGACAGATGCGCCAAAAGAAAGGAATGTGACAACAAAGCCAACCTCAAACAAACACCAAAGTAGATTTGGCTTCAAAGACCCTTAACAGATTGAGATGTCAGATTAGATTATAGTGTCTCTGAAACATGTAGTCATAACAAAAGTGCTGCCAGGCTGTTGCATCTGCAGAGATTTGGACAGGTGGTTGGGCACCATGATAAATAAACAGACAGACAGTTCTCTTTGGGCCAGGCCACAGGCCAGATTAGTTCCTCAGGCAATTCCTGCTGGCGGATTCGACCAGGCCACATTCTGTCCTGGAGCAGTGCATTAGTTTTATGGCCGTCAGGCGGCAGGGGATGGAATCGCTGGCCAGCCACTGCCCTCTCTGCTGTATTATTCATAGGTGCAAAGTGGTCTTTGTTAATATTTAAAATGTGCTTATGATGCTCAAATTCTTGACATCAGAGACAGCAAAGGAGAAAGAGGTGGGAGGGGAACAGCTGCTCAGTTCTCATTTGCGTAACCGACCCGGGTGGCTACAGGGGTAGTGAAGGATTTTAGGGTACCAATAGGCATTTATAGACTAGATAAAAGAGTGGCAGTTCAAGCAAGTGTGCCAATTGCAGCCAGGGGCTGTTGCAGAGGATATGTGTGAACCAAACAAGGAGAGGGGTTACGCAGGGTAATACTATCCATCTGAAAGTGAAGGAAAAAACAGAAAGAGGAGATGGAAGAGAAATGAATCCGTGAGAGACACATTGAGATAGATTGATCTCACAGCATGGCTTTTAAATATCCTTTATGAGAAAAGAGCGAAGAAGAAAACTCCATAGCAGTGGCATTCAAGCGTCATTAAACCTCTGGCACAGGCCACAGAATGAGGCGGCGAATGGGGGGAGAAATAGGTGGAAACGAGTGAGAGGAGGGCAAGTGATGTGCACTAGAGCCAGGTTTAAGCTAGCAAAGCATCAGAAGAAACAGTGGTTAAGAGAGGATATTGTCGAGGAGGGCGGCTGAGGGTGGAAAGTGAAAAAGAGACACAAATCCACTAGGGGGATGTTTTTATTAAGGCTCTTATCGATGGAGAGAGCTCACAGTATTAAGAGTAGACATGTTTAATGCTTTGCCAATAGTGTGCATGTTAGATTGGACCATAAATCTGCAGCAAACAGCAAGGGCTCTGTAGGAGGGCAAACCAGCGAGGTAAATGGAGGAGAGCACTGACTATAAAGAATGGAAAGCAGAATTAGTAGCAGAAGAAAGTTTTGAGCAGAGATTGGCAGACCTGAGATGAATATAGTTTGAAGCACAGGTCATTATTTTTTCCTGCAGAGAAAACACTATCTGATCCAAAGGTATGTAGAATGTGGCAATCATGATTTAATCAATATTGTAGAGCATGCCAGCTACTGAAATTCAAACTGTATATTATTCAAAACGCATATACAGAAATTTTGCGCATAATTATCATCAGTGCTTTCTTGAATTCTGGTTAAAAATGTCGTGTTTATCTCACACCAGATGGTCTCTTCCTACCTGCTTGCTTTCATTTGAAAACAGTAATAAAATGCTGGAATGTTTCAATTTAATCCAAACCGCTAAAGCCATTGATGTTTGGAGATTTTAAAAAAACAACATGTTTCTGACCGAGCTGTTTATCCCAAGGTCAAACTAGTCTTTTTAATAGTAATTACAAAATTCATTATAGTCTGTCATTGACTTCTGAAGGCAACGATTCTAATCAAAACACAAGAGTTTTGCATGGGTGGAGTAAAAATAAAAGTTGACGTCCGAGTGAGAGAGGGGGGTGGATGGATGGACCTGCAGTGGAGGGAGAGACACGGTGGCAGATGGGAGCTGAAGTTTCTGCTGGGCCGGCAGGACAGGGTACCCCCTGCCCCTCCATCCTGCTCTGTGGGGGGGAGAGATGGGTGGGGCAGACAGGGAAACAGGAAGAAAACCTCTGTGGGGTTCCATTGTGCTTTAGATGAATAGGAGACTCTGGAGAGGTTTTTCTGCCCCTTTGTGTGGGGTAAAAGGGGGGCGGCAGCAGAACACACACACACACACACACACACTCACACACACTCATTTACAACTTCAATAGGAACTATACTTGCACAAGTGTGTGTGTGCTTCTTTAGATTGCTATTGTTGCATAACCACTAACCAAGTATCACTGATTCACTTAATGATTTATATGCTAAGACATGCTCAGTGACATCTGATTTCAAAACGACAGCACCCAGCCACCCACCCACATACACCCACACACACACACACACACACACACACACACTCACACACACAAACACACACACACACATGCAAAACTGAGCCACATCGTCTGATGAAGAGGTAGCATTTTCGTGTATTATGGTGGAAGACCTGCTGGGTCACTTGGGAGGAGTGAGTGAGCGAGTGCAGGAATTTTCATTTAAGATCCCAGCAGCACTCTGAGCATCGTGACCAATGGGATCAGGATTCACTACGGGGGGTCGCGCCAGATCCTGAATAAACCCCCTTACCCTAAGAGAGACACATGCACACGCATATACACACACTTGGTAAAAGTGGTTGCACTGAGGTCCATAGATCAGAGGCAGTGTCAGCACTTGATTGGCTGTGCTGTGGTCCAGTGCTCTGCGTGTGTCCTCATTTAAAGAGGGACTTGTTTTCAGGCCGTGTATATCTTCTTAGCAGAGGCGTCTTTGTCTTCAAAAGGCAGTTCGAGCCAAGTCCTGTCAGAGCTTAGGCCACAGCCAATCTGTTAATGCATGTGTTTATGTGTGTTTGCATCCGAGTGTGTCATGTGGGCCTGGCAAACTGGAGGAAAATGCTGCTTAAAGTGTGCTGATAATACACTTTCCACCAGGAAAGGAAATGCGCTGCATTAGAGTAGGGCAACGGCAGTGAATGTTATTCTGAGTTCCCTTCATGAATTTGGCATACAAAGCCGCATTCCCCCACATTCCCTTTAATGAATTGCCTCCACTTGTCCTCCCATTTCCCCTTCCTCTTCCTTCAATCTCTTCATAGTCTCATCAGGTGTATTTATAGCTTTATCGTCTCACATATACCAACCTCTGTCATCCATATCTTACTCGCTCAATCCTTTTTTTCCCAGCCAGTTCTCTGCCAGAGTTTCGGGAATTGCTCTTTAGAAGGCGCTGTGAAGAATCCCATTTCTCCGAGTGTAACGCTTATTAGGGTTCCATCTGCCCTTGGGGTACTTATGAATGTGGGGGGTGTTTGGGTTGTCACGGGTAGGTAAAAGGAGGGGAGCGAGGGGAGCTTTGTCATGCCTGTGCGTAAGTGGATGTGGGTACCACCGGGGGCTTGTGCGAGGTGGGAAGGGGCTCTTAACACTGCAGAGCACACACTGAGCAGCTGGTGTGTCTAAAGTAGGGGAATGACACACAGACCTCCCCGGAGAGATTGGGCGTACTGAGCGTACGTGCACATATCTCCGGCTGAGAGAGGCAATGGAAATGATCCTGCATCCTTCTGTCTGCATGGCAGGCAGCTAGGCAACAGCAGGACTTTCAAACAACTTACAGGTTGTTTTTTTTTCCTCCCTCCCTTGTGTTTTAAATCAAGGCGAACGATGCTTAATGAGTGTATGTGTGAGTGTGCGCTGCTGTGTTATTTAATGTAGTGACTGAAGTGGAGTTAAATCACTGTGTTTGTCTCTTAAGCTCATTACCCCTGCCAGTAATGGAGAGTGATTGGCCACTTAATCAGAGGTCAACAAGGGCACATCAAGGCCTTTCCAGTCTTTTTCTCTCTGTTTTTTTGTCCCTCCATTCCTTTACTTTTCTCATTCCTTGTTCTTCTTTTCATGTCACTCATTTCTTCTCGCATCCTTGTCTATATTTCCCCTCTCTTTCTGTTCCCTTCCTTTCCTCTCCTCTCTTAAGTTTGAGTTTTAAAGATCAGCAGGAAAAGATCTGCTCGGCACTATTTAGCTTCATCCCGAAAACATATGTGGAGACATACAGATGTGCGCAGTAGGGGCTATAATCCTTGTTTCTGCTCAGACACTCTTGGATCACAACCATAGCAAAGAGAAGAGGGAAAGAATGAGATCTGCCCTCATCCACCCTTTAATTCCTCCACCCGTCTCCAGCTCCGGGACTTAATTCGTGTTTCTCCTCCAGAGGCTTTGACTGGGTGCCTCCAAACACACAGTAAAGATGCAGTTCTCGCCTTGGATGCAGGTCTTAATCAAGGGCTGACAGGCTGCTCTTGGCGCGGCTTGTGTGTTTGGCGTGGGTGTGCATGTGCGATGGGCGCACGCTGATGGGAAGTCAGCCGTATAGGTATTACTCCCTTTTCTGCATGGGTCACGGTGGGGTCACACTCCCAGTCTCAATCAGCGCACAACTCTCGCACACACCCATCTCTCTCCCCCTGGCAACCATTCTGATTGCACAGGAGGAAGCCTGGTTTTTCCTTCCGGTACATTCTCAATGCCAGGTGCACCGCGCTGCAGAACGCCACCAGACACAAGTCGCCGAAGAGCTACGAATCGTTTTAAATGTGCGCCATGTGTGAAGAAGCGGGATGGGGTCTGGTCTAATGTGGCAGATGTACGTGCATGTAATTAAGGTTAGATTTAAGTGTATGAGCTCGCACACCCGCATCAAGTGTGTCAGCGAGTGTGTGCGTCAAGCCTCTTACCTGCTGCTGACCAGATGGGCTCAACTGCCAACCTCACGCTCACCTCTCCCCGCCATTCTACTTAGATTAGCTTGCGAGCTGAGCTAAGGCACACAGGCATTATAATCGACACATCAGCCCCCACCCTCGTCACCCTACAACACCCAGTCCTGCCTACACCCACACACACACAGACACACACACATAATGCCCATGCACAGTCCACATTCTTCACGTAGAATGTTTAGGATGATGATATGCTGTTTGTGTGTTAGCGCACGTGTGCGTGTGTGTGTGTGTGTGTGTGTGTGTGTGTGTGGCTGGTTGGGCAGCACCCATGGCCTGCTGTTTATGGGGATTATGAAAGCAGATGGACAGCCATGCTGACTGGTGAGGGTTCATTAACTCTGGGTGTCTCTGCTGCGACTCTGCCGCACAGCTTCACTTGCCTCCAATCCTCTCAGCAACAAGACATGCTGTGTGTGTGTGTGTGTTTGTGTGTGTGTATGTTTGTGTTGGTGGAGCTGGCAGAGATTCATGCCAACAAAGGCACTCCATATAGATGTTTATAGATCGGGGATAGATGCGATCTTGAAATTTGTGCTGGATTGGTTTACGTGGAGGCAGCAATTGCCACTTTTCCGTCTTCGCACTCTCTGGCGTCATTACGTTGAACTGCTTCCAGATTAAAGTAATTTGTACTGAAGCATTCCTGTGCCATTTCGTGTCAAAGGTTTTCACACATGAAAAGCAACAGGAGAAACATGTTTCATGTCATCTAGTTTCAAACCGAATCCGGCTGAACACTTGTGATGTAGCATGATATAGTATCTTCAGCAGAGGACCATTTGCATGGCATTTCACTGCTCCGCCAGGGGAGATGAATAGGTATAGTTATAGTGGGTCATTAAACACAGAGCTGTGTCTTTCTGTCTATAGCTTCAACCTTCACGCTGCAGCCAGCTCCTGCCATCCTCCTCCATGGCTTAATAAAAGAAACATGGATCACGTAGGGACAGACAGACATACCTGTGGAGAGCCAGACAGACAGACAGACAGACGGACTGACAGATTCCAGGAGCCCCTCGGAGGCCTTGGCGCCATCAGACAGACAGACAGACAGAGGAGCAGTCAGTTACCCAGTGGCATGCAGGCTGGAAAGGACATGCCTATTAATAAGAAAACAAAAACAAGTAAAAAAGAAAAAAAAAAAAAAAGAAAGGAAAAGAAAAAGTTAGAATAATGATTATTTTCATTATCGGTGAATCTCTTAAATATTATAATTGCTTTTTTTATTGTTGTCTAAAAACACTCAAATCACAAAGGTGTTATCTTTAAATTGTTTAATTTGTTAAAAAAAAAATCAATGTATGATAATATAAAACAAAGTAAAACAACAAATTACCTCATTTGAGGAGGCTGGAACAAGCAAATGTTTGCCATTTCTGCATGATAAATGACTTAAAGGAATGCTTGTAGTCATTTTGGGAAATACCCTCCTTTGCTTTCTTGAGGAGAGGAAGATGAGAAGATTTTCTCTGTGCAGCAAGTGTATAAGCCAATTTTTCAAAATGTCAAACTCCTCCTGTAAAACAATAATTCAGTTATTGCTTAAATCTGCCGATCAGATAATCTTTTGTATGGTGTCACACCATTCTTTTCCAAAGAGGTGTTACCTGGTTAATCAATCAGATAATTTCCCTTTCGGAAAGAATGGTAAGATTCCACAGTTAAGGTGCATTTTGTGCCGCCCCGTGTGAGATTCACAACTAATGACTTTTGTCACATATTGTCCTCATTTCTCACATTATTGCGAAATGTATGATGAGCGCTTTGCCGCTTCCAGACAACAGATGTTGCCAAACTATTAAAAACAACACAAAGATTAAAAAGTCGACATAACCTCAGAGGCAAAAAGAGATCATTTAAATGTACCTTTCCAGTGATTTGCGCCCAGTGCCCTTGAGAGTGAACAGTGCCTGTAATGGAAAAATATTGTTGAGTTTTACAGTGACAGATTGTAACTTCACTGCAGCTCTTAAGCCTTTTGTGGTGGGGTAAGGGAGGTTTTTGTTAGATTTAGTTTAGGAGACTGTGAATGGCAGAAGGAAATAGAACATTTACGTGTGCATGTCAATGTCCACCCACGCCTCTGTCAGTACCAGATTGTGTGTGTGTGTGTGTGTGTGTATGTGTGTGTGCACGCGCGTGTCTGCATACACGCACAGTCTGGTGAGTGTGTGTGTGTGTGTGTGTGTCCGGAGATGCTGTCGCTCACGGCTTCCCTCTTCATGCTCTTGTGAGCGTGAGTTTGTGAGTGACAGTTATACAGTGGTGTGGAGTGTGTAAATCTCCTTCCCTCTGCTCTCAGCAGTGGGCCTTACATTAGCACAACAATTTACACATCTGTCCTGAGGCGGAGACCAGGCAACTCTGAGAATAATGAAGCCTCAGTCTCAGGGACCGCATGTGTGTGTGTGTGTGTGTGTGTGTGTGTGTGTGTGTGTATGAGAGAGAGAGAGAGAGAGAGAGAGAGAGAGAGGTATCAGGAGAGGTAGGAGCGACTCTGTAAACAAGAGACAGGGCAGGTTTATTAAAACCCCACCACCACTCACCATCCTTTTGTCCTTCCATTCTCTGTGTCCCTCACCTCCTCTCCCCCTCCTTGACTCAGAGGAGCGATTACATGCCTCTGTCTCTCTTGTCTTTCATCTCTCTCCGTGAAGAGGAGAGGAATGAAGGTCTTCTTGTGGCGTGTAATTACACAGAGACATCCTGGATGAGGGCGTCTGTCTCCACAAACAAAAAAGCTACCCCCTCTCCCCCCCTAAATACCTCCTGATAGGGGGAGATCTAAAAAGAGACATTTAACTGCCTTTGATCCACCACAGGGCCCTTGTCTTTACCTGCCACTTATGGAGGCCTAACAAGTACTATCACAAGTCTATTTATTTCATTAGAGGCACTGACACTAACATATGCGTGGCTCAGCTCCAACACCGTGGGAATGATATACACAGCGCCTCCATTCATTTTAAGCACGTAGTCATAATCATGACACATTTGCAGGCCGGTGTTCCAATCTTACCCATGAGTCATATTGCTGAATGATTATGGAAGGGCGGATTTTTATGGGCTTACATTGGTATTGGCTCAACCTTTAATTGGCCCAAAGCACATTTGCATTCTGGGAAGGTAATAATGGGGCTCTTCGGAGACACTTTAAGCAAGAAAAGTCATTGCACTCTGACTTAATTCTGCTCATAGAAGTGATGATGCCTCCAGATGGCTTTTTTACTGAGTGTGATATTGCCATTTTGTGTGCACGATCATACACTTACCCAATACTTTGGAAATAGCTAACTTGTTTGTAGTGCCACTGTGCTCTTGTTATCCATTTTTTTCATCATAGTATTTTTATTGCATTTTATTTTGTACTTGCAGCAGAGTAGAAATGCAAATAGAGCAAGCTAATATGGCATGCTCCCAGAAATACAAAATAGATGTTGACACTAGTAGTTTGTTTGTCACGAAACTAGTGGAAAAAGTGTTGTATGAAATTAGAGATTTTTCTTTTTTTTTTTCTCCCTCGTCCTTCATCACAGCATCTTCTCTGGGTATATCTGGATGTGTTTTTGAGTGTTGTGCTGGGAAGCAAACAGAGGTCATACAGCGTGGTTTGACACTCTGCAAAGGTCAGCGAGGTAAAGCAGCTCTCTGTTTTAGGGCCGGAGTCGGTCTGAATGTGTTGAACGTGTCTTTTTGCTTGTGTAAATCCGCCCCCATTCACAGAGACTTAACTGTTTCTCTGAACTCGCTGGGAGATGAAGTGAGCGTTCTGGTGCAGCTCAAACAGACTTGGCGTCAGACAATGGAGCGGGGTCTTCTGTGGCACTTAGCCGAAGCTGCTGAATAGACTCTGAACAGACCCGCGGTGGTACGACCACGCAGCTGCCGGACAATAGCCTGCTCAGCAGAAAGGCGGCCGCTGACCTCGAGGTCTGCCCCGGCCCTGTCCGCTCTGATCCCTGAAACCCTCGGGACACACAGTCAGCACCGGAAAGGCCACAGCAGAGACCCCGCAGTAAATGAAGCGCAGTTTGGAGCTGTATGCATGGTTGCAGATGCAGTATGGCCTCCAGTTGTTTACATGCAAAGTAAAGGAAATATGCTTTTTTGCAAGGAATTTATATCTGTTCCCTAAAGTTGTTTTATTGGGAGTTACATACTGCAACTGGAATTTCTTGGCCAGACACGATGACTTCCTGGATGGTGCTGTCACTGTGAAGTTGTCAGGCACCCAAAACCTCTCAAAAATATCAAACTATATAAAAAATGTTCACTTAAACTGCTGTTTTTTTTGTTTTGTCATTAAACATATATCCTAGGGCAAATAATCGGGGTGACTGTGCTATATTTGCTAAAATCTTGCCCAGTTCTTCCAGCTACACCAAAATGAATTTCTCTCTTTTCCCCAATTTTCTTTTTTTCGAGGAGACTGGTGGCAGACCAACTGTTTACACGCTCCTAATCCTGTGTAGTTGCACCCAAAGAAGATAACAGGTTTTAAAGTATGTCTTTGTCCAACTGCGTGGTGATGCAATATATTTCAATAAACCTGGATCTGATTTGGAAATTAAATTACTCAATTTGGCTGCGAGACTAAAACATGTTCAGGAATCCATCACACTGAGGGAATCACTCGTTCTGTTGGAGCAGGGAGTAGGAAACATTTTATTCAATAATAGCGACTCTGTGAGCCTCAGACGTACTTTCATTTCCCAAGAATAAACACCATCACCACTCCTACACCCAAAATCAAACACAACTTTACACAAATCCCACTATCAGGAGAAAGAATAAACATCCACACAAAGGCGATGCATTGCCCTGCAGCTGAACACAGGCAGCCTCCCCTCCTCCCCATTTCTGTTTATTCTGGGGATTATTCAGACCTAATCTCTTTAGAGCATAATTCCGATTAGATTGTGTGTTATTATTATTGCTATGTCCATTCCCTACCGTCCTGCTGGGATTTCCTGACTGCCATGGTGCCCCTGTGTTTGGAAAATTGATTAAAACTGCTGACCACTGCCCTACATAGTGCAAGCACTGGAAAGTGGATGAAAAAAATAAATAAAAGCAAACACAAATGATCCACTGCTGCATTTTCTAAAAACATGTACTCTCTAATAGAAAGGCGGGAGTACATACTCGAGAAATCCTACTTCATTCATTTCATTTACTCGCCTCACTGTACAACAGAGGAGCAGGGATGTTCTTATTTGTAAATGTTTAACATTACCCTGGAACACAATTTTTCCCTTGACCCACCAATTATCAGGAGTTTGCTTTTAACTTCAAATAGCCGTAAAGAAGAACAACAATGACAAAAAAGCTGAATCCTAATTACCCGAAGCAAAAGTCAGTGAAATCTGGGGCTCCATCTGTATTTGAGCTGCCTGAAAGTCGCTCAACAATTTGATATTCAGGCGTCAACATGTTTAGTCTGCATATTCAAGATAGTGCTTAAACACCATCTGCCTTACACCTCTATCTCCAAGCTCGGGAAACTGAACAAGACAGCCCTTAAATAAATAACAGTATATGCGGAAAAATACATTCCCTGTCCTTCAGTAGCACTGAGGGTCTAATTGTCTCTATTTTCCTGGCAAAATACCTTTATATAAATTATGAAATGAATCTATTGCCTCAATAACTGAACTCAGTGACGGTGAATCATTATATAAAATTGCTCATTTGTATATGTGTTTCCTTCTTCTGTGATTTGTCATTGCTTTGTTTTCAGCCAAGTAACTGTGGCACCAAAAAAAGTAAAGAGAAAGGTGAATACATTTTTGCAACGGTAAGCACCTACATGCACCTTTCACAGACAGAAAACATACACTAGATCCCTCAGGCCCAGAAATACACGACCTGCACTTTACATCCCCCATTTGCTTACTTGTTTTTCTCAATTAAGATGAATTATAGAATTGCATTGGGGAGCAGGGACAGGGAGCGGTTATCGTGATGTTACCCTGAGGCACTCAGTCAATGAGTTGGAGAGAAGAACAGAGTGCTGTGGATATTTTGGGCCATGTGCCTCGCGCCCCACAGATCCCTAATGGACCACACAATATGCAACTTTTGCCCCAGCATATGAGAGCCCGTGCGAGTGCGTCAGAAGGAGAGAGGGTGGGAAGAGGAGCTTAAGCCTGGGTTTATTGCTCATATGAGGAGATGGAGGAGATGAGGGAAGTGAGACCAGTGAGGCGTAGGGGGCTGTGTTTGTGCTCGCTGTTGGGGACTAGCAGAGAGACTGGGCTGCAGTGTACATTTCATTACTCTGTTCTCCTCCAGAGGCCCAGGTGTGTGTCACAGCTCCTTCTCCGGGCAGCAGAGTGCCAGATGATTAGATGAGCTGCACCTCAGTAAATGGATACTATTGATCTCCACACCTTGTTATATGGCACACCTCAGATCACGATAAGTCTAAGACAAGACGGCATGATGAATCTCACCCTGTCCAAAATTGCTTCCTCTGTTCAACTAATGTTCTCTGTTTTTCATCTTCACACCCTTAAGTACACCAGTAGTTTCACTTCGTCCTGTCCACTTTGCTTCCCTGTGTCTTTCTCTCCCTCTTTCCTTCCTTTTTTATTTGCTCCACTGATTGCTTTCAGCATCTCACCAGCCATTAAAATGATGGAGACTGTAATGTATATTAATATGCTTGTACTTTTAGAGTATTTCCGCTGTGCATGCTATAATATTTCATGGGGAGAAAACACAGTAGCGAGCCTCTGTGTCAGGTAATTAAACTGATGTTGATGATCTGTTGTTTTTCTACATGCCCATGCAGAATAGTCATGCTGTCTCAGGCTCAGAGCAGGGCTACCGGGGGGGGCTGTCGCAGATGGAGGGGAGAGGTCAAGGGTCACAGAGATGTGAGGCCGTAGCACAAGACTTTTCATAGGGTTTCATAGAGTGTAACCCTGATTGCTGTGCAGGTTTTTATCACTTTAGCTTGAGGTCTTACTGCAGCAGAACCATGACGGTATTATCATATTGATGCAATGAAGCCTGGGATGTGGAGTTAACCGGGGGCTGTGACCTCTGCCCTATAGATTTGCACTGGATAATTTGCAGTGTTTTATGTTGATGTTATGAGGGCATTAATGTGAGCTACGATAAGAGAAGCCTCAACATGAATCCCGAATGTTGTTAACTAGCTTCAGTATGCTGCGGAGTTGATAAAGTCGTGGCGTCTGGCATAAATTTTCCTTAATGCAAATTTGTAGAGGAGCTGCGCACAGCACACACAGTGTCTCATTTCATTCGCATCAATCATTTGCTGTTTTTCTTTTTCAGCCTGGGGCTAGTGTGTTAACTATTCAAACAGGCCAAGTCTTATTATGGCGCATATGATGTAATTCATAATACAAACAGAATAGCATCGCACTGTATATATCACATGGTTTCTCTAATCTGGTTGGCCACCCAAACCCCACTGCGCTATATGTTCTCCAGAGCATCCTCTACACTCACCGCACACACTCGCGCGCAGCAAAAGCCGGCTCTTTGTTGTTGTGGAAAATGGAAGTTGTGAAGTCAGTCATGCTGAATAGATTGTAAATTGTGGGAAAGATATAAACACCTTTATGTTTGCAGCCGGCCATTGTGCTTCACAAATGACCCGACTGACCGCAGCCATATGAGGGTCAAGCTGCTCTATTCTTACGGTTTCCAGCACAGTGTGGCTATTGAAGAGCTTCACGGTTGTTGCTCCGAGGACCATCGGTGGCCATCAGGGAGGCTGAACTGAGAGGCATCTTGGGACACAAAACAGAAAGTTTAGAGATGGTGCTACCACAACCCCTGCTGACTCTATACTGAGTTCAGTATCAAACTATCAAACTTCATCTGTTTAACTATATTTTCTATTTTTTTTTTTTTACCAATAGATCAAACGGCTGTTGGTTTTGTGAGAGGGTTCTCTCATAAGGACAAACCCACAGGTAATTATCACCTGAGTGCAGTAGCGTTTTAGCATCTTTGAGCTTAGCATTTTTGGCTTTCCCGCCTTTACTACATTAGCTCAGTGCCAGTACTAAAGTTAGTCACTAGCCACTGAACATAATGGAACATTTAGCCGCAACAATCAGGAGATGGTGGAAAACGAAACAGAGCTAAAAAAAAAAAAAAAGTTGGACTTTTAACCACAGACGTGACTCCTAATGAATGCTAAATAAGAAACTGTCTAATAACTGTTACCCATATCAGCCTAACAGGTGTTAATACTGTGTCACTGTGTTTACAAATTGTTTCTACTGCTGTTAAGTATACAAAAAAACTGATAATGCAATTTCAACATGAGAATCTATTTATGTACAGCGCTGTTAAATGAACACACAGGAACTGGTTTGGAGGATTTTGCTACTGCCTGCTTCACATCTTCTCTCCTTTAAATGTTCTTTTTTTACAATGCGACATTGGTCACTTGGCTGTTTTAAATGAATGAAAGCATAAGCTTTGATGCTGTGAAGCTCTTTAGATTAAAGTCTCCATCACCTATGATAAATTTAACATTAAGGCTTATCTGTGTGGAGCTGTAGTATTTGGCGGGAGTTTATGTTTCACCTGCTTCATTTGTTTTGTACTATGAGTCTTTGATGGTGCATCAGAATTCCCAAAGCGTTTATACAAAGTTAATCTATGGGGAGAAGAAAAATCCAGACTACTGAAGGGGAGATGGGTCTCTGTTGTTTATGTAAATCTGTGTGCTTTTAAACCCTTATACGTCATCTATACCGATTCCATAGATAGTCCCATAAATCCCACAAAGACTAAAATCTAATCAGATAATGCAGTCTGCCATATGCTGCACGTGTGCTGTTGTAAAAGCTGTTTGGATCCACCCTACACACAAATAGTTCCAGTCACTACCTCTCATTCTGATATTTTTTGTCCACTGACTGTATTATTTATCATAGCTCTGGATTAAGCAGCTGACTTGCTTCCACCTTATCAGATTTAAGGCAAAGCAGCTACAATAGTTACATTCTTAGTTAGGTGTGTACCTTTGGTTTGCTACTTTCACCCAGTTCTTTCCCCATCTCTGTGTGAGTTCATTTATCTAGTCTCTAAGCAGAGCTCTTTCCTCAGCTTTTCATCTTCAAGTGATCAATACTGGTCCTATGAATCCAGGTCATCTCGGCTCTTGTGGCTTCTCTGTCTCCCATTCTCTCTCCCGCTCTGTCTTTATCAGTCTCTGTCTCTCTCACTCCCTCTTTTCCTATCTTGCTTGTACTGTCTCTCCATCATTGTCTATATCCGCTCTATTCCGCTATCTTTTTTCCTCTTCTGTCCTCACATTCTGTCTTCTTCCTCCCACTCTCCCTCTCCTGAAAAATTACTTCGCCCATCTGGAGGGAGCCCTGCATGGCCGTTCCACTATTAGTCCTCGTGTGGCAGTGATTAAAAATAGATCAGAGTGCCGAGTCAGAATTAGTCAAGACTTGTCTCCCTCTCCATCCTCTTCTTGTCTCCCCACCTCGTACTGAACTCTATTGGCTCCTGATAAAAATGGATATACTGAGATTGAAAGTGAAAAGTTAGCAACAAAGTGTCTCAGTATTCACTTTTTTGTCAGTTCACAGTCCGCGTGCACGCGTGTGCGTGCGCATGAGCAGTGTTGAGTGTTCGTCAGTGAATATGTGTACCGCCTGCGGACCTCTTTGCCCGGGTGCTGTCTCACGTTGAGCGGTGTGTTTGAGAGGCTTGTCGAGGTAAAGCTCCTGTCAGCGCCTGGCTGGAGGGAGTGTACTGATGAAAGGCCTCTTCATCATCCTAATGGGATACACAAACCTCTTAACCAGCAGTGCTGCCATGGCATCGGCTGGGGGAGACAGAGAGAGTTACTAGCTGGGCCACACACACCCAGGACCACACTGAAAACATACACAAGTGCACAGGTCAGAAAAATGAACAGTGTAAACAAAAGCAGCGCCGTTGGGAGTCAGTGCAGAGGAGGAGTCGTGACTCTGGGCGGCCTTGGGTTTGTAAGAGGTTCAGTGGGCCAGGGCCATTAGGATCTAGGACAGAGTGCTAATGCCCTTCTGTCCACTGGAGCCACGGCCATGTGCCCCCCTTTCTCCACTGGCAGCGACCCAGGGTGGAGGACAAGAGCCAGAAATCTGTCATATTATACTTTTGATTATGTTGGTCCATATCCTGGTAGAAATGAATTCAACACGCAAGGAAAACAAAACATGAACACCATGTTGCTAACCTAAATGTCAGATGCTCTATTTTCTGGAACACAACACCTGGAAGCAGCTCCACTGGAGCACTTGGGGAGTTAAGGGCCTTGTTCAAAGGTGGGGGGGGTTAAGTCCTGTTCTTTCATACTTTTTTCTCTTGCTCGACCAGACACTGAAGCCCATTTGCCAACCCTAAGGCCACCACTGTCCAAATCATGACCAAGGGATGTCAGTACCGGTTGGACTGTCAGGTGGTTGGTCCACCGCTTTAGTCCGGAATCAAATATTTCAAAACGTATTGGAGGGATTGTGATGAGATATTGTGCAGACAGTCATGTTCCCCAGAGAATGAATCCTGCAGACATCAGCGATCATTTGACCTTTCCTCTACTGCCACCAAGAACATTCGCGTTTAGCGGCAGTGAAATGCTTTAACTATCGTAGGCAATATTGCGATGATATCTGGTATATTATCACAACTGTCAGAGCTTTCATGACCAGAGGACCAAAAAATGCAGAAAAACTGGAAGACTCAGGAAACTTAAGAAGATGAACGGAGGAAAGCTGAGGGATGTGGGAAACCGAACAGAAACTAAACGAACAGCACAGCACCAACAGACAAACAAACAAGAGCAAGTGCAAACACTGAGCCTTAAATACAAAAGAGGGTGGGGAGACAATTGGACACAGGTGAGACACATTAGGGCAGGAGCAGTTAATCAGGGGAGGAACAAAGGCGGGAAGTAACGGCAACACAGGACACATTAGGGAATTATTGTACAGCAGGAAACAGAAACCAAAACAGAATCCAAAAACAGGCTGTGACACATACTGTATATCCATGGTGCCCAGAGGATGAATCATTTGAGTGAGTTGTCTATTGGATGGAGTTTCATCCAATTTAGCACGTACACATTCATGCCCCCTCAGGACCAAGTATGACAAGTTTCGATGAGCCCCCGGCTCTTCATGTAGCTCTGTCATCAGGTCGAATTCTCAATTTATCCATAACTTCAGTTTAAGGCCACATGCCTGCAGGATTAAAGACCTCCCCTTTAAGCCTCCACCATCCTTCCTTTTCAGTGCTAATTAGCAAAATTATCTAAAATGTTAATAAGCTGGTGAACACTTGGACATTTTTAGCTGATGGACATCACCTTGTTGGCATTGTTATCGCGGGCGTGCTGCTGATGTTCATATTGAGCTCAGAGCACTGCAGCCTCACAGAGCTGGTAGTGTATAGATTCTTGGGGTTGTTAAATAAATGATAATGTGCAGGATCCTGTTAACGCTTCTGCTTCTGGCAGTCTACCTGCAACACGGATGGCCAGTATCTCTCTCCAGTATAGTAATTTTGCGTCCCCTACGCTATAAACGCAAAAGCTTTCCCCTTCAAATTTATTCGTAGCGGGACCTAATATCTCTCATTTACTTTCGATGACCTTACGACCTTTTGGCAGTTTGACCTAGGCCAGAGGAGGACACACGGTCACGAGCTGGCTCAATGCACGAGCCCGCCGCAGGGGGTGACAGAAGGAGGGGAGAGGCAGAGAGGAAGAAGAAGCCAGGGAGAGATTGGGAAAGAGTCTCTCATCATCATTGTCACACTGTCACACACTCTGGCCACTCAGTGTCACCATCAGTCTCCGCTGGCCCTGGGCGTCTGGCGGGTGACACTCCTCCTCTCCTCCCATCCATCCATCTCTCCCTCTTTTTTTCAGCTTCAGCTTATACACACATACACGTGCACGTTTTCTCCCTCATTCGCAGCCTCCCATCCTACTCGTCTGTGCCAACGGGATTTCGTCATGCTCTGTTCGTCACTGCGCCGCCATCCCTGCCGGTCCAGTCATACTGGTCCCCGGCCCGAGGCTCTGGGATGTCCTCTTTTCCATTCCAGCCCAGTCCCCATCCCGTCCCTGGGTCAAGGACAAATTCCAGTAGCTGCAGCGAAGATGCAGCGAAAAAACTTTGACATCAGACGGGAACCGTAGCCTCATGAATGATTGATGCGAAAATGCTGACTCATCACACGGGGGGAAAGAACCAATATTTTAACCTGAACCGTAACAAGATTTACATTTGAGGAGTAGAGCCGAGATGCACACAGGCTGTCCAAGTTGCAGATTACTTTGCAGCGATGCAACCCGTCCCTTTGTGCTATTAAGAGTTTTCAGTTCTCAGTGTTTCGCAATCTGTTCGCAGTTGAGATCGCCAGATATGGGAAAGTTGGCCTGGCCTTAAGTGATAGTCCATGAAATGCTTGTGCTTTAGTTATTACTTTTATATTTTTGGTTCTGCCTTGCGCTGAGATTACCTGGCAGTCAAACAGTGTGGTGTGTTTCTCCCTTCCTATCTTGCGCTGCACATTTCCTTCTGAAATTTGACTTCCTCTGGGTTTTGATTTGTTTTTTCCTCGCTCGCCGTTGGATTTGGAAAACAAAGAGCGCCACAATAACTGTTAGAAAACTGCAAAGTGAAAGCCTGATTTTGCGCATTTAAGGAATAATGGCTTCAAATCAAAACAGGATAACAAACATGCAGAGCAGGTGCAGATTTGGTTCACTGAAACACGAGGTGCGGATGGAAATCTCGCCTTCCTCCTCTTCTCCTTTGGCCTGCATTGGGCGAGCGTGTCCGAGCTGAGGCGGGGAGGGAAATTTATTTTGAGAGAATGATGAAGCGAGGTATAAAGGGAGATCAAAAGGATAAAACAGCCATTAGCTTTTGCACAGGACTACTTTTGCTTACAAGCCCCCCCAACGTTCTGCTGGGCAAGGAGATTGAATTGCACCTCTATCTTCTGCCTTTCCATTTGTCCTCCCCTGCTATCACCACATCACCTCTCGTCATCCATCTCCTCCAACATGGATTTTCTGCCTACCAGTGCCCTGGTCTTTTCTTCTCCTTGCCTACCTCTCTTGCCTTTCTCTCCCTCTATCTATATCTTTCTAGTTTTTATTTCAATATCTTGTTAAAACCAGCCTTGTTTCAAAAACAAATCATGTTACCGCTTGGCTGTTATCCAAGCCTTCATTTAACCAACAGTTTCGCATTATTATCTCATTTTTTCGTCCTTGAGTTAGTCTTGTAAATGTTTTTTTTGCTTTTAGCCTATTATTAGTGCACTTTCATTATTCCAAACATAAATAAAAGGGTATATTTCACTATTTTTTGCCAGATTTTCAAAGATTTCCATCTCCCTTTCTCTCACACACACACACACAAACACACTGAGGGTAGCCTAAAGCATGTTGCTTGTTGTGTACTGCATATCTAGGGATTTCTCTGATGCAAGGGGACGCAATGAAGGAACAGAGTGACGCCAACCCCTGCTGTGTTTGTGTGCGGCGTGATCGTCTGCGCATGCACATGTGTTTCTTGTTTCCTTCTCACTTTGCTTGTCCATGTGTTGTCGCCTCTGTCTTGCCGACTTGGTAACCAGTTATTTGTGAGGGGAGATGTCTGCATCGGTGTGGCATGTATGGCGCACACATTTAAGACAGTAAGGTCTGCTCGCGTCTTCGTATGTTCCGTCCAACCCTCTGTGTGTGTGTGTGTGTGTGTGAGAAGGTGTGTGCCCGGCCCGCTGATCTGCTGTCAATCCGACTCATCTCCTCATCTGTTCATTAGCATGACAGAGGAGCTCTCCTGCCAAAGCAGTTAGTCACAAGAATCAGCCCCTGTCACAACCCATTACGGCAGCTGGCATCTTTAATAGCACTGGCAATCGTGGCAACCATAGCCAATGCCCACAGTGTGCACGCGCACACACACACACACACACTCTCACACCAGTCAAGAGTTGCACTTGATCTGCACCCAGGGAGTGTTTTCATGTCTCTCTCCATCTCTTTCTGCCTTGCTCTTTCCATTCACTTATCCTCCCTCCTTCACTCCTTCCCCTCTGGCATGGCTACCCACTTACAGCAAAGCTTACAGCCTCGTCATTAATCTCTTTCTTTCCCCCGTCCCTCCATCGTCATCATACATTAGCTGGGTTACCTGTGCTCACCCCTCCGTCTCTCCCATTTTCCTGTCCTCTCCCTTAAGTTCTCTAGCCGACCAGCTCTATTTCTGTCTCCCTTCCTCCTGCTCTCTGTCTTCATAATGGTCGAAGAGGCCGAGACTTTTCATTTTTAATCCATCCGTCTTCCCACCGTGATGTTTTTAGTTCTCTCTCTCTCTGTCCCTCTCTCTCTCTGCAGCTCTTTTACCCCCCCCCACCACCACCACCAAAAAAAACAAAAAAAAAAACCCCTCCTCTCTCTTCATTATCACCTGCTCAGGGTGTCTGTTGTGATTTGTACAGAAAGTTGGAGCCAGTTGACTTCCTGTCTCGGGGGGGCGAGTTGTCATATCAAATAATATAAAACACATATGTTGTGACGCCTCCCGATCACACTTTGTGCCCAAGTGGCATAAGACATCATCACGTGACGGTACCACATGACATGCATTTCAAACAACAGTCCTGAAATACAACCGTAAATGAGTTCCACGCTGAATGTGCGCTTGAGCGCAAATGAGAGGGTAGCAGGGACTCAGGCCTTCGGTTGGCGCAACAATTGAGGGTGTTTGGGTGAGGGACATGTAATTTGACTGTCTGTGTGTCTCCAGTCTTACCGGAATCCTTGACTGGGGTGGACTTATTGGTTTTGTTGTGGTTTTGTGTGTGTGTGTGTGTGAGGTCATGCGCGCAACCCCACCCATGCTTTGTGTGTGTGCGCGTGCACGCGTTTGTGAGGGAGATAGAAACTGGGGTGACGGAGAGCAGGGATTTACCTGTAAGGCAGGAGCTGTCAAGTCTTGTCTCAAGGAGGAGCCATGAGACAAGATTGAGTGGCATTTGGCAACAACCCCCTCTACACAGCAACAATGCCTGCAGCAGCATTAGTAGTAGTCTTTAAGAACTGAACAATATGGCTTAGATATGAAGTAAAATGTTTTCCTCCTCCTATGTCCTGTTTTCATCATTTCGAAGAAAAGATGCATGATACAGTTTAATGTCTCATAAGAGATTTTTAGGCAAAAACGATGACAGCATGCTCCATATTCATTATTTCCACGATGTCACATCTGCTATTTGTCCTCTAAGTGGTGTCTCTGTGTGTGTGTGTGTGTGTGTGTGTGTGTGTGTGTGAGTAGTAATCAGTTGGAGGAGCAATGAGAGGGGACAGAAGAGTGACCTGGTGAGGGGAAGGGGAGGTGGAGTGTTGCAGAAGTTGGGAAAGAAGTGGATCACAGGACCGGAAGGGGGGGGGCAAACTCGCTTGTTGCACCGCTGAGGCATTGCTGATGCAAGTACAGTGGGATGGAGGGAGAGGCACGGGGGTGAGGGAGGGGGGGGCAGGGTAGAGTAGGTAATTACAGGGGCCCGGAGAGGAGAGCCCTGTAATCAGTCTGCCCTCAGGAAGGAATGCAGCTCATCTTCTCATGTAATTACTGCCATTTAAACGGCCCCGGCTTCCAAACACTCATCCCACTGTACGGCTCACCTATTCACTATACGTACATGCACGCACACACACAGTCACGCCCACACACACATATACTGTGACACAATCAGTGACAGCAAAGGACAAAATCTTAACAAGAAGAATAGGCAAGACGGACAGAGACAAACTAAAGACAACATGCAGTGTGTGTCTGTGTGTAGCTGCAGTGTGTATGCGCTGGAGTTAACGGCTGCGTGGACTGCTGGCCTCCAGAGGAGCCGGCTCCATGTGAATACCCGCCATGGCAACCAGCCACTCTGGGTAGATTTGCGCAACTCTCATGAAGCGGCTGCTCAGTGCTGGAGCAGACAAGCAGTGGCGCCTTGCACTCAACACGTACATGTTGTTTACACACACACAAACACACAGACACACACACACACACAAGGAAATGAAAAAAATGTCTCAGTCTACCATATGAGTTTGACCTCCTCCAAGTAATAGTTGTGACATTGGTCTCTAATTTCGAGAGGATAATAGGGAAACAACATTGCCTCACCCACTCTGTCTCCTCTCCCTCCCTCCCTCTCTCCTCACCCCTCTCTTGCCCTCTCGCTCGTCACCCCTGATGGTGATTGATAGTGGTGCTTGTGCACGCCTGTGTTCCCATGCAGTAGGTGGTCGTCAGGGCACACACAAGCAGCACAGGGCCACTTTTTGATGGGCTATGATTAATGAGCGCCGTGGGGGATGGCGCCCCCTTGCTGTGACGGCGCACACTTTCAGCACCCCCCCCCCCACCCTTTATGTCATTACGAATGTACCGGTGGCAGCAACGGGATCGCGGCTACAACACAAGCGCAAATCCTCTTAGCGCTCCCACTCTCGCAGTCACACTCACCCACACATTCAGAAACACAGTCGCAGAATCTCGCAGAGAGTGGGCTGTCCCTTGCATACACACTGGGTAAACATTATCCGTAGTCTGCTGCAAACACACCCACCCTACCCCTCTCTCTCTCTCACACACACACACACACAGTTTAAATAATGTGGGTCCATGTGAAACAGCCACAAAATTCCCCAGTATGCACCCAGTTATCAGTAAGAAACACTGCTGAGTGTCACTCTGTCATTGGGCCTCACTTACTGTCTGGAGCCACAGAGTTAGACATGTTTATGTGTCTGTGCCCCCCCCCCCCTTTACTTCACAACGGGGGTGATTAAATGTCATTATGACACCAAGGACTTATGGGGAAAAAAAGAGACAGAAGATGAGTCCTTCGAAAAAGGGCAGGTCACACTTCATTTATGATGAATGGGTTGTAAGGGCAACACACCTTGCAGCTAAGTGTGTGAGATTGCTCTCTCTTTACATGCAGATCTGCAAAAGAGGTCTTCCAAGCTTCTGCATTTGTTGCGTGTGTGTGTGTGTGTGTGTGTGTGTGTGTGTGTGTGTGTGTGTGTGTGTGTGTGTGTGTGTGTGTGTGTGTGTGTGTAACCGTGTCCTCGGGCTTGCTTTCTCTCCTCCGTCCACCCGGACATGCTGGATGGACAAGCGAAGCATTTCTGTCACTCTGCATCTCCATCACCTGCTCGGCCTTCCCCCTCTGCCAATCTGCTTTCCAGCATCCCGTCACCTCCCTCTCTCTCCCTCTCTCTCTCTCTCTCTCTCTCTCTCTCTCTCTCTCTCTCTCTCACACACACACACACACAAACAGAGGCACAGCTTGAACACACCTTTTCTATACCACTGCTCACACAGATTTCATCTTTCTTGCTCGCACACTCCTGCACAATCAATTATACACTCACGCTTGTATCTTGATGGAGCAGGGGAGGCTTCTTCGCACTCCGCAGAAATAGCCCCTCCACAGGCATCCTCATTAACATGTTTGATCCAATCAAAGGTGTGATATTTCCACTGCCATAACAAACCTCCTACAAGTTGTGGCTCACAGGTTCCTGCAACAAACATGATTACATTCATCTGAAGTATTAATACTCGATTATTTAATATATTTTTTTATCATAGGTAAATAGAACAAAAAACATGTGATTGTGTCCTGCTGTGTTCAGAATTAGTGTTGGGAAATCAAACTGCGTGTCCAGTAAAACTGCTGTCTTTTGATGGTAGCCTAGCTGCTAACACACCTGTTGCTGTACTGGATGCACAAAGATGAAACCGCCATTGTTCCTTTTAGTTGACTCTGGCAAAAAATGGCAAGTAATTGGATTTTCAATCCAACCCCGACCCTTTTGGTCCAGTCAGCCTGCAGCTTCTGGATCTTATTTTTTAAAAACAAAGTCCAAAAAAAAACTCGTCAGTCGCTCGTTAGACCGAAAAAGATCCATGGGAATCGGCGAGGACGTGGGGAGAAAGCGTGCGCCTGTCTGTGTAAGAGATGACGTTGGTTAGTTAGAGAGTCGCCATGGTGAGTACAAAGGAACCGGCTGCAGAGCCATGTGGAGCCGCTGCGGGCGCACATCTTAGCGGTGGTATCGAAAATATCAAAACAAGAACTTTCAAGGCCAACGTGTCGAAGGCTTTATGAGAAAGCACAGAGAGTCGGACGCGTGTTCCTCTTAGCGGGACGTCAAATTCTGCTTCCCGCCTCCTGTCGCCTCACAGCTCCCACGTCGAAATGAAAATAATGGCGTGAGTTAGTCACTGGTGAATTAACAACCTTTCCTTTTAATAGATGACCAGTTTTACCACCGTTTGGGCTCAGAAGGGTTGCTATTACTGGGAGTGTTAGCGCCAGTGTGTGTGTGCGTGTGTGTGTTTGTGCGCATATTGAGATCAGATGGGTGAACCGCATGACTCTTCATACTACGTCTGCCTTTGTTGATGTGAGAAGTGTCGCTCCGTCCCGCATTCATGCCGCCTCGCGCCCCGCCAACATGCTGACGCGCACACACACGCTCACGCGCGCGCACGCACAAACACTGTCCTGCTCACACATGTAGTGGCTTTCCATCAAGTGTCGAAATCGCAACGTCTCTTCGCTTCATCTTTTCCCTGGATTCTCGGCTCCTCTCGTGTTGCCAGTTGTTTTCGGGCTGACGACGACGGGGTCAGTGTGAATATCAATCACTCAATGTAATTGTCCTTTAAGGAAGGCAAGGAGAGACCGTCTCCATCCATCCATCTCTGTCTCTTTCGACCTGCGTCTGTGTGCGTGTGTGTGTGACTCTACCTCGGGGCTTCCTTGCAAGAATGATGATAATGAGGTAAATTGGGTGAGGATGATGGATATATGGTCAGCCGGTCAATGTTACATGATGGCTGCCGATCACTCTATTAATCAGCCTTGTTTCCTCTCCCAGCAGCACTGTCATATTTGACTGTCTGTCTGCACAGCTGTTTGTCCTCTCGTCTCCGCGCGTTAGATGCTGGATGTCATTTGAAGTCGAACGGAGCTTCGCGCTGAGTGCTTTGAATCCGGCAGGCAGGAGGCAAGGGGGGACTGGAGTCAGGGGAGGGCGAGAAGAAAAGCACTCCCATGTCAGACACCAAACTGGAAAGCGGAAGGGAGGAGGTGGGACACTGTGCTGTTGTTTGTTTTTGACCTCATAGGTGCTTGTGGAAAAAAAAGAAAGAAAAAGAAGAACAGATTCCAGATCTTGCCAAACACAGCCTTGCCCCTGTGTCTTTTATAGTGTTCCTCTGTTGTTTGGCAGCTTCAAAGTATTCTTCTCCCCGTGCTTTATTCTCCTGCCCCCCCCCCACACACACACACACACACACACACACACGCACACACTTTTGAGAGCAGTGTTGGGATAGCGAGGGCACTGGAGGGGACAGTAATGACTAACTCTGTAAAGGTAATGATAAAGTACAGACGCTTTAGACTCCACTCTGGCTAGAGGCGCTGGGGCTAAGAAAATTACAGTCGTCCGTGTGTGTGCGTGCTTTGCGTGTGTGCGCGTGCGTGGAAGAGAGGGAGAATAAGAGGCATGGGAAAAGAGAGGGTGGAGAAAGACAAGGGCAGAAAGGACAACAGAGACAGCTTCAGACAAAGACAGACACTGCTGTGATTCATTTTCCTCGCCAGCTACAATGGCAGTCCAGCGTCGTGCGTGCTTGTGCGCGCATGTGCACGCTGCATCCTCTCCCCTCTCCCCTCGTCTGCCGGCGTCTCTTGACCCGTCTTTTGCCAGCCCTCTTGTCTTCCCGTCGTGTCGCCTCCGTCAGGATTCCCTCCGTCGCTCTCCCACGCTTTATTACCTTCTGGCGCGAGGCCTCGCGCCCGCCGCTGTCACTCCGGCTCTCGCTTTCAGCGCGGCGAAGCTTCGCCGGGCTCCAGCCGCGCAGTCAGCGACAGAGGGAGCTCCTTCACGAATCCCGCACATGAACCGGCGCGAAAGTACCGCATAAGCACAGGTTGTCATCCCGCGCCTGGGCCTACGTGCGCGCGTTGGTGCAATTGTGTGCTCCAGAAAAGAATACCCAGAAGCTTGTGTTTGCTCTCTAGCTGTCTGCTGTCTATCATTAGAGTAATAAAAGACTCGCTGTGCTGCACGGCGAGGAGTTCTCGTCTATAAGGCTCCTCCATTCCACACAAATTGCCAGCTGCTGAGTTCTGATGGATGTTTGTATGCTGGCCCAAAAACACAGATCCCACTTTAAACCCCCCCCAGCACCATTATCTCAGAGGGAAAAAGGGGGGGGGCTGTCTGTCTGTCTCCTACCTCTGTCATGCAAACGTGTTTTAATTAAACAGCCCCAGAACACACACACACAGACAGTGCACAGGGAGAGCGGTTTATCCAAATACGCAGGGCTCTCCTCCCATTCTGTCGCCGTCTGAACCACCGTCTCCCTGTGTTTGTCTGCCTCCGCTCGTTCCTCCTCTGCCTTCCTCCTTCTCCCTTCCCCGTGCCCCCTCTCATCGCCCCTGAAGAGTGACAGGCTGTGTTTTTCAGCCGATGTTTGAACGCCGAACGATCAATGCTGGACAAAGGGAAAAGAGTGGGGGCGAGGGGCGGGGAGGGGAGGCAACACAATTGGTTATTGACAGAGAAATTCAAAAGTCTGAAAGACTGGAGGCGACAGCTTAGCAGGAGAGAAAACAGACATGGAGGAGAGGATTGCAAGCGAGGCGCGACGGTGACTGTGATTCATGGCCACGGTTAAGCATCGCTCTCACGTGTGTTCGCTTTCGTTATCCGTACTTGTTTGTGTTTATCTGCACGAGTGCCCACTTACATGCTCAATTGCGTGAACGTAAGTGACATAAAATGTGGAACCTGCCAGGGTGTAACCTGTGGCCGCATGAAACAAGTGTGTGTGTGTGTGTGAGTGTACGCATGGCTTTGTGTGCACGTGTTTGTTATTTGCGAGCGCCGCTAGGAGCGTCACGGGTGCCACCGAAAGAATTTAGCTGGATGTTGTTGCTTTTGATTGAAGGTCGAGTTGTTGAGTATTAAAGTTTGAATGTAAAAGGAAAAAGTCACATTTCAATTTAAGGTTTAAGTGTTTGAAGCTCATGCAAAACAGTGACAATGAGCTCAAAGAGAGATGACAGAAGAAGGAAGTGCGGAAAGACCAGAAGAGCTGATCATCATCTGAAATTCTTAGTTTTTGAAAGTGCATTTTGTGTCTCTTTTTATGGCTTATCTATTTGAAATACTACAATGAAATATAAATCTCAATAGTTTTTAAAAATTAATCGAACAAAAACTATTTTCTTTTCCAAAACTTGCTAGGGAACGTTTCTTTTTTTTCATATTTATGATCATCCCCAGAAACAACTACTCCTGCCTTTACTGCACAGCAGAGTTGAGAGAAAGCGTGCAGCGGCCAGGGTTCAGTCTGGGGTCACGGGTTGGTGTATAAATGTAGTCGGTGGTAGGAGAAGTGGCTGGAACAACAACAAGGATGTGTTTGTGAGGGAGGCGAACTGGAGAGAGAGAGACAGAAGCAGACGGGGACAGAGGATGATGGGCTCATCCTGGGCGATTCTCCTGCCTGGAGCAGCTGTTGCCCTTTCTGTCTGTCCGGTGTCCACAGCGCTGCAGACTCTCTTTGCCCCGGCCGGCCCTTTCATGGTGGAGGAGATGTGGCTCAAGAGATTGCGCCACCCCTGTACCAGAAGATGGTACAGCCTCCTGAATCCTATGAATCTCTGTTGGCCGTGGTTTGAATCCTGCCACAACTTTCTCTTCCACTTCCTTCATGCTCCGTGTTCCTCTTTCCTTTCCCCTAATGTCTCAGACAGAATCTGCCAAGGGGAACGGGGGGGAGGGTGGTGGTGGTGGGGGAGTGCTCATGTTCCTAAAATAGGAGATGGTATCTTTCTAAGTAGTTTCTCTTGTTCCCTGGTTGTGGCATAGCTGATCGAGTCAGGCTTGATTCATTTTGAAAAGTGAACACTGCAAATTAGCGCGGTTTAAATCTCATTGTGCTTCTGCCCTCACACCTCTTTTTTCCCACTGAATGTAGAGGGGTTTGTGTGTGTGTGTGTGTGTGTGTGTGTGTGCGTGGCAAAGGAAGAATGCGCACTGGGCTGGATATGCTCATACCTTTGTGGCATCTCCTGACTGGAGCCAACCCTGTCAATCCCCTGCACTCCGCTCCAGTCTTCCATATTGAATTAAGATCATTTTCATAAGCAGGGCAAACTTTTGGATGGTCGGGCTCATTAAGAATTTATAAGGATTCGGATTTACCTGCAAAGGAAAGTCAGAAAGTGATGCTAAGAGTTTGATAGTTAAGACACTGCGTAGAAAGAGACTGTTTCAGCTCTGGCTTTTGAAACATACCTCGGAGAAGTGTACAGTTGCATTTGCGCACTTACGCAAGGACGCAGCCCAGTGGACGGACACACGAGTTGTGGTTGGGCCTGCATCATAGTCTGCCACCCTGCAGCCCTGTAAACAGACAAGTCTGACTGACACAGAAGGTTTGAGGCCAGTCCCAGTCCTAACAGCTGGAGACAATGATCAACCATAAGTGATGTTTTTTTTTTGTTTGACAGCTTATGTCATTATATCATTATGCGCCATTATAAGACTCTTGAAAACTGTCAAATCAAGTCAGTTTTATTTACAAAGAACAAAATTGACTAACAGTACAGCGTATGCACAGACTCTTGAATGGTTTTTTAAAAACAATGAAGTGCATAACGAAGTTATCGGCGCAGACACAACAGTAGCAGCCAGTAATACCGCAGCATTGATATACTGCCTGGGATCTATCCGTCATTATTTGAGTAACAAGTCGGACTGAAGAGGTCAGAAATATTGTGTCCTTCCTGCCAGGAGAAGCTCTTGGCAGCATCGCCAGGGGGGATGTGTCACACTGAAAATGTCAGGGGATAATGTGCGATCAACAGGACCTGTGTGTGGAAGGTCAGCAGCCCCCATCCCCCCAGCAGAGAGGCATCATCCAAGGGAGACCAGAGCAGGAAGCTTGCATTGACCAGATCACCGGCAACGGGGCGGCGAAAATGTCACCGTGCCCCTCGAATTTACAGTGGAAACTGTCAGCACCTTAAATGTCTTCTTGAAATACGCTAACAGGGTCGTCGTAACGCGTACAGTGAAACGCCGCTGACAGCATCGTGCTTACATGCCCTCGAGCTGGATCAAGACACACGAGACAAGCTGTCACACACTCATCCAGTGTACTCCCTCCAGTTACGTGATAGCTTACTGAACCCCATGGGACAGATTTGTCATTTTGTTTATTTCTTACCTCCCCAGCAGCGAGGTCAGAGTGCAGAATCAGCCGTCGGCGGCTCGGTGCACTGCTCGAGTACGCCTCCAGCAGGCAGGCACTTGAGCTCGGGCCTCTCCACTGAAGGACAATCGCCCACAATCACTTCTGCGCTGTGTGTTTTCTCAGAGAGCAGCGACTACAGCGAGGCCGAGGTCCTCCCCGACTCCTTTCCGTCGGCACCGGCGGAACCTCTCCCAGAATTCCTGCTGGAACCGGAGGACGCCTTCATCGTGAAGAACCGGCCGGTCCAGCTGCGGTGCCGGGCGTCGCCGGCCACGCAGATCTACTTCAAGTGCAACGGAGAGTGGGTCAATCAGAACGATCACGTCACCAGAGAGAGCCTGGACCAGATCACAGGTGATATTTACACAGACGCGCACAAGAGGGAGGTGCACTGTAAACACAGCAACACACACACACACATACAGTAGTAATGTCACCTTGTATTTCACAGACATAAATATGCTCAATTACAAACATCATTTTCAACTACATAACCCATTAGCTCCTATAGGATTTTATGTGCCCATTAACTGCTTTTGTCCTGCAGCCAGCCCATTATTTATATGCACTGTGAAAAATATACAGCGCTAACCTCGCTCTCTCTCTCTCTCTCTGCTCAGGTCTGGTGGTGAGGGAGGTGGACATCTCGGTGTCGAGGACCCAGGTGGAGGAGCTGTTCGGGCTGGAGGACTACTGGTGCCAGTGCGTGGCCTGGAGCTCGGCTGGCACCACGAAGAGCAACCGCGCCTACGTTCGCATCGCATGTCAGTATCCAGGCCGAGTGTGCTCGTGTGTGAGAGGAAGAGAGAGAGAGAGAGAGAGAAACAATGAGGAGAAAGATAGGTTAGAAGACAGAGGGGCAAAGGTTTTTAACATTATTCTTTTGTGTGTGTTATCTTAAGTACATACGCAAATACATTTGCTGAAGCACGCTCACATCTCAACCCCCCCACCCTGGTAATGTGTGGCGTAGGGTGATTGTCACTGCGTGTGTTTCTGAGGGTATGAAGAAGGAAAATGACAGCGAGAGAGGATTTAGTGTGTGTGTGCTTGTGCGTGACAACCAGCGTCACCGAGATAAACACAAACGCCGCTCCGCTGTCACGAGGCAGCCTTCACTAATGACTGACTGCCTCGGTGTCGCCCGCTGCAGACCTGAGGAAGAACTTCGAGCAGGAGCCGCTGGGGCGGGAGGTGCGCCTGGAGCAGGAGGTGCTGCTGCAGTGTCGCCCCCCGGAGGGCATGCCCGCTGCTGAGGTACAGTGCCCCCCCACCCCCACCCCGTTCGCCTCACTTGCTGTTGACATGCGACGAGTGCTTCGAATACATTCTGCGTTTCGTGGTGTTACTGCGAGTCCGTGCATTTTAGGGGGACGGCAGCGCAGAGGTACAGGTAATCAATAATCATAAGTTATCAAAAGTGCATAATAAGTTTATGCACTGGAGTTTACAGCAACGTAAAACAAAAGGGATCAAAGTAAAGGGCAAGTCGCCAAAGCTTGAGAGATTTAAGTCTAATCCAGCTACATGGCATCATCAAGAAAAAAAAAAAAACTCCCTAAAACATGAAACGATCGGTAATAATATGCTCAGTTGTGGAGGAAGCCAAAAAAAAAAAAAAGAAAAAAGAAAGGTTGTGCTTAAATCCACTGTGTCATGTTTTAACACTAAGCTGCTCCAACTGTATGGCACGACATCAGACACTTTTATTTCTCTCATAAAACAGCAGCGCAACAATATATTAAAAAGAAAAAAGAAAGAAAACAAATTATTCAGAAATGTACACTTTTATTGCATGGTAAATATTTATGTTTGGCTGAGCTGCGTTGTTCTTTTTAGCGGTTTAATAACCTAATGACGGCACGGCGTTTAAAAAAAAAAAAGTACGTAGCACGTGTGATCACAGGAGAGTGTTGAACAGGAGCTTCATGATTAATGACAGTTGTTTTATTTGTGGTTATTTGCTGTGATGTTATGACCGTTAATGAAGAAGATGCGTCAAAACGAGTTTGGCCAAAAGAAGAAGCCGCAAATTGTATTTTTCGAAAACAAAGAGCGATCAATTATTGACATTGTCTGATCAGTGCTGGAGTGTGAGGTGTGTTGACGTGGATTAGTACCCTGCAGGTTTATGGTGTTTACTGAATGGGTGTGCGTAGTGCGCTGACTCGTGTCTATGAATACACACCTGCTGATTTGTCGAGTTATTTATCTGAGGAGGAATTAAAGGAAGTCCATCGTTCAAAATTTAAATAACAGAGCGCCGAGAGTGAGCGAGTGTTATGCTTTCAACTCAGTTCTTGTGACAAAGGTCTTAATTGTAATTCCAGAGGTGTGTGTGTGTGTGTGTGTGTGTGCTTCTCTGCAGGTGGACTGGCTGAAGAACGAGGACGTCATTGATCCCTCGCTGGACTCCAACTTCCTGATCACCATTGATCACGACCTGATCATCAAACAGGCCCGGCTCTCGGACACGGCGAACTACACCTGCGTGGCTCGTAACGTGGTGGCCAAGAGGCGCAGCAGCACCGCCACTCTCATCGTTTATGGTGCGTTCGCGTCAGATCGGCGGCCGTGATACAGAAACGCCGGTTTTGGGGAGATTTGGGGAGACCGGTCTGTCAAACCTCACAATGCGGCCGCTCTGCCTGTCTGTGTGTCTGTCCCTGTCAGTGAGTGGAGGTTGGTCGTCTTGGACTGAATGGTCAGTGTGTAACGCTCAGTGCGGCCGCGGCTGGCAGCGACGGACGCGCAGCTGTACCAATCCAGCCCCTCTGAACGGAGGCGCCTTCTGTGAGGGTCCACCCTTCCAGCGAGTGACCTGCACCACCCTGTGCCCAGGTGACGATCCGCACAACGCGCAGATATCTTCAGCCCGGCGTCGAGCCCGGCTCCCCCTCCGCCCGGCGTGACGGAGGTATTTATCAGCTGCTTAGCTATCGAGCGACTCACGCCTCGGCCTCGTCTCATTCCAGTGGACGGAGGCTGGACCGAGTGGGCAAAGTGGTCCGCCTGCGGAACCGAGTGCACCCACTGGCGCAGTCGCGAGTGCCAAGCCCCCCCGCCCAGGAACGGAGGAAAGCACTGCAACGGCAGCATGATGGAGAGCAAAAACTGCACAGAGGGGCTGTGTACGCGCAGTAAGTCACCAGATCAATTTTATTTGAACTGGTGTGTGTGTGTGTATGGGGGAGGGTGTTGTTAAATGTCAAAAGAGAGTAAATATTTGGCTCGTACATATTTACCGATGTCATGGCCTTTTAGTACAGATCAGCACCTGCTGAATTTGGTTCACTAGTTGTCGACAGTTCAGCTGTTTGGCATCTGACGGTATCTATCGGGGTCAGTTCCCTAACAGGATATTTGCTGCTTCAGGTGGTCCTTGAATTGGTTATAGCGAGGCTTTCAGGCGAGGATGTCTTTCCTCGGAGTTCAAGTTTTATACGGTTATTTCATTTCAAAGCCGTTTTGTATAGAACTGTGTTCCCAAGGTGTTGAGCAATGTTGTAGCGAGAGATGAAAAGAACATCTCACATAGATGTTTCATGAGGGAAAAATCTTGGGCTCCCAAAGAGGGAAGCCGAGTGATCCACGTCTAAGGAGCACAGATGGAGGGAGGAAAAGAGCGATAGGGCCCGTGCATGCTAAGGGAGCGCATGATGTGGGAAGTGAGCATGACACGGCCAAGTCGAGAAATTAGCGCGGGGAAGAGCATATGAGAGTGAGTCAGACTCACACTGACACCCAGTGTGCAGCCCGTGATGAGCTGAGCGGAATCCAGCTGACAGCGCATTAGAATCTCCGAGACGCGCATCCACGGAGGCAGAGAGATGCGTTCAAAGCGCACGCCGAACAGCACGAACCCACACAAGGCACAAACCAGCGCGCCCGGGCACACGGGCTAACCTCGCGAACACGTGTGCAGCGGGAGGGGGGGGGTCATGTCCACATTAAGCGCGGCGCTTCAACTCTATCGGGCCTACGCACGAGCCCTGACATAAACAGGCTACCGCGGAGCAGCCGGGTTAGACAAACTGATTTGGCCGAGCCTTTTCAGGAGGCCGTCAGGGAAACAGGCACTCGGGCGGCTCTGAGAGAGAAGGCGGGAGGCGGGGGGCACCGCGCTGTGGAAAATCTGCAACGGTGCCAGTTTTGCAAACTACAGCTTACCGACCAACTTATTTGTGTCTCCGCCGCATTAAAGTGATTGTTCGGTGTTCAAACCGTGACTCCCTGCGTGGGATCGGCCAAAAAAACCCCCGGTCACGCAAAAACGCTCCGAGACACCACAAAACCGCCATCCTCGGTGAGCGGGAGACGCGAGGGGAGCATGTGGTGTTTTGATGCCGGTCAGGAGATAAGGGTTATTTGGTCTGCGATCCGAGTTCGTGGCGCAGGGCCCGAAAGGGGGGGGGGTGTGTCGGATATTCGTCAGACCTCTCATGAGTCACGCCGGTGTTATCTGCTCCCGTCGGGACAGAGATGTTTCTTTTTTTCCCAGGACGAGGGCGCTTACACGCCCCACGGCGTAGGTAAAGACAGCGTCCTGGTTCATTTTCAGAACCGACTAACTCAGCCACTCTCAGCCGACCGGTTCTAAGCTCATTCGCACCCATTTCGCAGCTTTTATTACCAGTTTTCCCCTGTACTGTACATTATATAAACAACTGTGCTGAACTTCTTTCCACTATGCTGCACATTCTCATATATTTCCAGAAGAGAGGCTTTCATTGTTTAGATATAAACTATGTTTCCTTGCTTGCAGTGCACCTTTTATGTTTACATTTTCATATTGATGAGCTATTGTTTACTTTGCCGTTTCTGCTTTGTGTTATGTTACTGTATCTTTCATTTGCATAATGACTAGTCCATCCATTTTTATGTTTTGTGTTGTTTTTTTCCTTCCTTCTGCTCTTGTGTTTCTTCTCCCGTTCAAACAGATAAAAAGATTTCTATTGAACACGCAAGCCATCGTAAGTTCACCTTCCCATGACTTCATCCTCTCTGTGTGTGTGCGTGTCTGTTTGTGTGCTCACACGGGTTACGGATCCTAACACCTGTGTCGGCGCGCAGCGTTTGGTGTCACGTCCGTCCGTCCACCCTTTGTTGTCGCCTCAGATCGGGTTCAGCGAGGACTCGGCTCACCTTGGTGTCTGTCTGGCTTTGTGAACGCTGTTGTCCCGTCTCGTCTACCGGCTTCACGTTGACACACGGCATCATTTATGCAACAGCTTGCTGCAGCTGTAGATTTGGGGGGGGGTTACAATTGAATGAAGCAGATCAATAAATGCTGGTATAACTCAACAAACTGACGAAAAAACAGTTCGGCTGACTCTGGCCCAACGCGACAGAGAGAGAAATCTGTAAGCTCCGTCTGTGGAGGCAGCAACATGACATGTCTCTAAGCTGAGGCGCTTTGATCCGCAGGCTACGCAGCGGAAGCACCGCACTTGCTGGAGAAAAAAAAGAACAGTTGATTTCTGTCTGACTTTCAGTTAATCGGTGATATAGGTTACATCTGAAGTGATGGTAATTCCTCTAGCTGAATGTGACGCGGGCTCAGGGGAGAGCAGCCGCGGTAATGCACCTAATGCGCCATTGTTCCGTTTCTGGTAATAAGTGCGGACGGCTGTCGGATTTGGTTCCGTCGCGCCACGTGAGCGTAGGAGCTCTCCTCCGCCAGCCTGCGCGCCTCCGGCTTTCCTCTCCTCCGCCCCTTCCCTCCCGCTCTGTAGTGTCTGTGGGTCCTTCCAACTTCTTCCCCGCTCTTTCAACGCGGCTCTTTTCCTCAAGCACTGCTCCCCTTATCTCCTCTCTCCTCCTCACCACACTTATAATCCCTCTGTCCTCTCAACAAATCACAACCTTATCTCGCGTCGTCCTATCCCCTTTGCCAAATTGCCTCCCCTCTTGCTCTCTCCTCCTCTGTTTATCCACACTGTCGACCGCGTCCTCTTTTTTTTTTTTTCTTTTTGTTCCTCTTTGTCCCCTGCCAACCTCGCTCCTTGTCTTCATCTCTTTTCCGCTGCGGCGTGACTGGCTCACGTGTCGGGCTTGGGTCTGAGCCACCCCCCCGCACGCGTTGGGGAGTCGGGGCTGAGCAGGCCGCGGCGGGCCCGCCAGCCGTTCGCAACCGATCGCCCAGCGGGAGAAAAGAGAGCGAGCCCAGCCCCAGATTGCTAACAGGCACGCTGCCATAGCTAGAGAACAGGCCCGCCCCCCTCCGTTTTTCGGCATATCTTAAAACATCACTCACACGCCCCCGAGTTCAATGAGCGAGTTATCCGTCACTCTGATCGCGTCTCCTTTCCATTCTGTGAAGTGATGCCCTCCCTAATGCAGTTCCAGTGTAACAGATGGGAGACAAAGTCCAAAGTCTTTGTTCTGTGTAAAAATGCTTTATACGGTTCAGCTGGAGCTCATTTTCCAAGGTTGCACCCATCCAACTTTTTCTCTCCTAATACCAACGCCAGTGTGACATCACAAAGTAGATGCTGACTGACCAGCCCACCCCCCTTTTTTTGGAAAACTTTTTAAATTGTATAGCCCATCTCATGAGCATTATTTTTACAACTATAACTATGGAGGATACTCACTTGGTTTGATTTACTCAGACTGCTGAAGCATCACAGCAAAACTTTGGAGAGCCTTTTTACACAGGACGAGGATGGTGGATTTGCTCCCCCATCTGTTACCCTGGATCCAAGTCCCTTCAAGCGCAGTATGGACATGCGGAGAAATTGAAGTGACCAATATCTCATTTCATGCACTAACGGGCATGTCAATATTGTTTTAAGATCGACATGAAAAAATATTGTCCTTAATCCTCGACGTTTCCAAATTCAACTGTGCAGAAAGGGCCGAGATCGCTTTTATCACCGATCGACTTTTGGTTAATCAGGTAGTCAGACATGCCAGTGTTAGAATATACACTCCACAGATAAAAAAGTTCACCCAGAGCCCAAGGCGACATCCTGGTGGCTTATTTTATCAGATTAATAGACCAAACCTCAGTTTGAATTTTTCAGTTCAACGTTGATCCTACAGTCTGACAATGACGTGAGGATTCTCTCATTTCAGTAGCTGGAGAAAGATTATTTGCTCATCAGAGACACTGCTTACAACTAATCCTTTTCAGCTCTAGCTTAGATCACAATAACTAACTCATGCTACCTCCCGTTGTGGTGAATGTGCGGCAGCAAATCAGCTGAGACCTCGTGAATCGTGTTTTTCTTGCTTCTCCCGTACCCCGCCGCGTCTCTTCACGACATCTGCCGCTGTGTCCCTCCCGCAGCGCTGGCCCCGGGCATGGGCGTGGCCGTCTACGCAGGTCTGGTGGTGGCCCTGCTGCTGTGCGTGATCCTGGCGCTGTGCGTGGGCGGGCTGGCCTATCGCCGCAGACGGCGCCATCTCCACGGCGATATCACGGACTCTTCGTCCGCCCTCACCACCGCCTTCCACCCCGGCAACTACAAGCCCCCCAGACAGGGTCAGTTCACGCACACGCAAACATCATTCGATACGCATTTCCCATTTCCGTTCTATTTTTATCACTGTGTGTATGCTCACAACTTGGGAGAACTTCTTCATTTATTTCATTATCACACTCCTATTTATAACAGCCCATGAATTAATTTTCTTTCTACTGTTATCTCCTCTCGCTGACTCAGTTCTCTGTTCTTCCCTCCATTCCTTTTTTGTCCCCTGCATTTTAAGCATTTGTTATGGTATCCCTTCTCTTGTTCTTGCCATCAAATATTAATTGGCAACATTAATCCATTTCACTTGCATCACTTTTAGCACTCTCTGCCCCGCCTGTGTCGTTTCTGGAGATAAGCGAACAGCTCGTCTCTCCTCTCCCCGTGTCCACAGATAACCCGCACCCTCTGCATCCCTCAGCTCCACCGGACCTGACGGCCACGGCGGGGGTTTTCCGCGGGCCGCTCTTCTCCCTGCAGCAGGGGGTCAACGACAGCCCCCACAAAATCCCCATGACCAACTCCCCCCTGCTGGACCCCTTGCCCAGTCTCAAAATCAAGGTGTACAACTCGTCCACCCTCTCCTCCCTGGAGCTCCCCCCCGACATGGTCTCAGGCGACGGGGAGATCCTCAGCCTGAAGTCGGTGGGCACTGTGGGAAGGGAGCGGGAGTATCACAGTCACACGCTGTCCAGGGAGCCCGGGCTGAGCACCAGCGCCACCCTGGGCAACCTGGGGGGGCGCCTCACCATCCCCAACACAGGTAATGAAGAAAAAAAAAAATACAACCCCGCCATCTTTTCACATGCAGGAAATGGAAAGATTTTGCATGCCCCCCCCTCCCGCGAAGCAATGACACGCTCAATTTGTCACACGTGTCTCCGCAGGAGTGAGCCTGTTGGTCCCCCCCGGCACCATCCCTCAGGGGAAGTTCTACGAGATGTACCTCATTATCAACAAGTGGGACAAAACAACGTGAGTGCTGCTCATCCTCATCCCGCGGTCTCCGCTCATCGCCTTTCGCAGCCACGTAGCGGAGACGACCTCGGTCTCACCTCAATCAGAAACTTTCCCATGCAAGGCTCACCTACTGCAAACCACTTGGAAAAGTTATTTAGAAGTTCTATCACTTTTTCAGAAAATAATAAATGAAAGAGAAAAAAAATATTATCAACTTTGCTGATGTTCTGCATGATTACTGGAGTGGATTCCTTTCTTGCCGATTTCCTGGAAGTCTGATACTCACTTTGCCTCAAATATACATGAATGCCAGCATGTTTCCAAACCGTAGTGTGGCCACAGTGTTCTTTTATGAATGAAATGCGACGTGTCTGCAGTGGCTTCAAATGCTCGTTGTGCCTCTGTGTGTGCACGACACAGGTTACCCTCCGAGGGCAGTCAGACCGTGCTGAGTCCTGTGGTGAGCTGCGGCCCGTCCGGTATGCTGCTGAACCGCCCTGTGGTCCTCACCTTGCCCCACTGCGCCCAGCTCGACACGCCCACGCCCGACTGGACCCTCACGCTCAAGACCCAGACGCACCAGGGGGCGTGGGAGGTCGGACAGCTTGAAGCCGGCATCAAATAACGGAGACCTCTCGTTGGTCGATGCGGCGCCGCTGAAACCCTGCTTTCGTCTTTTCTTTTTTTTTCGCAGGAGGTGCTGACGGTGGGCGAAGAGACTCTGTCGTCTCCGTGCTACCTGCAGCTGGAGGAGGAGTGCTGCCACGTTCTCATGGAGCAGCTGGGGACGTACGGCCTGGTGGGCCAGTCCTGCCCCCCGCAGCCCGCCTGCAAGCGCCTGCAGCTGGCTCTGTTCGCCCCCCGGGCCCCCTGCCTCTCCCTGGACTACAGCCTGCGGATCTACTGCATCCACGACACGCCTCACGCCCTCAAGGTGCTGATGGCGTGTTTGTCCGCGCCTTTTGTCCGTGTGTCCTTGTCTCCATATGCGAACTTTCAGTTTGTCTCGGTGGGGGGACAAACTGAAACAGCCTTTTTCAGAAAACGCCCTGGACACAAGCGAGGAACTGTATACAGACTACGATGGGTTTTAATGACTGGAGGGCCTCTTAATAAGTGCAGTGCCGGTTATTTATTTACAGCCGCACTTTTCTTTTAAATTAAACATTCATCCATCGTATCGGCCGCGGCCGTGCAGCGGCTCAGTTTGGCGTTGTTGCTGCGTCGTAAACAAGCTATGCAATCTATGCAAAACCAAAAAGCATAGCGTGGAATAAAATAACAGTATAAATAGAATATAATACAAACAAGATGTCGGGAAATTGAAGCGTGACGCAGGATAATAACAGCAGAAGTTAATATAAGTTATTTCCATAGAGGTTTGGGGCAATAGAGAAGCGCTACAAGCGACCCAGCAGGTCCACCCTGTGGTGTCACATATTGAATCCTCCCGTCCCACCAGAAGCAACGCCTCGGAATAGCGCAGCACAATGCAAGAACAGCGAGCGAGCGCTCCATCCTGTGAAAGTTGGGCACGCTGACGTCAAATATTTTCCCTCCCTCACTCCCTCCCGTTTGTGCTCGCAGACGAGCCGGGGCGGTAAACACGAGCGTGCCGTGCGCGGGTTGCTGGCATCGCACGACGTGATTTCCTGGCTGCCGAAACTCAAACCAGTCTTCCAACTGTTCACGCTCACGCGACAGAGAGGGTGCCGTTTTGACAAAAGCCTTTTTAACCTAAATTTAAACTGATCGGCCCGTCTTCCCTCTCACCTCCTCTCTGTGCAGGAGGTGCTGGACTTGGAGAGGAGTCTGGGTGGAGTTCTGCTGGAGGACCCCAAGCCGCTGCTCTTCAAAGACAGCTACCACAACCTGCGCCTGTCCATCCACGACATTCCCCACACTCACTGGAGAAGCAAACTGCTGGCCAAATACCAGGTGACATAATGCAGCAGATAACAGACGCTGGCCTCATTTGTATCGCTCTTACACTGTATGCATGTATGTATAGCTGATCGATAAAAAAAAAAACAGTATGCAACTTGATAATTAATCGGCAGCACCTCAAGGAACACAAACCACCAGTCGGATAAACTCTTGATTTCACTTCAGTAGAGCGGCTATTTTCTCAGACGATACAGCCGGCAGACTTTATAATATTCACTGCTGCTGTAAACATCCAAACCCTTTGCTGCATTCTCTTGGCGGACCCGCGCCGAGATTGCAGTCTGAACCTTCTCCGAATAAACAAGCAGGGATCTGATAGCCGTTCTAATTTATGGACAGTGCGTTTTAGAAATAAATTGTGCTCTGACACACCGAGACCCAGTTGCCTGAAACGCGCACAATCAAAACACAGCATATTGCGCGCTTCTCGAGTGGAAACTGCGATCTCGGGATCTTCTCTGAGTGTGCTGGTCGGGACAATGAAAGCTTTAATCGCCGTGCGGAGGCCCGTCTGAGTGTTCTGCTTGCTGTGACAGGAGATCCCCTTCTATCACATCTGGAGCGGCAGTCAGAGACCCCTGCACTGCACCTTCAGCCTGGAGCGGGGCAGCCTGGCCGTGTCGCAGCTCACCTGTAAGATCTGCGTGCGGCAGGTGGAAGGCGAGGGCCAGATATTCCAGCTGCACACGGACATCCAGGAGGTAAACGGCGGCAGCGCCGAACAAGCTTTTGCGTGGTCGCGGATGGCAGCGCAGGGTTCAACCTTCTCTCTGTCCATCCAGACCCTACCGCCGCACTCGCCGCTCCCCCCGGGAGGCACCTGCCTGCCGTCCTCCCAGGTGGGACCCTACGCCTTTCGCTTGCCGGACTCCATCCGCCAGAAGATCTGCGCCAGTTTGGACGCGCCCAGCGCCCGCGGGTGTGACTGGAGACTGCTGGCGCGCAGTCTTGGCTTTGACAGGTCAGATCAGCGTTGTGTGTTTATGCGTGAGAGGCGGCGTGGTTACGCTTCACTGGGAGAGTCCAGCGCTGATGCCCACTCTCATAGTTCCTACAGTCCGCTGATAAATCTGTGTCGCTCCCTTAAAAGGGGTTAGAGCTGAAGTTCATTTTGGGTCTGGATTATGTGCGAGTAATCCCATTTAAACAGACCGTAGAATAAGAGAATCTCGGAAACATGATTAAACCTCAAGAGTGTGATCCACTGACGCATGTCGCACGCTGCTAAACAAAAATCCAGACGATGTAGTAAGTTTTTTTTTTTCCTTGCTAACTAGCCAGCCCTGCTTTGTGAAATACGAGCTGGGCGTCAATACTGGACCTTCAAAATGAAGTGTGACCAGCAGCATCTGCAGCACACAGTATTGACGACTTTAAATTATTTGTCGTCAACAATGGAGTGCTTCCTTTTTCCTCGTAAATCTTACCTCGTCCTTCTCCCCCCCTTCCAGGTACTTGAACTACTTTGCAACAAAGCCCAGCCCCACAGGTGTTCTGCTGGACTTATGGGAAGCTTGTCACCAAGGTGACGCAGACCTGGTCTCTCTGGCGACCGCACTGGAAGAGATGGGCAAAAGTGAGGTGCTAGTTGTCATGACAACAGATGGGGATTGTTGATTGGTCAAGGAGCAGGAGAGCAAGCAAGACTTTTTTTTTCCTCTTTTTAACCACCGTGATGAAAATAGGAATACCTGCCTATGAATATGCACACCCTGGCACACATCGTGAGCCCACAGAGCGTTTTGGTTCTTTCGCGTACACATACTCTTGTTTCCTCTCGCCTTGCCCTCGCTTTTCACCGGCCCCTGATCAGCCACTGTTGCAACAGCCGCCCATAACCCATTTCCATTCGAGCCCTCCCATGATAACTGCTAACCTGATTTAGCTTGGATCCTCCAAAGCAACAGTCGCAGCTGACACGAAGATGTAAAACCGTTCGGCGGGTAACGGCGGTATAAAACGGGAACGTAAAGTCATCAGCTGCGTGGGGCGTCATCTTCTTCTTCATTGTACGAAAAGAAAATTGGGATGAATAAAAAATAAATTTAAAAACCACGTATTCAGCGCACAGTAACACAAACACACACACACACAAAAAACCCACACACGGGACTACTCGCGTTTCAGTAGCGGCATGAAAGTGCATGATTTAACACCGTCTCACCACATGGCAGGGGCTGTTGTTTCCTCCATTGTCATTCTGTATTAGTTGTGAATGACAGGCAGGGCCGACCTGTCTGCAACCTCCTCAGGCTACAGACACACTCTGGTCATTAATCGGCTCCGAATCAGACAGCCTAGGATTTCTTGTCTAACTGCTTTGACTGTCAACAAACCGCGCGAGGACCGAATATGACCGAAAAGTTTCGAGTGCCTGAGCTTATCGCTTTGGGCTGGATGGAAGAAGGAAAAAAAAAAAGACAAAAAAAAAAGAAAAAGGAAAAGGAGCTGCCTCCTCTTTGCGGTGGGAGGGGGAATTGTGAAGTTTGTTTAAGAATTGGTGGGGAACTAGACCGACCGACTCTTTATATTGTACCAACAAATGCCTCAAAGCCTTGGCACATCATTCCGACTCACAGGGGTGTTTCTCTTTCATCTCTCCTCGCATTCCTCTATCGCTCTGCCACACTCCTCCGATCTGTCGAGAACAAACTGCAGGAGAGCTTTCTGGTCATCCCTTAAAAGTTTCCTCTGGGGAACGCTCTAAGTTATAATCCATATTTGTGGATTGTTTGTTTGCTCGTTCGTTTTATCATTGTCATTGCTGTTGCGATCGCCCTGGACCGGTTTTTATCGTTCGTGCTTGTCCAGGCCGCTGAGCTGATATTTTCGATTCTCGTGGAGCAGGGCCAAACGGGAGACTGAGGTGCACCGTGGATGTCTCACAGTGACAAAACCATGTTTGTTTTGTTGTATTTTTTAATATCTTCTCTATCATCTCTTCAAAATGTAAAATATCAACTTGTAAGACATGAATGCCGGCGGTCAGGCGTCCAGGTGAATATACTGTACGCTGTATTTCATAGGCGTTGTTTTGCATTGCTGCAAATGGGGGTGGTTCAACTGCTCTGAGATGAATACTGCAGGATGGATTAGCCTTGCCTTGAATCAACTAGGCAGCGAGGGACCATAAAATTTACCTCAACACTGACTGCATTATGCTTCGATCTATTCTCTGTCCACCACTTATCTGCTGGTCCATCCGTCTATCCATTGCCTTGAACTCATCGCGTCTGCTTCCTCTCCACCTGACAACATATTGTCAACCTCTTTACTGAGCCGCCTGCTTTGTGGTCAGGGTCCTCAAGCTATTTGCATTATCAATATTGTTCTGTCGGTTATTGTTAGGACGGGAATTGAAATGCTGTCATCTGTAACGTTGTCTTTACTTAATTTCTCTGTGTTACTCAGTCTTTTTTTTTTTACTCCCTCAAAAGCAAAAACAACAGTGTTCATATCTTCTATCAAACCAAAACACAGGCAGTATCCCTCCTCCTCAGCAGTGAGTCATGTCACCGTTTTTGTGTGAATGAGCTGAAAACTTAAGTGTGTGTGAGTGTGAGTGTGTGTGTGTGTGTGTGTGTGTGTGTGTGCATGAGTGGGCAGGTGAAGTGTACACGCTTACAGTCTGTCATTTCTCTTTGTAAGTGCTATGCAAGTACAAAAGAAAAGCAAAGCATTTTTGACTTCTTTTGTTTCCTGGAAGAGTAATTCTATTTTTTCAGACCAGGGCATTGACAGGGTTTTTGATTTTGTATCCTAAAGGGGTTTTAAGAGCGATGATGGTAGTCTGTGTGGGAATTCTCCATCGGGATCAGAAGAATTGGATCACCGACCAAGCAAGCCACTGCTGAAAAAAAAAGCACAGGTGGAAGAGCAAAAGAAAGTAACGGATGCAATGGCTCCGCTACAAGTTGTGACGAACATTAAGAACTCGCGCCCTGCAGATCTTTTTGCCCGTGAGGAAATATCTGAACACGACGAGTTCAGAACTCTGGATCCCGCGAAACTGCAGGACTATCTCCTTTCCTCAAATCTTGTTACAGAGACTGTCTATAGCTGTAGACTACAATGTTTGTTCATCCAGATTTCTTGAGTGTCTGTCGGATCTTTGGCCATAGTTCTGGATAACTTTGCTGGAACTGGACCGGATTCTACCTGGCTCCCAACAAAGAGAAGAAATTTAGCCTTTTGTCCGAGAAGTCAGACGTTTTTACGAAACACAGAATGGATTCAGTGACATTATTTTATCTCTGTAAAGTACCAATTGTAAATAAACGTCTAGCCTTCTTACCTGTAACTAAATATAATTTTTATGCAATAAATTATATTTCTTAGTTTAACGACAGTGCTTGTGTTCTTGGGTTTGTTGTTGTGGGATGCAAACTTGTCATTACTAAACCAAACCATGCAGCAGCGGCTTCCATTAAACCCGTCGACCTAAATTACAGGCTGGCTTGAAGTTCCCCTGCAGAACCAATCACAGTTAGATGCAATCTGTGTTTTTATCAATTTCACCTCATTTTCTCAGGCCATACAGCGCAACTCAAGTCTGCCCCTCCTCTCCTCACACCGCAGTACAAAATTTCCTTTAGGTCCATTTAGCTTCGAAAGCTTTTCACTGGCAGGAGATCCAGTCTCCAAATTAACAAGGTTTTAGAGGCACTAATAGTGGCCTTTAAGGACCGACTATGGGCCTTTACTGGAGATGTAACTTCAGTTTTTAGTACGAGTGCAGGATGTGTGGGGGATTCATCAGACGAGGCTCCCGGTGAGTCATCTGTGGTGAGTCTGCACTGCAGCATGGTCTTAATGACAGGAAACGCTTTGCACCTGTTTCATTAGCCGCACTGCTAATTGAGGACTGATATGCCACCCCTCGGTGCATGAGTCAATTGAACATTTTATAACGCATAAAACTGTGGCGGCGGAAGAGCTGACTGCAGCCTCAACCTCCGCTAGACACGCAGGGTGTTGCTGTCACTTTGTGGTGACAAAAATATCTTGAAGGCGTGTAAAAGCTATTCTGAGAACACAATGTATGCAATGCCAGGACATGCATAGATATATAGCATGCACCTGCTGACCAAAAAAAAAAAAAGGGAAAATGGAAATCTAATCAGCGCTCAGTTTTATGATCAGCAGAACAAGCAGAAGAAGGATGTGTTTCATTTTAGTGTCAGAGTGGAAAGACAAATGGTACACTTTGTAGTACAGTATTGTGCAGATTGCCCCTGTACAATTAAATCTGTTGTTGCCAGGGGAAACGAAGCACGCAGCTGTAAGTTAGAAGGGCTCAGCATCTGGAAAAGGGACACAGTGGGTGGTGATAAGTTAGCAGGCTCGTCTGAAGGTTAGCACTCCATTCAAACCGGCTGGTGTCGCGTTTAACAGTAAAGTGGCCTTTTAGTCGTTTTTCTTCTTTTTACAGGCTCTCTAACAGTTTTCATATCCCAGAGAGGTGCAATGGCACAGAGCTGAACGCGCTGTCCTCTGGTGCCCTCTACTGGCGAATATTATAGGAACCCCGCACTTTCCAATAAGTACACACAATGGTACGGTATCACCAAAACTTATTCTGGCATCTTTTACAAATAAACAAGAAATATTTATAATATGAGCAAGCTTTTTTCCAAATGCTTTTTAGATGTATTCGTGGATAAGCAGTATTCAGTGTGGGGTTCTTATCAGATTAATAAATGTGATAAACGCGCAATATGCAGCATGAATATATTGATATTATATAAAAATATTGCTAACGTTGACGTAAGCTAACATAAAGAAACAAGCACTTACCGGTTCTCCCCACCCTCAAATCCAAAAGTGATTAACTGTTGGCACGGGCATGATGATGACCGATGTCATTCCAAGCTCACCAGGTGCCTTCGCAGGGCGCTTAATTAACTGTCATCCAATCATGTAAAGCGATACCGAGATGTTTGATTGACAGCAGTGTCATCCAATCATGCCATTGCCATTCCCAGCGTGCGCTTCGTGTACCGGGTAGGGCTATGGCTGATACGGGCAAAATTTACATATCCGAGTTGAACATTTTTAATCTTTTATATTTAATTCATATTTAATATTTAAACCGAAAGCAAAATGAATACAAGCAAATCATTCATATCATCACATCTCAAGTCAAGTCGCAAGACATCAAAACTAGAATGGGCTCAAGTCAACATGAGCCCAAATCTCGAGCAAATTCCCTTTATATAATGATTGTTTTGTATTATTTGAGCGAGTAAAACTGAGCAATTATATTTTATGAACTCTCACTTCTCAAGTTCTACTCTCAGTGTTTTTATTTCAGAAAAGCTGTACCGGAAAAGCAGCAGTCTGTCCATCATTTTCCGACAATAACAGAGTTGATGTGAGTCTGGCTTTACTTCTTAACGTTACTTTGTTTTTTATTTTTTACACAGTTTTTAATCTTCGGCCCAAAAGAGGCACTGCGTCGATGTAAGTCACCTTTCGCGTTGCCATTTAGAAAAATGAATGTTTTGAGTCAGCCTCCTTTAAATTTACGTCGATGACTGTTTTATTCTGAAAGAGTCGTGCCGGATATCGTGTTGCTGGTGCTCTTTGGTAAACAACAGGCTGAAGAATGTTGTTTGTCAGCTGACCAGAAAAGTAGTTTGTTGAGTGTGAAATGGATATGTGTGTCAGTGCAACCCCCGAAGAAAAGATAGAAGCATCGGCGAGGACGTCTCCAACCGTGAGGTACGTTTATATTTTATTTACGGGAGGGGGATCGAATCGGTCAGCGACGTTTTGTACCCTCGAGGTTGGAATACACAGCGAGCTAGCCCCTAATGTTGGGCTTACGCGTTTGAAGGTGTATACCTGTGTCTGCATTAAACAAATAAATTGGGACATTTATCTATTCGTCTGACCACCGTAGTAACGAGAACCACGACAGGGGGCGCAGAATATATCTCTTTTTTTGCAATGAAAGACAGATCCTGGCGAATCTCAGCTGTCCGCAGGGACCGGGGACACCCCCACCTCTCCGGAGCGAAGTAGTGTAGTCTGCATTTACAGACCGTGTAATTGCGTTCTCTTGGCTAAGGATCATGTGAATACTGGTTCCTCATTAGCGACACTCACGATGCTTGAGCACGCAAGGTCAGCGTTGTGCTCCCGCGTCGCCTCTTCCTGCTCAGACGTTTCGGGGGATGACCTGCGATTGTGCAAGCGTCGCTGGTGAGTCAGTGGCGATCACTTCACGCGCCGCGGCTCCGGTCCGTTCTCATCCGCGCATCACTCACCACTGGTCTGCAGAACACGTGCAGGGATGAAACTGTTGCGACGGCTGAAAGTCATCATGTGTCAAACAATCACATGCCATTAGAAAAGACGCTGAGTTGCTTTTATCAACGTTTGAACTGGGTGATGGTTGGGGTTGGCCAAGGCGTGACTCCAGCTGTAGACCGATTCCTGCTGTGGGAGAGCAGTGGGTTCATATCCACACACGGCTGACAAATAACAACGATGCCAGGGTCCCCTCATCAGTGTTGCTGGGGCGTGGTGTGAAAAGAGCAGCGTTCATGTCACATTCCACATCATCTCAAGCATGATTACAAGTCATTGCTTAATTGTGTGTACCTTTTGCGATTCCCATGGAGGAACCTGTTTGTCCTATCGAGTGTTCCGTGCTGTTGTGCAGTTTGTGCATTATCTGACATGACAAAGGGATGCATTTGGAAAATTTCTTGTAATATTCCCAGAATTGAGGTGATCATTCTCTGAGGATGAATTTGACTGTTTGCTTTGCAGCATCACAGGATCTGGACAGTTGCACTGACCGCTACCAGCTGCAGCACTGAGCTCTCTCCAGGCAATGGCTTCAGAACTAACACAGCCTGTTTTCCCCTTTCTGGGCAAGCACAAGTGAACGTAAGCCCCCGCCAAGCACCACTTATTGCTATTACATTATAATGTTGCTTTCTTCTAAGTCAAGTTTTTCTTCTCGTTCACAGCTTTCTGTTTAATACCTCCCTCCCATCTTAGTTTATGGTTACCGCTCCAATCTTCCCTGTTTTCTCTCATCTATAATTTGTGAGTGTCCCATAATCAGACTGTGATAATGGACAGAACAGAACCTGTGCAACCCAGTCTCAACTCCTCCTATGTTCCAACTGCTTTTGGCAACTATGACATATCTGAGGATGAGGAGACTGAGGACCAGAGTCCCTCTTCATCCCTCCTGCCCAAACATTCTTCAGTGCCTCTGGCTGTGCGCTACAGCCCAGAGGACTCTTACTGTTTGGTGTACATCATCTTCTTTCTGATGGGCATCGGATCCCTGCTGCCCTGGAATTTCTTCATAACAGCCAAACACTACTGGCTCTACAAACTGAGTAACAGCACTCATCACGACGGCAGTGAGAACCAGCGCTCAGTTCTCAGTGTGAGTAAAAGGGGACGCTACTCTTAAATACAAAGCTGTATTTATTGTACACTTGTGTACACAGAGAGATGCATAGTTGTGCCATTCTGCATGCATGTCACAGAAAGATGTGAGGACTGAATGTCCTTTCACGTCCGAGAGAAATCAGTCACAGCGTAACTTTACAATTAGGAATGCCGAAGCCTTGTTGAAGACAGCTGAATTTAAGACATCAAAGCGATCATAAATGTAATGTTCCAACACAAAAAAACTAAAAATGTCTTTCCAAAAGAATTTTTTTTCAAGATTGTTCTTTATTTGTGAAGACAATACATTTTATACAGACAAGCAGGACAAGTTGGATCAGTGAAGGATGGGTGCTGGAGCTTTCTGCTGTTGTCAGATTAATGCTTGGTTTGATTTGACGTAGAGACAGCAGATATAAGGAAGGGAAAAATTAGTTTGATTTTTACATTTCTCCCCTCTCCTCTCACTTCCTCTTTCTTTGCATGAGAGAGCACTAGAATGTATGACTGTGTGCTCTTATTTTCAAGCAAATTCATTTTTCTAAAAACGCTGTTTTCTCTGTAACGATTCACAGGACTACTTTGAAAGCTATCTGGTCATTGCCTCCACGGTGCCCTCCGTGCTGTGTCTGATACTCAACTACGTCTTAGTTAACAGGTTGACACACACACACACACACACACACACACACACACACACACACAGAGCACACTCCTCTGTGGATGTTTTCCTTCTTTAGTCTTCCTGCGTTCACCGTGATAAACAGTATGAAGGACATTTAACGCAGTTTCACGTGTTTTGTGTTGTGTTGTCGGAGGGTGTTTGGATGTTACAATGGTGCGTTTGTCCTATGAAAGTCCTGACAGATTACTGTAATGGGATTTACAATGGGATCTTCAGTGCTGTGTTTCATGGATGGATGTTTTGTCACATCTCCGCAGCAGAATAGATTTTATAGCATTTGTGTGGGTAATTAATATCCTACGGTCTCACATTTGTGTGGACAGAGTCAGTATTCTATTCATATTTATGTAGTACACAGATTGTGCATTTCATTTGTTTTTTTTTATCATTCCTTAAACTCCTGCTTAATCCCGGTACATCTGTGCATGTTGGGTGTGGGTAGGTTGTCTCCGAACGTCCGGATCCTGTCGTCTCTCTTTGTGATCCTGGTGGTGTTTGTGGTGACCACGGTGCTGGTGAAGGTGGACATGTCCGACTGCAGGATGGAGTTCTTTGTCGGTACGCTGGCCAGCGTGGCGGTCGTCAGCGGAGCCTCCAACCTCTTCTCTGGCAGCATGTTCGGGATCAGTGGGCATTTCCCCATGAGGATCTCTCAGGCCCTAATATCAGGTACTGCCCTCATTCGGGTCAGTAGTGTCTCTTGTTAACATTTTCTTTATTATGGCATTTATAGAGTAACGTTGTATAAAGAAAGAAGTTTACTGATGCCATCATGCTGAACTTTATTCCATTAAAATTCAGTTCTTTTTTTATTACTTGCTTCCTTAATGATTCATAAAAAATATTATGTGTGGGGGTGTCAAGGGGTAACTATAACTCCATATAAATATGGATTTATGGTTGCATTTAAGATGTAGAGGTAATTATGGTGGGACATTTGGCAGTTCAAAGGTCTCTTCTTACAGCACAATAAGCTGAAGTATTTTTTTCATCTCAGGCCAGGCCATGGGAGGCACGCTGAGTGCAGTAGCATCAATAGTGGACCTGGCAGTCGCCAAAGATGTGACAGACAGCGCTCTGGCCTATTTCCTGACAGCCGACGTTTTTATTCTGCTCTGCATCATCGCGTATCTGCTGCTGCCTAAGCTGGCATATTCCAGGTAAATCGCTGACAAAGATACTCTGGCTCCGATATACATGCATACACTACCTGTCAAACCTATATCTTGACCTACAGATGTAAGTGATACCCTCCCCTGTTCTGCAAATGTATTTTCATCTGAGTCTGGATAGATACTGTAGATTTCAGGAAGTTTAGCAGCGTGCATTATCTGCCACAGTGTTATTCTTCGTGCTACCACCAGATGGTGCCAACGCCGGAAATGTTGGAAACCCACACACGCCGGGTTTAAATTGGTTCATTGGTAACAGCTGATATCAACATGCTGCCTTCTGCTTCTTCCCTCTAGACACTACATGCTGGCGGCGACGTGCACCAGCGCAGGGATGATGAGCGAAGGCGGAGGCACAGCGAGCAGAGTCTCCGCCCCACCGCTGCGGCCCATCCTCAGGAAGACGTGGGTGCTCGGCCTGAGCGTCTTCTACGTCTTCTGCGTCTCTATCATGGTGTTCCCTGCCGTGTCCTCGGGGATCCAGTCGGTCCACAAAGACAGCGGCAGCCCCTGGACGACCACGTACTTTGTGCCCCTCACAAGTTTCCTCCTGTACAACGTGGCAGACTTTTTCGGCAGGCAGACCACGGTCTGGCTGCAGGTCCCCGGCCCCACCAGCCGAGTCTTGCCGGTACTGGTGCTGTGTCGCTCCGTAATGGTCCCACTGCTCATCTTCTGTAACTACCAGCCGAGGGACCACCTCCACACAGTGCTATTTACACACGATGCGTACCCGATTGTCTTTAACTGCCTGTTAGGCCTCACTAATGGTTACCTAGGCACTCTACCTATGATCTATGGCCCAAAGGTGGTACCGCGGGAGATGGCAGAAGCCACCGGAGTGGTCATGTCCTTCTTCCTCACTCTGGGACTGGCTGTTGGATCTGCGTTCTCTGCGCTTATCGTGCACAGTATCTGAGCAGGCTGTTGGGCAATAACCTCGTCATGTACAGTGGTGTAGAGGAGTTGGACAGCAGAGTCAGTGATAATGAATACCAGAACCTCAAAGCGCTGCGATGCAATGTGCACCAGTCAAGACATTCGTATGAGGGATAAGTTCTGATAAGCTTCGCAGTGCCAGTCTTGACCAAATAGCATTTACTCCTTCATACCTCAAACTAACATGTATTATGTTTACACTGGTTTGGCTCCTGACATGAGCCGTCGGGCCGTGTCCACCGTGACTTGATCTCTACATATTTGAAATGACAATGTGGTACTTCAAGCAACATTTGCAATCAGCGCGGCCCTTAAGGGATCTTTCATTAAACAAGTCTTTATTTTCTATAATACTTGCAATTGCAAAACACATTTTGCATACATTTATTACAAGAGGTGAAACTGTGGGGTGTAGGATTCACTATGCACAAGATGTTGAACGGTACTTTTGTTCGTCTGTAGTGAAATATGCAGACGGCAAAGAATCATTGCATCTTACTGAGGGACACCAGATATGAAATGTGGCCAATTGTAAATGGTTGTTGATTTACATGTGTCACCTGTAAACCTTGTAAATGAACTTGATCACACTTTATAAACTGAACATTTCCCATAACCTTTGGATTTCAGTCATTTTTAAAATGTTCACTCTATCTGCAAATTGCAGAGGTGTGGCGTCTTTATTACTTGGGTTAAAATTAGCATTGTAAACTTTAGATTATGAGCTACATTACTGCTCATCGCTTTCAAAAATGTTCACTGTTGTACATCTGTGGCTTCTTAAGTTCTACACAAGTTGGTTATTCTCCTGTAGTGAGGTGGAGGTAAGTAAATACCTGCCTGAAGAAGTGAAGTTATTGTAAGCAGTCATTAGGAATGACTGTCTGCTGAGGCTGCACAAAATTCAGTTTCCTCGTTTGCCTTGTAATAAACCAGTTGTTTTTTTATGACAAGCTTGGTAAGAAGACCTTAGCTCAATTTAGTTTACAGCAAAAGGGGAAAAAAAAGGAAGACAGGATTGGGATCACTTTAATTGTTAAAAATTTACAGATCAACTGACAAGTTTGCTCAGGGTTTGAAGCTGACAACTGATTTCAGATGCTTTTTGCATGTTAGAAACGCAGTGATTTACAAACAGTAGGAACAGTGCAAACAATGGTAGGTGAGTGGGAGGCACACGCTCAGACCAGTTACCCCCATATCAATTCCTTAAAACAAAAAATAAATCCCACAAAAACATTTTCTATCTACAAAATAGAACTTTGTTTAAAAAGGATCAGAGCTACTGCAAAAAGTAATGCCAGTAGTAGTGACATACACAGCTGTATCCTGTATTTGTAATCAGTTCCTCCAGGGAAAACACCTTGAATACAAGCGGGGGGGGGCTGATCAGGATAACAGCCGTGCTACTGTGTCAACATATAAAAACATGTGAATTTCGAATTTGTGTTCTTATGCATGCTGGGCTCAGGAGATATATGGGGAAATGCAACTCAGATTATGCACATTTGCAAGACCACGCAGCAAATCTTTGTGACCACTGCTCTGCGACGCAGTGACAGGCTGAGCCTACTGTCCACGTACTCCCTCCTTCCTGCCGGCCACCCCCAGAAAATAAAATTAAAAAAAAAAAAAAAAAAGATGTCCAGTCCCTTTACAACATGACGTCATTCAGCATAAAGTTAATTTAAACATAAATTGCAGTCATTTAAGTATTTTTTTTTTAAAAAAAGGAAAACAGGACAAAAATTAAAAGTGTGAAGCAGCACTAAAGTTTTTTTTTTCTTTTAGTTCCCTACAGGTCAGTTTGTGCTGGTCCTCGTCTTCTATACCCACACGTGGCGCTTGCAGTGAGCCACAGCCTGAAAGACAGAAGCAAACAGTTGGATAGGCCTGTAAAGGCAAACGTGTATGACAAACGTTTATATAATCAGCTCCAAAAAAATATATATCAGTTGTGATACACAACAGTTAAGAGAATCAACTGCATTGGTCACTGCGGTTTGTCGTGATGACTTCGCTGGAGAGTTGTACCCTGAAAGATACAGATATATTTTCTGCATGTTTGACACATGGAAGCTAACTACTCACGTTGCAGCGGGTTGCCGTTTCCATGTTCTTGCACCAGAATGCAGGTCCCCAGCTGCACTGCTCTGTTCCCAGCAGCCTGCGCACAGCTTCAGGGCAGGCTCCCAGTTTCTGGTGCACACACACACACACACACACACACACACACACACACACACACACACACACACCAAATACTTTACTGGGCTGCAGCGATGTAGTGCAAGCTTAATATACCATTTACTGTCCATTCTCAACATTTTATGCAAAAAAATAAATAAATAAAACTGACAGATGTATGAAGAAATTCTTCCCAGTGAACACTGTGTTCATATTTTCTGTCTTATTATTTTATGAATTAATATAGTTTACTCTTTACCATGCACACGAAGTCTGGGTCGAGCATCTGAAGCAGCAGCTGGACCAGCACTGGCTCATACTGCTGAACCATCTGGTCACACTGTTGACACAGGCACGCGGGCGTTAATGCGAGGTCACATGAGGATGGGTAAAAAAAAAAAAAAAAAAAGGTACGCAAGCTCAGGAGATGCAGCTTCTCACCTCTGTCTGGAGAGAGTCAGGCAAGAAGCTGCACACTTTCCTCACAGCCTCCTCAATCTGCTCCTCGGTAGCGTTCTTCTCCAGAATGCCGTCGATGTAAGTGACGGCCATCTTGCACACGTCGCAGTAGCCGCCGGCCTTGAAGCGAGTCTGGTCGAGTGCAGCTGCAAAGAAGTAAAACAGTAATCGCCGTTATTACCCGCATGTGGAAATACAGCGTCGGCTTCACAGAGTGCAGGCGATGCAATAAAACCTCACATTTGTGCAACCTCCCTGCTTTATGCAAAGCTGGCATTTTCCTTCAGTGTGCGCTCTAAGGAGTGAGGACTTACGGACATAAGCACGGCTGGCATCCTTGCAGAGCGCCAGCACCGTGCAGACGGTCTTGGGGTCGGCCTGCTGCACCAGCAGCTCGATGATGGCCTGGCCATAGGTCTCGATCAGGTCCTTGCACTGGCCAGTCAGACTCTTGGGCAGAAGAGTGCACACCTTCTCCACAGCGGCAATCACCTCCTCCTGAGACAAATAGAGGCGGGTCAGCTTTGCTCTGGAGACGAGCCTACACTGGCAGTGTGTTGGCAGCAGTTTTGCAGAGGTTTTTTTTTTTTTTTTTGGCCAAGGCTTATTCAGGTAGCAGCACACATCCCACCTCTGTTGTCTGATCCTGCAACATGCTCTCCAGCTGCTTCATCACAAACTCGCAGATGGCGCATTTTGGGTTATCGCGGACACGCACCATGGGCTGGAACGCAAAGAAGCAAGGTCTCACCAGCGTGCACGAGATCAAACGCCGACGTGGTCGGATGTCGAGCGACGTCCGCGACCTACCTTGGTGGTCTCCACCTTGGTGGCAGGGACAAGCTTGAGAGCAGGTACGACCTTGGCGTCAGGCAGGGTCTTGGGAGCCTGCAGGTTCAGCATGGGGATGGACTGCTTCGCAGCAGCAGAACAGAAGCCAGCGAGGACACAGACCTGCTTTGGTTGCTGAGGACAGAAACTGTAAATTTAGCATGCGCAGCTACAAGGTTGGTCAAAACTTCCCACGCTGCATGCTGTTAGCATCAACCGTTTGTTTCTATTTTGCATACCATATCACAGCATTACCACTCGTGCAATCTACTGCCCGCCCCCCCCAAACACACACACACAAAATGACAGCCTCATATGCTCAAAAGCAGGAAAAGATCCTAATGTGGCCCTTTGCTGCAGTGTCCCTACAAGCAACAGTGTCAAGTTATTGGCCAAAAATAGGCCAGTGTTCAGTGTTAGGTGAAGTAGATCATCATTTCACATGCGTGTCTCTACAGTACCAGGTGAGTAGCTTCAGTGGAGTGAACAGCACAAAAAAGCAAGAGCTAAGGGTTAAGAGGCTACAGGCTGAACACAGAGAGACCTACCTGTTCCTGGAGAGCGGCACACAAAACCCAGGGCGAGAGAAAACAGAGCAAGACAACGTGAATGGAGAGGAGGAATGGAAGGAAGGAAGAAAAAAAAAAAAAAAAAGACAGACAAACAAAAAGAATAGAGTATAAGAAAATAAGAGAAAGTAAGCGATTGAAAGATATGAATCAATTTGGAGAGCAAGCAACATGGGTGCTGGATACGGGCCGAGCACCACCAAAATGTACAATTTGTCTCAGAGTCATTAGTTTTGATGACTGGTTTAATGAGCTCATCAATTGATATTAGAATATAATGGCCATTCACGTTACACATACGCAAGACAAAGATTTTTCACATCAGCGAAGCACATGAAATAGAAGAGTTAGAGGACTCACCATGGACATGAGCTGTTCAACAACAGCGGTACCATACTGGCTGACATACTGCTTGCACTGCAATGAAGAAAAAAAACCAAAAACTGTTAATACACAGCATGTTCGGAAAGAAAAATATGTATTCAATCAAATGTCCTCCACTTGTGAGACTCACCATTTCAGCCAAGCCTGGTCCCAGCAGGTCACACTGGTTCTCAATATTCTCAATGAAAGCGTCAATAAATGAGGTGTTGGACTTGGCTTCGGTTTGAACATCATCCAGGAACTTGATGCAGTCCTGGCACACCTGGTCACTTTCCTACGAGGGACAGTAAGATTCAGGGAAAAATGAATACTACACCCGACAATGGGGGGGGGTTCCTGTGCGTGCAGAGGAGAGTTAAACGGCGTACCTGCTTCGGCTCCTCCTGCTTCGGCTTCTCCTGAGGGTAGAGGAGTTCAGGCACGTTGAGGAGGAAGGGGGCCATAGGCTGGGAAAGATCCACCTGAGGGATTTCATTGGACGTGAGCTGCTCCTGGGCGTGAGCCTTAGCCAGGGCTGCCTGCTGAGACACACACAGGCCTATGGCGGAACACGCCACACTGGGATCCTCCTAAAAAGAAAAGTAACAAAAAAAACAAAACAAAACATGCACATCATACACGTTAGCCGTTAGCAGAGGTAAGTAACTCCTAGTTTTATAGCCTGGACAACCCCGGATTTAAAAGAAACCCAACCTGTGGCTGACTTATCATTAAGTCCCATTTTGTTTTTGTGGAATCAGTAAAAAGAACTTTCTCTTTTTCTCCCACAGTTGCTGTGGCAGGTGAGAGTTGAAACAAAGAGGATCGAACGCTCTCCCAGTCACGGGGCTTAGCATTTCACAATGACTGCTCTGTTCCAATTTAGACTTGGACTCACTTCCCCATCAATAGGGCTTATTTAGCTCTGTTCCCTTTGCTCACAGCCTCGTCTGTCTTCCCTTTTTCTGAACCAAGGGGCAGATGGACCATTTAAAGCATCTTAGATGAAGCTGAATGATTAACTGACAGACGCAACAGACTCCAATAAGCTTTGGTCACACTTGTTAACAGCTTATTTGATATGATTTCGATATGGCCCTACACTCATTTTATTTCTGCTGGTTGTTACGTCTCCGGACCTTTCAATGCTGAATCCATATTTAAAAACAGAAAAACAGCTCACCAGCTCTCCAGTAATGATTCCCATGACGATGGGGTAGTAGTTGTCCACCATCTCCTTGCACTCTTCGCTCAAACCTTTATCAGGGATGAGCTGGCAAGCCTTCTCCAAATATTCAAGAACCTCTCCCTGTAATCACAGAAATAACCAGATATCAATCTTTCAAAATGAGCGTTTGAATCGAGGTAGTCGCATGCAACCCATATCGCACCCTGAATTTTTTCTTCATCTTACCTCAGTGGCATTGTCTTTCAGTATCTGCTCCACCACTATCAACACCTCCTTACACAAGTCACATGGCACCGTTTTCTGAAAGCGGACAATTGGATGTATGAAACAAAAAACACGCCTCATAGGTCTGAGTCTACAGAATACTCCACAACACAAATTAAGAGATGCCTGGAGGGACAGAACGTGCGTTTTCACTGCGATACATTTCAATACAGAAGAACCAACGAGGGAACACTTTGCATAAATAAACAAAAGAAAAGTACATGAATGCTACTTTCACAGAAAAAAAAAATACTGTCTCACCATCTGAGGCTTGTTCCACACGTTCTGCTGGCAGTGGGTCACGGCGCCGCACAGAGAGGCCGTCTTCACATTCTGACACCAGTAGGGGGGCCCGCGAGCGCACTGCTCGGTGCCCAGCAGAGGGGTCGCAACGGCTGCAAAGCAGATGTAAGAGTCAACTGTCAACAGCGTGACAAAACTGTATTCCTGGATACGTTGTTATTAAAGAAGGAAGAAAAGGCACAGGCAGACACGGCCTCTCATTTTCCTGAATGCATATTCCATTACTTCCTTGAGCGTGTGCTGCACCTATCAGTTTTAGTAATTTTAGAGACTAAAACTCAGACTGTATTTCTGGAAAGTCTAGTTTAGTGAAAGGTACATATTCTCTGGTGCTGCCTGGTCCCTGGTAATAACCTAAAGGGGAAACTCATGACTCAAACAACCGCCTCAAAACATTACCGGTGGAGGATGTGAAGGATTCAATTGGAATTTGCTAGTGCTTGCCAAGTTTAGTAAAAAGGAAACTACAGGAAAAGGACAAAAAAATACTTTAAAACAAGCAGTGTTGTGTTTTTAAAATTTGACCTGAACATAACACCTCGGCGTTACCAAGCCTGATAAACTAGTTGAATTTGACACCAAAAGGGCTGAAATGTACTGAAAACGACTCTGCGTCGCTCAGGTCAAATGGGATTACTTGTCCAGAAAGGCAGTCACGTCCTGCTGGGTTTCTGAACGATTCATTCTGATGCTTTAATAAAAGAAGCGCACCTGTTAGTCAAAGACAGATCCACTCATCTGCCGTGTCAGGTTGGTCCACCCGCCCTACACTGATCAAAAACAATTAGGTCCCATTGTGAGGCGAGCCGACGAAAACCGGCGAGCTTGCTCTGCTTAGCCAGAACACTGAGCACTGTGGGCGGAGAGCCTGTCTGACCGTTTTATAACCGCCATCAAGGAAAAACACACTAAACCCCATTAGTTCAAAATGCTCAGTCACATTGGCATATGCTTCTCAATCTGGCATGAATTCCATGTGAATTGCCAGTCACAAAGCACGAACCAAGAAGAGACATAAATGGAGTTTATCATTTACATACAAAAGTGAATGTCAATTAGGGGACCAGTACAAAATGCATTTGACTGATATGAAACAGGAGATATGGGGAAACACCTAATATTTTGCGGCTCTGCCTCCCATTGTCTCAGTTCCTTTCTCAACGCAGCTTGAGAAGTTAAACTGATTCAGATCCGGGTCGGGAGAAATGACTCCTTTTTCCAAAATGGTCCAAAAACAGCAGGTGCACTTTGAATGTAAAGCGATCAGCATGCAAAGTGTTGCCAGCGAGCCCCCCCCACTGTGGAACCCCTCCCGCCGAGCAATCATGCCAGAAGAGTTACAGTGCAGGCACCCGCACCCTCCACTTGAGTCACATGAGCAGCCAAGCAAAACAACAAGCTGTTCTCAGACTGTACCGACGAGGAAACGACCCTCTCTCTGCAAACCAGTGCACAGCAGCTGAGAATAAAGGCCGTTTATTTCTGCTGGCTTTACGCAACCGCCTAAAGCAGAAAAAAACAGGTCACTGGATAGCCGAAAAAGTACTTTTATGAGAGGTCAGCTAAAAAGGCCACAACCTCCATACATTTACACACAGGCACACTTCCTGCGACTATGACCCTGAAACTGAAAAAGCTCGCCAGTGTGAGCGAATCAACATCACGTGACACAGCGACGCACAGGGGGGCTTCAAAACAGGGTTCCGATCGCACTGATCGACAGCGAGTGGCCTCTGAAGCTGTTGCCGGTGCAGCAGGCTACACGTCGCCTTACCCCAACAGACCCCAGAAATCATTTCTTAAACTACAAGTCGAACTGAAGATAGGCAAGCACTAACGTCTTGGCTTGGTTCCCAGTGGGCTGCAAGAAAAACAGCTCTGATAAGAAGTAAACATGATCCATTTCAGATACGTTTCCCATACGCCACAAAACCAAGTCAATGATAAACACTGAAATATGAACCCAAGATAAAATAGCCTACTTTTCTTTAGGTTATGCACTCAAGCAGTGACTCGTGTGAAGTTCTCACTGAGCCAGATGATTGCAAAGCTATTAGACAAATTTGCACTTGATGACAAATACAGGTATCATATCAGAAATAAATCAGGAGCATGCAAAAGCTTCTCTTTCGATATGTACTTGAAAAGCTGAAGTGAAAGTTGCCCGTTGAGTGCATTTAGCATGACGTCTTCATAAAACCTAACCAGGACCCAACAAAATAAAGTGCATGATCTACTCACAGCAGATAGGGCGGATCAGCCCTGACTGTCTGTTTTTATTGAGAAAACTTTAACCTGCGCCGACGTAAAACACCGTTCGCGTATCCTTCAGATTGTTCGTTAGCGAGGTGATGTCTCTACATGTCTACAAACACAAACACTTAGAACGTTGGCGCTGTAGTAAAGTTTGGCGTCGATGTTGCGTATAGCTAGTCAACTAGCGCAGGCTTGGCAGGCTAACGTTAGCGGAGCTGATACGAACCGAACAATAACGCGTTTGAACCTCAAAGGCGAACGGTAAAGATTCACGTAACGTCGCTTCTTAACAGATGAGGCGCATGTGTTGCAAATTAACGTGGCGAGGGCCAACACATGACTCGCGTTTATAAAGTAACACCTAGTACCAGCCAGCGCTGGCTGATAAACGTTAGCCGTTAGCTGATAAACATTAGCTGTTTTCTTCGCTGCGTGAGACGCTTCCGCGTTTTGATGCCGAAACGCACTAAGCCACACAGTCTGTATAATGTGACCGCTGCCTGAAAACCATCGCCCGCCAGATACAAAAACACCTTTCATTTCCCCCCCTGTGCATCGACATTACCTGAGGTCACGAAAAGCAGAGTTAAAAGCAGCATGACTGTGCTGTTTTCCGGCTCGTATTGTGTGTGTGTGTTTCTGATCCCGTGTCGGTTGAGACGGCGAACTGCAATGCAGGCGTCACGGCTTGTTGTTGCCTTTATGATGGCTCACTGTCAGCTGACTGCTCAACCAGACATGTGACTCAGCCTCGGTCAGATCGTTCAGTATCGAACGTCAAGAGTCTTTCAAAACGCATTTGAAAGCCATATGTTAAAAGAAAATCGAACATAACAAACTAGCATGCCTTTGGAAAAGACAAATTCATGAGTACAGTGGTTACTTTTGTTTGGAGAAATTAGCGGTTAATTATCCTACAGCTTTTTGTTTCTACACTAAACACTGGGGCTTTTACTTTGTACTGCTGTAGTTCCAGTGGTGGCTGATTAAAATTCAAAATCTGGTATTCAGATGCTAACATAATCCAAATTATTTGGATGTAAGTCTTAAGGACTATATAAGCCCCCTCTAAGACTTTAATGAAAATGGGAACTGAAATTGCAACCACATTACTAAACCTCATGTGATGCACAATATTTAAAATGTTTAAACAAGGAGTCAAGAAAAACTTGCAACTAGTGTAGAAAAAAAAGAGTTTATTATGACATAACATCCAAATTCAGACCAACAACTATGGAAAAGGTCAAAGGCGGAAGGATCACACTGTACATCTTCTGGATATGAGCTGTGAAAACCTGTAAAACAAAGGGGACAAAAGTTATAGAAATACTTTACTATATAGGTTACTGCACAGTCAGCACAGAACCATAAACACAAAATAAAGGTCACTGCCTGAAGGAACACATTTAAAGATGACACTGAACACGATACCAATATATATTATATTTGAGAGTCATACAAATACAATAATGGTGTAAGAGCTGGGTTGTTTGTCTGTTTTTTAGCATGAATGCATGGCATGATCATTTTTGATAAAGACCCACTTGAAGTTGTTTGTTAAAGAACTGTGACAAAGTTGTACTGAGCATGAAATTTAACTTGTTAGTGCTCTCTGGTGGACAAACTATATAATTTCTTGTTAAACCAGCCTATATACAGATAAATGAACCAAATGAGGCTGTGGTGTCTGTCATGCAAACATATTGGTTTGGCTCTACCACATTTACCAAGTGATCAGACAGAATATTATTCACACTTTAACTACACCTTTAAATCATGTATTAATATATATGTCCTTGACATCTCTAAGGGCTTCTTACATAAGTAAAATGTATTCTGCAAGAAGTTATTGCTTTCCAAATGTATTTCTAAGCAGTGGCAAGACTGCATTTTTGACACCCTCTTTTCAGTGTTTTCTAATCAATCACAGAAATACTTGATAGTATCTGATAGCTGCCTTTCTATATATACCAATAAAGATGTTTTTGTTGTTTGTTTTTTTGCAGTGACCTTAATACAGCCTTTCAAAATTTAATGTTAAAAGAGTAATCCACTAATCATTTAACAACACTGGGATTGCTTTTGTAGTTTTCACTCCTACTGGTTGTAGCACCTCAGTCAAAAGCCAAACTGGTGTCACTGAGGAACAATTTGATCCTATTCACCAATCTATAAGTCAATGAGGATTGGCTGTCCATAAACACTTTAATATTTGAGGGAGGGCCATGCTGCCCAATATCCATCATTCACAACCCCAACGTTTTGGCGACAGATGCGCACACGCGGATGAAGACATCACTCCTGCTGTGGGTTTCATTCACATATGCCTGAGTAATACTGGTGCACCTCCACATAGCATCCAGTCCTTACATTCAGTCACTGTTGAGGGCCACAGCAATTACTGCTGGGAGCCTGGGCGTCCTTCTTCAGCAGAGTGGGCCTCACCACGTCCACATCACGGTGCAGGTGATTCAGTAACCCTGGGACGATGTCGGGGGCTGCGTAGAAATCGACCAGGAAGTAAGCCCCTCGACTGTGCCGCTGGTTGTGTTTTGTCATCTTGTAGGGCAGGAGTCTCTCTCCCAAGTTCTCCAGGCCCCTCACCACCGCGCCCCGCTCCATCAAAGTCTCCACCGTGCGCCGGAGCGTGGCCGCCGTCTCCGGCCGCTGCATCGCCTTCAAGATGAGCGCCAGTTCGTAGCGAGGCATGGCTTAAGCGAAGTGATCACCGGATCCCACTTTTAATTCAGCTGGCTCTGAGTCGGTGTCATTGCCCGTTCGCCCGTCTCAAAGACGACCATGTTGTGACACGAGGGGCAGGAAATGTCCTTGACGATGACGCATAAAGCGTGCGACTGTATTGACAACAACATGGCTCAACATCCCTCGATACGAAACACGAGAAATGCGAGGAACGGTGTAAAATAAGTGATGTTAAATAGTTAGAATTTCCATTTAAATCGTCGTAACCATATACTGATTTAATCAGCCAACGTGTTGTCATTTGAAAGCGTAGTTTGCAAATATTGAAGGAAAATGAGCTACGAAAAGAGGTCTCACTCCACCTCAATTTCCTGATACCACCGGGCCGACTTTTAAAATATCCACATAATTAAATAATACATGTACACTATTTGGTTGGATTAGATGTTTTAATGAAATTCTTCATCAACTAATTGTGAAATAAATTTTATTTATTTATTTATTTATTTTATTTTTAAAGAAAAGGGTCCGAGTGAACCATCTGTCTCAAGCGTGTGCGGTACGTCGTCATTACGCGCCGAGTTCCAGGCTCTTCCTTCCTTTCCAGAAGGAGCGTGGTGAAGATGGCGGCGCAAGGCTCGATGCCGAGCGATCTCTACAAGTGCGTGTATACCTTCCTGCGGGATAACAAGTTCACCAAGGCGGCGCAGCAGTTTCTGAAGCAGACCAAAGTGGTAAGCGGCTCCCGTTGCTGCGCGCCTGGCGGCCCGCTCGGTCGCGCTGGTCTCGCCTCGCGGTGCTCCGGGGGGGGGCGAAGGCGTCCGTGGCAGGATCGCACGAGGAGGGAGCCTGCAGAGAAGTTAGCACGTGTACAAGCTGCCGCCTGTTTATCCCGAGCCACTTTGGCTCCTATCGCCTAATAGATCGCGAAGGGGGAACCCTCTGACTGTTCTGCTTTGTGCCTTTTACGCACTGGGGGCGGCTGAGCTTAATGCTTCTTGTGTGTTTTCTCGACAGACCCCGCAAGATGAAAACGAAGAGAGCCTCGTCAACATCTACAACTTCTGGGTGAAGTGAGTTGTTCATAGTCTGTCGTTAAAGTTGGTTTACTCCAAACATGGAAAATACGGACAAGTCAGCTGTGTGGGTACTTTTCATTTTCTTAAGAAAGACTGGTATTTTTGCAGACTGTCACAAAAAACTAGCCATGTGTCTGACACCAGTGTATTTATAGAGACACTGATCAGTGTACATTCTCCTTGAAAAATCTTAAATTTCCACCATCACCATAGCTGCTGTCCCAGTATCTTAGTTCATATTTGCTTTCTTAGCAGCAGGTGAAGTCTTTGTCTCCAGCACTTATTAGTACACTCTGTTGACACTCAGCTTGAGAGGGGAACTGGTCATATAAGCTGCATTTTTCAAACGACACGCAGCTTTCCTTTTAGGATGGATTCTCACCATAGTCGCTGTGTGTTGTCCTAGGTCTCCTGAGGCCAAGAAGCGAAAAGCGCCTGCCAATACAGCTGGAGCTGCCAACGGTCCATCGGCCAAGAAGGCCAAAACCGCTGCAGAGAGCTCCAGCAGCGAAGAGTCAAGCAGTGATGATGAAGAAGCTGTTGCAAAACCCGCTAAGGCAGCCCCTGCAGGTAATGGTAAAATTTGACACAGGGGATGGAGGCCAGTCAGAAACTTTCTCCAGCATTGTCAGATTCCAACTCTGTGTTTGTTTCAGCAGCCAAAGTGGTGCCTGCTAAAGCAGCAGCGGCTACTAAAGCTGCATCCAGCAGCAGCGAAGACTCCAGTGACTCTGAGGAGGAGGAGAAGAAGAAGAAGGCTCCTGCAAAGGCTCCTGCTAAGGTGTGGGGGAGTAACATCCAAATTAAAGACGCGTCCTGCATCCAGCCGTCGTCGTTTTGTAAATTTTGTTCCTGCTTGTAGGCGCCCGTGAAGCCAGCTGCCGCTGCTCCCGCTGCAGGCGGCGGACGGAAGAAAGACAGCAGCTCCAGCAGCGAAGAATCTGACTCTGAGGACGAGCAGCCCGCCAAAGCCCCGCCACCAAGTGAGTCTTTGATCGCGATCTAAAATTCAAGCTGTCGATGAAAAGTATTGCATTTTAACCAATTCACCTCGTTGCGCTCTGAATGAAAGAACCCAAGGCAGGTGCAGCCACAACGCCCAAACCAGCTGCCCCCACTAAAGGTGCCGGTCAGAAAAAGGCGGAGAGCAGCAGCAGTGAAGATAGCTCCTCAGACTCTGAAGACGAGCAACCAGCCAAGGTATGCTAAAGAATTTGGACACGTCTCAATATTACTGCATTGTTTTGATTGTCTTCTCAGCCAGGCTCAGTCAAATGTAGATTTTAACTGATGACTTCATGTGTGCTGACAGGCTCCAGTCAAACCCGCCCCGGTAAAACCAGCAGCAGCAGCAGCAGCAGCAGCTGAGTCGAGCAGCGAGGACTCTTCATCTGAAGAAGAGGCTCCTCCCAGCAAAAAACCCAAAGCAGGTGTGAAAAAAGTTACTATTAACAGTCAATCTCAATCAATCTGGAATATCGTATAATAACACAGTCACAATGCCGATCTTCTTTCTCTGCTTTGTCAGGAGCGTACAGCGCAGTCCCACCTCCTGCTTCCATCCAGAAAGCGCCAGCTGCGCCGGCAGCCAGCAAAGCCAAGGACAGCGACTCCTCAGACAGCAGCGATGACAGCAGCGACGAGGAGGCAGAGAAGAAAGTAGCTGGTAAGAGGCGCCCGTCTTCCTCAGCTTGAGCAGTCGGTGTCTCCCATGGCGTGTCTTTAACGGCTCTGTAACCCTCACAGCGAAACCTGCGCCAGCAAAGGCAGCTGCTGGCAAACCTGCTGTGTCCAAACCCGCTGCAAAGAAGCAGGAGTCCAGCTCTGAGAGCTCAGGTAACGCTCAGGATTATTCTAGTCGGGCCTTTTTTTTTTTAACTCAGCGTGACCCGATTCTGAACGTGTGACTGACCTTCATGCCCATGGTCTTCCCAGACTCGAGCTCAGATGAAGAGGAGGCAAAGAAGTCTGCAGCCAAAGCCACCCCGGTCAAACCCGCCCCAGCCAAGGCTGCGCCTGCTAAAAAGGAAGACTCCGACGATGACTCGTCAAGTTCAGAGGAGGAGGAGGAGGCGAAGAAACCCGCAGCGAAGGTGACCCCCGCTAAGGCTGCCCCAGCTAAGGCTGCCCCAGCTAAGGCTGCCCCAGCTAAGGCTGCCCCAGCCAAGGCTGCCCCAGCTAAGGCTGCCCCAGCTAAACCTGCCGCGGCCAAAGCCACACCTGCTAAAGACGACTCCTCTGAGGAGGACTCCAGTTCAGACGATGAGGAGGAGGCGGTGTCAAAGAAGCCCCCAACTAAACCTCCACCCTCCAAGACTACTACCCCAGCTAAAAAAGACGAGTCCTCCAGCTCAGGTAAGACATGCCACAAAAGCATAATAATACATACCTTTGTTGTCTTTGCTTTCATAGTGTAAATCTCTTTAACTGTTTTGCTTGAATTCATCATTTAAAGTCCACTGTCTGTTCTGGCTGAAACATCATTTCTCTTTCCAGCCCTTCTTTGCTGTATACGTGCATAAGTTTATCTTAAAAATGTTGTCATTGTCTTGCTTGTATCTCAGACTCAGACAGCAGCTCTGAAGATGAGGCCCCAGCAAAACCTGCCACTAAAGCTGCAGCCCCGCCAACACCTGCTTCTGCTTCCAAACCCCCAGCCAAGGCCGCAGAGAGCAGCTCTGACTCAGAAGACTCCTCTGATGAAGAGGAAGAACCAGTGAAAGCCAAGCCAGCGGCCAAGCCAGCGGCCAAACCAGCGGCCAAACCAACCACCCCAGCTTCAAAGCCTGCTACCCCTGTTGTTAAGCCTCCTGCAGCAGCAGAGAGCAGCTCAGACTCTGACTCTTCCTCTGAAGAGGAAGAGCCAGCCAAGGCTAAACCTGCAGCGGCTAAACCTGCTACTCCGGCTTCAAAGCCTGCTACTCCTGCAACCAAGCCTGCTGCTGCAGCAGAGAGCAGTTCTGACTCTGACTCTTCCTCTGAAGATGAAAAGCCAGCCAAGGCTAAACCTGCAGCGGCTAAACCTGCAGCAGCTAAACCAGCTACTCCAGCTTCAAAGCCTGCTACTCCCGTAGCTAAGCCTGCTGCTGCAGCAGAGAGCAGCTCAGACTCTGACTCTTCCTCTGAGGATGAAGAACCTGCCAAGGCTAAACCTGCAGCAGCTAAACCAGCTACTCCAGCTTCAAAGCCTGCTACTCCCATAGCTAAGCCTGCTGCTGCAGCAGAGAGCAGCTCAGACTCTGACTCTTCCTCTGAGGATGAAGAACCTGCCAAGGCTAAACCTGCAGCAGCTAAACCAGCTACTCCGGCTTCAAAGCCTGCTACTCCTGCAGCCAAGCCTGCTGCTGCAGCAGAGAGCAGCTCAGACTCTGACTCCTCCTCTGAGGATGAGGAAGAGCCAGTGAAAGCCAAGCCAGCAGCATCAAAACCAGCTACCCCAGCATCAAAGCCCGCCACTCCTGCAGCAAAGCCTGCTGCAGCAGCAGAGAGCAGCTCTGACTCCGACAGCTCAGACTCCGAGAAGGAGGCCACCAAACCTGCAGTCAAGAAAAAAGCTCCCGCAGAAGCAGCTGCCAAGAAGCCTGCTGCTAAGGCTGCTGCAGACTCCAGCGATGACAGCTCCAGTGATGAGGAGGAGCCCAAGAAGGCAGCACCAGCACCCAAGCCTGCGGCCAAAAAGGCAGCTGCTGCTCCAGCAAAGAAGGCGGAGGAGAGCAGCTCTGACTCCTCAGATAGCTCCGATTCTGAGGCAGAGACCAAGTCCACACCCGCCAAGCCTGCGGTCGCCAACGGCAAGGCGGCAACACCCAAGGTGGCAGCCAAGGCCCCGGCAAAGCCAGCGGAGTCCTCATCCAGTGACAGTAGCTCCGAGGAGGAGGAGGAGGCCAGTAAAAGTGCAAAGGTGAACGTACAAAAACCTGCTAAATCAGCGAAGACAACTCCAGCAGCTAAAGCCAAAGAGAGCAGCAGCTCCGCAGACAGTTCATCAGAGGAGGAGGAGGAGGCACCGCGCAAAGCAGCCACAGCACCCACCACCCCCGCAACAAATGGTATGACTCAAATAACAAACATCATGTGGCCATTTAACAGGGATACTAAATGTATTTATGGGTAAAGGGCACATGCAAACAAGCATGAGAAGAAAGGTCACTCTGAACACTGTTTACCCCACCTTTATTGGCCTTTTAATTGTTGTGTAATTTCATGCATCTTACGTTTATGGAACACTTGTGGAGTTTACTAGCAAACGATTGTTCTCTATGCAGGTACCAGCGGAAAGAGAAAAAGGGATGAAGAATCATCAGAAAGCGAAGAGGAAGAGACCGAGGTCACAACACCAAAAAATAAGAAAGCGACAACCACACCTCAGACTTTCCCTAAAGCGAATAAGAAGGTAAGACTACCTGTTGTCAAAACACATGCAGCCGACGGTGGATGGATAAAATCGATGAGAAGAGACAAACTTTGATGGAAGTAACTTGTGTCTTTCAGTCTTCCAACGTCCCTTTCCGTAGAATAAGGGAGGACGAAATAAATGTGGATCCCCGACTTGCAGACAACTCTTTTGATGCAAAGGTGAGTTTGGCAAACGTTCCTGAAGCAGCAACAGCTTACAATGCGAGTAATTCACCGACGTGCTAATTTGGCAATTTGCAATTCCAGAATGGATCCAGAGGGGACTGGGGCGAGAAAGCTAACGATGTGCTCAGGTTCACGAAAGGCAAGTCATTCCGCCACGAAAAGACAAAGAAGAAGAGGGGGAGCTACCGCGGCGGCGCCATCTCCACCACAGTCAACTCCATTAAGTTCGACAGTGACTGAGCGCCCTGTCATCCTGGTCCCTCCCACCTGAACTGTACTACACCAGGACTGCCGATAGCCTGCTTCCTCCCCTTGTGTCCAGTCCCTCTGTCGTCGCCAGCTGCAGCACACTGACTGAACAACGTGAAGAATCATCATGCTGCGTTGGCACTTAACCTTTAGTTAGCTGCCATTAGTTTGCGATGGAGATCGTTGATCTCCGTGGCAACGGAGCAGAGATGTACCCAGCTGTGACTTTCAGGCTGTACCGGTTGACTTCCATGTGACATTATTACAGTTATAGCCACTAGGTGGCTGCAGGCCGCCTGTTAATGGTAAAAAGCCAATATGTGTGTTGGTCCCCTTTTTTTTTGTTTTGACTTTAGCCTGTACTTAATTCTCAAATGACAAATGTTCTTTCATTTATTTACTTACATAATTTGTCAGAATTAATAGTAATTTTTCAGCCAGTCGTCCCATCAGGTTCTTTGTGCGTTTAAAAAAAGAAGGCTGATATTGGTTTTTAATGGATCACGTGGATTCTTGAGGTTTGTTTGGTTGTTTGTTAATTTTTTATGTGGCCACATTTAAATGTGGAGGGTGCATGCTCGGGCTTATTCTCTTGACATTACAAAACATTTAGCAAGTAGTTTTGAGTTTTATTCTGTGTATTTATTAAGTTTTATTCCATCTCAACGTGTAGAACCTCAGATGTTTTTTTTTTCATGTTAATCTCAAGCCATTCAAAACTTGGAAACGCTGTTAGGATGCCCCAGTCCGCCCCTCCCTGTTCTGTTCATCAGTAGTATTGAATCAATTATTCCCAAACATAAGTGAGCCATGATTGTTTCAATTATTTGAATTCAATGTATGAACATGTCATTTTTGTATTAACAGTTCTTGTAGCTGTAATTAAAGGTTTAACTGATTAAACTTTGACTATCATGATTTTTTTTTGTTTGTTTACCACGTTTATGGTACAGTTTGTGGATTACAGAAATGAGAAGTCTGTCCAGTAGGCATCTAAGAGTTATAGGCTGCTTTGTCCATAGTTGCATGCCTAAAGCCATACAGTAAATAATCCAATAAAAGAACATGTAGCTGAAAAATGCAATTTTCTGAAGAAATTGCAGTGGGATCACTGCCTTCTGCAGAAGCAGAAGCTGAACTGCGTCACTGCCTTGAATCTGTCAGATGAAGCAGTTGAAGTTCAATGGAGAGAAGGTTTCTAATCAGCTGATCTGAATCAGCTGTGTGCCTGCTCAGGGGTTGCCATGGTGATTCACAGGAGACAGTTCTCACAGAGGGAGAGAGGCAGAAGCAGGCTGAGCACAATACCCCCAACAAAATGCCTTGACTCAAGAAGTGTAGCTCATGTTGCTGATATTTCTTCACAGTGAGCATCAGAAGACTTGGCCGATGACATACATGTGTAATTTGTCTAGATGACGTGACAAATGACTGAGATATGGCAACTTGAAATGTCCCCACATTTGTGGTTTTGCTTATTCTCTCCATTTATGAGTATAATTTCCAAAAAAATACTGCATATTTCAGAAATTATGAAATATATCAAAAATATGCTATTTTTGCTAATTTGTTTATTTTTTGAATGTCACATATATATATTTTTTTATTTGTATGGCAGCACCTTTTTTTTTCTTTTTTTTTTTTTACAAACGCTCCGTTTGTAATTTGTGCTTCTTTCGAGGATTGCCATTCTGTCAGAAAATGAACGTCACAGCAAAGCCACTAGATGGCAGTCAGGTATCTGCGCTCTAATACTGATTTGCTGTGGTAAACCGAAATCTAAATCTGTAACTGGGACAGTTGTGAGGGTGGCTGCTGTGACCATGTTATTTGTTTCCTGTGTTGAACATCGGTACACGTGACAGATGTTCTGTTTCGCTATGAACAAAGAAGAAGAAGCGAGACTTTAAGACGAAGACAAAGTTGCGGATAAAGCACTGACAGTGGAAAGCTGCTCTTATTAAAAGGGATACTCCACCAGTTCAGCGTTGCACTTCCTCACAGTTAGGAAACACAGAGACGGATTAAAAATAGAAATGTCAAAATGCGGCAGAGGCCGAGATACGCTGACAAAGATTGGACCCTACACTCCCCAAACATCCAAGCTGTAGCAAAGCTAACCCTGATAGCATTATTATGACAGCACCTGAGGTATTTTCTCAGGCTTCAGAACCAAGACGTCGTTCCACAGCTATTTAAATTGACTGGGCAGCGCCCAACCCCCTTATTGCACATATCTCAATTCTTGGTCTTATTCCCTACGTGTCGTCAGCTTTACCTTCTCATCTGACCTCATCAATCTGTAAACACATTTCATTTCACTGTTCGATCAATGCCAATCAGCTGCATCTCACTACAGCCTGTCAGTCCAACCAAGCTTGCCGCACGTCTCGGGACATTTTATAGCACAGCGGTGGTAATTTGTAATGATTTTAGCAGCTCCAGACACTCCGTGCTCTTATAAAACAGTAATAGCTCGTTCTTGATTATGGCAAAAACGAACAATTCGTTTTTTACCCACTCCAGAAACTCCCTTTACCCAGACCTCGATGAACTACATTTATCATCTCACTTTCCTACGTAAAAACAGTTTATTATTTTTGTATGAGCTTATAACACACGACAGGTGGCACACAGCATGCGGCTCAATGAAGCGCGCACTCGCTGCATTCGGCGTGAGGCTGTTCCTGCGCACACCTGGACAAGAAGCGCACGCGCGCGCTGTCCGTGCGGGTCACGCGCACACACGCCGGGGAAACGCCGCGTACGTTTCCGCGCCGGGGCTGTTGACTTAGGGAGGGAGATCCGCAGTCACACCGAATACAGTCTCCCCCTCCCGAGTCTGACAACAGCGGAGCCACCGAGCGGGGAAACTTGACGGAGCGTGCACGCTTCAGGGTTTACATGGCTGAGCTGTGTGTGTGTGTGTGTGTGTGTGCTGTGTGTGTGTGTGTGTGTGTTACTGTTACTGTAGAGCTGTTACCGGGCAATTTCTCGGTGCGGACATGATGCATTCGGAGGCTCTGCTGCTTGGCTGCATGCTGTAGCCTACAAAGTCAGGACGGGCCACGGGAGCCTTCGCCCGGCTTTTGGAGAGCAGAGCTGCTTTGTCACTGGCGCTTAAAAAAAAGTTATTTCAATAACAGACAAAACACCGTCTTACTTGTTTTTAGGTAATGATTTCATTTTTGTGTCCATAACTTATCAGGCGAACATTTCCCACGGGCTGCTTTTCTGCTTCATAGTACTATTAAATATTTTTTAAGAAATAATTTACTTCACCTTCAGCTGTGGGAAATGATAATGGGCATTTTTCAAAATGTTCTGACACTGCATTGACTTAATTTATTAGCTAATTAACAAACAGATTAATGGTCCATGAAAATATTGTGCACCATGAGGTATGGTGAAGAAACTGCTGGTGGGCAAAAAGTTTTGTGTATTGAGAATGAGTTACTATCTAAGATAACTATGCATCTCAAAATTAGGTGATTATGAGCATGAGTAATAATAATGAATAATGGATGAGAAATTATTTTTTACTACTATACTACTATACTTTTTTGAGTTTAACAAACCATTTAAAATTTCCACGAAGCTGAAGACAAGCGGGTTTTCTTTGCTGATGAACAGCTGACAACTTGGAGATGCATGTTTTTCGCAACACAGCAACTTCGTGTTTAAAGGGGAGTTCCGCAAAGTTGACACAACAGTGACAATAAAAGGAAATCCGGTTGAAAGTCATTTTGCTTGTTTCCACGTGATTGCAATTCCAGACTTCCAAACGTGGGCGAGTACAGGAATACTGATGAGAGACCCTTCAAACTTAATCTCCTGCTCCCGAGTAGCACTTCCGCCTGTCGTTGGCAATGTGAGCCAGAGAGCGAGCCGGCTCGTTTCAGGCCAGTGCAGCGCAGAAGAGGCTGCAGGACAATCTTATAATGGGCAGCAGAGGCTGAGGAGTGCCCATCGTGTCCACTTCAATTAGACAAAACTGCTGACTGCTCTTGCACACAAGCGCGCACGCATTTCCATACTTTCTTCTTCCGGCACGCACTCAAACCCACTGCATGCAATCAGTGCATGTTATCGTCAAAAAAAAAAAAAAAGTTACATTTTCACATTTTATTACACATGACGAATGACCTCCCCGGTGCCCCGTAGATTAGTCACACTAATCGTCCACTTTGGGGGGAGCGAAAATGAGAACGCGCCAGGACAACAGTCCCACTCACGAGTCGAGCAGGAAAAAAAGCCTGATCATTTTTACATTAATAAAACATCTTTAATAGAGCATTTCTTTCACCATTCGTCTTATATAAAGTGTTTCAGTGAGCAACAGTAATTTGAAGAACACACGCTTTGACCAGTGCATCGCGGAGCAAGGCAAGCATCGTTGACCTTTTATGGGACAGAATGAGGGGAGTAAAGATGCAGCTGGAGGTAGCAGGCTGAATGAAGAATGCTAACAAGCTCACAGACTTCTCCTCGCTGTCCCAGCAAAGAAATAATTGAGGGTCTGCTTGTTGGTACAGAACAGACATACTGCGGCATTTATACAGCTGAAGGTCAAATAAGATTGATTCCGCTTCGTCTTGCCTTTTCGCAGAAAGGCATGCTAAATACACACACAAAAGTGCTGTTTTTAGTGTCACACGGTTACCCACTGGCACAGCATTCCTCTGTAAAATATGGCCAAAAAAAAATACACATGAAGTTTGATAGTTTAAATATACAAATACTCACGATGCCTCAGACAGGGAGACACTAGGGAAGAAGCCTTTCAGGACACAAAGCGCTGTGTCAGCATGCTTCAGTCGCTGTATTGATAGCTTGAACTACATCGACACGTGTTAATGATTGATGACGCCCCGCAGAGCTGCAGTCCTAATGACTTCATTGCACTGTCTATTTAAATTCTCCGGATCTGCTGAAGGAGAATACCTTAGATGCTTTGATGTGTTGTCCCTTTTATTTCCCACGCTGTCTCTGTCTCTCTCTCTCTCCCCCCACTCACACGTTGCCTCCCGTCTTCCATTATGTCTTTGGTGTGGCGAAGTCCCAGGCGGTGTCCTGGGCACACTTCCACATGGCGCGCACCAGCCGCGTGAAGCCCATGTCCTTGGGTTTCTCCAGCCCGCGCATCAGCCGCTGCTTCATTATGGCTATGAACTCCTTATTACTAAGCTCTCCATTCCCTGAGGAAGACAGACAACAAGGGGGGGGAAGAGAAGGGGGAAGAAGAGGGGTGATGGACGCCGGGAGGGAGATGATGAAATAATAGAAGAAGGGCAAGTAAGAGTAGGAGATGACTTCCATTTATTGATTATTTCTGTCTGTCAGACTGGTGGGGGGGCATGATCTGCTTCCCAGAAATATACGCGGGAGGAGCAATAAGATGAACCCGTCGGCTCCTTACCATCGCAGTCGAACAGGGCGAACACCACATCGCACACGTGGTCCGACAGCTCCACCTTGGCCACGGTGCGGGCCACCTGCTTCATGGTAACTGGGGAACAGAGAAGGGGGGGGGCACAGACAGAGAGACTCATCATTTGTGAGCGAATGCGAACGGTCACGCAAGCCATCTCATAAATGGCCCACCGCGGAGGACACCGTGCGCAGAGTGCAAACTGCTTCGGATCGATAGCAGGCAGGACTCCCATCCACCAAGGCGACTATCTGATAGACAAGAGAAAGACAAAGAAGGGGCTGAGAGGACGAAGAGATGGCATCAGGACATCCAGCAGAGAACGACAGTGGCTGGGAGGAATGGGGGAAAAAAAGATAGAGAGTGGGTGGGGATGGAGGAGTAGAGCGGAAGAAAGGGAAACGAAGACAGACCGGGGAGGAAAGAAAGGCTCACGGTCATTTCAGAACAAAAAATCCGTGATTTAAAAAAAAAGAACAAAAACTCCTCGGTCTTAACCAGAGTTATTGATTATCGAGCTTCAAAGGCACCTGAGTGAAGGTAAAGAGGAACAGAGGAGCAGGAGAAAGAGGAGAGGATCGGGATGAAGAGAACAATGTCTGACAAAACCGTCCAGCAAATGTGAGACCAAAAATAAAGGGGAAAAAAAAATGGAGAGCCAAATGATTCTGGCAGGATTCTCATTAGCGGGCTTCCTTTCAACCTTTTCCAAAGACAATGAGCCGCTCCACATGACACACCCACAAATGAAAAACTACTGAAAAGGCGAGCAATCACAGGATTTGAGCACAAGATGACGGAGACAGCGGAGAGGGAGAGAGAGAGAGATACTTCAGTCTTTCAGTCAAGGTTTCGGTGCACAGACAACAGGAGGATGGTGGCGGGTTGACGGACGCATGGGCGGCAGAGACTTGCACACGTGCACACACAGACAAAAACAGACAGACGCGCACAGCTCATTACTGTATAGACATGCGACCAAAGACACACGCTGAAAAACAAGCACCTCGGGGTGGACCCGGCACCCCTGCACCCCCCGGAGCAGCAGCTGTTTCTTCAGTGAATCAGAACTAATGGACGAGCTGTCAGAAAACATATGGAGACGTATTGAAGGGCTGAATCACTGCAATAACTTACGGAAACAATGACTCATCAAACCACTGCCATGTTACAGAAGCTACAGGTCCCTGCTGCCTGTGCCGCTCTCGCATTAAATGTACCTTCATTGTTAGGATCTGAAAGACAAATTAATTTGGTAAAAATGAATGCGCTGAGGAAGTTAAGGAAATGAGACTAATTCAACTGACTGATCTGACACATAATTGGTCTTCTTGAATAATCATCGTAGTTACATAAGTCTTTTTTTTCTTCTTTTTTTTTTAACAATAGCCATCCAATGTATTTACATTCAGTAATTACCTTTTTATAGAACATTGTTATTGGCAGAGAATGCAGCTGCTTCGCATTAAAAGCGCTCAGCTGGCAAAACAAGGGGTGCCGTTCGTTGTGAAGAAGCCAGGGAAGGCAATCCGTCACGCTGTCAGGGCTCATAGAGATCGTTTATTAGAAATGCATCGGCGAAACAAGACGAAGATCATTTTCTGCATTTTTTGACAGCGCATCAGTTTTTATTTCTGCAGAAGGAGTGATGGGAGGAGCGGGAGCAGCCCACGGTGAACCGTGTGATGAAGAGCTGCAGGTGAGGGGCTCCAGCTCTCCGGCTCCTCAGCCAGGTAGCCAACTTTTTTTTTTTTTTTTTTACAAAGTCCCGCTCGTGTGCGCTCAAAAAGCCAATCGCAGTCGCTCGTGTTGTGATGGAAAAAGGCCCCCCTGACTAAATGCCCTACTTAACTGAAACGTGACGCGTTTCCTTGGCTGCACTGTAAAAAGATACACCAGTTGCTTCTCTGTTGTACTGGTGACAGACGAGCTGCCCGTTGAGTGTTGCGCTGCGACATTTACGCCGCGGTTACCGTTGCCACGGTAACCGCAGGTGACGCCAACTCAAACGAGGACCGGAAATCTTTCGAATTAGAATCTTAACGTCCTGCCGACACACAATCCACACGTGTTGATTAAGCGGTTACGCACCACCCTCCGGTCACCGGCTCACACTTAGTTTGCTGGGAAAGAGGAACCGCGTAATGACGGGTCGGCCCCCTCCCAGCCCTCCTCCCCTCTCCCCCAGCGATGACCTTGGCGCGTGTCACCGAGCATCAGCAGCCTGCACCGTCAAGTAGGAAGTGATCTGTCATGTGTACATGTTCGGGGTCCTTGGATTTAAGCATGTGCCCCCCTCCCAACACACACACACACATACACACATACCCCTTGTGGGTTCGGAGGAGGACGCGGTCGACAAACGGACGGAGGGAGAAACAGATGATAAATGGCCGAGCTATGACTGGGAGCCAAGCCAGGCGAAAAGAGATGCGGGGAGCAGATCTGGCTGGTCGGAGTGTTAACAGCTCCGAGAGACAGAGGAGGAAAGTGACAACAGTTAAGCGTAAAGGGAGAGTAATTAGGAGGAAAGAGAAAATGTCAGCGGAAAAGGGCAAATGTAAGTGTACCTTTATCTATGGAGGCTCCAGCCATGTGGTAGAAACTCAGGGCCGTGTCCACGTCATTCACGTTCTTTAGGAAAGTAAAGAAATTCTCCACCTCTTCAAATGTGATGCCCTGCACAAGAAAGGACAGCATATTTCTTTAAAACAACAATACAACACTGCAATCCCTGAAAAAAAAAAAATCAATCTTTTGCGACGAGAGCCGCAGCCGCACAATGCCATTTTCGGAGCAGTTCGACACGAACGGCGAGAGGAGATGGGCAGAAGCAGATGACACACATGGATGAACAGGGGAACAGACGGTCTTAGGCACACGTGCACGTGTGAACAGGCGCACAGTCACACAGATGCCACGCCGCTGATGAGCTTGTTTTGCAGAGAGAAGCGAGCAGACGGTCTTGGGCAGTAAATAACACTTTTCTAATTTATGTTGCAGACAAAGCCAACGCTGAGAGGCCGACAGCGGGATGGGGGGGGACCAGAGAGAAAGAGGGAAGGAAGGGAAGAGAGAGAGATGCTTACTGCAGTTTAATTCCTTGGTGAGACACAACTCTGGCAGCACCCAGCCTCGTCCCTTTCTCATGCCTGGGAGGAGAGGCAGCCTCTCAGCTCTCTGTTCCTTTTCTCCGCTAATCACTGCATTTAACCAATCAGACTTGCCGCATCGGAGCACGGTCTAACATCTGTGGTGCTTTAATATGTACCGACAAGCTAAGTGTGTGACGCTTGTTAACTTGAGATAAGAACTAATGATAAAATAAGATAAATAAGATGATAACCGTGGGGATACGATATGCCTGGGCACAACTTCAGTCAACTGACTGATGGGGCTCATTACAGTGCGGGAGAAGCAGCGTGAAACCAGAAATTCGTGCTAAGCACCCGGAATGGGAGAGGGGCTCGGCACATATACAGCAGGAGTTGGCTTCAAGCTCTCTACATCTTGAATAATTTTACATCAACCGGTTTGGTCTCAGCGAAGCCATTTTACTGCTTAAAAGTAATGTGGCCGTGTCTGGCCGGAGAACGGCCGGGGCGAAGGAAAAGGTAAAACTCCTCTTTTGTCAGAGACCTTGCACGGCTGGGCTCAGGCTTAAGTAAACGAAGCTGAAGAAGGGGTAGATGATTGACAGAAGAGCAAACAAGGAGGAGGACGGAGCCTGAAACAAACACGGGCAGAGGAGAAGCTCAGAGGCGGAGGATGAACTTCTGCCCTCGCGCTGAGCACCGCAAACGGCGGCGGCGGAAGGCAGGAGAGCCGCGGAGAGCGTGTGCCGGTCGGGCGGATAACGTCGGGGGGTGTGTCAGATTTACGTACCTGTGCATCCTTGAACATCTTCTTCAAGCCCTTCTGCATCTGCTTGAGTTTACGAGACTGGACGCCACTGTAGGCCAGCAACATGCCTCCAAACTGTCTCTCAGTGATCCTGCCGTCCACAGGATCGTTTCTCTCAAACTGGAAAAGGGGGAGGGAGAGAGACAGATGAAGATTGAGTGCTATGCAGCGGGACGAACAGATTAATCGGAGACGGGGGGGCCACGCGTGCACGGTGAGATGGGAAACGGTAAATGCTTGTGTCAGGCTTCACATTGAATCATGCGTGGAGCTGGACATTAAATCTACACAAGCAATTTTTTTTCCTCTCCCAACGTTAACAGCAGCGGGCCTCGGCCGTGTCAGGTCGATCCAGTCGATTTATAGCTGAGGCTGTTTGACGGCTCCCTCCCTCCTCCTCCTCATTTTCCTCCGAATGTGCCGACCTCTCAAAATGTTAATTTGTCGCACTTGCGAGAGGCAGCTCATGACTAAGCCGGACTGAGCCCGGGGCCAAAGGACTGGAGGGGCGACTTGACCACTCGGGCCTCTGGACGGGCAACCTTTCGTGCGGGGTCACGACCTTTCTGTTGTTGTGCTCGCCATTAGGTTTTAGTCAAGATAATCGATGCGTTTATAACGTTTAAACGTTCACCACATGGCAATATTATAAGGGCCTGATAGATGCGTGTGTTCTTTTTGGCAGAAGCTCTGACCGGAGTCCTTCCCCTCGGAGCTCCAGATGACGCTTCAGCGTATCGGTTTGACCCACGCTAATTAAAAGAATAACCATACGCTCAGCGGCTCTTGCAGAGACAGGGGAGGGGGCTGATGTCGCGGCTTTTATATTTCACCGGCGCAGCTTGAGAGTGACGCTGAGCGGCGCCGACACGCAATCCACACAGCACATTTGTCACCCTCAGCCTTCGCTTTCCCTCGCATAGTCGATCCACCCACCTGGCACTCCCCTCCTCGCTTCTCCCCTGAATTTTAAACGTGTTTTGGTTCCTTTGTTAGTGAGAAAGTAACATTTACCTCCTTTGAATTAGTACGCTGTTGGTTTTCACGTGTAGTCCCTGAACGCGCACAGATGAGACCTCCCTTTTCTCATTCGTTACCTCGAGTTTGAGCACATCGTGCTGCAGCTTCCTCTGAAACTCCAGGAAGCTGCCAATGGTGAGTTTTCCCTTCAGGTCTTCCCCAAAGAAGTAGGTGGTGAGGGCGGAGCTGCAGCCGGCCGTCTTCAGGGTGTTCCCCGTGGTGGAGCGGTCGCGGTGTCGCATGCCCATGCTGGTCTGGGAACGAATGATGCTCTGGACCTGAGGACGTAGGACGTCCCGTGTCAACCAGGATGAACTACGTTTTAGAAGCAGCTGGGACTGTTTGCTCTCTGGGGCATATGAATCCATTAAGTGTCGCAGAAATTGTTTTAAAAAAGGATTTAATCAGACAACTGTGATAAGAAGACGTTTGGATTGGCTTGATTTAAAACAGAGAGCATTTTACCGTTTCCTCACATTTACAAAGCAGTCAAATTCAAGGACTTCCATTTATTCTGTGAGATAATGAGGTGTAACTTAAAAACCTCTATCATAATTATAGTGTAAAAGTACTGCCGTATTTTAAAAACCCTGTCAGATCCAGTGATAGAGTTAGTAATAATATCAAAGACTGCTGAACAGCATTTATCTACATCTGAGAAAATGTCGCCTGCCTTCATTGGCTGTCAGTGTGTGTTGAACGATCAGCAGCTCCTGCAGATATTAAAGCCCAGTCCAAACAAGTTGACTCGCCATTTTAACCTCGTGCCCCCTTTAATATGCAGATTTTGCGCGCGTGTGCGATACAAGACGTACTGCTCACCTGCTCAAACTCCTCCAGGTCCACCTCGCCGTCGCCGTTGAGATCGAACATCTTGAAAGCGATCTCAAAGTTTCTCTGGGGAGCTGGACGCCACAGGACACAGTCACAAACAAAAAAGAGACACGTCCGCAAAGGGTTCAATACCGCCTCAGTCGTTAACTCTGCCTTCATCTCATTTTTTTTTTAAGCGATCAAACTACACAATGAATATTACGCAACTGGTGCAACAAGAGGCCCAGCGTTGCCTGTATGAGCTAAACTGGAATACTAAAGTTTGATCGGTGACACTTCCATGTGCATCTGCTGCACTCTTTTTTTCCCCCCATTTTCTAAACATCTGCTACAACACCCACTTCTGTTTAACGACACGACCAGAGTCAGTGAATTTTGTTCTGGCGGGTTTTTTTTTTTTTTCTTTTCGGTAGGGCATGCTAACGAGGCTGAGTTCAGCGGTAACACCCACAGCCTGCAGAGGACAGAACATAATAAAACGGGAAGCGGTTGGACAACCGGCACCTCCGTCCAGACCATTACATAAAGCCCCTTAGCTGTCGTTCAGCTCTTTTAATTAACGCCAGCGTGTTCTTCCTCACGGTTGCAGCATGCACAGATACGCATGTAGACTGCGCACGTGCGTGTAACTAATGTGCGCATTCTGCACACCAGCTCGACAGGCAATAAATTCCCATATTCATTTGAGGAAAATACAGTGTCAATTTAATGCGCCGACACGCTTCCATCTCAAATATAAATTAACTCATAAATTCATGCAGATACTCAAACCATTATATTTAAGCTTTGCTCATCACAGCATTCGTTCCCTTTGCTTTATGAACTTAACCTAGTTAGTCCCATCTCTGCTAAAAATCTACAGTTTCTACACAGCGGTGCCCGTTTTGGACGGTGACCTATTCTTTGTTGTTTTGCAGGACTACGTGTAAAAAAAAAAAAAAAAAAAAAAAAAACGCAGCAGTTCATCTCATGAAAAACTGAGCCAAAACAATGACATTTACACAAATCAATTTGACCTCGTTGCATTCTTTTCAACGCCTCACATTTTGCAGTGACACTAACTGACGCTCCATGTATTGCTCCAAGGGAAATATTAAAGATTGGTCTTTTCTTATATAACAGAGGATTCATACGGCATGAGAGCAGCACGTACGTGACACTGCGAGGCTTGCACCAATACGCGCATCTGTTAAGCGGAATGCGTCCTCCTTTGTGCTATTTTTGCGGCCGTGTTAAATGGATCGAAACCAACCATAAGGCTTCCTGCCCTATCTGCTTAATAATGGTATGACCTTGAAAACGTACCCCAGAGACTTTCTCCATATGAACGGATTATAATAAAGAGTGGAGCTGAGCTGTGGGAGGGGGGGGGAGAAGGTTCCCGGCCATCGCAGGGGAAGGACTCGGAGCTGTGTCACGTTCAGAAAAGAGGCATTAGCGTAAAATGCTCCCCATGTATCTAGCAGCAGTAATAGATCCAGCTGAAGCAAATTGAATCTGTGAGACACAACATCGAGCTCAGTCGACTCACATTATTAACTTTGACAGAACTGGAGATAATACTGAACAGGCGGCCGGCTCCGTAACCAAGCCAATAATATCATATTGGGCCATTTCTCTGTTTGAACCGACGCAGCGAGGAAGCAGAGAGAAGAGGAGACGCAGAAACCATCATTTCGGGATTTGATCGGTGTGGAAGATTTTAAAGGGTGTGGGCAGGAATAAGGTGGGTCGCAGGAATCATTAGCCCTGTGGGAGGGCCGGGGCGGTTACGACAATGTACTCACTGGACAGCACGGTGGTGAGGAAGATATAGTCCGAGAAGGAGATGAGGCCACATTCTCCCAGCGTGTAAAATATGCTGTCCTCGTCTGCAAACTTCTCCCGCTCCTGGGCGATCTTCTGCTCGTCAGGGCCGGGATGACAAAAAAAAAAAAAGAGAAGGGGAAAAGGTGATATTAAAAACATTTCACGTGATTCGGCCCAACCCTTCGCAGCCTTTACACCTGCCTCAGGTGTGGCTTTGTGCGTGTGCAACCAAGCTTGCGTGTGTGTGTGTGTGTGTGTGTGTGTGTCTGAGAGCGTAGCTCAACCAGAGATGCACAAACACAGAAATGTACACACATACTCGACTTGAACGTTCAAAAACAGTCCTGGTGCATCGGTGATGACCACGTATGCACAGTTCACCACGATAACAGTCATGCAAAGGGCTGCATACACATGAAGCCATACAGGCGGGTGAGGGCGGCGGTGACAAATTAGTTCGGGGTCAGTTCGAGGACGAAACGCGTTATTCACCAGCGGGTGTACTCACAGTGTGAAACTGACAGAGGAGGGGGGGAAAACGTCACAAGAGACTGCAGCACAAACGCACACGCTATTGATTAACCACGTCTGTGACACAACCCAATATTAACTGTTAAAAACAAAGTGACTTCAGCTCTTTCTCACACACACACACACACACACACACACTTCACTTCACTGTTAGCATGTGTATATTCACAGCACTGCATGAAAGTGTGACTATCACATGCACACTACACTACACACTCGGTGACAGAGACTTGAAAGACAGTGTCCCGCTAGTGAGGACGCTTCACCAAAGAGAGGGGACAGACGGACAGAGCATGCCTAAGGAGGGAGGGGGGGGTGAGGGGGGGGAGGAGGCCGGGCCGCGCTGAGCCCACGTGGAGTTACCTCCGTCTGCGCGGGTTCCATTTCAGAGGAGGAGGAAGGAGGAGAAACAACCGTTAGAGTGCAGCGTGGCCTCTGCTGTCTTTAGCAGGGCCTTGAACGACAAAGACACGCACGCGTGTGCATTCACATTGTGGTCGCACACATGCACACACAGGAAAAAAAAAAACAACAACCCGGGTTCGAAAACAGGACAACTGGGGGATACCACTCAAATTAGGAATGCAATTATTTCTCGCGGTCCCTGCGGTCCCGTAAATCCAAAAATTTCAAGCGTGAACGACGATGCCGGCCGAATTTAGAAAGTATTAAGCAGAGGCCGCGATTTGCCCCAAGTGTTAAACGATGCCGCCCCACAAACAAGGCTGTTATGAGCCGTTTGTCTCGAGTATTGTTACCGGAGCCATATGCTGCCTGCAAATTGCAAATGAAAGCTTGTATCCTTTCCTCTTAAAAAGGACATAAATGAACTGAACCTATGCCAATACCAAAATTTGGTGGGATCCCCCTCAATTGTACAACATGAGCAAACACTTTCAAATTGTTTCCCCCGCGAACCGACTCCCTCCTCACGAGATATAAGACAAGTGGCACACAAAATGTGTCATCATCCCCAATTCGTGTCTATCCTGCTTCTTACTCGTCTGCCATGCAAACAGAGAAAATTGCAGTTTCTACTGTCCCATTTATTATTGATGGCATTTACAGTATATGGGGAGAAGGGAGTGGGAGAGAGAGGGGGAGGTGAGAGAGAAAAAAAAAAAAGAGTTATTTTTGGAGCAGTGATACCGGTTGCGAGAAAGATGGAGACAGATAGAGGTATCAAGAACACAATTTTCTATCTTGGTGCCGCAAGAGCTGTTGAGTGTTTTTCACGTGTTTTTGCGTGCGGGAGAATAGCAGAAGTCAACCGAATCGGTTTGTGCACAGAGAGAAGACAGAGCGAAACGAGAAAGCGGGAATAAAAGAGGTTGGTATTGGCCCCCCGGGTTTGGAACGATGACACAGAAAAGGCCCTCTGAGCCCGAGGTGAGCCGGAGTCCTAATGCTAATCCTCGAAACGGAAAACGATCCGCGCACACGCGTGCGTGTCGGCGGGCGAGCGGCCTTTCGCTGCCGCGCAAACAGCGACGCAGCCGCGCACAAAAGAGACAAATACACTGGGGCTCATTATAATGATCGGAGCAGAGGCGCACAGCACATTAGGCATAATAACTCGCTGGTTTTTTGGCTTTTTTTCCCTCAGCGTCCCGAGTCAAGGACAAAAACAACCCCGCAGAACTGCCAAAATGACATTTGACTAACAAAAAACCCAAACACAACGGCCAAAGAGTGGAACCAAACAGCACAGTCAGCCGTTAACAGAAGATATTGCGTGTGGGCACGTTAACGAAACTTTCGTCTACTCCGATGACCCCGGTTCGAAGAGAACGCGGTTCTCCCTTTCAGGATCGCACTCCACAGACCTCCCGCGAGCGTGTCCCGTCTCTGTCACTGCACGGTGCCAAAACAGCACAAAGACGCACACGCATAATCAGATATACGGTGAAAAGCTTTCTCTCCAACAGCTACCTACTGGGTTGTTTGATTCCCCAGACTTAGCATCGTGTCTCATCGTCTTTCATCACATTTGATTCATCCACCCAGAGGACATCGGGACTATAAAACAAGCTGCTGCTATCGCTAAAAAGATCCCAAACAAATTGGAGTCGGTCCTTAACGCTCAGCGTGGATTTTTCCCAAAGCGCTCATCTTCAGTAAACTTAATTGCCGCAGCACTCCAGTAATTAACAGCTAACGCCTCGTCCGTCGGCGCGTGCGTGTTTGTCGTCAGTGACAACTTCGCGGGCCGTCTGCCTGAAACTCCTGCCTCCAGCCCGTTCATGCGCGCTGCGTCCACATGACGGAGGGAACAGCCCGACCAGCTTGTGAGCCGAGGCAGAAACACAGGGCTGACAGAGCTGCTGGCGGCGGGACGGTCACACACACACACACACACACACACACACACACACACACACACGGATGGGGTTGAAGGTTTGGCCGGGGCTAATCTCTCCAGCTCACGAGGCCGCAGAGAAGCCCGGCGGCTGCACCGGACCAAATTTCAAGTAGCCTGGGCCATAACGGCCCAACAAATGAGCCTCATGCAAGTCGAGCGTGGCCAGAGGCAGGCGTGCAAAAGAGCGGAATCCCTTTCTGCTCATTTCACACGAGAGGCTGAAAAACGCTTTCTAAGCACTCCACGGGAAAATGACTTCTTAAAACCTCGGGACTGCGTAAAAGTTCTTTCGGACTAGACTCCCACATTTCACGGCTAAATCCGAAACTGAGGAATTGTATGTTTGCCGCAATAAATTCTAAACCCTTAGCTTTTTATCAACTGTCTCTTACTACGGGGAAAAAACCCCAACAAAACACGGACAAAGCTTTAAAAAAATGATCATTCTTTGTGTACGAGATTAAAAAATAATCATCTCCAGGCTGCAGACAGATAGTGACTTTTTTTTTTAAGATATCGTCACAGAGTGCTGTCTGCACAGTCCCCTCTGAGCCCCACAACAAAGACAGGAATTTATGGGTCGAGGCTGAGACCTGCTGCTGAAGATGAAACGCTCAGGCTGCAGAGAGAGGAAATCCGCTCCCGTTCTCTTTGTCTATGCGTGCGTGCGCGCGTGGCGAGTGCGTTTGACTGACGCCTGTCCCAGCGCGACCTCTCATCTCTTGTACAGGTGAGTGTCGATAGAACTCGGTGCACTGGAGCATTGCACCTGCGAGAATATACCGAGGAAAAAAAAAAAAAGGCGTATACAGCGTGACAGACGGGCAGCGCTGTATACCCTGTGAGAGAAAGAGAGGGGGAAGGGGGCGAGGCAAATGCATTAAAAATGGATCAGTGCCTTTATGTCCTTTGTGCTGCTCTGTGTGATGTGGTAGCTCTGGGGTTACCGTCACTTTGGCAGGTACAGTGAAAGATGCGAGTTTCGGGGGGGGGGGGACTTGGGCGACCCGCTTGAGGGCAAAGTCGACCCGGGGTCTGAGCCTGACATTTCTGAACGGCGGCTGGAGGTTCTCGCGGTGGGGAAGGTGCGCTTGCCCCGCACTGCGGCACATAAAGTGAGGTCACGCTTTTCGTTCAAAAGACCCAAAGAATACCACGCGAGGCACTCGGCCTTGATCGCCGCAGCGACGGCGCACACACACACCGCCGCCGGAATCCATCCATTGACCGTCGGAGCGGTCAAAAGTGAATAGTTGCACCTTGCATATGGCGAGACCTTGGGACTTAAACGTCACGGCCTGGAGGCGGGTGGGCAGGTGCGTTAATGTATTAGCTTTCCGGGTCTACTCTCAGGGGGGGGACTGCTGAGCAGGTGTCCCGTTAATAACTCGTAATTGTTCTGGGAGCACACTCGGAACAATGGACCCTGACGTGGAACGCTCAGTAAACAAATTCCTGTCGCTGAGGAGTGGCAGCTGTTTCGTATGAGGAGGGTGGCGGGGGGGGGGGCACGTCAGCTGACCAGGTGCACACACAACCCAACCTCTTCTAGACCAGGAGAGAGAAGAGAGACGGAGAAAGTGTGAGGCTTTTCTTTGTGTTTTTTTTCTTTTTTTACAGACACCAAAATAGACAGAGAAAGCGTGTGAGGTTTGAAGACAGTGTGAAAAGATAGAGAAACAGCGCCGTCACAGTCCAAACAGCGGCCCCTGGGAGCTTCCTGTGAAATCAGAAAGAGCGAATGTGACAACAGTTGGTGCGACAAGAGGCTGGTGTCCGCTGCAGCGTTCCCCTCCGCGCTCCCTCCGAGTGACGGGCGCCCGCCCTCGGTCGCGGGCCACGGCGTGGGGGAACAGCTTGGGTACATTTCATCCTGCCGTCAGCAGCTCTACGCCATGCTCTACAGAAATGCATGCAGCACTGACAGTCCGGACGATCCAGGAGGATGGATTTGTGGAGGCCATCAAGCACATCAACACAGCCTGGACGTTTAGCTGACAGAGCCATCTCCTGGGTCCCAAAAAACCACCCTGTGATGCCACCATGCGCAGAGAGGGGGCGCCACCACCAGCTACTTTCTGTGTGAGTCACAGGCAATAGAGCAGTGCATGCTGGGAAAAAGGGCCGGCGCGCCAAAGCAAGTGGAAAGCTGGAGGTGACGTTTCGGAGAGGATATGAGGAGAGAGGTGTGTCTGAAGAGCAAGACAGAGGGAGTGCAGGGGAACAGCTCTGCTACGGTTTGGCGCAAAGACTCATTTTAGCTGCTCTTCGCATCTCAGCTTTGCAAGCCTCCGCGTTCTTCTCGGAACCCAAGTGGAAACGCGCGGGAACTTCACTTTTGGGGGACCGACTGGTCCGTAATATGCTGCGGGGCTGCGGCGTTTAGCATTCCCCGCAGGGGTAAAGTGGAGCCTTCACTTTTAATAATTCAGCAGAGAAGGCGCGGCACGCAGCTGCCACCGAGAAGCTTGTACAAAGGGCACGAGGGAGGTGAGGGAGCACAAACACGCCGCCCAATAACAATAGAGAGTTTGCATTTGTGATATAAGCACGCGCACACAACGGAGTGCGTGTCAGCTTCAGTTTCTGACACTCCCCGTCGTGATAAGGTGAACAGGCTGGAGGGAGCCCTTTGCTGGGCTCGGCTTATCTTTCGTCTTAACTTGACAGACAGAGGCGTTCAGGCTAACGTGAAGGCCAAATCATCGAGTAAATAAACGCTTATAGGTCAAGGCTAAGCTACCGACGCGCGCCGACGTACCTCGCAACATTTTAATTGGAATTGTTTAAGCGGCTTCTCCACGCCCACGCCCGCTGGAAACATTTTGGAGTAAGCGAATGGTCAAATGAACAAACTCCTACACATTTACGGAGGCGATTTTAGTGACTACGCTGTTTGTAATTAAATGATAAGGCAGAGGTGGAGAACGCCACAACAACTATCAGACTGGCATTTTCTTCCAACAAATTTGTTATTTTTCCATATGAGGATCTCATATGAATATGGATATGTAGTATATAGATATAATATAGTATATATAATTTATGGCCACTTACAAACTGCAGCAGGAGGAGCTCTATTCAGATCATTAACCACTAACAATGAGACATATTTAACCCCTAGTTAGCAACATAAACACTGTTTTCTGCAGCTTGATGCGGTTAAAGTGACGACCAGCCAATCAGAAGCAAGCGCTCCTCCTGGCCACGATATAATCTGCTTATTACGCATTTAAAATACGGCGGCGGTGCTTTCCATCCTCATACACTTTGACTTCCCCTCTCTGGCTCTGTTCAAAGCCCGCAGCACATGATGTAAATTCAACATTTTATTACCAGTCCAATGATAACTGATGTCTCTGGTGTCATGCCTGACGAAAGCTGAGATGTGATAAATACGGGCAAACTCCCTCGCTGTTCCCCTGGACTAACAATGGAGAATAGCTGTCTCCTCCATACTACTACAGAGAAGTGAGACACGGAGCAAGAAACAGGAAGGGAAGAAGATAGAAAGACTTAAGAGGGAAAAAAAGTGTGAAGGAGAGGGGAGGGAGAACGTAGTGACTACAAAGTGCAGTTTGTTTGTTTTCGTTTTTTTCATTCAGGTGCACACATGCTGCTCGGCACACACCCCATACCTGCCAGAAGTCCTGCAGAGAGGGAGGGGCAGAACGGGGAGGCGATGAGGAGGGAGGTGGAGGGGGAGGGGGAGAAAGAAGAGGACGAAGAGGAGGTTCGGGGAGTTTGTGGGCCGAGAATGGGGGATCAATAGATGGAATGATTAGGGGAGGAGAGAAAGTGGGGATTTCGGGAGACGGAGAGGGGGGGGGCAGTTGGCGATGATGGTTATTCACGTGGCAGGGAAGAGAGAGAAAATGGACGGATTACTTGTTATGTGAATGAGAGCGAATGGCTGATAAGAGCAGGAAACAAAAAAATATTAATCAACAGTTTAACAACGGCAACGTCAGATCACATGGACACACACATTACGACAGCTGAAAGCGTGCCCGCGCGGTCGGGCTGGGAGGAGAAACCCCCGGAGGTGGAGCGAATTAACAGCCGGGGACAGATGCGGCGAGACGCCCAGTTGAGCGAACCGAGCCATCCCGCGTGAAGGCCTTTAAAATAACTGCAGTCCCATGGGTGGGAAAATAAAAAAAAAGGGGCTGGGGGGATGGGGATGTCATGAGAGAAACTTTCCGGCGCTATTTTTAAATGAAAACATGCGAGGTGTGACACAGAGGTCTTTTAGGAGAGCGCTCGTGTTACTCGCACAATACTGTATTCCTGTCTGCCATCGACCTGAGCTTCAGTCGCAGCCCCCAACCCCCCCAGCTGAAACGCTCCCCTTGTGCTTCACCACGCCCTCCATCCACTTCTTGATTTACTCGCTACAGGCCCCGTGCCACTACACTCGCCGGGGCCATTTCATCTCGGCCTAGTTGAGCGCAGTTTTAAGTTTCATGTGAACTAGATTTCATGGCTTCCTGGCAGGAAACGCCGTTTATTCCTCTTCCAACGGCTCTGGCTAGAGGTTTCCCGTTAAGCCAACGAGGGGGCGGGCACGTGTCTCTGGGCAAAAACAAGAAAGAGTTGGACAGAGCCTGTGAGGGAGGGGAGCTCTTGGTCCGCTCCGGCCATGGCGGGAAAATCTCAGGGGACAACCAAAGCTAAATACAGTATCAGAGAAAAGCACGTGTCCACGGATTTGCCTCGCAAATGAAGGAAACACGAGGCCAGGAGATAGGAACGACATTTACATAAGCAGACAAGGGCCATAAACGTACAGTGGCCCATCTTAAAATTTACTGGATAAATGTACCGTGCCAGCTCTTCAGTCAATATGTATTTGAAATATGGGTTGAGACAAAGTTCCGGAGAATCTTCCACAAAAAGCAGAAGGCTTTGTAAAACTAAACTGTGGAAAGAACGGACAAGGGAGTAAAAGAAGAGAGTTGGTTCATCTACCTACAACACAGAGGTTGTACAGACTTACTCATCATCATCATCATCATCATCATCATATTAGCCTGTTGGGCAACGGACTTTGTAATGAGGTTAGAAACTACAATCATCGCACTTGACAATTAGCTAGCACTGAATGAACGACGATGGGTCGCGTATTTAAAATTCATGGCATGAGCAGATAAAACCCGTCATGCATTCTGGGGTTATTAAAGCCTAATTATTAAGTTCAGATGTTGACGCTTAATGTGTTCTGTATGAAAATAATACTCTCTCTATATACATATATATAAATATAAACTGAAAACTGTTCAGTGGGAAAACAAATAAGCTCTGATAATATTTTATTAGAACATTTCTGGGGAAATGCAACAGTCCTTCAGTTGGCAGTTAATTTCTTTTTTTCCATGCTCATAAAAACCCCCTGCTGCTGACCTCCATGATTGCTAATTCGACCTTCTAGCCTCTTCCCCACCACGATGCCCGCTTTCTTACCTTCCCATCATAGCGCTTCACAATGAACTGATCGAGGCCCAGATCTGAAAGAGAGACGGAGAGAGAGGGAGACGCCGTAAACAGACGCATGAAGATCACAGGCAGCTGATATAACAAATGAGAGAAGAGGCAGACTTAGAATTGCACGGCGGGGGCATCGAGATTGATGCCAAGCACGAAGCGACACGAACGGATTGGCTTGGTGTCATTGATGAACCTCTGGTAATCGCTGACACGCGCCGGAGATTAATAACGGTTATTAACGAGCCATTTCCATTTTGACGGTTCTTTGGAATACACAATCGCCGGCTTTCAGCGTCAACTCTTCTGATCATCGTCAGCTCAGGACCACGCTCTGCATCAGGGTTTATTTCTCAGCAGCACAAAGCTGGATCGACAGTATATAGTATTTATATTTTCATATAGGTTTGTTTGAAAGGAGTATCTTTAGGTTTTAACAAGTCTAAAAAAGTTCATTTTTGTGTCGTGTCTTTTAGATGCAAAAGCCAGTGATTTGTTTTCCAGCCGGATACAATTCTGCTCCCGGCAAGGAAGATATGAAATGTGACTTCCCTCCCCCCGCTGTTCACTAAGTTTAATCAAATGTGCTTCGAACACGAGTTATGAATTTTGCGTCAAAAAGACGACCACGCCTCCGAAGTAATTCAATTCAAACTAATAACCCTCGTTGAGGTTCTCGTCTGTTCAGCGATTAAGCATTTAGTGCTTCGGGAAAAAGAAAATCCCAAAGTCGTACGGGCTCTCGATATCACACGGGAAGACGGGTAACACGCCGACCTCGGAACAGATTAACAGTTAGAACGTAATCTCATTAAACCGAATGCTAATAAAGCCAACGTGCTCATTTTCGCGTGAAGGCGGCGTCATCAACGTTACAGAAAAACCTCCGCAAACGGCCTTCCAACTTCTTCTTCTACAGAGTAAATAATTCTGTAGGTTCAGGTCATTTACTATAATAAACTGGGATTCTCAATTAAGTGATGAAATGCTGATTTTATGATTACATTTCTGGATTTCAAACACAGCTTGCTTTTGCCCTCATCTGAAGCGATAAAACTGGTCGACCTCCAGCAGCTCCAACTATTCTACAATCTCTTTTGTTAAGGGCAACGACCAGGCATAAAATTCACATTTTAGCTTTACAAGTTGCTCAGGACCACCTGAGAGCCCCGTGAGTGTTGGCCCCGGTGAGGCTGGACGTCTGGACGCGGAGCTGCTCCGTGCACCGCATCCCTCTGAGGATCCAGCCTCTGAACCGGGAAGCCATTGTTTCTCTATCTGTTGTTTCTCTGTATCTCCGAAACTCGACGACTCCAAAATAAAAACAATCTTTCGCCTTTCTTATCGGGCCCCGTGGGTTACTCCTCATCTATTGGCCAGAAAATCTGCTAAGCATTAAAACAACAAAAGCAACAGAGTCTGTTACTTTTTAAATTGAACAGGGAGGCTGGTTGACCTCACTTGGGCTGGAGGCTTTAGAGGGGGGAAAAAAGCTGCCTGTGAGCTGCGGCTACTCTTTGCTGAACCTTTGGTTCTGAAGGGGAAAAAAAACGGATGAAGAAATGAAGAGCTCGGGACTAGTGAGAAGAGAGGTACTGGGTCTGAGAATGGAAGGCCGGCGGGGGCCAAGCCCGGAGCGCGGGGAACAGTTGGGAGCGCTGAGGTGAGCGAGAAAGGCCGCGCAGGCGTGACAAGTCCAGCTAAGTCCTTATCGCGCGCTAACCTGCTTCCATGGACGACGGGACGGTGACTGATACAAGAGCGGAGCTGAAGCACGTCGATGCCAAGTTAAGCTCCCCGACATCCCAACCCTCCCGTGGCCGACGACCAAATATGTCTCGCTGGCTCCGCGTGCGATGCCTGAGATCTGCTCTGGTTGGAACCTGTTAATTGATGCACCAACTGCTGTGTCGCGAAGCACCCGACTCAGCGTGATCGGACAGCCTTGTCGCCTCCCCTACCCTGGGGGAGGTGTCAGTGAGTGGGATCGTTATACCATGAAGTGTCGTAAGTCCTGCGCTGTCGAGCTTGTGCGTGAAAGTGGGCTGCGCCGGGTAACGCTCCACCAGCAGAGCTACGATCTGAGCGGCCGATGACTGAAAATATCTCGCCCGGGGCGCCGAGGACCATAAATTATCTGAGCAAGTTCTGGAAGCTCATAGAGAGGAATGGGTCGATGCCCCCGCGGGTGTTGAGAGGTCACCGATGAAAGGCCGAGCAAAGGCGGGAGGAAGAAAGAGACGGGAACTCACTCTCAGGCTGCTTCTCATTGGGCGTGATGGAGCGAATGAAGTCCTGCGGCGTCATGTAAACCTCAGCGTCTCCGTGCTCGCCGATGACCTTCAGCGTGGCAAAGTAGCGGAAGATCTTGTCTGGAGTGGAGTAGGCCCTTATCCTGTTCTCATACTCCATCACCTGCCGACCACACAGGACGCACAACTGATGACAAAGAACTTGGGCCTCGTTAGGCAAGAGCGCCGCCGCCTTAACAGCGGGATCAAAGAGGCGGCCATATTTCAATACCGCGAGCAGCAAAGTAAATAATCTGAGGGAGGGTTAAGAGAGTGCGGGGTGAAGGAGTGACCCGCATGAAGAAGCAGGCGGTGGTAGGAAAACAAGTTGTCAGTCCTGACGGGGAGGTATATTAACCTCCTGACTCCGGCTGCCGCGTAATCAAAACAGGAAATAAAGTGTCAGGAGCGGTCTGAATGACAGGATAACATGACGGGGCTCAGGCGCGGACCTATCACAGCGACACAAAGCTGCGAACGCAAATGCAAAAAAAAAAAAAAACCTCACTTCACGCATGAGCGACGTCGGTGTTTGCTTTAACGGCGCCTAACACTTTTCAGGGGAAAGTTTCGAACAGATGCAGCGTAATTGGGGAGCTGTCAGGGAAGTGTCTGTTTTTCGGGAGCCGGGCTCAGCCACGGTCGGCGCGGGCGGTTACTTAATGCGACACTGAATGGCTGCGTACGCCACGCCGCCCCCCCCCCCGATGGCGCTAAGTCCACCGCAATTTGATAACATAAAGGCGTTCATTGACTTTGATCAAACTAGATTCTCTCCTGGAGTCTGCAGATGATGATTAAGTGCTTCGGTTTGGGTTCCTCCTCTTTAGCCGAGCTCGCTGGTCTTTAGGGAAATCACCGGGAGCGCGCCCGTGCACGTGCACGTGCCCCCCCCCCCAGAAGAAAGCAAGCATCAGTGTATGGATGAGAAGTTATAGGACGCTCATGCGGAAATGCCGGGCGAGCGTGACGGATCGGAAAGCCCGGGACGCGCCGTCATCTCCCTCCAGCTCTCATCTCAGATTTACAGACTACTGAACTCAGCATCAACCCACGCCGACGGAGACTTCGCTCGGTTCTTTTTGAGCATTCAGCCTTTTATGCCCTCTCCTTCCATCGCTATAACTGCACACACACACACACGGCTGGGGGAGCGCTCAGTTCATAAGTAAGGAGGGGAAAGCGCTGAATTTTAAAGGCACATTATAAAGTGAAAATTCCCTCCTGCTGCATAATTTTCACGCTGGGTTTCATATTAAAAAAAAAAAAAAATCTCACCTTTGAGGAAAATGATAATAATAATAAAAAACATATGGAGGGACCAGAAAATACATATTCTAAACACATCTTCATGTTTAAGTACTTCCCAGCACACATAGCGTAAACTTCCATACCTACTTTTACGCTAGCGAACACCGCGACGCTGTGATTCGTTGAAGAGGTTTGCTCGCTTGCCGTCGACATGCTTTGAACAGAGCGCGGCTGCTGCAGGGTGACCGCGCGGTTTGTGCACCTGTGACCGTAAGTCAGACGGGCCGCTGCTTCGCGCTGTTTGCAAGAGGAAAACGTCCGTGCTCCTTCCTGGTCCATGCCGTCACAAACAGTTCATACCTGGCGTCACATCCAGGACTCTTCTTCTGCTGCGTAATTAGCAATATAATCTTAGGGGCGGAGCGCTGATTACCCTTGTGTCTCTCTGTAAAATATTCTGGCGCTGGCGTTTGCATATAGGCCATTGATCGGGAACACCACTCTGGAGGGAATTAAATAGGGGAACGTCTGTGAATGTTTATTGGTTATTGATTACCTTGCGGTCGCGGAATCCAGAGCGTGGTTTCTTTTTTTTCCCCTCGCCGCCGTCGTCCTTCGCCTCTTTGTCTCCGCCGCTCGCCTCCACCGATTTCTCTGACTCCGCCTCGGAGTCCGTGTCCCTCGCAAAATCCGCCTCCTCCCCTCCCGGCTGCTCGGAGTGGCGAACGGAGGGCCCCGCGTCGGCGTGCGCTCTTTGTTTCCGCAAAGGGAGAGGAAAAAAAGGAAAAGATTAACGCTCGGAGAACGGCGCCGTGCTGTCTGGAAGGTTAAGCGCGGCCACCTTTCTTTCTGCTTCGCTCTGGTGCCGAGTAGAAGAGTGGGAGTACTGAGCTGACTATGGTTTGTATAGAAACGCACAGACGGGGAATGACGGAGATCATCCGCTGCAGTGTGTGTCGCTCGCCTGTGGGATGCAGGGTGGGTTTTACCGTGGCGGACTCTCCGCTTGACTGTTTCTGACGGAATTGAAAACTGGAATAATAATAATAAATAGCCGGGTCCTGCTGGAGCAGGCTGAATAATTCAGTTTAATGAGACACGGGGAGAATGAAGCCTGGGGTGAGGGCCCGGAACAGTCGCGTCCCATCAGTCTCAAATGCCCTAAGGCGCCATCCATCACGCCGCCTACTGCAGCAGTCATTGTGTGTCCCCGTAGAGCTCTCGCGTCAACACTCCCTTTACCGCTTTGCCTTAACTAAACACCAGCCTGCTTAGTAATGGACGGCCATAAAAACATTGCGACACCCCTGGGGTTGGTGGCTTCAGCAGAAATGCAGGTAGGAAACGTCACAGGGTGGTTTCCCTCAACAGTTCGTGTCGGGGGGAAATCGAAACCTGGCACAAGCTCGGGAGTCGACCGGGCCGCCGAGTACTGCGAGGCCAGCAGATCCCGGGTTTCGCCGCCTGGTCATTTAACGTGGAACACAACAGAGAGGAGGTATAAACACGTCAGAGCACCCGGGTGTAGTCGTGGGCCGAGACCTACCTTTTCCAGAGCAGCCCGGCGCTCGCTGACGCCCCGGTGACCCCGGCCAAGGGCTGCGAGCATCAGCCTCCTCCGGTCGGACCCTCGCGCTGCTCCGCCGTGGTAGGCCGGGACAGCTGCGCCAGCCCCACCGAGACTGCGGACAGCGCCCGCAAGCGGAACATCCTGCGCCGAGAGAAGGGTAAAGGTGTGGCGGAATGTAGAGATGACGCCCTTTGTTGCAACGTTAAAGAAAGACCCGAGTCGGCCTCTGAAACCGGATCCACAACGAAACTGAATGGAGGGAATCCGGTGCAAACCGGGTTGGTGTGTTTTGTGTAATCCCGTAAAATCATAACCTCCTTGGCAGAGGTAATAATGCCAAGTCTCAGATTTAATTTGAGTAGGTTAACGTTAATTTGATAAAATTTCAGCACACTGTGATCAAAGTTTAAAGGTTCAAAAGTAATTGGACAGACGACTCATGGAGTTAAACAAAATCACCGTAGTCAATATTTTGTGTTACGTCCTTTGCAGCAGCCAATGACTTTGTGTCTGTCTTTGACGCAAGGACATCTGCAGACACGTTGTATCTTCCCCGCGACGCTCTCCCAGATCTTCACGGCAGCCTCCTTCAGCTCTTCGGGCGCATCGCGGCGTCTCTGCCTTTAGTCCGGTCTGCACACTGCTCGACCATACCGCTCCACCTCCTCACCTTGAGGAGCTGCGACGCGTTTGACCGAATCCGAGGACACGGAACGCTCCCGCGTGCCTCCGTATTCATCATGCCGCTTCCGTCAACGATCAAATCATCAATAAACGCCATCGTGCCAGTTCCACTGGCAGCCATAACAGAACCACCGCCACGTTGGACAGATGAGGTGGTGGCTTTGGGTCGTGAGCTGCTCCGTTTTTTCCTCTAAAGTTTCCTGTTCCCGTCATTTGGATACAAGGTTGAGTTTCCTCTTATCGGCCCAGAGAACTTTGTTCTGGAACTCGACCGGTTTCTTTTCCCTTCTACCGCTGAAGTTTATCAAGGGTTTTCATCTCATGGCGAATCCTGTGGGGTTCTGGTCATGAAGATCTTCTGCTGATTGTTGAAAAGGAAACACGTCCGCCTACATCCTGCAGAGCATTCCTGTCTTGTTGTTGTGCAGTCGGGAGGAGGTTTTTTTTTTCTCCTTCCCTGCGCAAACAGTTTTCAGGACAATCACAAGACGTGTCCTGTTCAGGCTGAGAGGTCATACCACTTCAGGACAGTTCTCCAGTGTTTTGCTGGAATCCACGCGGCCGGTGATTTTGGCAAACCAGCTACCTTCAGACAGACGCTCAATATCATAGCCTCATTGCTCTCTTCTTGACTTGCGTGGTGGCCTCCTCGCTCCACGTGGCGACAGACGTCTCCGCCGACAGCTAAGAGGCGAATCTCAACTCTGAGGCCTGTGTGAGCCTTTCTGTGCAGAAACTTGGGGCCTGCGTCTCCCACACAGTTCTTTCAATATTGATGTAAACCTACTAAACTAAAGCTGAGACTTGGCACTTAAATGCATCCGTTAGACTTCAGATTGAATGTGCCTGAGCACAGAGCACGAAGAGTAAGAAATAGATGGGAAAAACACTTAAGGCCGAGAATGTCTACCTCTTCTCAAGGTATCTGTGTGCCCACACAGAACTGTCGCTTACGTCTCCAGTCACAAACGGCCGGAGAGTTAGGTAAGGATTTGGAGAATTTGACCAAAAACTAATTAACACTTATCTCAAAAGGAAAAGCCGAGAAGAACGGCCGTTCTCTCCTGGGATCGGCCTTCGCACGGCATCGCGGGCCAAACCGTACCTTCCGACAGTCGACGCACGAGTGTCCTGGAATCCTCGCGCCCACCTCGATTAATAAACAAGGGGAAGCGCGGATAAAACTAATTGCCACCAGCGCGGCTAAGCTCCAGAACTTCATTTTCAAATCAGAGTTGCCTAATTCGTCCGCTTCACCGAAAGACAATTAAGTGACGGGGCTGCCGGTGTGTATCTGTAGCTCCCTTTTGGTGCGCTTTTCCAGGTACGGGACGGAGTTCGTCCCTCCGAGGCCCAAAGCCGCCGCCTGTCCATATCAGACGCTGACTGTCAAACTGATTCAGCAGAGCACGCGTGCACAGACGTTTCTGTGGAGCTGGAGACAGCTTGATCTTCGAACGCTGGTGCCACAGACACTAAAGACGCTGCAAAGACTAAAAAAAAAAAAAAACCTTAAAGCAACAGGACAACCCGACTGACATTTTCTGGTACAGACGATCAGAATCAAACGAGATGACCCATATTTGCACGAAACAAAATAAAGAATGAGGCCGTACCTCCTGAATAATTTCTCAATTGGTGCCCTGAGAGAATATTTGGATGCCTGTAGGAGATCTGCTTTAAACACGCTTAGATGTTTTGTGTTCAACTCAAGAGCACCCCCCCCCATCGCTGACTCCCAACAAAAACCCTGACACAGATACACAGACTCTTATGCCAGACAAGCCTAAATTATACACAAGAGGGACAAACACAAAACACTGATTTGTTTTCCTTGATCTCTGCGACTACAATCTGCAAACTGACGACCACCCATTTTGGCTCCTGTAATTAATGTCTACCTGGGCCTTTGAAATATGTTTACTGAGTTGAAATTAATCATTTTCAAAGTGAGAATTACCCGCAATCTGTAAAATTCCCAGCTGGGGGCCCGGGAGCCTGCACAGAAAATGTGTTTACAGCTGAAGCATACAAATGCTCTCTTGCTATTAACAAACAAAAAGATAAATGTTAGTTCATGTCCAAAAGTGATAGATCGCCGAGTCCCGCAAAGCATATTTCAACTCCTAAACCAAGGCCCAGCAAAGTGGGACTTTATTTTAAATACAGTGACACCCTCCTGGTAGTATACGGCATGCAACCTTGTTTAGTGAATGGATGTCTCGGGTTGTCTCCATGAGCCAAGTGTTTTAAGATTATTTTGCTTCTTTTAAAAGCGCTCACTCTTAAATCTAGTGATGGGGTCCACTGGAACCAGGAACCGCCCTGGTAAATCAATATCACTCTTGATCCTCAACACTCTCCACCACCCGACACACTGACATGTACTGTACTTCCGCTGCATGAACACTCCTTGGCGCTCGGACGATTCCCGTCCTGAACAAGAAATGGGGGGATGCCGTATGAACAGCCCGGGGCACCAAAAATGTTGTTTCATGTCTTAGGTTGAGACTAATGATGCAACTTTGCAGTACCGCTGTTGCTCTGGGATGTTTTCTGCCTCTGGGCAGTAAATATGAAGAGAGATGGGGGAAGACTATCAGGAGTATCAGGAGCATGCATGAAGGAAAGTTGACCTCCTGTCTCCTGACAACAGCAGTCACCAACTTCAAAACTCACAGACATGGCATAGATCTAAGCAGCTCTGTAACTGTCCTCCACATAGGACAGTTATCTGAGGGGTCGACTCATTAATCAAAGTTGGGAGGAAAAAAGGCGCATGTCAAAACTCAATGTTCAATGACGCTTTATCGCACTGGACGAACGACCATCGGGCAGTAATACTCCTACAAACACAAGCCAAGCGTACGTGCTGTTTTTGTGGATGATGATATTACTACTCGGTCCCCACCAAGTACAAAGGGTGGGGGGAAAAGATCATCGTCGTTTTGTTTGGTACGTCAGAGCGTTAACGTGAACAGCCAAACTTTTCCTGGAGATGCACGAGCCCACCTCCAATGTTTTGTTTTTAGCCCCGAGTTAAGCTCGCTGACATCCTCCTGCGCCGTTATAACGTTTGCCGTCACCTGTCTGCTAACCAGCAACAGCTTACGTGTTTTCAACGTAAGTCCTTCGTTCGTTTCAGTTGTTGCTGTTAACGTGACATGCTTAACTGTCGAGTCCAGCAGCCTGGAAATTGCCTCGCAGGGCAGCTAACGCTCGCTAGCTGGCCAGCTAGCAAGCTAACGGGATAAATATCTACCGTTAGCTCCGCGGGGAGCTGCTGCCGGCTGTGTCGGTTACACGCGGCTTGGTTGGAAAGCTGTTAGCAAAGAAGCGGCGCGGATACTCACGTTGGTGACACAAACAAGCACACACACGCGCGCGGCAGTCAGTCCTTAAACGAACACGTCTTCAGCGTCTCGGAAGCGCGTCTCTACCTCTTCTTCCTGCAGGGACGGGGGGCGCGGCGCAAAACAGCAGTTCCGCGTTCCGCCAACCGTGGGGCGGGGCAACGGCTCCGCACCCCGCCCCATGCGGCGCGGGCGGGCGGGCGGGCACTCCTCCCTCCGCTGCCGGAGGAGAGAGTTCCTGTGTAAAAATCAAACGGCCTGGCGTTTCACGTGAACTCATCGATTAGAAGACATGGCAGGCTCCCGTCCGGCACACTCTCCCTATTTAATCGGCGTTCAGTCGGTAATCGTCAAATCAAGAGGCAAAACAGCTCTCAATATGAAGGGAATTACTTCCAACGCTGCATTGTTCCTCGAAATGGTATGAAGGACTAAAAACTGAAGTACTAATGAAAAAGGTGGAAAAACCGGACTCACACAAACTCCTGCAAGTCAAAGATGGTGATGAGGGGAGCTTATTTTATCACCAAATGCCACAGTATTTGTTTAGTATTTTTCCGATCAAACATTATTTGCATATCAAACAGGATAAGTATGATTACAACCTGATTGGATAGGAAAGGTGCACATATAAAATATTAAGCATCTCATTATTTTTTGGAATATATCCACCTTGAATACAGCTTTGGCAATTATTTGTCTTGGTTTTAAAAAAAAACTCATTTCAATAACATAACTGAATTGAACTGGGAAGTAGGGAGTCTCTGTCAGTCATGCATGCACTTGACAGAGTTGCAGCATGGAAAGCTATCAGAAATAAATGACTTGCCTCTTCGCAGTGTGCCAGTTATAATTGTCGCCCTGAATACTTATTCGCTGGACTGACTGCATAATGTGAAAGGAAAGCTGGGGCACTGCTGAGCTGGTTGGGGACGTGTCGGAGATGACTGCAGGTTGCGGGTGCTTGTCACGTCCAATGAAAGCACAGGTCAGATTTCTGCTTGATGTGTCCGCACATCAATGTTAATGAGGTTATGTATAAACTGAAGGGAGACTGTTAGACAACACGACACAGCAGGGACTGTGGAGTCCAAACGCCAGTTGGGTCTTTTAAGTAGTGTAGAATAGCAGAAGTGTTTCATCTCCCCTCTGTAGACATCATGACAGCATCATCAACTTGGAGATTTTTTCATCATCAATTCTTACATCACATATTAGTTCATATCCATATTTATATTCCCCAACTTACACAGCTCAACAAAATTCCTCTGCGTAAAGGGGGAAACCTCTCTAATAGATGTGACCTCATTTTCATTAAGTGCGACTGACAAGAAGCGTTTTGTGAAGTTGCATTCTCATTGGTCAGACCCATAATAATGTTTACCTTTGCCCGGAAAGAAATCTTGTATATGTCTGCAGTCAGGCCAATCAATCTACCTCTCTAAAGCCTAAAAAGCAGGATGAGTCATGTTTGTCTCTTGTTGTGTCTGGGGCTCCAGTGAGTATTGTACAGCACACTGCTTTGCATGCTGCTTACAGTATTGCAACACAATGGTTTCAGTGTCTTTCCACATAGACTAACTTGCGTTGAGCTACAGAATGTGAATACACCATCCCTGGGTCACACTGCTATATATATATATATATATATAGGCAAATATGATTTAATGTAGTTGTAATTGAGGCCCTGTCCTAACAAGGGGGAGCAGACCCCAAGCATTCTGTCAGTATATTGATTAATCAATAGGTCTATTAGAATAACAAATGGAACAGTTGTCACAAAGGTCAGAGGCCAGTTCTCTGTGACTGTTTTCTGTTGTTTGATGTTTTATAGCTGATTAATGCACTGCAGCTAACACACAGTTACTGTTTTCAGTAAAGTGAAGTTCATTAAAGTTAAGGTATTTCTCTTCACACAAGAGCACTTTAATATCAGGTACACAAACTGCAACTAATATCTCCGCAATCCTCTCTATTACATTATTATCTAAACTAATCTCTTTTCCCACCATCCATTGTTAAAGCATTTTTAATACCGCTCACCCCCGCTCTTCTCTCTTCCTCTCTTTTTTAATAAGGAATGCTACGTAGCTATGCCTGCAGCCCTAACAGTGCAGGGTTCATTAATCCAAGTAATTTATCACACAAACTCCTCAATATGCAATCACAGAATATTGAAATTTCATGTTGAATCTAAATAACCCATAGTAACATCAGCATGGGCTAGGTGTCCAGAACTGCTTTGCGAAACGCTCTCATTCAAAGACACACAACATGCATGTGACACATTCAAATCTCATGCAAAATACACATACAGTATAAGTAGTCTGGATTAGTGTGAAATCAATAGCTGCTAAAAAGCTCATCACTAGAGGGTTTTTAAACCTGTAACTGTGTCTGAAGGGTCTGGTCATGGTGTAGGGTTCAGTGTCCTGGCCCCCTAGATGTTAGGCCTGGAGGATCAGCTGACAGTCATATGCTGTGAACCTTAAAACACACCATACTTCTTGTTCCTACTCAGGGTTCCACTGTCCAACTGCAGCACTTCCCATTACTCTGGCTTAACTTGTGTTGTAAGGTAAGGCATGCAAGTTTCCTGTTTACCTTGTAGACTTAGTGTTGCAATGTGACAGAAATGCATACAATGGCAGTGCATGCCAATTAAACCACAAACCTGTTATTGTGGCAGTGCGAGGGTGGAGCAGGAGATAAGACAGGCCTGCAGAGGTGCCTCCTCAGCCCAAATGTTTTCAGTGCATAACAACAGTGTTGCTAATGTTGTGACCTGTGTTTGATTTACTAAGACGCCACCTCCCTCTTGAGTGCCACATTTGAAATACACAAAATACATGCGCTGGGAGGGGTTGGCTTTACAAGAGCAGTTTCATTGCACACAAGTCGAGTCCCAGCTGAATGGTTTTGTAGACTGAAGACTATGGTGAAACTTGATCGGCTAGTTGTGCTGAACTATAATTGTGAAAGGTGGTTCAGGTGACAGCCCACATACAAAAGCAGGCTCTGGTTACAGCGGTCATATCGCTGTGTTCCTGTGAAAGAGTATGAGAAGAAAGGCAGCATGCACTGCCTAATTAGGTGTGTGTTTATGTTATGCAGTACCTGATTGGCGGCATGATTAAACAGGAGTTACACACCCATGCGTGCTTGCTTCGACATAACCTTTTTGGGAGTGGATTTTCACTGCCGCTGGGACACAGTTCAGTCACGCACAGACGTGCAGGCACACACACGCATACTATGTCCGCACACAAACAGGCATGCATACACACCTCTTTTTGTATTCTGCTCAATTCATCCATCTCTGACCTTGAGATATGGCTGCAGAGAGTTTTAATAGCTGTTCTGTCACTCTTACAGATTTTTTTTTGGGGGAGGGTTTTCTTTTACAGTTGGCAGACAACTGTGAGAAAGATCAGCGTCAGCATAGATTATACTTGAATTGCATTAAGCTTCATTTTTCCTTGAGGTCTGATATCCATGTACAAGCGTCGATAAAAGTATTGGTAAATACCTTTCATGTAGCTTCTTTTAATGAACTGATTACACTGACTGGTTGATTTCATTTTACCATAGCTTCCTCTCGTTATACTGTTCAAAAACCACGGGCAAATGCATATTATCATAGTACAGTTACAGTACCAGTGTAAAGGTTTATATTAGCCAGTGCTTGGTAGCATTTGGCATCAAGCAAAGATTCTTTTTGTGGCTCAATGCAGCCTCAAGGCCTTGAGTAGGTACTTGTCCATGGCTGGGAATTTGCATTTAAATTGCATTGCCCCCACAGCCGGATGCACAGCACCTGAAGTAGTACAGGAGGCACTGGGATGAGTTCTGGCGAAATGACACATTACCACTGTATTTCACAAACAAACAGAAGACAAGCACATGCTCCAAAAACAAAACAACCAAAATCTCTGTTTTCGTCTTATCCCATGTCTTGTTTATCCATTTCTTATGCTCTACTACAATGCCAGTAACAAACTGTGTTTACTCTTGTAAAATAATAATTCAAGAGTCACTACAGGTAATCTTGTTTCACCCTTGATCGGTGCGGGTGTGGCTCAGCGGTGTGAAGGTCTTGGTCAAAGATTAAGGACAGCAGGTTGCATTCCAGTGAGGGGGGGTGTGTCTCCATGACATTCATTGACCAAACAGACCCATTACCACTCCTATTAGCTGTATTTACAGTGGCTGAGTGATTCTGGAGAAAACGGCCTCATACTTGACTGCTTGCCCTTACGTTCTGCGATTCGGGGACAGGAGCTCTGAAATGCATTAAAATGCTTGTACATTAGGAAGGAGCCCATGCCATTTAAAAGTCATTGGAGATCCGTTCAATTAGATTTGATCCCTGTAGGTCTCTCTATTGGGACATGGTCACAGGAGTGACTGAAGGACAAGCTAATATTAGATACTGTTATAGAGGAGTAGATGGTGTGGCAATGACAGCAAGGCGGCCAAGATGTAGCCTGACAGAGAAAAAAAGTTGTATTTTGTCTTGCGAGATGAGCAGAAATTTTTGAAGCAAAGTCAGCACTACACGTGTGTGCCAAGTGTTGCTGTGGTAATTCCTGAGCAGATCATACCTGCACCTATGATAATCTTTTTTTTTTTTTTTAATTTTAGGAACAGCAAAATAAACAAAAACTAAAAAGAGGAGAAACTACACACCTCTGACTCCACTCATTATATTGGCAATAAATTTAAACCAATGTTTTTTTTTCATCACACATGATCTGTTTATTTTCATTTAAATTAAATTTTCACTGGGGAGTAAGTTGGGAATAAGAGCTGCTTGTATTGATGTAAGGTACCCGATGCTGAGGAATCTCATGTCGTATCACTGTAATAGTGCACACCTGCGCAGTACATTACATTACACACGCTGCACACTTTTTAATTTTTTAAAATTTATCTTGCAGTATTTTTCACCTGAGATCATGCCATTACACTTTGAAATGCAGCCCCTTTTGAGAAACGCTGTCCTATCGAAAACACTGGCTGCCACATTTGCCACTCTTTTGTGACCTTCAGTAGTATAGTAGCCGTGTGACTGATGTTTGGGATAAACGCAGTCTTTGCATATGTTTTGTGTCAAATTAGCCAGCACAGAGGTGTGTGGGTTTGTTTTTTGTTTTTTTTTAAACCGTACCCACTGGTGCAACAACTGGGCATGTGTGTGAAGCCGTAGTCCAGCCCCCCCCCGCCCCTCCCTCTTTCCCTTCGGTGCGTCTCGGTCAGCCCGCAGCAGTCTCCTTTCCGGCGAGATTTCACTACAGAGATGGCTGCGAAAGTGTGCAGATCGGTACTCCTGTTGTCCCGGAGCAGCGGAGCGGTGGCCGGCAGCCTCCCCGCACTTGTTGTCTCTTCACAGCGACATCATCAGCACATAAGACCGGTAAGTCCCAGGACGTGTGCGTCCGTGTGTGGAAGTCTGTGTGTGTTGGCACCGTGGAGAGGCGTGTAGGACCGGGCAGGCGGGCTTGGACCAGGAGGGAAAGCGGCGGCTGGGCTGGCTAAGGAAGTAAAGCTAACCAGCCTCAGGATTTTTTTTTTTTTTTTTCGCTCACCTCTCTTTTTTTTTCTTTGCGGTTTGCGCTTGACGGAGAGGTGAGCCACGAGATGAGTCACGATATATATCCCGACCCGGTATCGTGTCAATCCACAGTGGGACGTGGAGTATTGACAGAGCCAATGCAGTTTTTTTTTATTTGGAGCGCTTGCTCAAGCCCATCAACACCCCACTGGCGCTGCCCCGCCGTTTACTGTAACTAGCCTCCAGACACTCTGCTTCCACGTACTGCTTCATATCTCATGTTGTCCCCCCCGACCCCCCCCGCGCCCCTCAACTTTGCAGGCATATTAGTATTTCCGACCGGAGCTTTTCAGATTGCTGTGTGCGGATTTGAATGCGATCCCGCGGTACGGGTGTTGGATTATTTGTGCAGTAGATGTTGGGGGTGCGATGTTTACCGACGGCCGGAGACGGGGGGTCTTATTTTTGATTTATTTATTTTTTTGCAGCTGCAATAAGGATGTTTGGTATGAGCAGTTTTTTTGGAGGGGGGGGCTGCAGTTTCGAGAGGGTTTGGTTGCCAGTCAATGACCGAGTGTTCCCCTCGTCGCCCTGCTTCTATATGGTGTGTGAACTGCAGCGTGTGTGTGTGTGTGTGTGTGTGTGGTGCAGTAGCAGCAGAAAGTCAGAATAACGAATGTCTGCCCAGCAGGGCTGAAGAGGAAAACTACAGTTCTGCTTGTGTGAGAGGAAGAGAGGCACGCGCTCACTGGTTTAATGCAAGCACAGGCCAGAAATGCAACACACACACACACACACACACACACACACACAGAAAGACTTCACAGAAACATGGAAGGCCCACGCTTGGATGATGTCAGACTCCAGCCAGCCTGCTGTTTCTCCCCTCCCTGCGGGTGTTTCCCCATTCAGCTGGGAGATCCTGGGTTTTCCTGCAAGCTGATTCAGGTCCTTTACACAGCCGCTGTGGCAACAGCAGCCTTGAAATATATATATAAAAAAAAGCTCACAGTAACAGGAACTTAATAGTGTTGACAAAACCATGGGTGCTAATGCAATAGTTGCACACGTCGTGCCTCTCTCTGTGACCCACTCCCTTGGCTGAGACTCGGAGCCTTTACGGCAGCTGCCTGAGGAGGGAGGTGAAGCACAGGATGGACCTGAATACGAAAGAATGAGGAAGTCATTGCAGCCCAGGAGAGAGTGGCCCCCCTCTCCGTGGCTAGGAATACTGCTGTGGTGTTTTGTGAGGTTTTTTTTTCGCCACACAGCCCAATCCCTTATGTTTTCCTTTTCTCTACCGTCTGTTTGTCTTGTGATTTCCTTTCTCCCTTTCCTTCCCTTTCGTTGTTTTTTTTTTTTTTTCTTTTCCTTTTCTTACCCCTCCCTATCCCACGCACTTGCACACTTGCCACGGGCCTTGTGAAATCAAATGAGGCTCTCCTTCCTGTGAAACGGGGCAGTCTGGAGGTTAAGTGGCTGTCAAAATAGGAACACTTGGTCCACATCTCCATGCCGGCCCTCGGTGCTGTCGCCCGCCATCAACTATTACAGTGGAACACATTTTACCCCGGCGGAGGGGAAATGCTCTCCCCTCTCCTAAAATAAGCAGGCCTATTTAAACCTTAAGTGATTGAGCAGGGTGAGTTGTGCCTGCACAGGTAGTAGTTTTGTTTGCCTGTCATATTGTGTCTTTGTCCATGGAAGCGTTGCTGCAGCGGCTCCTAAGGTGGGCCTGTCATTGTATGACAGCCAAGACTCTATTCGTCAGTGAACGCTTCTCCGCTGCATGGGACCTCTCCGTTTTCAGACTCGTGTGTAAAGCTGCAGTGGGACACGTGCTAATGAGTTGTCATTAAGCATGGCGTGCCTGTTCGCTCGACGTGTCCCTCAAAAGGCAAAAACAAGCAATCTGGAGCCCAGTTTCCAGCCGCGAGTGGGCGAATTGCTGCTCCTACGGTGCGGCGCAGCCATGATGGGTCAAGTCCCCCGGAGATGCAAAGCAGACCGAGGGCTCGCATTTAACCTGCGACGGATTACTGTTGAGTCAGCTGTCATATAAAATGCTTCTTGAAGTGGGGCAGGAGAGTTGAGTCACTGCGAATAAAACAGTCCCTGTGAAAGGTTCATAAATTCCAGGTTGAAGTGGGGATTTCTATAGTGGGAGAGTCGATATTTCCTAATGCTGCATCAAAAATATGGGGTTTCACGGTGAGCACGGGAGTGAAAGGGAGCTCCGGCGACGTTTCGCTTGTTTATTTATTTCCATTTAAGCCGACGCGGTCATTGGAGCTGAGCAGTAGGTGGCTGTATAGTCTTTGGGGCCAGGGGGGGTCAAGGCCCACTCCTGGCTCTTAATCCAATCAGTATAGGAGTAAACTAATTTATCCCTGCCGTCTTGACGGGCTCCCTGCTGAAGTTATCCGGATTAGTGTGATAAGAGAGTGACTGTCAGCTCGTGGCTGTTGTCTGCTCAAGTTGATAAGAGTGATTGATAAACCTGTCCACACACACGGATTCATTAATGCTATCCTATCTTTCATGGGCAGACCGCTTTCTGACTCCATTCAAAATCTCACACTTACACGTATGAGGGAGGAAATCAGTGTATTGTATGGAGGATGAGACGGTTTTGACGTGAAATGATGAATGGCGCACTATATTAGCTGTCATTTCTACTGATTTGACTAATTGATGGTCCCAGCCTTCAAGCTGGTGTCGGATGATTGGCAGGTGCGTGGCCCTCTCCCGTGTGGAAGATAACTGATGGCATTACAATGCTAGAGCCAGAACGAGTGTTTATGACAACAGAGCGTTGTGATGACAACCTGCAAGTCCATCCTCCGATTTTATCGCGTGGCGTCTGCCGGAGCGGAATCGTAATAATCTTCGGTCAGCGGCAGCGGCGGCGTGGGGCTCCATCTTTTCAGCTGTTATTGGATTGCTATCTGTACACAGAGGCAATTTTAATGGGCATGAAGAGAGGGTTTTCTTTAGTGGGTGAGAAAATTGATTTGAGTTCTCCTTTTGCGGGGTTTCGTACCACTCTCGCTCGGCCGTACGAGGCGAAATGACGAGATAGGATATCAGTCAGTCAAAGGTATCGCTACAAGAAGGATTGATTTGTGGACTTGATATTCCATATAGCATGTCCCACTCCTGCTACCGCTCTTCATGTGTATGCTTGCACTCGCCGCATTAGCATGTAGTGTCGGCTCGTGTGGATCCAGTGTGTGTTTTGTGCGAACAAACTGCTTTATGTGGTGCTTTTTAGCTGCAACAACGAAAAAACAAAAACGACAAAATCATTCAAATTCACATCAAGCCAAGGAAAACAAGGGTCACAACAAAGAGGACCCCAATGGAAGTTATCGGTTTGGCAGCGTGACAAAATAAGAGCAGTAATGTGACATCTTATTGCATATATATTAAAAAGATGAATGAGACATTACTAATTTCCTGTCTGGTGTCAGACTGATAATCCTTCAGAAACCCATTAAGAAGGAGGGCAGCTCGGTCCAATACCTGTACCCAGAGGACGGCTGCACAGCCGAGAAGTTCGGTCCACTACCGACTCTCTTCTTCATTGTCTGAATTAGCCGTAGATAGTGGGCCACGGAGGAATGAACAGGAAATAGGGGAGAAACAAACAATCTTGTGCTACCAGCTGGGCATGTTAGTCCACTCTGTTTCAGCGACGACCCGTCCTGGGCAGACCAAAGGTCTCGATGCCAAGTGATTACATGCGCCATTCTAGAATCTGGAGTTTTTCGCAAGTCGTGACCCCTGCGTGTTCGTGCCATTCTGTCGGGATTGCTTTCCCAGAAACGAGGCCGTGCTCGTCCGCTCATCCCTTGCGTCGTTAGGCGAGCACTTTCCTGCGAGTGTTGCCGTTTGTTCTCATTTGTTTGTGTGTGGGCAGGGTGTGTACAAGATAAGGTGACAGATGGGCTCAAGGTAAACATACAGCCTTTAATCGTGTAATCGACAAATGGGTGACACAAGAAACCGAATATGTAAAAGATCAAACGATCTTGTCAGCGTCGTCCACGTGAATGTATCGTAGGCATCACAAAAGTCGACTTCACAGCAGAACAGTTGGATTGGACTGCTGGAGATTGTTCAGATACCAATGCTCCGTGTCTTTATCTGAAGGAGGCTATCAGGCAGGATCGGTGCTTCAGAAACCCAGCTGAACTCGAGCCCAGCAACCACGTCAGCGTCCCATTCGGTCTGATTTGACATCAAAACGGTGCGTTCACTCAAGGGTGAGGCAACGATGTGTCGAGCACGTCACTGTAAGATGCAGTGTGTTTATGGTGGACCTCTCCGTATATTTCATCCCACTAAAAACGTACAGGCTGGGGACTTGAAACAAACTGGATACTAACGTACACTGTTGATATTTGATTGGTCCGATCATTTGGAAAGTGTCGGGAACTCGGCCGCTATGAGTCTGGGTGACCCGTGAATAGGGCTGTGCAATTAATCGAATTTTGATCGCGATTTTGATTTTCATGTCAAACCATCTCCAAACTCATATAATCGAGCTGAAATGATTTATTTGCCATTTTTCTTTGCAGAATTTCTGACAGAGACGCGCATGCACAATACATTCCCTTCCACGCGGCCCTGCTGACTTACAGGACACACTCGCATAACTGAAAAGCGAAGGAGGTGTGAGAATTGGCGGGGAATTGGAGTCGTTTGATTGACAAAAAGGGTAGAAAAGATTCTCTTGTATGGGAACACTTTGGGTTCGAAGAATCCGACGAGAAGCAGCAGCACAGAATGTGCAAGATTTGCTACAATATCCGCACCTCTAGGCAACACATCAAATGTTTTCAACCAACTCAAACAAAAGCACAAAGTCACTCACGACGAATTACTAAAGAAACAAAAAGACAAAGCCGGTGCCACAACCAGCAAGACGTCAACGCAGACTCAGTCATCGATCGCAGCTACACTTGGGCGCACACTTAACTGCTGTTATTGAATACTTTTTTAGCAAAAGATATGCAACCTATTAGCACAGTCAAGGGCAAGGGTTTCAAGAAGATGATCCATGCTTTTGATAGACGTTACATGTTGTTATCTCGACACCATTTCAGCAGAATGGTTCTGCCAAACATGTACAGACAATGGCGAGAAGAAGTCACGAAAGAAGTGTCTAAAGCGGATGACTTCGCGGCGACGAGAGATCTGTGGTCCAGCCGTACAGTGGAACCATACGATCCTGACGATCCACTTCATTGACACAGAATTCAATTTGAAAGAAAAGTGTCTCCAAATGGCGTTCATGCCATATTTCTATTTATTTTCAATTTGAACGTTTTGCGTAAATTATCAATGACAAAGTGTTTTTGAGAGAGAGAGAGAAATGCTGAATAAATGCATCGTGTAACTAAAAAATAATCGTTTGAATAGTTGTGATTTCAATATTCACCAAAATAATCGTGATAATGATTTTTTCCATTATGGAGCTGCCCTACCCGTGAACCATGTCGGTATGTGGGTGCGTGCCCACTCAGAGAAGTGAAAAAAATGTCACAGATTGTCTTGCCATCGAAGAAAATAACAAGCGTGCGCGTTGACGCTGGCTGCCTTGGTGACAGAGCTCCTGTCAGCTCAGGTGACGACCACCCCGGCGGGCGGGAGCCGGAGTAATTCCTGGCGTCTGCTGTGGCGCATGAGGGGTAGGGCTGACCCGGCAGGTGTTCTGCACTGGAACTGAAAGTGGTGCATTTGTTTCATTTTTTTTTTCCTGACAACTTTTCGAGCGGGTTTCTATCATCCTTCGCACTGGTTCCATTACAGTTAGCCTGACAGGCGTGTGAAACGTCTGAGACGGGCTTCTGCAGAGTTCAGTGTGCTCGCGTGGTTCTTTCTGCAATAAGCAGTAAGAGCGCTCTTGCAGTGCCGCTACATCCCATTGACTGAAAGGGGCCTTATGTTTACATTTGCTGAATATCATGTAGTGGTAATCACATCGCGACATCTTATGGCTCTCCTTAATGTTTTTAACAACTACTTTGAGTAGTGCTGCAACTGAAGGCTCTTGTTTGAACAACATGCCGAGCGGCTTCTACTGCAGGTATGTCCCCTAAACAGCTCTGAGTTCTGCAGCTGTATTATTGCATTCCTTTTTCTCTTTTTTTTTTTTCCCCCCCTTTTAGCCGACGCATCGGCATCTCGGGTCTTCTCCCTCTCAGGCTCTCCTGTATCTCCAGACATATGTTTAGTGCGTGCTCTGTTTCCCCCCCGTGCATTCCTCTTCTTATTGCCCTGGGCTCTTTGAGTCCCGCAACTGTCCTGGAAGGAGCAAAGGTTTCAGCTCGCCGGCCACGCTGTACTGGAAGAGATGAGTTGGAGAGATGAGTTCGGCACGGGCGCTGCGACGTCGCTCCATCTGTCCGTCCTGTTTGAATATGCGGCTGTCGCAGCGCTTCAGCTCCTCACCGGACCGAGGGGCCACGTGCTTCTGTAGTCTGTACTTCATAAATGGAGATGCTGCGGCAGTATAATGGATGAGACTATCGTGATGGACAAAGTCCTCATTAGCACTCTGGAAGGGTTTTCATCCTCGAAGTGGTAAATGACTGGTGAACCTCTGCTGTTGGCATAGACTAATTAGCTGCCTCCCATGCTTCTGTGTGGCCCAGCGTGTCTCCAGTCAAGTCTGAAAAGGACATTAAACTAGGCCAACGCGTGTAATGTGATGATGGATGGCGGAGACGCTTGGTTACCCTCCTCTCTCATCTCAGGGACGTCGGGTCGGCGGCGTCCTCTGCCAGGAGGGCAGGTGAGGCTGGGCCACTGGAACCTGAAGGTCACCGGCGGCCCAGCCGCTCACGCCATCAGACGCGGGATTGGGCTCGTTACCGCGACAGCAAAACAAATCTGTGGCAGCGCCGGGTCCGAGTGAGCGGCCCCGAATTAGGCCGGGCAGATTTATGTTGCACGGAGTTCAGCCGTGCCGAATCTGTCAAGAGACTGCGTGACAGTTATGTGCAAGCAGTTTCTGACTGAGGTGTTGCAACTCTGCTGCCAACATCTCAACACATTTCATAAAATTCTGTTTGTGGTCATCCTCTTGAGTATAAACTCTGCAGCTTAGGTGCAGCGTGTATTGCCGGGGGCTTCTTTAGACTTACAGTTGCTACATTTATTTCTCAAAAATTTCCTTCTTGAATAACATAAAACCCGGGCAAGTTGGGAAAATTACACAGGAGCCACAAAAACACCATGGAGGAAGAATACAGGGGTGAGAGTCAGTCATGTCTGCAGGCGAAGGTGCTTCAAATGCAAATGGTCATGATGTGGATATGCTAATGTGTTACCGGAGTCTGCTCGCGTGCCCGCCGCCTGCCTTTGTTTGAGGTGCATCGCCCCTCACGCGTTCGGCGGAGGAAGGGGACACGGCGCGTTGGCTCCCTGTCGCAAATTGATCCCATGTCGTTTGCTTTTCTTTGCCCAGTTCAATTTGATAGAGCGTCGCCCCGCAAAATAGCGAGACCCTCCAATATGCAGCTAATGAGAGGGAGAGAGAGAGAGAAGGGTTGGTTTGACCTCCCCTTTCAGGAAGTGCTGATTGATCGTTTGTTGTCTATACAAGTTCACGGTGAATTAATGCAAGCAGTGTCGGACGGATGCTGGCTGAGTGCCGGGACATCGACGGCGGGTAGTGACAATTAAGCTTTTGATAAATGGGTGTATGATTTTTCAACTTGCAAATGCTCGTGACTCGCTCCCGCTCGCGCGCCATACTGCTCATACTCCCGTTTTTGCACCGCGTCAGTGTCGCCAGTTCGGGTCCTTCTTCACCTTCGCTCGGAGGCAGGACCCTCTCATTTGGATGGCGGGTCTGCCATTTAAATATCTCCCAGCTGCGGACTTGTATGCCTGGGGAGAGCATGGCTCACTGGGCCGAGTTTAGATCGAGCGTCTGTACTAATGAAAGTAAAGCCCATTATCAGATTACTGTGTGCAGAGCTTCTCATATCAACCCCATGATTGAGCTGTATTTTCGCAGAACCCACAGCGGCCGGTATTCCTACCATGCTCCACTTATCTACAGTGCGCTGCTTTATTGAATTGAAAACAATACGGTGTATTGAATCTGACAGATCCGTAAATTGCAGCTGCATGGTGAAGAGCAGAAAACAATCATACCGGGGCAGGGCGGCAGTGGGGTAGTCGTCCTCGGAGAAGAAACCCGCAAAGTCGTCGACAGTGAGCCCTGCTGCTAATTGGGATGGCTGCTTACTACGTGCGAACGAATCCTCTTTTTTGTACTGATTAGCGGAAAAAGTCGTTCAGAGGAACATTGTGATCCGGTGAGGTGAGGTCCCCCCCAGCCTTAGGCTCACCTCTCTCACTGAGGTTACAGCGTTCCCGCCTCACCGCCAGCAGAGCTGCGACGGATTACTGCTGAAAACTCAGCACAGTTCGACTCACCGTCACCCCGTTGTCTGGCAAAATTAGTGGATGATGGTAGCTCAGGTGCGGCAAACTTTACATTCGCTGTGAAACTAGCGTGATGCACCCACCTGGAAGTAGCGAAGGATCTAAACAAGTTCATGTACGTTGTTTAAGATCACCGACAATTGATTTGAGTATAATCAATCATATCAATAATGGAAATTTTTCATGCACGCGTAAAAGTCGCTCAAACGCTTGCTCCGTTAGTTTATAGTTCAACCAAAACAGAATACAACAATTGGATGCCTACGTCGGGGACGAACATTTGGGGGCGGCAAAGCGTATAGATTACGTAATTGATCACTTTCACAAGGCGACCCCTGCCAACTTAAACTCGGCTAATAGCACTTTAATCGCTCGGATGCCGCCCCCACCCCCCCAACATACAGGCTCATAAGTAGTCCTTTTGTCCCCGTTAGATCGATGGACTGGGTTAATGGCAAGAGGGCTTGACATTTTCAAGTTCGTTACACCTCCTTTGTCTGGGTGATTTGGGAGAGGGGGCCGGTTTCTCCTCCTGATAAAACCAGCTAATCTCCGAGGTGTCGGAGCACAGAGGGGGGCTGCTCTGCAGGAAGGAAAACTGCATGCATTTGCAGAGTTTGTCTATGTGGTGAAACATAGCGGTGTTGGGTTGCAAGGGAAGTGAGGGCTCTGCCGGTTATGGTTAAACAGGATGTACAGCGATACGTGACATCATCTTTGTGTTGAGGTCATTGTGTCCATTGGGGTGGGGGTTGACTTGAGAGGAATTACCTCTCCACGGCGGCTCAGGGAGGCGTGGTGCCAAGATCAAGTTCACCAGAATCAGTCACGGCCATGGTGACAGAGCTTGTGTAAATGCGTGTACACACAGTACGCAGTTACTCCACGTGTGGCGCCAAGACCAAACCAGGGCAGCCGTGCAGGTCTGACGTGCGTCTCCTTCTCAGCCGCGTTCTCTTGAGCGAAACAAATCCGAAATGCAAAAGAAGCAGGATTAATAAAAGAAATAAATATATTTTCCGATTCGGGTGCAGTTGCATAACTGCTTATTATCGTCTCTGTAAACGCGGTTCGCAGGTCTCCTGTGGAATTTCTGACAGCTATTACAGAAAAGGAACGCACGTGTCAGCGGGCCTCGTGTTATTATGCGTTTCGTGCACCCACTCGAGGACCCGCACGATAACTGTTCAAACTAAGCTTCATGCTCTTTGTCAGCTCAACAAACACGGCAAAGGAAACGGATGTGAAGACGCTGATGCCACATCCTTCAACATGCGAACTCCGTCTTCTTGAGGTGAGGCTGAGGAAGCCGTCTCGTCTCGACAGCAGAGGCTTCCTTTAAGCCTAACATGACTTGGTATCTGAGAAGGCGCACAGACACAAGTTGGTTGCCTGGCAGCTGCTCAGAGAAAGGTCACGTCGGAGAAAAGGATGTCCACCTCCCACAAACCACATTGCGCATTAGAATTGTTCTTAACCCAGTGCCTCGAGGCCCGTTTACGGCGATTCACAAAACGCAGCTCTTGCTGTTTTGTTCCTTTTTTCTGCTTTTCCAATACTAGCCTGCTCTCCGTCTTAAATTAGCTGCCCGTGTTTTCTGAATGATGCCCGTGGCAACCTCATTACGCCACCAGAAGTCGAGAACTGAGCCTGCCTTAACTGAGATTGATCAGACTCTGAGCACATCCAGGGAGCCCCAGAAAGCAAGACTCTGTTTTCGGCCCGACGCCCAGTTTGTTTGCACCGTAATCACCCAGACTGTGGCAGTGCCACGGCAGACACAAGCACACACCGGGGACTCGCCATGGCAAAAACAACACCTCCGTCCAACGAAGGACTCCAGGGCCCATCGTTTTGTTTGTGATGATTAGCCGGACCGGGGAGAAGAGCCAAACGTGTCTCAAACAGGTCGCGGCAAGATTATCCATAACCCAAGCCTGCGTTTTTTTTTCCTTGACCCTGCGAGGTCGGATTCGTCGGATTTGAAAAAGTTTTTCCTGATGATGGGAAGCCTGTCCCCTCTGACTACTTGACTGCCGGCTTTAAACGAACCGGGGGGTCTGAGCTTCGAGTCGTGTTCCTTTCAATTAACTCCTGCATCAGCAGAAGTGGATCAATGGCTGGAGACGCGCGCAGAATAAGCTCGTCGTTTCGGAGGGCTGAGCTGAGCCCGCGTGGGCGTGAGCGGAGGTGAAAAGAGGGGTCAAATATGTGGTGGGGCAGCGGTGGTGGTTGAGGCTCCTCTTTTGCTGCCTCAGCACTTTGGCGCCTCACTCCAACCAACCGGTCACTTTAATGGTTTCCTATATTTCTGTGTGGACTGGAGGTTCTGACCCAGGAATTGTGCAAATGTCGCCGTGGCTGGGAAATAATGCCGAATTGTCGTATCACGTTTTTGACTGGACAGAAAGCCGGGCGGTATTAGCGTTGCTTTGCTGTTGACCGACTGCGCTGCAGTACATTTGATTCAGCTCTTCCATTCATTCACATGCATTGTGTGACTCTGTGTCGGATGCCCCTTTTTGGGACAAAAACAGCTCTGCATCAGGAGAGAAAAATGACTTTGTACAGTACATAGCGATATAATGTAAATTTTCTCTAAATATTCTGCCAAGTCCGTTGAAAAACCCGCTCGGTCAATATATCACGGCCTCTTCTGAAACACCGGCCCCTGCCTCATATAGTCTTCTGTAGAGGGGACGATGTGCGAGTGATACAATCTCATCTTGCCCAAAGGCATCTCTGGGAAGCAGGGCAGTAAGTAAATTGCTTATGTAAATAGCTCCGCTGCTGTAATCCATTGCTGCCGATGTCTCTGACGTGGCGGAGAGGTGCCGGAGATTTTGAAATTATTTTGTTCTGCGGATAAAAGAGCGCGTCGCTCGCGGCGGCGCGTCCGAGAAGGTATAGTCGTAGTTGAATAGATTGACGGCGACTTCGGCGGCCTCGTTAGCCTTCATTTGGAACAAGTGCGTTTTGCTAATGAAGGCTGACGGCTGGAATTGTTGTTCTCGGGCATTAAGTTAATGCAAGCTGTTGTGTCGGCGCTCACATTCATGGCGCCGCAGCAGTGGGGTATTAATAAGCATGGCGTTCGTGTCTGCTAATGCTAATTAGCATAATTAGCAAAACTTGGGAGGACTTCCCCGACTTCTGACATCGCCTTCAGACTGTGGCTGTTAATTTGATAATTTTGGTTAAAGGTGCTGAGTTGGAGGCCTTTTGGTTGTCGCCCAATCGGCTGAGGCTTTGCAGGTGTGCTAAAGCAATGCTAGTCCCGCCCTTTGCTCTGTGACAGGCCTGCGAGGGCAGTGAGTAATGCATCGCCCTATTTATTCGTCTTCGCGCGTGTTCTTGCGCACGCATGCACCTGCTTCACGCCCCTCCCTCGATGGACGTCGAGGAAGAAGCCGTCGTGGGGGGTGGGGGTCCAGAAAGCAGTCCCACAACCTTCTGCCAGAGAAGGTTAGTGACGACCCCGCTGCCTGCTGTCTTCACGCTGCACTCCGGCATGTGTGCACACACGCCTCCCGCCTCCCAGGCTCTGTCTTGTGAGACTGGGGTTTGTCGGCCGGCCGTTTGCGCGGACGCACGTCCAAACCTTCGAAACGAAGCCGTGAGCAAACAGAAAGGCGGCAGGGAGAGGTGGGGATACTCGACTTTTCCATTCCCACCGCTGCGGCTCACCCTTTGTCAGCTAGCTAGCACTCCACCATTCTATAAATAGGATGGAGTCAGAGACCTTGATGGAGAATGCATTACCATGGAGACGGTCTTCATTGGGCTTTGCGAGCAAAGGGCCGCGCTGCGGGACGGGATTCTGGGCTAGTTTAGCTCAAAGTATGTATTTACATTCCATATCCAGTTGTCAGGACAGCGTTTCCACAGCAGCCCGGGGGAAGCCGAATGAAAACAAGCTCGTTCCTCTTGGCTGGCTTCAGCCTCTGCATTTTGCCCGGGAAGTGTCACGCAGCGGGCTCCTCCAAATCTCTGCCTTGGTGAACTTTCCATCACTCGGCCTTCCTTAATACCACGCACACCCGCAGACGCGGGAAGACACAGGCACAGACTCACATCTTGTTTTTTCACAGACCAGAGAGTCAGAGCTTTTTCTGTTGCCTCGGAATCTCATGACCCACTGGCAGCCTGTCTGAGGCATTTGTATGCGTCAGCCTTCGCGCAACTGTGCTCCATTATGTTGCTCCGAAGGTATTTTAGAAGCGACCACATGTCCAGCTTGTGGCAGCTATATTAAATTTGAATGTTTTTTTTTTTGCTTCAGCTGTTTCCTTGTTCTGCTAATGGGGGTAACAGAGTGTAACTGTTGTCTCAGGGGTATTGATCTAAGGGCGGGCGCGGCTGTTTGTTGTTCCTGTGGCACTGGAGTGAAAAAAAAAAAAGATAAAGAAAAAAAAAAGGGCAGCGTTACCGCTGTCCATATGGAAAAGCTGGGCTGATATACATCTCTCTCTGCCCCTGTTATTTGTGTACCTTCTGTGGCGAAACGCCTGCTCGCCTGCTCGTGCAGGCCATCTGCAAATGAGCCCCGTAACTTCCCGCTCATATACTGTGCGGGGAGAAAATAAGCTGCTTGTCAGAGAAAGGTCACCGAGTTATTCTTCCATACAGCCGCGGCATCGACTCACATCAGAGGCTTGTCATTCAGCCAAAACATTACCAGGTATTCAGCCTGGCTGCTGCTTTACCAGGGGGAAAAAACATTAAGCAGCAAGGATGCAGAGGAGCTGATGTTAGCATCAGTGCGGATCAGTGATGTACCTCCAGCCGAGCGTTGCCTGAGACTTTACCGACCCGGGTCCTGAGGGGAACCCTGGGGTAATCCCAACCCCGGCATGAACTGGATGGAGAGGCAAATGGGATTTAGGCGGGAGTAGGAGGGAGATGGGGGAGTAGTAGAGGAGGAGTATCCGCTGTTTTGATACGTAAAAGCAACTGTGGTGCTTTTTTTTTTGGTTACCAACCTTAGGCAGTGAAGTTGACTGAGTTGTTTTGTAAATCTAGATATTATATACCAGTGTTAGGAGAAATTCTACTTTCCAAAATCCAAGGTCACAAAGTGCATAAAATGTGACCAACTGAGGATGCTTCGGGGGCAAGAAGAGAAATGCGGAGGTTCCTCAACTTTTCTTTGCACACTTCCCTTTTTCAGAAACAGAAATCGAAGTTATCTGTTACATTGTCTCCCGTTCTCAACCTCTTATGCAAACATGGCCTCTTTTCAATTTGGATACAATCTCATCCAGCCATCAAGTCCTGATTTTACCCTCTGATGCGACGCCTGGGAAGGCCCCCCTGAAATACTGCGCCTTCCCCGACAGGCAGAAAAACTGCTTTGTTTGGTTTCAGGTAAATCTTCAGGCTGCATCGCCCGACTTCATCCTCTCTTCCAGTCGTAATAAGCTGCCTTCGCCGATGACCCATGGGCTCACATTTTACAGGAGGACTCCATCTAGCCGGGTACAGCATGGACATAGACACTTCTCTGTGCAGTAGTACATGTATTTAGTAAAAGCATTCTTCAATTTCTTCCATTCAGCCGCTCCTCTGAATAAATGTAACGCTACAATGCAGTGTCAGTTTTCATCCCAGCCCTGAATTATTGATTTGCCCGTGAGGCTTTTCTTCAAGTTTCCTACTTCCTTTGATGCAAAATTGAATTGGAGTTATTATTTTGTCAAACATAATGCCAAGAGAGGCGTTGCTGCCGAGGCTGTATCTTTTCCTTACCTTGTTTGTCACAAAAAAAACCCACAGGTCAGGATGCACAAACTTTTGCAGTTGGTCTTTTCATGAGGGCATATCAACATCTCCTTCCATGCCAAAAAGCGTTTTGTATGTCTGAGGCCGTGGGAGTACGTGATGTTCAGCAGCTGGCTCCCTCACATGTACTCACAGAAGCAGACAGTTCTGGCAGAGTGAGTTCAACAAGGCCACTGCTGTATTGAAAAGAACAAGATGGAGCGGAGGCGTGCTGCTCGACGTGAATGCGATACCTGTGCCGCCGGCCGCGATCAGGGCCCGTGACGTCGGCCCGATGCCGGGCGCTCGACAGGAAGGCGTAGTAACGGCTGTCGCTTGCCTCGATGACGTCGGGGTCTGAGGTCGACCAGAATCATCCACTAGGCACCTGTTGCCTACATCTGTCCATCTCTTCGCCGCGATCACGCATCCTCTTTTACCGCCGCGCCCTCGCCACTGGGTCGAAATTAACACCTGCATCACGAAAACGCCGCAGGTGATTGGTCCACACACTCAGCCTACGCTTTGCCTGTGCGGTGGTTTGCCTATGGAAAACTTCTGGTGCGAAAGAGCAGCACAAAGTGATGAGTCGGCACTCGCAGCCTCTTAGATCCAGCAACTCTTAAGCAGGGCTGTAATAATGTGGGTCAGCGCGCTTACTCGCTGATTTGTGGAAGCAAGTGGAAACGCTACAACAGCTCGCCTCACAAAAGTGTGCCATAATTGTGCGCTGGTTGGCCCTCCCCACGAAAACAGTCAACTTTGAATCTTTCAAACGTAACTAAAGCGGTTTACCACACAGGGTTTGCAGTCAGAAAGTTAGTCGGGATGCCACCGACACTTTCTGTGTGACACTGCGTTTCAAATTTCAGAGCCCGTGGGCGCGGGGCCAGGAGCGGGGTTAATGTGTTTCACAGAAGTGAGCCGGTGCCGCTCAGGTGAAAGTCATTTTCTTTTGTTTACTGGGGTTAGCTCGGGTGTGTAACACAAACAGAACAATCGGTTACACGCAGTTGTGTTTGAATCTGCCCGGCTACCTTCTCTGTGTCTGCGTCATGGCGCGGCTGTTGGTAAAAAAAGAGCTCGGATTTAAACAGGGGAAAAAAAATAAATCCATGCCTCCTGTTCACAGCGCTGACCCCCGCACATTCCCACGTAGCGTGGGAGAAGTCTTGCGCGCCCTGCAGAAGCTCATCCCTCAGGGAGGTCCAGCTATTCTACGTGATCCTCGGTCTCACCAGAGACGAACGGCGGGCCCGAGATCGACGGGGTCAGGTGGAGTTTCAGCACGTGCTCCACGCGTAGTAAAAGCTGAGCTGCTGTCCCGTGATGCCGGTCTCCGGACCTGCAGGGTCAGACGGAAGGCGATCTGGACGGACAGTTTTGCCCAGTGTGGGACTCGACCTACTGCGTGCTCACTCTTCCTCCTTGAAGAACCATTGCAGCTTTTTTTGATGATTAGGGCCACTCGGTTTGAAAACACACCAGCGCTGAGTGTCAGCCATGTTTTTTTTACAATATGTACAACATTTGGACCTGTCTGAACGGTTGCTATGTTGCTATTGACGACTGTGCTGTGAGAGGGCCCATCCCTGCTGCGATGTTGTAACTTCCCACAGCCTTTCACACAGTATAACTCTGTGCAAGTAGGTGCTGTTTGCTGTCTGACGTCGCTTTGTGACGATTCCGCACACGGCGAGGCCGTCAGGCACGCAGACACATGCATACACTCAGACAGAATTTTTTTTTCCTGCACCGTCTCCTCCTCTCCTTTCTGACATCCACGCTTCCACCCTCCGTTGTGCTGATCGTCGGCTCTGTCTCCGCGGCTGCCACGATGATATCTGTATGTCTTTTGAACGACATAAAGCGATGGGCACGTTCCGCCCCAAAAAATTTCTGCCTTCGCCTCTCGCCCCTGGCCCCCGCAGTCCGTCTCACAATCCTTTTAAGTCCGTCCTTGCTTCGTCTTCGTGCGTGGCTCATTCCTGTTTACAGGACCTTAAATCCTCCCTTTTAATGGAACAGCAAGGGTTTGAGTGTGACAAACTCAGCAGTATTTGCTCTGACATTTCCAGGCCATTCTGGCGCTCCAATAATGCCAGCAACATTACGGTGTTGCTCTCTTGTAAGCTTAATTTGGGTAACACCTGGGGCGATAAATCTGAGAAAATATATATATATATAAAATTTTTAAGTAGATGTAGGACTATTTTTCTAGGCTGTTTCAGCCTTTTGCGCAGCCTCCCTTTCCGTCCTGTCGTCTCTCACGGTCCCCGAGACACCTGGGGGATGATGCTTTGTCGCTGTACTCCATTATGAATGAAGTTCGGTTTTCAGCCCGCCCATTCATCTCCGCTGCGGAAGGAGACGCTAAGCAGTCGACCTCGCTTTCCGCGCTCCCTCATGACCCTGTTTGCGTATATGCGCGTGTCCCTGGCACAAATGGCGACGGTGCTCGCGTCACGTATGAGTACGGCTGAGCATCCGTGTTTCTCTGGTGATGAACGCCAAAGGCTGACCCTGGACCGTGCGACCCTCTCTCCCTCTGTCTGCTTTTTATTGGTTTGGCTGAAACATTTGTACATATTGTACGGGCGCGTTTCTTTGCCCTTGAGAGATGAGGCCCGTCAACTGGGCTCACAGGGAATGTGACTGCGCCTACGATGTGGTCGACTCTTCATCCTCTCTTCCCACCTGGGCAGGTTGTTTTCCATCGATCGCTGAGCTCCCGTCTGTATACGTCTGCCTGTCCGCTGGTATCATCAGGGGAAGCCCTGCGACTTGAATCAATCCTTCGCCATGAAAGGCTTTCATTGGCCGGCAGACGCTCGTCAGCCCCCATCCCCTCTGTACGCTGCATGTGTGTGCGGGCACTGGGTACCGGAGTGTGCTTAACGTGTTGGAAATTTCATTTGACTCCCCTCTTCTCCTCTGCTATCTCGCTCTCTTCCTCCCTTCGTCTTGGTGGGCAGCGATTGCCTGCAGCTTCCCCACTTTCTCCTCCTCCTACCCCACCATCTCACCCCCACCCCATCTCCCTCAGGCTGACTGCCTTTCTCTTACGAGGGTGAGCATGCAGTGCAGGAAGTAAGAGAGGGAGATGTTCAGAGCAAGATAAGGGCACGGGCCTGCTCAGAAGGTGAATCTTTGAAATGAGTCGCTGAAAAGTTACAGTCCCGCGGTGTCCGCTGACAACAGGACCTCGCACGCTGTGCAGAGATAAAGTGGGTAGACAGGAGACGCTACGTGTGACACGACATGCAATGTTAAGCATCTGTGTAGATTAGAACATACAGCACGTGGCAACGGGATGTGACGCGGGGGAAAACATTGCACTCGTCTCGCTATAGCATGCCCTCCATTTACTGTCTGCGGCAGTGGTCGGTAACTGGGAGCAGAAAGCGTTCCCATTAATGTGTCTGCATTTATCTCTCAGCAGACTCCTCACTTACTGGGCTGATATTATCTCCCCCACGTCGGGAATTATTTTCAAAATTAAACTGTTGATGCTAATCGGGGTGGGGGTTGGGCAGACAGTGGTGAAAACACACATCCTGATGCCACCCTTTATGGAGCGACACCCACACGCCTAGTCATCTTACACAGAGGCCGACTTGACTTAGCATTTGTGAATCTGTGATTAACCGTTAGCCATTAATCTGAGCCATGTGGTATCTTGCACGAGGAGACATCTGAGTCGTCCGGCTTCTTGCTGATGAGTTGTTTTCCATTAATTAAAGCTGCAGGCGATCGCGTCGCTCCGGGGCACAGGAAATGTGCAGAGGCGACAAAACGCCGGAGTCCTGCCTTGGCGCGGAACTCGCGTAAGACGCTCCAGTGCGTGTCGCTGCAGATCAGGCCGGGGCTCAGGTGTCGGCTGCAGCAGGCCGACAGCATGCGAAGAGCTGGTGGGATCGCAGTTACCCGAGATGCGCCTGCGTTCGGTGGAGATTTGGTCCCAGAGCAGCGGCGAGCTCGCAGCACACCGTGCCATAAGTCAGTCAGTAAATCAATACGTGACAGCCTGTCGCTTATTTTCTCACTGTGATCAGGATCATGAAGCAACTCTTTTTGTGCGACTGGCCCCACAGGTGACCCAACAGTGCGGCATGCGTAGTTTTTACAGTTTCACTTTCAGAACCTCATCAGGAACAGGTTTTGAAGTAAAACCGGAAGCAACTGTCTACTTCCTTTTTTCACTGGGACTTCATAAATGTTTGAAATGTAACTGGATCTCAAGTTTCACGCGGTGAGAATATTTATTATGAAGTCTTCTTTTTGTTTTGTTTTGTTTCCATTAAATAAAGCAAAAAACGCATCCTGTAAAGGGAGAGCTCTGTGGACAAGCTGTTGTGGTTCCGGGTCTCCGGATCTTTGCCGTCGCCCACTTCAGTGTGATTCGCAGGCTCAGCTGACCTTCGTCACTTTGGGTTCACACTCCGTGTCTCCACAGCGTGTCCATTCACGCCGATTAATGCTGACACGATATCACTGTGCACCCAAAAAAAAATCAAGCTGATTACATTCTGTGACAGAAAAAATACAGTGCTAATTGTTGTTCTCGCTTCGCTGCCCGGCTCTGCTTCCAGCTATTCAGAAGCACATGCGTCTCACTCAGCAGCGGAAGCTCGAGAAAATGTACTTTCCTGCACGGCGGCTAACGATAACGGACGATCTCCTTGTTGTTGTATTCGAGTCGCTCGTTCACGGTTAGAAAACAAGACCGTGCCCTCACCTGTTTGCTGCTTTTTGTGTTTTTCTCAAAGAGAAAAGGTGCTGTCAGTTGGGGCTTAACCAGCCGGGGGCCTTTTGTATCGGGAGAATAAAGTGGCGTGTTTTGAGTGTGGGTACATTCTGTATGATCCTCCTCGGTCTGTTGTAGCTGGTATCTAGAGAGAGCAGCTGTTGTCCCCGGTGGCAATCTAATCAACAGGAATAGATGGGGCCCCCCCCCCACGCCTCGATGGGCTGCAGGCCTGGTGGTGCAGAGAGGTCACACCTACTTCTTTAAGCAAAATTTACTGTTTCCAGCTTCGGTGTTAGATCTTTGCTACAACTCTTGGGGGGGGGGGACATACTTTTCAACCCTGTTGCACTGCTTGAGCATCTGCAGGTCCCAGGAGTGCAGGCTGGGCTCACCTGTCCCCATTCAAACTTCATGCTGTACTGTAACTAATACTGCTGTGGGGTTTTTTTCATATTAAGTTCCATTGCTTATATTACTCTGTCACATGAATGGATGATGCTTTGCGTGGATACAGTATGCGGGCAGGAAATTTGCATGAAGGCAACACAAACAAGGAGGAGGGTGAGCACGATGGAGAGCAGGGTAATCCTGAACAGGAGAAGGATTCCGACCAGCCAAGATCCGGATAAGAGAGGACCTCTATGGCGACTTAGATTTTGGTCGCACAGATTTCGCAATAATTTATGCCTATTGTTCTTTGCCGCTTCCTGACCCACACGGGCGCATTATTCTGTAACCATGTTGCTTCAGCTCCAGTTCGCTGCCAGAATGAGAAAAGGAGTCGGTTTTGGTTGCTTGGCAGAGACCTGCCGTCGGTAAACACCCGGCATCAATGCCGCCAACAGTTCGACAAATGCAGTCCCTCCTACACAGTCACACATCAGGGGACACAGGCTCTCTTGGCAATTTGTGCGTTCTTTTTATAGTTGGAGTCTTGAACGCAGGCCCCTCCTGTATGCTGACTTGTCATAGATAAGGAGAAAAGGAGCGATCCTGTTGCAACATGCTATCTGGGTACCAAGGTCCATTACCTATCTCCAAAGTTGGGGACAATGCGTTTGAAAGTTTTACTGCGACATTACACTCTTCCACACTGTTTTGCAGGAGTATGTGTGATCAGTTGTTGGAAAAAAGAATGAAAATTGTCTGTTTCACTAACTGTCCTCAACGGTCCCTTTCTGCTGCTTCAAAGTTGCAGAAGCTGGAGGAGACCAAAAAAAACAAACATGCCGTCAGTGCCGGTTATGGCAGTAACTCTCCAGTGTGCCTAATGTTTGAGCCTGACTGTCCCTGAACCTCTGCAGGTTTGCGTGCCGAGGAGGAAAGATTTTCCACCAATTAAGATCACTTGTCGTACCGCGAATATATTCTCTGGAAATGCATTTTTTTCGCTGAGAGAAACCGCGCACCTAATGTCCCAAAGTGCTCCCTGCGCAAAGATACGTTATGTAGCTGTGTCCACGGGCACAGTCCGAGCCATGTCCTTGCTTGTCATGTAATTTACTGAAATTCGTTAAAGCACGCGTGCGTGAGAGCACGTACAGGGAGAAGGTATTAATTAGACGTCCATTCACGGATCGGAGCTCTGATAGCGGAAAGGCCACAGCAGATACAGTGTGTCATGAGAGAATTAAGGCTTCTCACGCAAGCTTTCTTCTTGATATAGGCAGTTTCAGCGATTACTGTTAATTAATTAACTTAACGCTTACATTCACTGGCATGGTGGCTTAGTGGGTTAGTTCTGACATGTCACAGCTGGACACCGCCAACCACATGGAGCCTCTCTGCACGGAGGTTGCGAATGCTGGGATGGGCTTTAGCCTCCCCTAGCAATTTAAAAGAGTGGACAACAGAAGGATGTGTTACATTTAAGGACAATCTGTGGAGCAACCAATTAAAATCACTTCATTCTATTAATCTATTCAGAGGAGTAGCTTGACATTTTTGAAAACATACTTGCATACATCATCTTGCATTCTGCAAGATAGCAAATAGTGAAACTCAGAGTAGCAATAGCATAAGGCTGCCAGGAAGTCACTGCACTGAGCCATGAAACAGTCCATAAAACAATATTGTGCCTTTGAGGTGGTCGTTGGGTTTTGCCACCTTGAATACAGAGCCAAGGTAGTCGTTCCTCACTGCTTCCAGTCTTTATGCTAAGCTAAGCTAACATATGCAGCTTCGTGTTCACCTTGCGGTCACCGGAGCGGCAATCGATCTTCTCATCTCACCGCCAGCAAGGCAAACCCTCTCCCAAACTGTTGAACTATTCCTTTGAAGCGTGAGTTTAACACTGGCGTTACGGTATTCGTATATTTCCAACTATGATCACAGAAACAACAATACAAAAACAAATGGAGAAAAATGAGCTCAAATGTGGTCAGAAAAATGTGGCCAAAGTGGCTGAAAGCACGTCTCGTGAAAAATGTCCTTTCCGTGCAAATACAAAAAACCAACAACAAGAAGAACTATAGTTGCAGGTTTTACAGTTTGCACACGCCGTCAACATTTTCAAACTCACTTAAGCACATCTTGCTTGGGAGCAAATCAGATCCTTACGCCTTTCATTTTTCTGCATTGCCTCTTAAACGCACCTGCAAGGCTGTACGGTTTGGAAAATCTAATCTTCATGCCTGACCTTTTTTTGGGAGGTTGTAATTGCTTACCGTAGAATGTCAGCAGCGGGTTTGTGGAGCGTTAAAGCAGCTTGTGTTGTTTAAAGCATCTGCGATCAGACTCCCCCAGAGGCAGAAACTTGGTCCACATGCAAAGGCCCAACGGTTACTGGGGGTGCGCTGGTGGTTGTTCAGGGTGTACAGTCAAGGTGCTCTCGGTGTAATGGAAGCGTATCCCGCTTCATCTCCCTCTAATCTTTCCTCCGCGCTGGGAGGCGGCGAACATCTGAGTGCGAGCGCTAACTTTGAAGGTGAAGGTATTTTAGTCTTTTCCAGTCTGCTGTGACCCCCCGTGCCGTCCATCTGCCTACACACACACACACACACACACACACACACACTGAACTTCTCGCTCGCGCACAAAACACTGACATCCACGCGCCTCAAAGCTACAGTATTTTTAGCCTCGATTGTAGAGAGTAGGAAAGCTAATTCTCTGCTGATCCCGGCTGAGTTGTGGAGTCGGTCAGCCCCCCCCCATGCATATGAGGAAACTTCGCGGGTTGTCTCGCGGGCGGAGCTCCGACCGCACACTGGCCTTTGACGGGAGCAGAGAAACACAACACAACTGCCACTTTCACGCCTCATCATTTAAAGCCTCTTTTTAGCTGGTAGGAAACGCGCCGCCGGTCCCGCTGGTGGGCCGTTTCGCAAATAGCGCGAGCTTTGCTGCTTTTCCATTTTTGCACTGTGATTATCCCAAGCGCTTTGTTTTTCGTTTAGGCCCCAGCTTGACATCGGTGTGTGTTTGTGTCTCTCCTCCAGCAGGACGTACTGTCTGCGCCTCTCGCCCGTCAGACTGTCAGGAGAGCACATGGCCTGCGGTCAGCAGCCCACTCCACACTCTTCGCCCAGCCTCCCACTGCCCTGTCTCCACAGGTTAGTGGGTCCACCGACTCAAAGAAAAACGAAAATAATAGATTGTCTCATTTTGTACATCATTGATCTCCGTGCCATACAGCCTCTAAGCCAAATCCATATTTATTAGGTCGGTTGTGTGTATGTGTCATAGGGCGTGGACAGCAGAGCTTCTTATCACATTGATACCAGCCAGTGTCAGCGCTTTCTGACACCTTTCGTCGCCCAATTACAGTTTCTAAAGTCCTTTGGAAAGGTCGATCAGGGAGTTGTCGTGTCATTCCAAAAGCCAGGGTTTCAGATTGTTTCAGATATCGGATTGATATCTGCCCATTGAATATTGGCAGTCAGTGTTATCTTAGTCATTCTACTGCCAGAAGCTGCCAAGAATTTTGGTTCTAATTCTCAGTTGCAGCCAGTAAATTCCCCTGTGATCTTTCAAACGCTGAAACTGTGCTAAACCCCACATTGGACACAACATATTTCTGTGGCGGCCTCAGTTGTACATTTTAGATTGATGTTATCTATCTATATTCCCTTGCCACTTGTTGTAGGGAGTACTCAGTTGTTGTTTCTATTATTTTCAGTATACCGGTGATTAAAATGCGAGGCGTGCTTCGCGGAGCGTCCTTTGAAGGTTGATGAGGTCACCGGACGGCGGCCCTTTTGATAAATCCATCACCAGGAGAAATATTCAAATGTATTCTTAAAGCCAACTGTTCCAAAGCGGCCTCTCCACCGGGGCCGCCGTTGCCTTGATCAAGCGTTTTCTCCTTACGTGGAGCGATGTGTGCTGCCATGTGAAGCCAGTCCCCTGCTGAACCTTAACGCAGCCGGCCAATGCCTTGTCGAGCAACCACTTGATTTCCCCAACACAGACTGGCTTTACAAATCTGATGTGCCACGCAACAACGGGGAGCGAGCTGATTCGTCGCCGTGTCGCCTTGGTTTCAAAGCAGACTTATCCAAAGGATTCTGCAAGTGATTTCATGGCGAGGCTACCGCGGGAAACAGAAGTGAATGGCCGCATGCAAAAAAAAAAATAAAAGGAAGTAATGCTCAGTGCCACACGGGGAGAGTTTACATCAGCACAGTCGGGTCAGAGTCGCGTAAACTATCATAATATACTTGATTGTCTTCCAGATGTTTGATGCACTTGCCAAATTGTCTGGTACCTGGGGGCTTTCAGACTGAAATATGTTATCTGACAAAAAGTAACGGATGACTCGGTGTTATTGCGTACGTGTTGTCTGCTGTGCCCGGTAGCGTGACATCAGTAGCGTATTAATTTCCCCCTCCGTAATAAATTTGACTGACTGTTGCCATCTGGTTTTTGGATCACGTTGCGCAATCCAGGACGTGTTTTCCTTGGTCTTTTCTGCCATGTTGCAACCAATCCTCCCAAGTGATGTGTGTTATTTTCCACGTAGCTGGTGTCAGTTCATGGTCCATAACATGTGCTGAAGAACCCGTCATCGTAGATCGCACATGATCGCTTGTCATGGTAATTTACATGTTCAAATTTCAGGTTTTTTTCGTGAGCGCTTCGAGGCCTTTCTGTTTCACCATCTGCAGTCTGCTGAAGACGATCACGTGATCTGACCGGGCGTCCTTGAACAGCTCCGAAATGAGCCCCGATGAGTCGAGACCATTCGGTCGGCCGACGTTGCAGATACCGCGAGGCCGAGCCTGAACGCGCATGCACGTGTGAATTTCGTTCGTCCCTACCAGGTGGCTCCTGAGGATTAGAACAAGACTGTCGCAACGTTCCCTGCACGGGGCGTCACGTTAGCGTCCGTCGGAACACGACAAACCAGCCATAAGGTCTGACAGGAGGGCTTCTCTGTCCCTCATCTCCTCTCCAATTTGGCTTTTCCCAGACCACAAATCTCTGCATTTGGTATTCCTGTGAGTAACGTCCAGTTAGAATCCAATAAAGGAGACGCATTATGTTATGAGGATCAGCTCAAGGTTAAGTGCGTGCATTTTTTTTTCACCAGGAAATGCGCCCCGGCTCGCCAACAGGCTTGCACGGGATGAAAATTTTATGATGGGACCAGGGTATTTGTTCCTTGAGTGCTTACAATCCTTGCTGCTGTGCATAGCGGCGCATTAGCTCATCTCCTCCTCTTTCTGTGCGCGCACGCCAGCGTGTTTTGTTTGCCTTGGCGTGTGTATTTATGTGCCACTGGGCCGCATGAAACGGAGCCGGGCACGGGTTTGCACAGGGTGCGGGTGGTTTTTACAGTGGGGGGAAAAAAAAAACAGGCAGAGGTTTCCCTCGGACTGTGTTTACATTTTGCTGCAGCGGGCCGCTCGGCTTGTTGGGAGGCCGGCGAGTGAGGACGGAGGGAACGCAGGCAGCGGTTTTTGTTGCTGCCGGGAAGCGAAAGCATCAGCCGCGGGTTGTCCCAGTGATGGCCTTGTTTACACCGCGGTGAAACAAGAGAGCTGAGAGCCAGTCTATAGTCCCAAGCGGCTCTCTCTCTCCCTGTCACACAGCCTCCGGAGGGAGAGCTGTTTGTTCAGAGGGCACGGGAGGGAGGAGACACGGGACGCTCAGGGGGGTGAGTCTTTGCTTTTGCCGGGGCCTGTTCTGTCTGCCAGGAGGATGATAATGTCATAACCGCAGTGGAAGAAGGAAGCGAAGCAGTGGCACCAAACAGAAATTCTACGAGAGGGAAAAACCGGGTCGCATAAACTTGTCGGCTCGAAACATGCAGCTTTGGGCGAGTGTGCACGGCATCGTTTTCATTCAGCGATTTCTCTCCCCCCCCCCTTTCATCTCATTGATATCCGTCTCCCTTGCTCCTGCATTGCTGCAGTACAGGCACTTGTCTCCCTCCCAATCCGGCACTCCCTCCCTTCCCTCCTCCCTCTGCCGTTCCTTGGCATCCATCAGTTTAGCTGCAGCTTCCCATGAGGCCTGATGGGTCACGGCAGCGCACGCGCACACGCACACGCACACGCACACGCACACACACACGCACAACCATTCTCAGCAGCACGATTCGTGCGTGGACCGCTCCCGGCCCATCTGCGACTCAGCCCCTACAGATGGGAGCCGCGGCAGATTGGAGAAGTTGTCAAATGTCGCACCGACACATCAAGAAAAAAAAAATGTAAATGTGGACGTTGGTTTCCCCTGCTGGCAACTAGCCAATCCCTGCAGTTCATGCTACTCCATCGTCTGTAATAGCATGCAGGAATAAATTGTCGGGTGCATCTGTGGAGAGACTGACGATAAGATCAATGGAACCAGGAGATGCTGAATGAAGTAAGGAGAAATTGCCGTGTGGGCTGGTAAAGATGTATTTAAAGGGAAAGGGCAAGGGGAGCGGTGTTGCAGCCGCAGTCCGCAGAGCCGTTGAGCATGTCGCAGTTGAGAGGCACTTTGAACCTGTTCCCTGACTCGCGTCCTCACAGAGCCTGTCAAAACCACCTCTCCTTTTTTGCTGAAAAGGCGTCCACCCGGACTCTTCCCTCGAGGGCAGAGCAAACACAAATTAGCGAAGAAACAACATTTCTGGTCAGATTTTGTCAGTCGTCCGGGCTCACTGGGGCATTCTTCGATCTCCGGCAGGTGGACGGAGTTAAAGAGCAGCTGCGTTGCGCAGAGGTTTCGGTGTGCAACGTCGGGGAAATGGCCAATTACTGAGAACGATGGCTGGTTTCCTCCAGGAGGCAGGTGTGTTACGTAGAGAGCCATGAAAACAGTTTGTCGCTCTATTGATGATATATGATATAATGATACATTGAACCGCCCGAGCAGAAGTAGAAAACGCCCTCATCAAACGGCCCTCGTGCAGAAGCAACGGTCCCCTTTAACAGTTTTCAGAGCGCATCTCTTTTTATGTGCACGTGCCATCGCTTCCTCTTTTTTTATGGTATCAAATCAGCGAGAGTTTGGGCCTGGCTGTCCGTTTACACCGACTGACCGTGACCTGCGTGGGAGAGCCGGCCCAAACGTGTAGCTCGTCCTCGTCAGGGTCAGAGAGGGATTCTTGATTGAACACTGTCGCCAAGTATTTGAATTTTACGCAGTTTTTGTTTGTTGAAACGAGGTTTACGAGGCCGAACCTTTACGAGAGGTTTCCAAAGTTGTGCCACGCGCCTCCCGAGGGGGTGGGGAGAGCAGAAAGGAAGGGGAAGTCATGACGCACAGACAGGAATACTTTGAGATTGGGCGCGCTTCTCGAGGATATCGCTGTCTTCCAGTTGCAAATGAACATCTGTAAATCTGCTTAGAGGTGGGAGAAAGAGACACATCATCCCGGAACCTGCCCAAGAATCGCCCCGTTTTAAGTTTTCTCCAGTATCAAACTAATCCAGCGGCAGTTGTCTGCATATCCATAGATACGCTGCACAGAGGGACTGCTAAGAGGTAACTCGGCGTGGATGTCGCCCAAACCAAACTCATTAATAATATCCTATTTCATGTTGCAGTGTCAATTTATTGTTTTTACATTACCAAGGCTCATGAGTCGCACCCACATTGTTTTTATAGTCCTCTCAGATGTTGTCTGAAGGCGGCGGCAAATGTGACAGAGTCTAAAAACGGCTCATTTGGACTGACTGTCCGCTCTCCCGCTCTCGGCCGTAACTTTTGAAGGAGACTCCATACCCTCAGTAAGTGGCTGTTATTATAATGCGCCCTATCGCGCGCAAACACACCCTTGCGCCTGACATCTGAGCTATGAAACGCCTCTTTTCTCCCCCTAATCCCAGAGAGGGTTTTTAATTTTTTTAATTTATTAGAGAGCAGCCTTAAATTTCATTTATGTAATTAGGAATTTGAAAGCGGCGCAGCCCTCTCTATTTGATTTGCTCCTCACTGGCAGCGTGTGTGTGTGTGTGTGTGTGTGTGTGTGTGTGCGTGCGTACGTGCGTACAGTTTATCTGAAAAGCTCAAGCAGGGGGCTCATAATGGGAGCTGATAAACTAACAAAAGATTCACAGGACCGATTGCTTTGCGCTGTCCTGACTGGCCCGACGCGACGAACGGAAGATTGAGCTGAACCCAAAGTTTCAGACCTCACCGCTGTTCTTTATCTTTCGCGGCTGGCAGGGGGATGAAAAAGAAAAGGCGAGGGGAAGTAAGTGATTTCCAGCAAGCTGCAAAAAGTCTTCTGTTTCACCTCGGCAGGTAGAATGGGCTAACCAGCTAGATGGGGTTCAATTAGCCCAGCGGTTAATTAGGATGTTGCCAAGTCCATTCTGATGTAATCGTCTCTTCTTAGTGCTGATTTGGAGTGAGAGGAGCCGCTGCTAACATATTTCAGGTGTCGTTTGTCAGCTGCATTAGCGATGCATTAGAAAATTCTGCTCTGTGTCATCAAGGGGTGAGGCTGAGTGAGTTTGTCGCCTCCAAATCAAACTGATTATTCCCTTGTGGCGCACCGATACCTGTCGGCTCAGCAAAGCTTAACGCTACCTGGAAGACAGTGATACCATCGCTGTGTCTAATTGCATTATTGATCTGTTTGTGCGCGTCTGCGCGTTAGGGCCTTGCATGAATGAAATCACAGCCAAAGGTCGGTTGGTTCATACGTCGCGACTCGTTCGGTTTTACATTTCCAGACCGTGTCTGCGGGGTAAAGGCAAATAAAGGCATCCTGAATTTAACTAAACATCAGTAAACAAAGTAGTAGATTTTAGATTTAGTAGTAGTAGGAGATTTGGATTTGTAGGATGGATGATGAGGGTCCAAGAGAGAAGGATTACCTTCCAGCACCACAGTCTCACTTCGACAGTGTTAGGTGTTTCGGCACTGTTCGGAAATGTCGTCGCGATGGAGTCGTGCATTGCAGCACTGCGACCGGCATGTGGTCGAATCGTGGTCGACGATGCCACGTGTAGCTGATCCATCCTGATGCCTCAGCTAAAAAAAAAAACGTTGCTGGAAACACGCCTGCAAGTTTTCTGCTGATAGTCGGAAAACCCGCAGCCCTGCAGATAAAACCGTCCCCGTCGTCGAACATCTTCTGACATCTCACGCAGCATTAACGGCATCGGTGCTCGCCCGTTAAATCAACGTTTATGTCCGATGCACTTCTTCTTCTTTTTTTTTCTTCATGCGTTTAATTGTGATGAAGGTTCAAGAGGCTGGATTTTAATCATCAACCGAGAGGGTTATTGATTGAAGCTCGATTCCTGCCCAACTTCTTTGGCATCGTTTTTAGCCAACGTTGCATTCGCTGGAGCACGAGGGATGATATAAAAGGTCATGGAATATTTAGGGGCTATGATTTCTGACCGGCGCACCTAATCACTAAAAACGCACACGTTGCACTGAGTCCTCGGCGCTGTATTCTTATTTGGATCTTTTAACGATTGGCTTTCACTCATTGCTTGATTGTCCCGTCTGCTCTGCATTGTACTAAGAGCATACTCCACTCACAGCTCGGCTGAGAAATCGCATTTCTCTTTCGCCCGCACTCAGAGATTAAAGGTCTCCATACAGCGTCGAGGGACGAGCCTCAAAACACGAATTTGGAGCCAGCCTCGGGGATGCGAAAGGGAAGGATAACAAATTAGCTGTGAAAATGAAATGTATGTGAGCATGCAGGTGTCCACCAGAACCGACTTTACGTCGTCCCGGTGAACATCTGCGAGGAAGCGGCGCCTGGCAGCTGGCCAGGGGTGACGCCTATAAGGTGCTGCTCTGCGATCACACTGAAGCTGCTAAACCTCTAATCCGTAGCAAGGCTCATCACTCGAGATTAACTTAACGTACGCGTTATTAACATCTGTTCCGTGAAAAGGAGGAGAAGGAGAAGTCAAGCAGAGCCGCAGTTAGTCCGCTGGGGGGGGGGGAGACTGAGGTGCCCTTGCCTGAGCTCATTCGCCAGCATCCAAGCTCGACTGAACCCTGCAGCGAGGGAGAGAGGAAACTGTGCAGGGACAATAGTAGTGGTGGTGGTGGTGGGGGTGGGCAGTGGAGGAGGCCCTTCAGAAAGATGGAGAATCAAATCACATTCAGCCTGGAATACAGGAGGAGAGGCAGCACAGTGATAAGGAGTATTGGAATATTGTGAACGAGAGCACAGGGACGGAGATATGGAGACACGTTATTGTCAGAGCATTTGATTTTAGGGTCGCAATGTCACTTAGGGGAGAAGAAAGGGCAGAGATGAGAGATGGAGCGCTGGAGGCGGGATAGAGAGAGAGGACGGAGACAGGAGGTCATTGTCGTCAGCTCCGCGGCCAGGTCCATCCTAAAAAAATCAGCAGGCTTGTTCGAAACCGCTCCGCCTTGTCGGTTTGGAAAAGTCTGCTCGTCACGCCTCCCAGAGCTTGTGGAGCAGGGACCGTCCCATCGGGCTCAGCCGGGGGCGGCGTGAGATGCCTGAACAGAACTCCCCCCCCCCCGCGGCCCCACGGTGCAGGACCTGTGAATTTTTGAGGCCTGTTGTGAATGGCCTGCAGTGAGGCTTTCGTTGTCATCAACAATCTGACAGACGGGACCCAACAGACAAGACAAACAAATCACAGACCTACTGTCTTCAACAACACTCTCGACAACACGCCTCTAAAAATCCTGCTGTAAGCGGTATTTCACCCTGTAGTCAGCATAATTTCATTTAAAATCTGATCAGAGTTTAATTATTCAAAAAGGGGCTGTGGAGCCAGTTTGGTCACAAGGGAAACTGGCACAATAATAATTAGTAACATTTGTGCACCACACAGTTTTTGTTATGCCTCTTTTATTGGGGCTGTTAGCCATGCAACCTATTTTTCTTTCTAAAAATAATAAAAGATGAAATTGTTTAATTGATTTAATTATTTATTTATTTATTTATTTATTTATCAATCTATTGAATTAAACCAAAGAATCCTGCACTCTTCTTTTCAGGTCAAGAGTTTTGAGTTTTGTTATGATATCAGGTTTTCCCAGTGTAGGTTTTATTACTTCTGTTAAGTGTGCGTGTTCCACATATATCACTTTCACCTTTACCCCATAGTAATATTGAAGAATTTATTTTTATTGCAGATTTCACACAAGAAGATGCAATGCGGTGTGCTTGACAATGCGCGTAGTTCTCGCGATCGTCTCGCTATTATTTGTCTCACAGAGTATCAGTGTTACATCTCAGTCTATTGATAAGTCAAGTTCATCTTCACTGTAAAGTAGCAGAATAATACTTTTTGCTACTGGTGTGTGACCCACATCTGTACACAGTGATTTAATGTTGCTGCGGAACAACATTTATACTGCTTTGCTTTAAATGCGAATCATTCCTCCACTTTTCACTCCTTTTGCAAACAGGCAGCCACTGATTCGGTCGTATTTACTGTATTCTTTGTGATGGGAAACTCCCCAGTCAACCATCATGCACGTCCAGTCTGAGGCTCGGGCAGGATCGTGCAGATCTCGCTGGTCCCCGTGCGCCCATGCCGGTCAGGACGAGCTGGTGGCTGCACAGAGGAGGACATATGGTGTCTCCGCCATCTCCAGGCCCAGCTGAGGCTCGGGCGGTGAAAGTGACTGCGGTACTCTTAAGTTGATGACCAGTCACGCAGACGTACAAAAAAAAAAAAAAAACCTACCCATGTTTAAAAATGTGTCTGTGCGTGCGCCTGACCGGGCCGTCTCAGAGTGGCATTCATTAGCCCAGTTGCAGCGCTGGCATGTGTGCGCGCCATATGTCCGTGCGGACCGCAGCGCAGTAAAACCCAAGATGGACTCGCTGACGCAGCCGAGAGGGCTCGAGTGCTACAGCGCTGTAGGCTCGCTTCTCCAGGCTTTAACTCCTGGGGGGCCCGACCGCTAACGTTGAAGCTCCAAAGCTGAACAGCTACGCCGGGACAAACTGATACACTGTCCAGTTGTAGCCGTGCTTTCTTCGACTGTGCACCTTTACAGTTTTGGATCGGATGAGAGGGAGAGCACTGTGAAATAGAGCCCGATCAATATGGGGCCTTTTGAGAACAATACAGATTTTTAGAGGGGGAAAATTCTCCAGTTACCAATATTGGCAATATTGACAGTAGGCCAATATATGTGTATATAGCAATAACATAGCAATATATAATATATGGGTGTAGCGGGGTGGACGCTACTGTCATAGCTCCTCAAAAGGAGCATTCCCAGGCTCCGCTCCATAAATAACATCTGCTGCTTCAAGGGGGAAATTCATAGTAGTCTGCAAGATACTGCACGCCACTCCAAACGTAACCTCACATGCCCCCAGAGAGGAGAGGCGCGGGGTCGGCTCTGCACCAGGGGAACGTTGGAAAAACATGCACTCTACGAGCTGCTTTTTGACCATGTACAGCAGGCCAACTACCTCGCGTATGAGAAGAGACTTCCTTTATGAAATGACACCTTGCAATCTGATTGCGTCACCGGTAGGTGGTTTCCCCACGGTCGCTGCGAGAGAGACGGGGCAGATTTAGCGGCGTGGGGAGGAGCAGAGGAAGAAGGAGGCGCGGAGGGAGACGGAGGGCGGCTCGAGCGGCTGAGCTCGATGAAAGAGCGGAGGAGTATCACTGAGACGGGATGCTGCACAGATTTACAGCCCGCTCACAGTTTCTGCTTCTTCATCCTCCCGCGTTGAATCGGCGGGGCAGGCTGCACGCTGCTGTGACTCGCTGCCTCCTCTTGAGGTGCAGTGCGGTGTTGCCGCGCGGCCCCGGGGCTAGCTGGTTAGCATGCCCGCTGCGGCGCGTCGACGCTCCTGTCGCACCAAAAGTAAAGGGAAGCCCTCGCTTAATGCCCCTTTAATGCCTGCAGGTTAAATCAGAGCGTCGCCGCCGGTCTGGCCCATTAGTCACTTCACCTCTTCGCTCACTAAAAGCTCAGAAGAAGAAGAGCATCGCCTGTAAAGATTAATAGCCGCCTGGCTGCCTTGAAATTCAAATTTGACATTTTCACTATTGTACGTTCCTGCATGTTCTGTCTCAGCTGGTATTTAATTCATCCGCCGTCACTCACTCAACAGAACAAGCCCCGAGAAAAGCTTTGTGCCTCGTGTGCCTTTATCGAGACTTTAGATCGGAATAATGTAAATATGAATACGTAATGTAAACATTCGTGAAAGACCATGAAAAGGGTGTGGTATAGCAAACAAATTTAAAGAAGCTACCTTCAGTTATTTTCAGGCTAAATTTTGGATTAAATTTAGGCTGTAACTGTCTGTTTATACTGTGAGGCCCGATCCCGAGATGTTGGAACTTGTTTTGAAAACACAAAAAGTGTGTTTAATTATCACCGTACAATGTTAGCTGAGTAGCAAGGTGCAAAGTTTGGGCCGGGGGGTCAGATTATGGAGGAGCCGAGGCAAGAGATGAAGCAGGAAAGGGAGAAAATAGAGCATCTTGTGCCCTTCAGCACCGCAGATGAGAGATAAATTGGCCGTGACCTAGTACTAACACATCTGCTCTGAACACAATATTTTATTCAGTGTGGGTTTTGATAAAAGCGATCATGAACTTTCAGTCCTGAAGGGGGGTGGGTTTTTTCCACAGGAATCCTTTAAAAAAAAAAACTTATTTTGTGCTTCTTTAATGGACTTTTTCCTATGTATCTCAAACCAAGAGAAATTGTTGAGATTTGACAGAACTTGGGAAGAATATCGCTGTTTGCCCGAAAGCAGCTTCATTGGGAACGTGCGGTGAAGTGGCCGCAGAGGGCCACTGTGCCGTCTTCAGCAGAATGAACGGGAGGCACTTTATTTCTCGATTCAAAACGTACAATTCAAAGCGTTTTATCTCCCGCTGTAATTAATGCATCTGAAGGCAGCAGGGTGAGACAGTGGTGGGAAGTCGAGATGGACGGCCGGGCTTTCAGTGGGCTGCCGGTGGTGGGAAGAGAAAGAAAGGGAGGGAAATGAGAACCGAACGGCCCTGATTCGGCGGCATTGATTGGTGCACGATATGTGTGATGTGAAGGAGCTGCAGGCCCCCCCTCCTTTTCATTTATCGAGTTTGCGTAGTGGGTTTGCACGGGGCTGGAAATCCATGAATCCTCTCAGAGGTATGTCAGCGGGATCTCAAATACTTTCAAGCGAGGGGAAAAAACTGATAAAGCTAAAGAGGAAGTAAAAAAAAAAAAAAGAAGGAAGACAAAAAAAGGAGGAAGAAATAAAAAAATAACGGGCAAGCAGAGAGACCTTCCTCTATCCAGGTTGCTATGGTAGGTGAGGGGGAAGAGTATTGCGTGACTCGCGCCGAAATTAACACTGACATAAGCAGCTAGTGCCATCTGGTGTATGAGCAATCAAAGAGGGTCTCGCTGTGCCTGCAGGCTGGCCAAACGCACGCACTGCATCCTCACCGTGCACGCGCGACGCCGCTTTCAAAGCAATGCGCCGCCCTGATCTCAAACCCAAGGAGACGGCAGAGGCAAGACGGCTCGGCCCGGGCCGGCGTCTTCGAGGAGCGGAGCCACCGAAGCACAATGCGTGAGCGCCGGCTGTCTTCTAAGCTCAGGCGTGAAAGCCTGCACTGCTGTTAAATAATGCATCAGGTTCCAGTGCTGCTGGTTCCAAAGGGGAGGGGTGGGATGTGGCGGTATGGGCGACGGGGGCTGCAAAACGGCCCGTCCGAACTCGCCCACGCGTCATAGAAACAGACTCATTCACAGATGTGGATCTTATCCCACGGATTAGGCCATGGCGTGAGCGGGCATGAATTAATCAAAGCGTGCCCACCGTCTGAAAGGCAATTTATTGAAACGAGAGATTAAGATGGAATTATTTATATCTTGCCATAACTGGTGTGTGGTGGGTTTTTTATGTTTGAAATCGCCTTAATGAGGGGAAGGTTGTTTTCACTATCGACTCTGCATTGCAGTGGAGCGATCAGATTGGCACGGGGCTTCCACGCGGTGCGCTGCGCTTTGTCACAGTTTCACCCCCACCCCCCAGCGTGTGAGCGGAGATTACTTAATACGGTGGCATTCGAGAATGTGACTGCAGATTTCATATCGGTTAATGGCTTTTTACCCGGCGAGGAACACAGCTGCGGGAAGAGGCGGCGTTCCCCTCCGTTACATAAGCTGGCCGGCACTGGGTCAGGCGAGGCGGCCGAGTGATTGCTGTCGCACTGTACTCGAACCCGCTTTCTTCTGTGGCTGTTGGCGAGTGGTGGCCCTGTCGAGGTGAATGCGCGTCTGTGCTGGTGGGGGGGGGGGGTGTGAACATCGGTGTGCGTGCGGCGTGTGCATGGGGATTGTCGAGTCGGGGCCGCCTGCACCTTTTCAACTCGTTAACCCCACAGCAGGGAGGCGTGGACATAAAACAAAAAAAAAAAACTGGGCACATGGGCCATACTGCACCAACACAATGTGCCCTTTACGTACCAACTATATAATTTATAAGACATGAGGCAGCAAGTTTGCCGTCTCGTTTGATATGCTTTTCCCTTATTGTGAGGGGAATTCATGCAAGAGATTGCATCTGTAAAACAGTCTATAATGCAGCCATAAATCAGTTTGGTAGTCAACCGGCTATGGGGTCTACCAGGTGAGCTGCAGGGGCGCCCCCTCAAGAGACAGTCTCTTAATGTGCTATAAAACAGCAATCGAGCTTGAGCCGGGAGGACGGAGGAAAGGCTCCCACGTCTTTCTGGATTAATGAATGAGAGCGTTGTCCGCGCGCCTCCCTCCCCGCAGCTGAGGAGATGGTAGACGCAGTGGATTTCCAAATTTAATTGCTCATAAACCCCCCCGTTTGCCTACACCAGAACGATCCACGTGGAATGAATCCTCGAAGTCGAGTCAGCGCGTCGTCACGGCTAATTGGCGACGGTATACCGTAAAACTTTGTCCCGCTGAGCGTCTCGTTCGCACCAGCTCGCTGGCGTTCTTAAAGAGCGGGTGGATCGTGGGCTTTGGAAACCCTGACATGTTCGTCCCTCTGCTGTGCTTCGACTCTGGTTTATACGTTTGCCCCCAAGCCCTCGTGTACGCCCCCTGCCCCCGTCTGTCCTGCTTCATATTGATCTATCTCATCTTGTACTGGTCTGCTCGCGGTGACCTCACGCACTGACCCCTCCTTGACCCCGGCCTTTATCAAACCCCTCAGCAGCTGGGGAATCGATCCCAGCTCCTTCGATTGTAAATCTATCCGCACGTTATGAGACATGCCAGTAAAAGGAACTGGTGGGAAAAAACAAAAAAACATTTCAGGCATGTCTGATAAGTAGGCTAACATTAAAAGATGATTACATTGCATGTGTAAATTAATGCCTTGAATGAGCGTATGCTATCCCCGCTATTGACACGGGTGAGGTGTATATGAGCCCCCGTGACCGTGAGTGATTTCATGAATGACTTTGTGCGACTGCACATGTTATCGGGTCCACGGCCGTGGCACGGGACAGCACATTACCACATAGATGGATGCAGTCATTGTGTAGATAAATGACAGAGGTTTCCACTCCCCCCAGAGGGCCACCGTGAAATGGGAATCATGTCAGCGACACGATTCGTCAACGCCAGTGTCCGCAGCACACTTACGCTCTCACGCACGCACACGCACACGCGGAGTTTCCCTGCGGCCGTGTACGCGGAAGAGATTTTTAAACCGCTGCGTCATTTTGTGTTCACATGCAGCTGTAATAACAAAGCAAAAAGAAGCAGCATGCATGTTCCCCGGAACTAAGAGTCCCTGGGGGGGGTATGGGGGGGGGGGGTGGGGACTTCTCCAAAAAGCCAGGGACATGTGTGGAAAGACTGTCGGGGTAGCTCAACTAGTTTGAGGGGAAAAAAACATCCATATATTGAGTCAGATGTAGTACCTGAAAATATTCAGTTCCCGAAAAATTGGAGAGGAACAGTTGGAATCGTCAGCGAGAAGTAGTAGCAGTGCAAATGCAAACTTGGCTAAACCACCCATGTATGTATGAAAAGGCTAATGATATATTCTGAATTACATTTTTTTTAAGTATTTCTTTTTATAGCTCGTGAACATGATGGGTGGTGCTGACGACTAAGGTTCCTCTCACAGGGCTGTGGGGGTGGATTAATGTCTGCCGGAGAAAAGTTGGGAACCACCGATGCTCTCTATGCACGGCAGGTGTTTGTGCAGTCACAAGAATTAACACAAGTCATCGTGCATTTCTGTCAACTCCTCGAATAACCCAGTTTCTTTAGCTTGTCTTCAGCTGAACCACGCTGGCGTTAGCCCGCCTCAGAGCGGCTCCGCTAACAGATTGCGAATGTGTGCGACTGTGCCAGAGGAGGAGGAGGAGAAGGAGGTGGCTCATAAATCTTACAAATTTCTCCACATACATAATTTGGAATGAAACGGGAACGAGAGTTTTATGCTGTTGCTGGAATTCAACACAGCAAATGGAAAACGGTGGCGCACAGGGCTGATATTGTCGGTCCGGCCCCCCCAGAGGTCGCGTGTCTTGTTGCCTCCCCCGGCTACGAGCATGTTCAGCCCTTTTTCCTGAAAACCCGGTGCTGTGTGTGTTCTGTCTGAGTGGAATTAATCTTGCAGATCGATATCATACGCGCTCCTTCTGCGAGAGTCACTGCGTTACGTGAGAGCAGGGAAGACGCCTCACATTTTCAACCAGCCTATCCTGCGTAATCCAATGGGTCCCTACGCTGAAAGCCAGATTTTCAAATTGAGGAGTGGTTTCTTTTTTTGTTGTTTTTTTGGGGGGGGTTTAATTGAAGGAAAACGTGCGCGTGCTGGGGGTACCATGTGAAATGCAGTGGAAGTTTAAAGCGCAGTGCAGATGAGAATCGAGGGAAGATCAAAACCAGCGCATCGGGATTCATTGTGAGTAAGACAGAGAGCGAGGGAGGGAGGGAGCGTGAAGTCGAGGGGCAACCCCCCTTTCTAGACGAGGGATTCCTTTACTGCAGTGATCAGCAGTCCCCGTCCCCCCCCCCCCCCCCACACACACACACACAGACACGCCATCTCCATCCCTCGCCTCCATCCCTCCCTACTCCCCTCCCACCACGTCTGCTGCTCCTCTCCTCCCTCCCCTCTGCTTTCCCTCATAGTCATGGCTTTCTCTCGTTATCCTCCCGCCTTCATCCCTTCCCCTCTCTCTTTGTTTCTTGCCGCCCCCCCCACCTCCGCTACACACGCGCACACTACAGTCACGTTTCAGCGGGGAGGGATTGTCTGCTGCAGGGTACAGTATATGCAGCACATGGTTAGAAACGCAAGCGCACTCGTGACTCACACCCTTTTACTCCAGCCTTCATTTATCTCGATCGCTCCCCTGCTGCTCCTCCATTTATCCTCACACCCCCCCGCACCTCTTTCTCTCCTCTGGCTCATCCGTCCATCCTCCCAGCCATCCTCGAAGCCCGTTCCTTTCTTTTTCTCCCTCTCTTGGCCGTGTGACATTGATTCCAAGGTTGCTGTGCTATTGACTGCTGCTACGCTGTTAAATATTTCAGGCAGCGTTTCAGTGGCTGTGCGCCGATGGGGGGGTGGGGGGTGGGGGGGCTCTCAGTCGTTCTGCCACCGCTGCTGACAAATGGGCTGGTGAACAGACGGGTGGACCAACACCCACCACCTGCAAACGCACTCCCGCGTACGTGTCACTCCACAGATGGACGTACGACGGTGAGCGTAGGCCCGTGCTGGCAAGGTTGCGGCCGCGGTGAAATCTTCCACCCTGGCTTCAAGCGCCCCTAGTTAATGAATGAGTAAAGGGGGGTGGCTGTGCAGTTATTCCAGAGCAGCCAAAATGCCTTTCTCAGCACATCACCTGATCAGCAGCCTAATCGCTGTTTGGGCTCTTCTCGGCGCCACGGGATGCCGATCAGTATTCTCATTTAGGGCACGCACACACGAGATACACTGTGGAGTAACTGCAGCATTCGTCACTTTTGGCCTGGCAGTGTCGAAACAGTTGACACACATGCGCACACACACACACACACACACACTGCGATCATGGTGCTGCAGCAGCAGAGGCTGCATCACTGCTGCAGTGGTCTCTCTTCATAAAAGTTTTCCAGACTTCCATTATGAGAGAAAGCTGCATTTTCCAGAAGTTTTTTATTTTCTCTCGGGGGGTGGGGGGTGCTCAGCAGCCCCCCCCAATCTATGGACCCTCACTGAGCCCCTGAATGTTGGCTAGTCAGCGAAGGCTGCAGCAGAAAAACGCAGAGCTGACAACGGGCACGTTAGCGCCTTCATCGCTAATTAATGTCCGTTATGTTCCGCTGTAATGTTCACGCCCATTTTCAGGGTCACAAGACACGGTGGTGGCTAACTGCCGCTCACATGTGCTCCTCCACACTTTTATCCCTTTCACATCACCGCTGGGCGCGCACTACAGCGGCCTGACTTGTTTGGACTGGTCGGGCTGAAATCTCGATTAAACGATTATGGCGACGCGACTGGCACTCGCGTTCGCTGACTGACGGCCGGCACGTTAATCAGCCGCAGTGGATTGGCAGCAGTGTTTGTCAGGCTGATGCCTGGATTACAGGGAGTTCCACCGCCGGCCCTGACCCCCAGTAATGATTAAAAAAGTGCGTTCAGTCCATCGACTTTTGTGCGAGCATCCCGGCCTCGATCTTGCCCGCTCACTCGTAAGCGTAAATGTCGTGCACACCCAGACATCCGCTCTCCGCTAGGACACCTTTTCGGTCTGTAACCTGCAGTGAGGAGGCCGAGAGGGGTTTTGGACCTCTGCTGCTGCGTTACAGCTCAGTGAGGTTCAGAGAGCGTGCATATCCTCAATCTGATACCGCAACGGCCGTAACACGGGGTGAGCGCATCGGGCTGTGTCCCGCCGGACGCCGAGCCCCATGCAAGCATGGCCTCCGGGTAACTGAAGCGGATTCAGTGGTGACGCCGTGCACCCATAGGCGTACGTAGTGTGTCTGCACACCCAGCGAATACATTTCTGTACAGCACTGCGGTGTCACGAATCGCATGGCTCCAGGCGCTACTTATTAAATAATAGGACCAGTCGGCAGAGGAACAGAGCTCCAGTTTTTTGGGGGGGTTTTGTGGTGCAGTCAAGGCATATTTTGGGCATGTTTTGCTTTCTCAAACTTTAATTAGGAAAGTTGTGTCTTTATCCCCCCCCCCTTCTGTCTGTGCAAGTATGAGGAGATCAGACTCACTCTCATGCCTTAAAAGGCTCGATAGCTGCTCACCGCAAAACATGCCCGACCCCTGTAATCTGAAACGTGTCAGGCATGGGAACACTCCCACTTTTCTGAGCAGGAAAAAAAAAACAAGGGTTTCCCCAAAGCTCTGCACCCCCGTGCCCCCACCCCCTCACTCCCCCAGCACAAGTGGAGAATTCATACCGAACCACACTGTTGCTATTCAAGCTGCGTTTGGCTTCAATCTCTCCGTGTCTCCCACCGTGGCGATTCGCTCCGAGTGGTGGTTTCTGTGTCTGGATGCTGGCGTATTACGAGCTGCATGTTTAGCCCTCAGCCCCTTTGCAGAATATTTCCCCCCGAGTGGGTTGCTGCAGCCAGACCCGTTAATCTGCGCTCCTTGGGTGTGGCTCCAGTCTGCGCGTGGGGAACATTTCTGGGAAGTGGAACAGAGGAACCCATTCTGCGACACGATGATTGGTCGGACGCACGAATAAACAGATCGGAGAAGTAAATGGCGTGGGCCAGGCTTGCGTCATGTTGCTGGATGTCACGCTGACACACCAGTAATGTCGGATCAGAGAGTTGTGCTGCGTGCCAGTGCATTAACCAGGTTTTTGCCCTTTCTCTCCCTGCCCACAGGTTTGGAGGGGCGGCCCCTCATGGCACGGCCAGAGACTGTTGTGTTCCTCCGGTGCTCCAGAAGGTAGGTCTTCACAGTAGTCCCCGCTGTAGTTTATTTTCTGTCCACGAGAGCTGTAATCAGGGGGGTTTCCCTTTTTTAAAGAACACCCCCAAAAAAAAAAAAATCCAGCCCCCCGACACCCCCCATCCAAGACAAATGAATACTGCAGCGGAGAGGAATTGTGCATCGATCAGACACCAGAGGCTCATTTGGAGTTAACGGCCAGTAGTTATTAATGTGGAATCCGTCTGGGGGTAGCATCTGCTCGTCTGCGCGAGATGGAGAGCGCGAACCGAGGAAGAGGAGGGAGGTGGGAGGAGAAGGCATCGCAGGCCCAGCTTATTTGAGTGCAAGGCGAGCTCTGTCAGCAGAGATAGGCACGGCATCCTCACACCGTCAGCGACGCCGCGGCAAGGGAGGACGGAGGGAAGAGGCGCAGGAGGAGAACAGCTCGGGTACCTGGGGTGAACTTTCAAGTCGTCACCGCAACGACAGGGAGACGCGGGTTGCCGAATGAAGTGCCTGCACCCCCCTGTCTCGGCGCAGCTCGCTCTGACTGTGCCAGCCGCTGATCCTCCACTGCTTGGTGCGGGCCCGAGCAGAGATCTGCTGATTCACTGCAGTGGTCCCGAGCAGGAGGGAGAGGTGGTTGGGTGCCGCAGAAGCAGCAGCAGCAGCAGCCGCCATGAGGCAGCCTGGATCGCCCTCCTGCGTGGCTGGCAGCCCTCCGCGTTGATTCATGGCTCTGTCATTAGGGGCCACTCGGCATGATAATGTAAGCCGCGCAGGATCGTTATAATCAGTTTGTTTACGGACCGTCGGAGCTGGATTACAGGCCATTATTAGCGTGCCACCGTGCCGCTGAGCATAACAGGGGCTCAGCTGTACCAAAGTGACACTCCTTATGGTCGCCCTAAAAAGACAAAAACAAACAAGCAGCAGGTGAAAGCTCCAAATCTCCACAAACTTCAATAATTGAATAACTTCAGTAGTGTTGGGAGTGAGTTCTGTTACTCACTGGTTCACTGATTCATTCCGTGTTTAATTTTTTTCCCTCTCTTTTGGAATAACAGATATTGTAAGGGACTGACAGTAGCGAGGGCTTATATTTGCTAAACATCAGTCATACGGGTACTTGAAGGTTCACCAAACCAAAATCACACAGTGCTTTTCGCCACCGCGTTGCGGTTTACAACAGTGGGATCTGAAAACATGAGTTAGAGAAGAGCGCGCTCACTTCACTTCAGGCCGTCACCGGACTTCCAGTTTCCCGCTTTGAAAAGCGGAAGTGGCTGATCCCTCAACCGCGAGTGCAGGGACTAAATAAATACGCGCCCGAGTCCTCTTGGTCTGGCATGTTATCGCCGTGGAACTCCTCCGACAGGTGGAGCTGCTGTTGCGCTGCCCCCTGCTGGGTCCCAGGGTGTCGCTTTACATTTTCGCCTCACGTCACATTCGTCTGACTCACATTTTTTTTTTCCTGCTCGTAACCCCACCTCCCCAAAACACACACAGAGGTGACGGTGGTGTACCAGAATGGGCTGCCTGTGATCTCAGTCAGTTTGCCATCCAGGCGAGAGCGCTGTCAGTTCACCCTCAAGCCTCTCAGCGACTGCGTGGGAGTGTTCCTGCAGCAGCTCCAGGCCGAGGACAGAGGCATCGACCGGGTAGCCATCTACTCCATGGGTAGGCGCGCAAACACAAACGATACACACACCCCTAATATTTCCATTACCCCCAGCAGGGTAATACATATACGTGTCCTTTACCTGCTTTCAAGCGTTCTTGTGTTTTAAGGCCATTAAGTTGTCCCTGCAGTTGTGGCTCTGCATCAGAATTTAATAACCCCTACATTCACCATGAAATGATTTTTTTTCTGCCCTCACTCTGCTCAGAAAGCTCATTATACAGGAGCAACTGGTGCTCGAAGTCCTACTCTTATTGTGTGGGAGACTCTGTTTCACCTCTCACGATACTCAGACGGCAACGAGCCTGATTATCGAGAGAAGCGAGGGTCGTCAGAGGCGCCGTTTCTCTTATTGCCTTCCCTTCCCCTTTGTCTCTCCGTCCAGACGGGGCGAGGGTCGCCTCCTCCACAGGTATAGACATCCTGCTGCTGGACGACTTCAAGCTCGTCATTAATGACACCACGCACCTCGTGCGGCCACCGAGGAGAGGTGAGGACCGGCACCTTCGAGCCAGAGCCTGCGCTTGTTTGCTCTGAATCATGTGCTCACAGTGAGGGTCATTACCAATAAGAGGATGAAGTGCTTTCATTGCCAGCGGATGGATTGTATTAAAGCCTGTTTACCTGTTTGCATTTGTGTGCGTGTGCTTGTGCGTGCACGTGTCTCAGAGCTGCTGCCCCACGAGGAGGCGGAAAGGCTGAATGACGTCAAGTTTCTGGTGCAGCAGCTCTACACCACCCTGCGCATCGAGGACCACCAACTCAGCAAAGAGCGTGAACTGATTGGACGACTGGAGGACCTCAACTCTCAACTCCGCCCCCTCGAGAAGGTTTTTCCACGGACAATACTGATGTTCCTGTTGCTGGTTACGCAACATCATTACTGACCTGCCCGACCGAGCCTGTGCCAAGTAGCTGAGCAATAAAACATGACCTTGTGAAAAAAATATTATTTATTAAATTGTTAAAAAATAATTAGCATACCATAAGCCACTGTTGTTGCAGACAATGAGACTTCTTTATAGTCCTCTGATGTGCAGTTAATACATTTATGAAATCATCATCTTAAGACATCAGGCATTGTTCCTGTTTAGCCAATTAAAAATGACCGGTTAAAGAAGGCCCGGCCAGCGGAGCTACCGAGGTTACGCTCGAGGGGCTAGCAAGTCGGGAACTTGTCATGCCTGTAATGAGAAAATCAATTTGTGCTTCAAACAAGTGTCGGAAAACATTATCACAGATAACGTCACATCGTGAGCTTCCTTGCACCGAAAATCCATAAAGGGACGTCCCCCTTTTCTCTGACTGGATTCTCAATACCGTTTTGCCTCTTTTGTTCCTTTTTGGAAGTGGCCGACTGTCTGCTTCTTTTCGTAGGTGAGAGAGGAGCTGAGTAAGAAGGCAGAGCGGCGCACCACCTGGGTGCTGTGGGGCGGCATGGCATACATGGCCACTCAGTTCGGCATCCTGGCCCGGCTCACCTGGTGGGAGTACTCCTGGGACATCATGGAGCCCGTCACCTACTTCATCACCTACGGCACAGCCATGGCCATGTACGCCTACTTTGTGCTCACGCGCCAGGTAGGACGCGGCAGGAACCACAGTTTGTGACCGACGCAGTATCAATGCATTTGTGTTTGCAGTAAAAAAAAAAATTCACCGAAGCGATAAGTTGAATGAACAATCAGCCAATTCACAGAAAAAGACGCTCTTGTCGTCGGCGGTGGTGGCCACACCGGTTGTGTTTTTGAGGCTTTTCTCCGTCACGTAATGTGATGCAGTATTGATTCTTCCAACAACATTATGCAGAAGCTCTTTTAGCAACCAGAGAACTGGCCGCCCTCTTTTCTCAGCCCCCCTGCACTAAATAGTAATCTTTTTAGCTGTTTAAAAGGGGTTGATCTGGTGACACCGTTGCCCTTCCAAATTCAATTCAGCATTCATAGGATTCCATTTGATGTCTGATGTGTCGCCGGGGTGACTTCGCCCAAGGACTGGGCGATCTGATAAAGCTCCGTCCGCGTCTGTCTCTGTGACCCGCAGGAATATGTTTACCCCGACGCTAGAGACAGACAGTATCTGCTGTTCTTCCACAAGGGGGTGAAGAGGACACGCTTCGATATTGAGAAGTACAACAAGCTGAAGGATGATATCGCCGAGGTACAGTGGCTTAGTGAGCGCTGGATGTTTTGTCAAATGAATACCGCAGTCACACTGGGGATTCGCCCATTTTTATACTTCAGTATTTGGATTTGTAACGGTAGACCTACTTTTGCACCATTCCCCACGTGCCTCTCTTCTCCACTCCGCCCCCCTCTCCCCCTCCCCATCCACCCTCTCCAGGTGGAGTTGGATCTGAAGCGTCTTCGGGACCCGCTCCAGCTCCAGCTCCCGGTCCAGCAGCTCACCGCTAGTAAAAATTGATAGGAAGAGTGACTCCCTCCTCTCTTAGCTCCCACAAGCCCCTCTCCGTCTTTCCTCCTGCCGTCCAACACCTTTCTCCCTCCCCTTCTGCCCCCAGCTACTTCTCAGATCCCTCCCACCCAACCCCAACCCCCCCCACACACCCAATAATCCCATCCCTTCCTCGACTGTGGGAGTTAGTTTTTCTCTCCTTTTTTTTCCTTTTTCTTTTTTCTTTTTTTCTTTTTACTTTCCTGACTGAAAACTCCAGCTGGAATTGCAAGTGAAAAAAAACATGAAGAAGGATGGTGAGAAACCGGGAGTCGGGGAAAAAAAAACTCCTACGTCCGAGGGTTGGTGAGGATGATGAAAAGGACAATGATGATGATGGAATAAAACTGGGCACTGTGGATATGCCTCAAGTCTCCAAAGGGACAGCCTGCAGGGAATTCCAGGAGGAAATCGGGAAATATATCACACCTCTAGACGCTCCAGGACAGAGGACACGCAGAAGGGCATTGTTGAATGTGTGTGCGTGTGTGTGTGTGTGCGTGCGTGTGGGACTTTCAGGGTACGCTGGGACATCGACCCTGGCCACACCGCGGGTCGACACATCAGCAAGGTCCCGCTTCCTTGAGCAGTCAAACTGTCGGCGCACACACCCCCTCTTGGCTGGGGCAGGCTCCAGGGAGACTCTCTATCCCACATGTTAAAGTTTACAAGGAAGTCCTGAGTGCAGTTGCACCATCAGGGAGACCTTCATCTTCCTGTAGCTGAACTCTTCTGCCTCTCCCTCCCTGGGCCACGCCTCCTCCAGGTGACGGACAGCTGTCCTTCCAGGTGTGACCTTTGTCAGGAGCTTGTCTCGACTCGCAGGATGTAGGCGCGAGGACGCCTCGTTTTCCTCTTCCTGTTGACGTCCTGTAGCGGCCCCGGTCTGCGCAAGTATGAGAGTACTACCGACAACAACATCACTGTGTGTTCTTTTATTCCAAAAAAATATTTTGGCACTTTTTATTTTGAAAGCCATAGTATATTTGTTATGAAAAGAATATAAAATATATATATGTATACAATCAAATAAACAGATGACCAGAGGCTAGTTTTTTTCAGTGGGGGGAGGAGCTCTTTCACAAACTTCATTTCACGAGAAACTCATTGACGTCCTCTGAAGGTCTCCTGCCGTGAATGACCCCCACTAACGCACACCCGCGACGTCACACGCGCACACAGACTAAGAGCATACCACTGGATGTAATTTCATATTTTTTCATGACACACACACACACACAGTATACTTCACAGTGACTACGTCCAGGTTGGACGTAAGGCTCCCGTGCATGGCAACTAAAGAAGGGAAAAATGTCGAAGCCAAATCAGGGTGAAAATGGCTTTGATTGGAAGTGATTGTTGTTGGTTTTGTTTGAGCCACGCCGTGCTCTGCAATCACCTCATCACTACAAGGACAACTCCGTACTACTTGACATAAGGAAGGGGTTGAAACATTTAGAGACCGTTGCCTCGGACAAACAGACTACAGACGTGCTATGTTGTAATTTGTCTGATGAGCTGAAGGGCTTCAAAAAAGTAAAGCTGCAGTTAAGAGGAGCAGAATTTGCGTAAATTGCCTGCAGTTCAATATCCCCTATCCCAGCATCATTTAGTCTTCCTTTTCCAATTGAACAGCTTTTAGTGAAAATAATAGAAGGTAACACCTTTTTTAAAAAAAAAGCATCATTGGCATTGATTTATATGCTTTTTCCATCTTAAAATAAAGCCAGAGTTTTCTCCTCCCACTGTTGCTGTAATGCCACCCCCCCTGCTCCCTTGATGGCAAGGCAGGGTAGACTGCATGCTGTGGTATGCCCTCAGTAGAAATTTGTGAATGTGTAGGAGCATTATTGCAATTTTTGTACTTAATTGGACACTTATTCTTTGCCACATCTAGCTGAAGTCTCATCCCCCTGATCTGTTAAATCAAAGGTTACGGAAGCCATATGTTTATGTTGTCCATGTTTTTTTGTTGTTGTTGTTTTTTTTAAAAAAAACATGGTCACTGAATAAACCTTCGTCAGCTTCACTTGGTTTTCTTTTCAGGGTGAGGATTGGTGGCCCTTTCTCCGGTCTCATGTATGTCTCAAAAGAAAAAAGGGTCCCACAGGCAGTTATTTTCACTCTGAACTGCTGTAGATCACCTCTGCAGAGGGGAAGCACCATGACATGACGTCCCTGCACACAGACTCCAGTTCAAGATCACCTCCCGCTTGTGTGTGAACATTTGGCCGAATCCTACCGGGAAGATCCTTGTGTTTAACTGCTGATTTATTTTTTTTTTTTAATCAAAATGCATGATTTTAGATCAAAGCAAATGTTAGCCGGGCAGATCTCAATGCAGGATTTGGTTAGCTCTGTGTGTGTTGGTGTGTGCATTATCTCCAAGGGAAACGGTGCCTTTTTGGACGGTTAATGACTTACACAATATAGCAACTTGGCAAACGGCAATGGCAACTTCATTGAGAAAAAAGAAATTCTCATTTGGAATGACACCCCTCATCTGAAGGAGGGTTAAAGTTGAATGTCAAATCAATCTTGTGCGCGTGTGTGAAAATGTGCTCATTGAATCCACCTGTTGACGAGCGGCGAGGAGGAAAAGTTCACCGTACTCGTGAATACTTTGCCCCTAATCCTGTCAATAGTGGTAAAAATCAACATCGCCCTCATCCCACTTCATAGCCGTCCTCAGCTTTAAATTCACTTTTCCCATACTTACACGCACCATGAAACACACACACACGCACACACAGACACAAAGTGACAACAGTGTTTCCTTGGAGATGTACCATGGGAGGTGAGAGAGCTGAGGCCTCTTTCTGCAGTCCAATCCTCCCCTCTGCTGTTTCTACACAACACTTGTCTCCATCATCACCTCCTCCTTTTCGTCATGCCATCCACCCTTTATTGCCTTTGTTTTTCTCTCGCTCTTATTTTTTAAAAAACAAACTATATCAAATATAGGGAAACTTTATTATAAAGAGGGTGTTGCATGAATGTATGTTTACATGGGAAATTATGTAAAAATAAAAAAAAGATGATTTATCAACAAAAAATGAAAAAAAAGCAAAGATAATTTAAGAACGTTGTTTGTAGAGATTCCTAGTTATAAAGGGCAGTGGACAGGGCTGCGTCTTTAGAGCCTGTCCAGCCAAATCGGACTTAATCCCAGCCAACCAACTGCTCAGACCCCATCAAACCCCAGTCCCATCTTCACCTTATTTACTCCCATAAACCCACCCTCGGCTTGCATTTATACTCCCCAATAAATGGAAAAACACCCTCCATCCTCGGTGCACCTATTTTAAAAAAAAAACTTTATGACCCCTTGACCTCAGTTACTATTGTCCTGGATCTGAGTCCAAAGGAAAAGTGTCAGGCGCACACTGTTATCTTATTGGGGAACTCCTCCCATTCTCGTCCCTCTCTCCCTTCATTTTTATCCACCCTTGCTCCTTTTTTCTCCAAAGTCGCATTATTATTCTATGTTTTGAATGTGTTTTATGTTTTAATATCTTATCTGTGTGCACTTACAATAAGACATGTTGAAAATGCCTAAAGAGTGAAGCAGAATCTAGGATTGAAATGATCTTGTACTCCATTCTGACCTCTTATTTTGTTTTTGTTTTTCTTGTCTTTTTTTCTTCTGTTGACATATGATGCTGTAATGTTGGCAAAAAAGAAAATGTAAAATCCTGTATCATTTATGAAATATGTATAAAAGAGAAATGTAATTCAATTATCAATAAAATCCTTATCCAGTTTTTGGAACCAGTGGTCCCGCTGCGGTTTTCTGCTGTTCTCGAAGTGAAGCCTTGGTGATTAATGGACATATTACAGATATTTACAAGAAGCAGCTTCTCAAGGTCTTGAACTCCTCTGGCTGTCCTTGGTCTCCAGCTGTCCCTACACAGGACATCCTGTGAGATAGACCTTTGGGGATACACTGTGTGTATACAAGAGGTACATGAAGCAACACACGGTTCTGAATCTCTGTTGAACCTGGATGCAAATTTAAAACCCTAACCAACCTTAACACTGTAAATATAATTGAAAATTTACTTTAAAAAGTCTAAACTGAATACTTATATCAAGCTGAAATTGAGAGGAAAACTGGACAAAATAGAAAAATAGCTGAACCATAGCTATGGAGTATAATAAAGTGCTGACTGAATATGCCTGTAGACTTGGAGCCAGGAGGCCTAAAAGTGTCTGATTTCCAGGAGTAATCACAAAAGAAGAATGGCACGTTCCACCTCATTGCTTCTAACAGCTTGGTGGATTAATGCTTCCACTGATTTGATTACATATAAGGAATAAAAACTGCAAGCATCAGACTAGTTTGGGCAGCCTCGAAATGAAGCCTTAGACATTTTCTGGCCTGTACTGGTGCTCAAGTAATGAGCTAGATGAGAACATATTCACTCCGCTAGGACAGTGTGTCCTCGCTGGCTGTGTCTCAGCCTGCGCTGTGGTAAATCCTGAGTGCCCAGACCCCGCCGTTGCCTTGAAGTGAAGGATGCTCCAGCACGACACTAAGCAGATTAATCAGATTGGTTTAATTCTACTGGAGATTAGATCATTGCTCGTATTTCCATGGCCTTTAAATCAAGAGGGATGAGAAAGTCTAGATAGACGTGTAAATCATAAGCCACAACCACACTTTTTCACAGCATGGCAGCAAAAATATCTTTATTTAATGACAGACATTTACTGTGTGGGGTAGTGTAAGCTTATGTGTGTGGAGATGAAGAGAGGAGTGGGGACTGTTCAGTCTGAAACAATGGGAGGACGGTCCTCTTACTAGATTTGGGGAGAAGAAGGTCAAGGGGTCAAGGTAACAAGGAGACAAGACAATATTGCACATACAGATAAGAGGTGCCTATTAAAGACAGACTTTCCCTCAGGATGAACCAGAAGAGCTACACACACACACACACACTGAGCTTGGATCATGTTTTATGCAGCTCCAAGAAAACACATCATGATTTTTGGGGTGATCGCCTGTCTGCTGCAGGAGTTTCTTGCCGTTGCAGGAGAAGGTGAGTTTGACATTTCTTCTGTTGTTTTCACCCAAAGTATTTTTTTGGACTACAGTTTAAAGGATAAAGGTGACATTATGCTAAATTATTGTCATCAAACCATGAAAGGACCAAAACCAGTAACAGTGTTGATCTTTCAATACATTTGGACTTCCCCTGGCACAAAGCCAAATACTTTCTCTAAAATATGTATATTTCCAAAATGGATTTGACATATTGAACTTAATTTGTTTAAAATGTCTAAATAACTTCCTAAAATAGCTGTGTACTGCAGGGTTTTTTCTCTTTTTTCCTTATTTATTTGCAAATGTCACACAAACTGGGGTAATTAGTGCATTTCCCAGGGACTATTTTTCCAATGTGGACTAATACACATTTGGCACAGTATTTCCTGCAGCAGGATGCATATATGGGATTGACCCCCCAAAAAAACCAAACACTGATGTGGTTTAGTATTTCTTAAACATTAACGGTGGTCTATGGCACAGAGGAGTGACATATAGTTGGTTCAGTTTTTGTCATAGGATTTATTAAAGATAAGAAAAATACAGAGCAATATTAGATGTATTCTTTTAAAAAAAATATTGTTAAGGACAACAAGGTTGGACACTGTCAAATGTGGGTCTTTATTTTCATCTGTGCAGACAGGGCACTGGAGTCTGACTCAGGTCAGGCGCAACTCCGTGTTCCCTTAACAGCCATATTAAGTCATTCAGGCCCCATCTGGAAAATTTAACGCTCCCATTAGCATATGCGAGTGAGTACACATGAGTCAGCTATGTCCTCTGCCCCCTCTGTGCGGCTCAAGCTGGAACACACTCGTACTTCTCCAGAACTGGTCATTTATTCTGTAAGTGGGCCCAGGCCACGGATTGATCCTAATGCTTTTAATGGAGCAGAAGGCTGTGATAAGATGGACTTTCCATAAGTGGATGGAGGGAGAAAATGACGGAGAAAATGACGTGTGTGTGTGTGTGTGTGTGTGTGTGTGTGTGTGTCATCTTTTTCCAAGTATGTACAACCAAGTCTTTAACCAAGTTCACCTTTGCCATCCCACCCACATATCTCACTCAGCCCTGGACCCGTGCTCGGCCTACATCAGCCTGAATGAACCCTGGAGGAACACAGACTACCACGTCAACCATTCGTCTGGCGTTCCCCTGTGTGACAGCCACATGTCTGGAGAATGGTACCGCTTCACTGGCATGGCCGGAGATGCCATGCCCACCTTCTGCATCTCCGAGAATCACTGCGGCACCCATGCTCCCATCTGGCTCAACGGCAGCCACCCTCGACCCCATGAAGGCATTGTCACCCTGCCTGTGTGTGCCAGCTTCAGTGACAACTGCTGCCAGTGGAATGCCAGTGTTGATGTGAAGGCCTGTACCGGGGGATACTTTGTCTACCGCCTGCCCAGACCCTCAGTCTGCTTCCATGTTTACTGTGGCCGTGAGTGAGCATATCTGATTTGTAAAACATCTTTTTTTAAGTCCTTTGATTTCTTATCTATTATTAGGTCAATATATTTCTGTGTTTTTACACAGATTTCTATGATATCTGTGATGAGGTGGACTGCGCGGGTCCCAGATGTCCTGAGGCTGACTGCCGCTGTGCACCTGGAACTGTGCTGGGACCAGACAGACAAACATGCCTGGGTGAGACAGACACAGAGGGAGGAAGAGAGGGGACAGATAATTTGCACAAAAGACAAAGATAAGCAGGAGTACATGGAAGACAGATAGGCTGGAAATGGTTTCTGAAAAACAATAACAATCTTCACCCATTGTTTTTGGACAAATGCATACATTTTTCTGGATACATGTTTTCATGCTATTCTTAGTCGCATATTCTTTTTTTACTTCACGTAATGGTTCGTTCAAAGTGTGAGGCAGAACTAGCAAAGATAACAAAAGCCAATAGGAGCAAGCAGCTTGTTTATGTTATGAAAAATGTTAACAATATTTTTTGCCCCAAGAGGTAGATAACTTGCTTTACAGTGAACTTTACAGAGAAAAGTGGATTTGTCTTTAGTGCAAAGGTTCAAAACACTAACTTTGACCAAAATTATTTTGCAATGAAGGCCCAATTAGTTCTTTGCATCAGTATCTGCAGGGTGAAGTGCGGTTTAGCATCCAACTCCGTGCAAACAGCAAACTGTGTAAGTAGAGCAGGTGGTGTGTGTGTTTGGTCTAGCTATTACTCATGCTGTGGGGACCAAATCTCTTTATACAGTCATATCATAGGGACATGTTGTACTTATGGGGATAAATTGCAATTCCCCCATAACATAAATCATTAAATTTCAAGGTGAAGACATGTTTTAAGGTAAGGCAAGTAGCAGTTATGGTTAAGGTTACAGTAAGTCTCCAGGACATTAATGTCCTGTAAAGTTGTGGGGACACGACTGTGCTTGTGTGTGTGTGTGTTAGACTGAATGGTACACCTAATGATGGGTGACAGGCATGCAGTGGGAACCTAGCCAGCCTGAAAACTGCCATTATCTCATTATTCACCCATTAACCAAATCTGCCTTTCTCTGTCTCAGAAATGACTCCCTCATTTCTCCAACCCTCTCTTTCCTCAGTCTCTTGCACTCTCACTTTTCTCTCACCTTTTTATTTCATCCATCATCCTTTCTTTACTAGTCGGCTCAGTATTATAAACTCAGTTTTAAAGTCCTTTAAAAGTTGATTTATCATCCTCTTCCCTGAAACACTAAGTGAATTGCCTTGAGGTAATTCACTCAGCCTATCTGTCAGTCAGCCAATTAAAGTAAAGCTCCTCGGGTGATAATATCTGACCCTGGTGTGTTGTGTGTTCTATGTTCAGATGCGAATGAGTGTGAGAAAGGCAATGGTGGCTGTGCAGAGGTGTGTGTGAACACAAAAGGCTCCATGCGCTGCGAGTGTGGGCCGGGCCGTGTGCTGGATGAAGATGGACGCAGCTGCAGAGGTACATCTAGAGAAATTAGAAATTTAGACATTAAACCAAGGAGCCAAGGTGTTTATCCATCTTTTTCTTTTTCTCTGCGTTGCCTCATACAGAGATAGCAGGCTGTCACGCTAGCAATGGAGGCTGCAGCCATGGCTGCTCCTCGCTGCTGGGCTCCTATCAGTGCCACTGCCCCAGAGGCCTGGAGCTGGGAGAGGACAAACGCACATGTCAGGGTGTGTATGTGCGCGTGTGCGTGGTACAAATTGTAGTATTCAGTTCAGTTCAGTTCAGTCAGCAGGGCAAGCTGACTCTCAGAGGCATGTTTGCATTAACCTGAATAGATGTTCTTGATTGTGAGGTTTAATGGGAATGCATTTCTTCAGGCCATAAGTGATTGTTTTTTTTTTACAGCGTTCAGGATTACTTATTTCTCAGGGAGGATCCTTGATTATATTAGGAGTAGATAACAGTATATAAACAGAGATTTTGTCTGAGAAATGAGACAATGCTGGTGAAAACAATGTGTTACTTTTAGTACATTTATCTCTACAAACATAAAGCTGTTCTGTGTATTCTCACAGTATTTGGTACTTTTGCTTTAAAAAAGCAAACAAAACTATTTAAACACTGAACTGTAACTGAATTCTAAAAATGGTTGCCAGTTAGTTTTCTTTTGTTGGTTTAATCAATTAGAATGACTGAACACTGGCTCATTTCAAAATGGTCAACAGAGAAAAGCAGTAAACCATCACATGGGACAAGTGACATTTTTCATTCCTGCAGTGCCAGTCCAGTGTGACTCCAGCTCTATTACGGTGTCAGTCCCAAAGGACCTTGTAGGAGGACTGGAGCTGTTTCTGTCCAACTCGTCTTGTCGAGGTGTGTCCAATGGCACGCATATCAACCTCAACTTCAGCCTCAAGACCTGCGGCACAGTAGTGGAGGTCAGAGACACTGACATTTTTAGACTGAATGTAGCCTTAGTCTCTATGGTTCTGGGTTGGAGTAAATATTTAATCTATAATATTATACTATATTATACAGTTTTGCCTTAAAAGTGGCTTGTGTGAGGGTGTCACTGAAAAAGTTGTTAATGTGCGGTATATCTTGACCCGCAGGTGACAGATGACAAGATTGTTGGAACCAACCTGGTGACAGGCCTTCCCAGGAGCAGCCCGGGCAGCAGCAGAGACTTAATAGTCCGCACCAGCAAGTTAGTGCTCCCAGTCACCTGCGAGTTCCCGAGGGAGTACCATGTGTCGGACGGATATCAAGCAAGTCTCCGCAGCTCAGCCCTGGAGCTCGCAGGCCACAGTGAGGGAGTCTTCCCCTTCTACCTGGAGCTCTTCAAGAACGCAGAGTTCTCAGAGGCCTACCACACCCCACCCCAGCTCCGCCTGCACGACTCCCTGTTCTTCGGGGTGGAGCCCAAGGAAAGAGTGGACGGCCTCTCCGCGCTGGTCGAGAGCTGCTTCGCCACACCAGGCCCCAAAGCCGACCAGGCTCTCAAGTATTACCTCATCAAAGATGGGTGAATATTTTGAAAGTTTTATCAGTTTTAATGCCACATCGTGTGCAACTGGTGTGTTGTGTGTAATCCCTAAAACAACAGTTTTGTTTAAGTATATATAGTATTGTTTAAGATATCTGTCTGTGGTATTTCTGTCTTCACCCTGTTACAGCGATGGTAACAGGAATTTTGGTTTGGTGCTCACATCACTCACAATTTCATTCAATTCAATAAAATCACCAGTCATGTGTTTTCCCAGAATTGTGAGTCTGGACCATTCACAGAACACACTGCCATCCCTTTTCATGGTGACTTTCTTTTTACTGCAAGCTATTTCACAAAAAATCTGCAACAATGAGGTCTTCTGACAGATTGTAGCATGGAAATTATTTCTGAAGACACATGGTTAATACATTTTTCAATTGTGTGAGCTCCACACATGAAATTCCATTCACCTCCATTGTATTGGAGCAGAGGCAGATATTTCATAGCTAAATTAAAAAATGTAATTGTAATTTGGATTAATTTTGTCTGCTTCATGCACACACTAAAAATCGCCTAATTCTGTCTGATTAATGTTTTCTTTTTAATACCCAAATTGCATTTAGTCCTGCAACATGAATAGTTCTAATAAATGTCAACTAGATCAGACCCAGCTGCTGTGTGTCCACAGAGCCATAGCTTCAGCTGCTTGACAGTTATAGGACAGGAAATCTCCACTCCTTCAAGGAAATGTCAAATGAAAAATGCCACTGGCCTCCTGCTCTGATGAATGTGGAAAGAAAACACGAGTGTTTTGGAGAGAAAAATCGAAACACAGAACAGCCTTATTATCTGGGGAATGCTCACTTTTGGCAAACCGTTCCTTCACAGAATCCAGATTAAGAGTTCCCCTCGCTGCTCTGTGGACACCACCGGAACAGGGCTATCATCTATTTTCACGATTTTCTATTAAAAATGCAGCAGTGTTTCAGGGCCTTGGGGCAGCTAAACTTGACAAAGTAGCTTGTTCGAAATATATATATGCATCTCCACCGAGTGTTGTGATGCTATCACCTGCAGGCGTGACTCTATTTCTCCTCCTTGGCTTCTTATTCAGGTGCATCTCCGATGAAGCAGTGACACAGTACTCATCAAAGGACCAGCTCTCAAAGCACTACCAGGTCCCTGTTTTCAAGTTCATTGGCAAGGACAACCAAGTGAGTAAAAGAGGCATGCTGGGAGCCAGCTGGCAGGTTGGTGTGGGCTCACGTCTCTGTAGCTTTATGATGTAAAAGACTGTATTCAAAGACTATCTGAATTATCAGTATGCTTACACAGTAGTGATGTTCTCTATTTCTGCCTGACACGATCTTGTTTCCTCTGCTTGCAGCAAGTGTTCCTCCACTGCCAGGTGCTGGTATGGGGCAGGCGACTCCCGCTGCGCTCAGCGCTGTCGAGGACATGTCCGACGGGCGGCTCGGGCCGCCGAACCTCAGGAGTCGCGCACACTTAGCGGAGGCCCCATCTTCATCCTGCCTTAGCCGTGATGCTAACAGGCAGTCAGAAAACACAAGCCACGATCACAAAAATGACTTTTACATTTCAGTTTATTTGGTATTTAAAACACCAAAGAAATGTAGGTATTCACAGAGGGTAGTCCATTTCACTGTCCCTTTTAAAGTTCTACATATACAGGCAGATGTACAGTATACACACTTTTTTCAGTTGCAGTGTCATTCACATTGCCGTAGGTCACTTGTGTTCTGGTAAATGCATCCAAGTGTGTGTGTCTTTGCCACTTCTCCTGGCAGCACACTTCGCTGACATTAAAGTGAATGGCATTTCTTTCAGGAAGTGGGCAACGGCTCATTTGTAACAACTACAGCATGAAGGATGTTTTTCTAGGTCACGCTTTCAGGCATTGCTCAGGCTTGATTACAGCTTAAAGATTTCGTGAATTTATGAGTGGTGCATATTTCATACCATCACTGACTTGAAAAAATACACGTGGAACATGCATAGATGTGCTCTGACTCGTTTGCTGAGTGTAATCAATCGCTGGGGAGCACGTCACACATTACAGCCCTGGTGGAAAAGAGACATCAATGCGCCGTGTCTGCAAATTATGCACACGCTCCATCACTGACAATTAATCTAGAATGAATCATGTCAGTTTAACTGCAATTAGACATGCATTTATTCACAGAAAATAACAAATAACTAACAAATAACTTACATCAAACATTAAATAGTAGCTGTTATAAGCATTACATTTTACACAACACAAGCTTAAGGTTTGTGTAGACTACTTTGATAAATGTTAAATACCAGCGCACAATGAACCATGAGCACCACGGTAATTATCTTGTGTTTTTCTATCTAGAGCAAATTAATCCAACGACAATATCCTTCCCATCAGGCACTCTGTTTGGAGTCATTGAGGTAATTTATGATAATGGAGTCAAATAGGCCTAAAAATGGCCTAAAAATGAAATGAGGTATGGAGAGTATAATTTGCAAGAGCAGACAATGAAATTCATATTCGCATACCTACAATTTGTTAGCACTGCCTATGAATACAACCTAAGAAACCATGTCCATTTGCATTCCACATTATTGTTGGGTTTTTTTTGCAAAACTCTCAGGCTCTCAATCTGGAGAGGGCTCTTGTCAAGTGTCCCCCCCTTTGACAAAAAGCCTTATACATACACAATATACTCTGTGGAAATACCCATGACTCTGTTGTTTGTTTCTGTGAAAGTCTCCAGGAGTTGTCTGTTGTTTTGTTGTGTTGTGTTGTGTATCACAGCTCGTCCCTCTCCTCTCCCTCGCAGACACACGCTGCCCTCTGGCTGTTCATGTAGGGCCTACAACCCAGAGTCCACACTGTGTTGTAGAGACCGTCTGCAACTGACTCACAGGCTAAAGAAGGAAAGGAGAGAGAGAGAGAGAGAGAGGGAGGGAGGCAGAGCTTTTTATTTTTTTTTATTTTTGAGGTGAGACGGTTGTCGCATTCACGCCACCCTATATGTTTCGCCTCACTAAGCATCGAAACCAAAGGGGAGAAGTAACTCTTTGCAAATATCTCACCTTGCACCTTTGACACAAAGCCCAGGCTCTTCTTAAGGTCGGAGCAGATGTCATGCAGACAAGAGCGAAACTTGGCATCACAGTCGTATTTGCTTGTCCCGCAAGTGTCGTAGCACATGTCAAGCTGGTTACAGCACTTTGTCATGGCGGGGATCCCCAAGTCAAGCTGTCAACAGAAGGAAACGTGTTGTGTCAGTCCAGTTTGCTAATACAGAAGTGTAATGGTTGCGGTCTGCTCAATTATACGGGCTTAGCAATTTCATTCTGGGCTGTCAGTGCTATAAACAGTCCACCTACAGCTGCATTCACCTGGAATCCCACCAGAGAGGAGCTGCAGCCGTTGGGCTCTGGGAGCTGGTAACCGGGACGAGGCTGAGGAACTTCCCCTTGGAGAAACAAAGAAATGAACTGAAAGTGTTACGTAAAGCGATGTCACCACGTACTCCCACCCAAGGAGCTATATCTCCGTTCTTAAGTGTGCGTCATTTCACAGATAAGATGTAACTTCTGGCAGAGAACATCTGGAGTGATTGTGCAACTCGAGGTACAGTACATCTACCTAGATGAACAGAACGTATTCAGGCTTCAGAAGCAATAGCCTTAGGGTCTACATTATCATTGAAGAAGACATAAGTGGCTGATGAACTGACAGCAGAAGTACCGATTACATTTGAGACACACAGTAACAGAAGGAGTGTTGGATGTGAACATAATAATTTGAAAACCTATTGCGTAAAACATTTGGCTCCTGTAAACACCTCCACACCAACTGTGACTATCTAGCTATTGTATCTCTAGGTCTCCTGAATCATTCCCATCTCCAGAACAGTAAAGATTTGTTGTTCTCTGTGACTTAACATTGAGATAATTCAGGAGATTGACTCTTACCATATCTGCAGCGGTATTGACACACACCATTGTGTCCCCCTACCAGCTCCACTAGAGAGTCGAAGTATCCATGCACAGTCTGGAAACTATTTCTAATTGAGTTAAGGCTCCAACTACTACTATCCTCATGAGCCAAGGGTCTGCCCACTGGCTGGTTTGTCTTGACTGGTCTGATCTCATTCCCCTCCTCCTCCTCCTCCTCCTCCTCCTCAGAAGAAGGAGGCTTCTGGGTGACAGCCGCTTCAGCGAGAGCTTCCATAGCAGTGGCGTCTCCTGCAGGCCCGTCACTGTCTTTCCCCAGCTCTACAGCTGCAGCACCATCTGCTACAAGAACATCCGCTTCAGGTTTGTCAGCTACTGGGTTATCCACTGCCAGTTTGTCATCGAAAAGGGTATTAGCTACAGCTTCCCCCCCTGTAGGTAAATCACCTACTTGGGCATCTGAGGCAGCTAGATCTTTTTTAGCTGCCTCTTTAGATGCATCTGCAACAACACCATCAATCACAGCAGCTGAGTTCACAGCGGGGGCTTCCTCGACATCCATCTCCTCCTTTTCTTGGGCCTGGTAGTGGCCTAAAGTGGCACACGTGGCCATGGAGACGCAGAGGAGGAGCAGGACAACAACCCGAAGCAGCATGGTGTGGAAGTGGTGACGATCCGAGCCGAGGAAGCTCTCCACACGGTGAGGTGTTGTTACCAGGGTGAGTGGTGTTAGACAGTGAGGAACAAAAACACACTGTGCTTCTACTGGCTCTGTCAGCCAGAGAGCAGACTTTGACCGCTGATTAGGTTTGAGCAGACAGCAAAGCAATCTCTCATTTCAGGGCCAAAGGTCACCCCATATCACTCCAAAGAAATCTTCAGTTCCTCTGAACTCCTCATTATCTGTGATTCTTGAATACATTAAACAAGTAAGTTCAATACAGTTTCAGCCACCAAGCTGTAATCACATTTTTATGACTCAAAAGTCACATGGAACTTGGAGCCTAGAGGAAAAACTGTCTTCATGTTCACTTTAACAATCTGCACATCGAATGCTGGCATTTCAGCCTGTGACCTTTATCAAGATATCACAAACTTCAAGCGATCTTCACTGTGTTTTGATAAAGGTCACACCCTGGCACTTCAGCAGCGAATTCATACAGAGACAAGTGGAGCATTGTCTTATTCATCTGGCATGAGATCGTGGGGTGGATTTTTCAAACCAACTTGCTCTCGCCCAGGCTTCAGCGTGAAGGACTCACAGCACTTTTCCCATGTGTATCTGCTGCCCTCTTGTGTTTAAAAAGAAGTATGCAACCAGTGCTGCGGAAGTTGATTTTTCTTCTTTCTTATTGTTCCAATCCAACAACAGAGGTCTGTTTTACTGATACCAGTTGTGGATTATATTACGAGATTTCAGTTTTATTTTTCTTCCTATGTCTTCATCAGTCTGTACAAATTGAATAATAATAAACTTGTTGCCTCTCTGTGGTATCATGTTCGTGCATGGCTCCATACAGAGTAAATGAGAAAAAGATGGCTGTGGCCGTTTGCTCTGATGTGAAACAGCTCTGTTTTCAATTCATTTACAGGTGGAAGTTGTTCATATTAACAAATGCTAATTGGACCGCCCTGGGCCGCTACAAAAACCATGTGTGAAGAGTCAAATCCACTGCTGCTCTTGAACTGCAGTGTAACTGGAAACTGTAAAACCTCACATCCTCAAATATGAAACACAACATGCGCATGTGATCACCGTGCCTGAAGCCCCTTTATAATTAAAACAGGTTATGCAGCAAAAGTAAATGTTCACTGTTAACAGAGGGAATAAACTGTTAGCACATGAAATACAGGTGTCAGCAATTACGGACACCGGTTTACTTGTTGATGAAACTATTCATTCTCTGTCTGCAGATCGCGCTGTATTTCGTCCCACAGTGACCTGAGGGAGAAAACAGAGGAAGAGTCACTCGTTCCTGTAAAGGTCAGTTAAGTCCTCTGATCAATTGCGACATAAAATAAGCGCAAATTTACATGTACCGTCTTATGGTCTTGCTCGGTTTCTCCCTGTTCAGCACCGTGTTGACTTTGTTTTCCATATTCTTGAGGGAAAAACCCAGAGTAGAAAAACATGACCCACTATCATGCGGCAAGACGTGCGTTTATAAGTTAAGGTACTTTCACAAAAAATGATGATATTGTGAGAAAAAGGTCAAACTCCCTTGCCTTGTTTGTCGTCTTCAGGCGGTCATTTGAGGCGATCAGTCTCATTGTCTCTGTCTGGGAAGATAACAGGGAACAAAAAGCTGAATAAAAACTGCTGCCCTATGCATTTTTAGCAATCACCTATCTCACATTCTGCCTTAACCGTAATTCTGAAAGACAGTAAAGGAAAACATAATGTAAGTTAAGTTAAAAATATAGGAGAATAAGCTGTTTGTCTCCCAGCACCTTTAGGTCTCTGATGCGCCTTTCAATGGCAGTGGTTGTAACAGTGGACACCAGCTTCTCCTTGATCTCCTCCTCCAACTGTTGGATGTCCCGCCACACGTCCAACACCTGGAGCCTCTGGAGCTGGATGCTGTTGGTGTGGCCGACAGCAGTCCCACTGTCCTGCAGCCCTGACAGCGATATAGCTGTCCGAACAACAGAGGAGCCACGCAAGGATACAATGTAATGACTAATGATGTATCTGTACTTGTACATACACATCCCTGCAGGCATCATTAAGTCACAGCTGACTCACTGATACCACAAAACTCTCTTTATGCCCATTGGCATGACAAAGTGATTATTTGTTCAGTCTGTGGACAGACTGAACAAATGTGCTGTTGCCCTGCAGCGTAATAAACAGTACAGCAAATGCTTAGATGTGGTTTACCAATGATTAGATGTACCAATGTAGTCTTAAGACTTACTTTTCATGTCACTGTCCTCTGGGCCTGTGATAGCTGGAACATTCTGTAATTCATTTCGGACTCTAGGGTTAAAAAACAGCAAATATGCTTAACCTAATAAGAATGAACAATGTACAATTTTATTTTGGCAGAGAGATCCTTGCAGTACCGTTTATTCTCCATTAAAGCTCTTCTGGCTTCTTCCTCCAGCCTGCAAACCTCTTTTTCAGCATCTTCCAACTCCGTTTCCGTTACTCTGCCATCGCCAAGATCTTTAAGTGTAGTATTCGGTGACTGCAACATGAGAAAAACAACAGCATTAGGACATTTATTTTTTTGACACAAATACACAAAGAGCAAGCTAGGAAGAAATGCTTGTTCAGTGACTATTGCAAAACATCTTCAGGCTCCATGCTGAAAGTTTTAATGTCCGTAATGCGCATCACTCTGAGCCCATAAACATTTTGTACTGCCAGCTATGTCAGGAATTGCTGATTCTATGCTAGTTCTGTTTACACTGAAATGTAGCTGAACAGATATCATCGCTTGCAGCCCTGAGGTCACTTCCTAATAGACATATAGCCAAATGGCTATATTGCTTTTGGATTTTGAACTGTGACTGAGCCACATTATGCAGGTTGTATCTATTACAGTGACTTTGTATTGAAAAATACAAAGAATCTGATGTAATATTGTCTTTTAGAAGGTTTGTTATTCTGTCGTTCTTACACAGTACAAAAAAGATCTTCAACAGGCTTCAATAATTTGGGGGTTTGACAATCCACAGTAAATCATGAAGCCATTATGTTATGTTTGCTGTCAGTCAACTAACCCCTATGGCAGGGAATCACTGTCAGTGACAGGAAACAAGGTCTGAAAGTCACATCAGTGTCTCAGTTCTTGTTCTCCTTGTTATTAATTTGGGGTTTTTTTTCTGTAATGAATACATTATAGGTGGCATGCTTTACCATGTTATGTGGTGGTGACTGGGTAGCCATCATGTGGTTGACATACAAATCATAATCCGTCTGGAAGAAAAAAAACATTTTTTATTTGACACAAGCTACACAAAAGATATTTGTGTATATTTGTGTATATATGGGGCACAGACACTTGTGAATAGACCATCTCACCTTCTTAGCAAATAATACAATATTTCAAAATTTCTGTAATATGCTAGCTAGTTATGTGTATGTAGTATGTTTTTTCCTTGTAAAGGACTTATCAAAAGTACTCATTCCTGCCTGTCCAATAATAACAGGATTTTGGCTGCTAATGTCAACTTTGCTGTCTACTCATTACAGCATAAGAAAACTTTCATGACCTTATAAGACATTTTTTATGAATGAGGCAAAACGGAACCATTGCCTTCTGATGACCTGATCCCTGACGTATCATGACCAGGGTCCAGCGGATGTTCTACTTCTGCTTCCTACACCAGGGACTCACTCTCTCTCGGTTCTAATACGTCTGATGGCACATGCTAAAAATGTGCTAGTGGGTACAGAGGAAATGGAAAAACCTTAATTTCCCTCAGGATGCGTCCAAATACTGGCGAGCTTTCACATACATCATCAAAGACGTCACTGAACACCGCAAGGCGGTCTCTGCTGGGCCAGCTCTGCACTGACAGCTTCTTCAGCTCCTGGATATGACAGGAACAGACACACACACACACACACACAACATTAGCAAGTCAAGATGTGTGTGAGAGTCTACGCATGTCTCTATTCATGCACCTTCTGCAAGAGTGTTGAGAGGGCATTGCAGAATTTGGATCTCATTAAACACTGTCACAATAAAAGCCTGAAAATCAAAGGAAAAAAGGACAGTTATAAAACTAGTTGTGCGATGTCATGGGTTGTGTGACCAGTCTCACCTTTTGTAGTTTCCTCTCATGCATTTCAGCAACATTCATTCCAGCCCAGAGGTTCTGCTTGGCCATGATTTGCCTGCCAAACCATTGTTTTGTCTTTAGCTGGTCTTCATTATTCAGGCCTTCTTGGTCAGAATGGCTGGAGCTAAATTGCTGGTCCCCCTCCAGATCAGATGAAGAGTTAAGCTTTTTCCAGGAAAAAGCTCTAGGCTGAAATGGGAAAGAATGTGATGAACAATGAACTATCTTAGGTAGACTTATATCCTCTCTTGTGTCTGCATGTGATGAGCGATCAGTAGCCTTTTCTAGTCTTGTCTCAGAGACTTGAGACTCCAGTGAAGCGGCGCTGCCGGTGAACTCAGAGGGAATCACTTCCATTTCTTTCTTCTTTACATAGTTCAGCGCCTTTGTTCGTCTCTGCTCGAGTGTGAGGCGGTTTGGGGTTTCTTCTTGGCTGCGAGACATCTTCCAGAAAGACCGCTTTGTCTCTGTGTGAGGCTGACTCTGGTTCATACTGCGGGGCCCCAGATGACCTGAAGAGTAGGCCAGGATATCAGCCTTCTGTCCAGCTTCAGCAGCCAGCAGCAGTCTGCGGACGTCACTCCCGAAGTCCCCTGGCTTTGGCTTGCAGCCTCTGGACATGGCTATGAAGGCACAAAGTATATTATTGTAAAGTTTCCTAAAGGACATTCACGTGGTAATGTCAAATCACTGGCCCCCACCAGAGACACCACATGTTATGTGGCAGATCTGAGATGTTAACATCATACAACAATTTACAGCAATTAAATGAAATGAAAACAGGTGAAAAATATGAATTACTGAATTAAAATCCTAGGGAAAGTAACGTAAAAATAGTATAACTTAATTAACTTTTGCAAAAGAAAAAAAACTGAGCCAAACGTGCTTAGCATTTCTACTTTTACGTGACTTAAATATGCTGCTAATAAGCAAGTGAAGCGTGTGAACGAAGCATGCATGCATACCGAAACCCTAAGTAACAACTTCACCTGTTCGTACTTGTACTTCGTATGGAATCGCGAAAGGAAACAATCTCTCCTCTGTCTTTTACTCGGTTGCCAAGGAGACGCGTAATGCCTGCGTTGCGTTCAGTGTCTTGTTAATAATCGTACCCACGACGTTTAATGTGCGAGAAGTCATTTCACCTGGGGAGGAAGGCTAAACAGACTAAGCCATGTTATAGTCATGTTTCATTTGACGCACTGTGTGTTGGGTTTAAATCGGCGTTTATAAATATAATGGTATACATTGGAAAAGGAAAGACAGGGAGATTTGCTTCTTCATTTTGAAACAATCAGAAACAGTGTTTGGAGGACAGCTGCATCCATCGATTGTGTAATTTTTTTCCTGTTAATGGAGTTTATTTTACAATGATATTATTAATGAGTGCTTGCAGTCTGTCTACAATGTTACTGTGTAAAGGTGAAGCAAAAGAGCCAAAGTTGACACTGCATGACTCTTCAAACTTTCATAGCAGCAGAACATGGCAAAACAGTGTGACTTTCTTTTAACCATAATAATCTGAAGTTCAGTGAAAAAAGACAGAAATGTGTGGCAATCAAACGAATTGAATGAAACTTCCATGGTGAAGGTTTTTATTTATCTACTGGTAGAGTAACTGGAGGGGATCAGGTGTAAATAATGTTATTAAAGTTATTACTAACACTCTGGAACTGAACGGCGACGATGGCGTCATCAGGAAACACCTGCCCCCACATTAGCCACGTGATCCTGATTGCCTGACAAGAGATGTTATATTAAGGCCTCCGACACTCGTAAGTTACAATGAATCAGCAACAGGTGCAAAGGCCGGACGAAGACCGGCACCTGAAGGAAAAAAGAATGCATAAAGTCCGGATTTGCGAATATGGGGCAACAAAATCAGAGATTTCAGAGATAAGGGTGCAGGCACCAAACATTTCTGATGGAGGAAAAAGGTTGTTTTTGCAAAGCAGCGTGATTATCAGTGCATCATAGCTACAAAAGTATGACCTCGGACGCCCCCGCCCAAAAAAAAAAAAAAAAAAGAAAAAGGCGTGTGACACCCCTCGGTGCAGGACGGAAAAAGAACGCGGAGACACGAAACGGGTAGATCTGGTACTTGGAGACAGGAACAGAAAGGTTAGTGATGACGGTGGGCACGAGTTCGCATCACGCTGTTGTCAAGTGTGCGGGACGTTCTGCAGGGTAACATGTTGAAGTGTGCTGCGTACACAGTCCTCTTTCACTCAGTTTAAACATTTTAAACGCAAGAACGGAGCTGGTCTGAGCAAAGGTTCTTTGGCCCCCGGAACTGTATTATCCCAAACTGCGGACATATTGATTTGGCCCAGTAGGTCAGTGTTTCTGCAACATGAGGCTACATAGTTAACTTTTAAACCAGTGTAGTTTACTTTATAGCCAATCGTGGGGGTAAACTTGTGCACTTGTGCTTCTGGGCTAAATCCAGAACTTCTCTTCTCTGAGACCACTCCAGAATTCCACATTTAAGTTTTACATGACCTTTCACTTTTCTCCAGTATTCACCAAACGTTAAGGCAACTTGTAGTATCACGATTATTGTCTAAACTGTGACGTCACAGGCATCGTCTCTCCTGCTCAGAAACATGGTTGTTTGATTTGTGTTACATATCCTGTCTGCAAATACTGATTATGGACTAAATGCTTTTAAAGTGTCTTTTTCTCACACTGGGCCTGAAATCTCTGCTACAGCAGCACTAATGTAAATCAGACTTTCCAGTTCAATCATGTTTCTGTTATCGGTGCATGTTTGCTCCTGTGGAACCTCAGCCTAACTTTTTTTTTAATTAACAGAAAAACTGGATGCTGCAAAGGCCAGGGAGACATCAGATTGACCTGGAGACCTGAAAACTGTCTCTCGAAGGTCAGTGATGCCTGTGAGGTTGCTAAGTTAGCCACGAGTTGGCGTTTAAATTTGAGCTTGTAAGTTAACAATAGCTATAAAAGACAGTTCCTGGGGGGTATTCCAGGAAGCAGGTTTAACAAACTTCGAGCCTAAACCTGAATTCTGAGTTGATGAACCCCAGGATGGGAAACTCAGAGCTTTTGTTTCTACAACAGCTGATCAGAGTTAATCCAATCAGTGACATCTAATCATGTATTACATTTAAATATAGTAACTGATTATGTTAAAAACAAGTTAAGACTAATGCCTGTATGCAGTAGTGCAGCTGCACTACAATCATGCTCACTGAGCGATATCATATAATCAACATTATATGTCAATAAATGGCCAAAATGGCTCTCAGATGGTTAGACATAGTTGTAGTAGACTAGCAGCTATAATAATGAACCCGCTTATCATGCTTATAGTTTACAAATAAAGTTGTCTTGTAGAACAAAAATCAACAACTAACTATAAATTATCTCAGGTACATTTTGGCATTTTCAAAACAAGTTTCAAGGCAAGGAACTAATTGACAACCTGACACCTGTCTTGATGACCATGGACAGTGTATAGATTTTATTCTGAGCTGAATCCAATTTATGGTATGTTTTGAATATAGTGACAAAGATTGCTTTCTCCATCCTTCCTTGAATGAATTTAGTGAATTTATTGTTTGAGCTCAGCGGTTTACATAGAAGTAGCGGACTCTGATGGGTGATGGGAGTGTAAAGTTTTTGTAATGTGGTGTAAATAACAGTCAAACATTTTTAATCAGTCAGTTGTGTGTTCAAGCGGCTTGTATTGACTGCTGTCTAGCCAAGGTGGCTGCTGTGCCACAATTTATTAATCGACCTAATTTGCTTGGATGATTATGGGTGCACAAATCATTTTTCCTTTTTAGGTGTAACCTACACAAGGTAAGACCCATTTTTATATATTTTTTTAACTGGCTGTCGCGCCTCCCTGCTGCCCAAAGTGCATCATCATCTTCTACTTTCTTGGACTCATTTCTGTGTGATGTCTTGATTATTCATCTGTCGCACCATCAACCATGCAGCACACTGAGAAAACACATTTCCAAAAGGTCAGATCATGTCCACTATTGTCACTGTTTAGGATCTACAAACAGTTTAATGCCATTTTCCCTTTGTTTTCACTACAGCCATTGTCATGAGTATACTTTGTCAGCTGATGTACTGATTTATGTAGAATAGACACTGTGCCACAGCTGTGTATTTCTTTGACAACAATGCCACCCCTTTGTTCATTTATGTTTCATCTGGGATCAACAGGTCCTGTCTGTGCACTAAGTTGAAACACCACAGCGTTTATCAGTCTTTTGTCCTCAGATAGCAGGCTCCTTTTAGAGAGGTGCAGTACAGACAGATTGTAACCCCTTGCAGGTTTGTTGGGTCTCGATATGCAGTAAGAAATGGACCGACTTTGGTTGTAGTCAGTCGGTTTTGTTTGGAACTACTGAGTCAGCAATCTGGATCAGATGTTGAGTCTGAAGCGTTTGGTCTGAAAACAGAACATTTTCTTGACCCAGCTGAGTCACCTTGACTGTTAGGGTTCTTTGTGGATCAATGGTCCTTTTAGTTTGTAACTTCTTATAGCTGGAGGCTGTTGTCTTTCTTTTTCCAACATGGCTGCTGTGCCACTACTCTCTCTCTCTCTTTTTTTTTTTTAAATGGCAGCTGTGTCTAATTTGATTCTGGTCTTTTTCGGCCCCCTCTCTATTTGTCACCGTGCCAAGACTTTCTATTTGTATGTCTGTTGTCCTTTTCATGGACGCTCATCCACAACTTGTCTTTGGCTGCTGTGCTGGGATTGGTCCATTTCAATTTCTCAGTCTGTTTGTCCAACATGTTCCTGTTGGGTCCAATCAATATATTTTATTACAAACATAATACATCTACAAACAAAGAAGTGCTTTTTAAAATTTTTTCTTGGTTGCCATGCCAAGCTTGTCTCTCTCGCGTCTGTCTCCTGCTCTTATCGCTCCTGTTTCTGTCTCATGAGTCTGTGGTGTATTGAAGACGACTGGCCACGGTGCTCCCCTCTGTCTCTGTCTTCCTATTCATTCTGTTGTCTGTCTGTGGGAGCTTTGATGTCTGTTCCTGTCTGTCCACCATCTGTGTGCGTCTGTCCTCTGCTGCGCATGGAAGATTTGTGATGTCACTATGTCCGTTTCCGTGCGTGCGTGTGTGCGTTTGTGTTTGTCCATCTGTGTGTTGCGCATGGAAGATTTGTGATGCCCGAGTCTGTTCCTGTGCGTGTCCGTTCATGTGTCTGTGTCAGACATTGGTGCCACTTCTTTTTTGTACTTCCTGTGGGACTGGAGAAAGTGTCAGCAAGTTCGCAGGCTCATCATTGCACTGCTACTATTGGAAATCCAACATAATGTGTTGATAAATAGTTTCTAACTCTGCAAATGGCAGAACTGAGCTCTGTGAATTCTTGAACATGGAAAGACTCAACAAATTTCCCCTATTTCCCCCATGTTTTCTGATTTTGTGATATTTAAATGTTTCCTGCAGGCCATCACAAATCCTTGCACACAGTAACCCAATTACCAAATAAATCATGTAAACATTTGTAGCTGGGGAAATCTGGTTACTGCTAAAGTCTTGCACGTAAATGCTTTAATCAAACTATTATCTTAATCAGGTTATTCACAATGATTGGGTTGTTGTGTGTGCAAGTAAACACACAGTCCTGAACGTAGCCTGCACTTCAAAACAGAGGGAGGAGGAGGGAGACTCGGCCTCCAGGCTTGAACGGCCAGAATAGGAAAGCAGATGGCAAAGCTGAGCATGAGGGAAAAGATAGTGTAACGCGTTACGCTTCACTGAGTAGAGAGTCCTACTGAGTAGGAACGTTTGATCGGATGATGTTGGGGAGGGAAAAAAAAAAAAAAAAAAGGAATGCTGTGTAGGACGTGTGTACTGTTCGCTTGCCCACTGAATTCATACTGCTGACAATGACATTTCCAGTTTTATATTTCATTCTTAGTTACAGGGCCATTAGCACCATTTGTGAACATATTTGTTTGTTCAAGGATGAATGAAAAACAATAACACCTCCCCACATGGGCTAATTAAACAAGACCAGTGAAGAGTGATGATGATCACTGTCACTGACTCTACAGCTCTAGCAATAATATAATAATAATATAATAATAATAATAATAATATGACTTAACACTGAAGTAAATACAAAAAATAGACAATTTACTCATGAAATAAAGGATGATCTGGCACACAGGTGTATTTTTCAGGTATTTAATAAAAGTCATTTGGGCTACTGCTCTTACATTTACAGTTGAGACATTCCTCATTTATTCTGGTTAACAGTAACATGTCGAGACCGTTTTGTTTATCTTGATGTTTACTTTGTACAAAACAAAAAGGCCAACATTATTTTTCTTTGTATAAAAAATATAAGTTAATTTAAATTTAACTCTAATTAAGAAAATAACAATAGTGATAAGAGCAATAATAATTATTGTCAATAATAATAATGATAAAGATCATAAGCTAAACATAGTGCAGACAATGGGATATAACTGGTGCTGAAAAGTAGAAGGGACAGTGCAGTGTTTATGGACTTAACCATGTTCTTAGGTGGGGTTGGACTGGGGAAAGAGACTCAGTCTGTCTCTCTCTCTCTCTCTCTCTCTCTCTCTCACACACACACACACACACACACACACATACACGTTCATGCACGCACACAATCTACACATCCAGTCAGAAGGCGCACAACTGCCATTCAGTTTAGCACCATCAGAGCGAACATCTCATTCTGTACAAACTAATTCCTAGATTGTACAAAGTATACACCTATTACCATATATGCAAAACTCTATATAAACTTCAGTTTAGGTGCATGCTAATTGTTGCTCTTGGTTGAAGTTTTACAGGAAGCAATTCTAAAAAGTAAGACAGAGCACATCAATTGGAAACTGATGGCACACTATAAACCACATGCCATCACAGAGGATCAGCAATCAGCAATACATTCATCAAACTGTACATTCACACCATTGGGGGGGTGGAGGGGGAGGGGTGGGGGAGTAGGTGGGCACAGTACCAGTCATAAAACAAATTATCTGAGCAGTAATTTCATTCTTGGAGGGACAACGTCCACTGGAATGACAGCTTCAGACAAAACAATTTGTCTTTCGGAAGATCTTGGGAACTCATTTGAAACAGTCCAAATGTACCCCCATGCATGATGTTGGAGACTGAGCATAAGGGAAGATGATTTATTTCCTTTGGCAGGTTGTGGATATGAAGGAGAGCGTCTGTTGCACACCTGCAAAAAGTCAACCAACATTCTTGAGCTGCAGTCCCAGACATAGACATATGATGCACTTTAGCTTAACAGGTTTGACAATGTGGGAAAATATGACGCCGACAGATGCAGAGACTTCTGCAGAGCTGCTGTGCCCTGCATCAACAGCAAAATGACAAAAGTGTTCAGTGTCATTAATGTTTTGTACTACACCTTTGAACCAGCAAGGACACCCGTTTATGTCAAAAAGAGAAAACATCTGAGATTGTACAGGCTACTACTTGTTCCACCCTTCACCCTTAATTGAATTTACATCCTAGAACTCATCACACCTCAGCAATTTGTCATAGATTAGGATGCTGTCTGGACAGTACATGGAACGGTCGTCTGTAAAAAGTTTTTTGTGCCTCTGCAAACAAACTAATCCTTTATAACCCACGAGACACTTTACCACCTTGTGCAGGATTCCCATTTTAATTGTGTTTGATTCGTGGCTGTAAAAGTTACTGATTAATAACTGGAACCAGTTTGAATAAAATCATGAAGTGACAGTGTTGTGAAAAAGTATATGAGAAGGGGTATTCAATAGTATGCAGTCTCGGCTTGCTATAAATAATTCAAAGTGATGCTATTTGTGCATCTTGCTCTTCTTTGTCTTGTGAACTCCCTCCTACAAACATTATGACCGCTGGCCTGGGGTCAGATCCTGCTGATCAGAGGGAAGTTGATGTACTATGCAGCAGGTTCCTAAATGCCAGGGGGAGCCGGGAGCAGTGCTGTGGGGTCCACTTCAGGAAGATACATTGTGACTCTCTTGTGACTCTGTTCACAAGTGTCGACATTATCTAACTCCTCTTGTCACAGTTCGTCCACATTTTGTAGAATATGCTGCAGGGGGATTTCTGCAATCTCCACGTAAAATAGGCTGTATCACTTTATTCAAGTACTGCAAAGGATTTTTGCTCAAAAAGTAATAAAAAACATTCTGACAGCCGCCTTCTTAATAAGGTGGCATCACATCATACATCTGTTCTACACATTCCTTCTGTCCGTGGGAACACCTTGCTGAAGTAGTGCGTGTACAATAAACCTACCACAGAAGGCAAACAGTACCGTTTCAAAAAACGCCTGAACCACAACAAGATTTCACATATCCTAGCCTTTTTAAAGGTTCAGAGTAAGGCCTCTGCAACTACAAGACCATAAAAGAATCAGCTAAAAAAAAAAAAAAAAAAAAAAAGCAAAAAAACCCAACAAAACATAAAACAGCCAAAATAACACAACCAAAATGGCACAGGTCCATCCTACCAAATGAATTCCCAAGCTGAGTGGACGTAAGGTGATGGGGTTGAAGTCCCTCAGCCCCATCAGCTGTCTGTCAGTCTCTGGGATCAGTGAAACCGCCAGTGTTGACACCTCCGTCACCCAATGAGGTAACCGTGTGTTTTTTTTCTAAGTCAAGTCGCCTTTAGCTGATCTGTCTCTGGCTAACACAGGATGTGGGTTCTTCATCCTACAATGTTCCAAGTCTGTGGCAGGATTCAGGTTGTATTCCTTTGGTGGGCCAGTAAACCATTTGATAGTCAGTTGTCCACCTTGACGGGGCCTGAATCAGAAGGTCGACTGGGCACGACGTCCTCCACCTCACCCCGTGCTATTTTCTCCCATTGGCCCAGGTTCTCCCTGCAGACACAAAACACCTCTGATCATACTCAGACTCTGCTTTTTGTGGGTTTACAACAAGGCCAGTGCTATGAATGAAATCAGATGATAAAACCGTGTTAACAAGAATCAAAGACTTAATCAATAATAGGACAAAAGTATTATAATTATATATTATTAACAGTTAATTGAGTAAAAAACACACTGAGAAAATCTGTTAATTCAAATTACAGATTGTGGCTGATCAGTATATATGAAGCAAATTTTTTGATCTTTTTGATTTGATTGAACCATTATCAGATGATTATTTGTTAAATAGCCATCACATTTAATTTTCCGTTTTCTCGTGTGAATGAAAATTAAATGTCACTATTTCATGGGGCTACTGAGACTAGTTAAAACACAACATTGTAACACTTTGCTGCCACAAGGGTGTGCATCTGCTTTTAAATACAGTGCAGACAAAATGTTGTTAGAGACAGCCAGCGCTTTTAAAAAGAAGAAACTGGAGAAGTTATCACGCAAGACTAGAAATGACGTTAAGACGGAAATAGAAGAATATTAAACACCGAAAAAGGCTGAAATAAACCAAACCAAGCTGTATTAACAATTAAATGCAAGTAATTTACAACTGCACTTTATTCTAAGAATTAAGAATTATGCTAAAATGAACAAGGGTCAAACACATGCCACTACAGCCTCGGAGCAGCTGAGTTTTTCCACTAGTCATCCGTAGCGGCAGCCCCATCAGTTCCTGTTGTAATGAAGGTAACCTCTCCTCCCAGTGCTATAATTGAGCCTTACATATGAGCGCAAAAAGTGCTGCCCTTTGCTGCCATTCAATTCAATTAGCCAGCCTGATGCAGTTTACATGTCTGTGGCAGATCCCACAACAAGCAGCCGGGCTCCACAGGGTCTAGGCCCGCTGCCCACTCTCAGCCCGGTGCTGACGTGCTGCCGGGGCTTAAATATTACACCGCTCACTTTGTTTGCATTCTCTGCAGATCAAGGTCACAACATTTTCAAAACCAGCAGGTTACCCCCCAGAGGGGCAGGTCATTGTGCGTTGGGTCCATCTCAACAACCAGAAATTCCAGATATAAATACATTCTTCCACTCTTATTGAATGACACACAGTCACACAATCTCACTCACGTGCTGTGATGTTAGGTAGAGCAACTGTTTCCTGTAGGTAAACTGTATGTTTAAAAAAAAAAACTGAATAATGATACAATACGGCACATTACATTGTCAAATCCAGTATCAGTACAGCAGCACTGCATGCATGTTCTGTGTTTGCATTTTTGGTGGATTGTGAGCCACACACACACACACACACACACACACACACACACACAGACACTCATTCTCACCCCTAATCTTATTTGTCTGACCGACTGCTGTGGGTCAGACGAGGCCAGCAAACACATGCTGCTGTCAGTGCGTTGGCCGACCATATCAGACAATATTGTGTTAAGGGACTTTAAAATTTTTGTTATTTTTGTTGTCTTGTTTTAAGTTATTGACCTATTTTCCCAAAAAAGTAATAAAACCCTTATTTATTCAGTTATTATTTTGTTTTAATCCCTAAACAAAGATGAAGGATGCATTCTCTGTCACCTCAGAATGTCGCGTGGCTTTGTGTTGAAGCACAAAGTGAAGGATTTACTTTGAAAACTGTAGCATTGAATGCTTACCTGCAGGCTCTTAGAAGAGGGCTAGATGGAGGGAAAAGCTCCGCCAGCGTTGTGTAACATGGAATTGCAACAGCATTGTAGAAGCCCACCTTACAGAAAAGCAAACAAACAGGAATAATTAGGCAGTGGAGACAGGTTTACACATAGTTTGTTTGAACTATTTTAGAAACGGATAAATTCATGTCACACAGGAACAATCACAATTGCAGCACGTCTCATGATTTAAATTTTCTCTGTTGTCTGTGATGTGTTTAACAGATTATTTTGGCTGGGATTTATGAAGATGGAGAGTAAATTAAACTACATATACCCATAGCATTCTCTTGGGCTTTTTGCATTGTATGTTGTTTCTCAAACTTAGTATGCATTATATTTTTATGTCAATCTATGGCGACACTGTTTATTGAACTGTTTCGATTTCATTTAAATCAACCTTTTGTGCTTATTCCATACCGTCACAGTGCAAAAATGACAAACTCTTTGAAGTAGAAAGCAAGTACTGTTGGAGACACATGAGTAAATTTGCTGGTCTCACTTGGCCTTGGGGGACCTCGTCCTTCTTGTCTCTGTCCATCATAGGGATAGGCTGCATCCCAATCTTCTTCATCTCATCTCCCTTTGGAGGAAGGAAATAAGAAGCGAAAGTTTCTTTTACTCTGTGCATATTCTGTGGCAAATCTCCTGGCCATTAGACAACGCTATTTTATGACTTACAAATTGTAGGATGGCTTGGAGTAGCAGTGTTTACAAGTAATAATAGAGGTCTGACTGTCTGACCGGAGGCATGATCATGACACTAAAACTGGTTAAGCTCCAACAGTATCCCACTGTACCTCAGCCCAGAACTCAGCATAGATGTCGTTTGCTGTGAGTCGTGTGATTTGCCATTGCTTGGTAACAGAACACAGGTCACATGCTGTCATCATCAGACCAATCACACGGTCCCTGGAGGGGAGCAAAGTCTTGTTATAGCCATGTGGAGAAACTCAATGTGCTGTTTATGTGGGCCGGGTCCACATGTCTGTCTGATGCGGCGAAGCCTGGTGTGATCCTGAGCGCCGGTACAAATCGCGGCCTCACCTGTGCGAGTGGTTGTTGAAATCCAGCCCTCCCGACGTCAGGAGCTCCGACAGCTGCTGGTGGTTGTTGAAGTAGAGGGCGAGGTCCGTGGCGATGATGGCCTTCCGTATTATCTCCAGCACCTGCTCGTACTCGATGGAATTCAGGTTGGAGAAAATATTGTGCCCTTCCAGCTATGAGAAACAAAGAGATCAATAAAAAAGCAAAAGCTCCACTTATGAGGCGTTCAGCTCAGCTAGACTACAACAGGTTGTAATCGCAGATTCATCTCGGGTTCATGCCGTTCCAGCAGATCCTGGACGTCACAGGAGAGGGAACTTGCACCTAAAGAGTATGATCCTTTCCATAGATCCGTACCACCTTCACAGAATGCATGGACAGTATATATCTGTGTCCCTTGCACAGAAAAAACATAGCTACTCAATAATTTAAAATTTAAGAACCAAATAATTTCAATTAAATTCTGGATTTTTATCTTCATGGTTTTAGTCAGCTCTTCGAAAAATAGAGATTCTGAAACTTGTTTTGTGGCAATATTTTTGCATTGTTTTTTTTTTTTTTTCTTAAATTGACATCTGTCTTCATGGATGGGCTTCAAACTGTGGTCTGCTCTCTGCTTTGCTGATGAAGTTTGTCCACATATGGCATCATTTTTGACATCCTCCCCTTGCTATGTTCAAGTAAAATCCTAGTAAATTCCTGTGATTTTCTTGCATGTGGTATTCCCATTCTTTTGCCCACCGTCTGCAAGTCTTTAAGCAAGATAATAGAAGAGTTAAAAACATGTTATGTTAAGCACATAATGTCTTATTAGATATTAGCATTTATAAGTAAGCGATAAATGAAAATGCTGACATTAGCTGTACAGTATATTTTGCACTGGGGAGCTCTACCTGCAGGATGGAGACAGTCTGAGAGAAGTGGTGCTGCTCCATGGTGGAGGTGGAGTACAGAGCAGCCAGCGGATGGTCAAACTTCTGCAGATACGTGTTGCTGTACCCCCGATGGTCCAGATCATGGCACAGGCAGGCTATCAACAGACCCTTTTTCTGTAAAGCGGAGTGAGTAGTTACAAGAAATGATTGCATGAAATCATACAGCGATCTCACATGATAATCTGGTTTCCAGTTTTACTTATATTTGTCAAGCAACAGAACCCCCCCCCCCCAGACCCATCAAGCAGCAAACCTCTAGCTCTGTGAAGATCCCAGTGGTTTTCTGTAGGATGGCATACATACAGTGTGCCACCGTCACCGCGTGCTTCCAGTTGTGGTAGGGCACACGTCGGTAGTTCTTTCGTACAGACATGGTGAACCGACACAGCTTCTCCAGCTCAAAGCTGCATGTGGGCCAGAAAGACACCAACTGATTTATGGCTGCTTTGATGAAGAACTGACGCGGACATGGTCGTGGCCCTGTGACACTTTACCTGGTCTTTCCACAGGAGTTATGAACCATGTAGATAAAGACAGCAGGCCAGATCTCCTCAAAGGGACTAATGTCAAAGTGGAACCTGGAGGAAGAAGGAAGAGGTAGGAGGAGAGTCTTAAATTAGCATGTACAGCACACCAGGGAGATGGAGAGTAGAGACAGATGAGGGGACATCTGAAGTCTGTGTGTGTGTTGAACTGACAGGCTGACATCCAGGTCTGCACTCTTTCATGGAAATGTCACTGTAGGCCAACGTCAGTGCAGGGTCACAGGATCCGTATAATAATGATCCGCAGAGATAGTGACCGAACTTTCTCTGGATCTGAACGTGAAAGCCACTCACATTTCAATCTCTTTATAAATGGGTGTAGGGAGGTTGAGCTGGGTCAGGGTCTTCCATTCTTCTGATGTGCAGATGCTGTGATAAGACAGTTTTTCCATCGTGACTCTGTAAATGCATTCAGAGTGCCGGATTCTGTGGTACATCTGCAGGAGACACAGGACAGGATTTAGTCTGAAGAGGTCAGGAGAGAAGCCGATTATGCCAGTGGAATAAATACCATGAGAATGAAAAATCTTATATCACTGTTGAATTCTTTAGGTATCGTTGCTGGAATTTCCAAAAAGGTCAAATAAAGTTAAGTAATCCACAACAGTCCTGCATCATATTTTATCTTTGTGTCTCCACATCTGGTTTGTATCCCTGTCCCCTTCCCAGACAGGCAGGAATAAGACAGTCAGGTACAGGCGCCAAGCCTTACACCTTCCACCATAAATCACCATAAATCAGGAGCTGGCCTAAGTCAGTTCCTTGGAGACGCGAGGCATAAATTACAGCTAAACATAAATCCTGTCAGTGGACGGATGCAGACAGCTTGTCTTAAAATATTAACGCGCCTCATCAATTTTAAAACCAACTTCGTGACGCTGCTCTTGCGTAAGCTTGTCGCACGAGATGATGGTGAGTCAGGCCCCACATAGAGGAGAGGCTTTTGACAGACAGACCACACAAGGCATGCTTCGAGATTTAGCGTGATTCATGAAATGTCTGCGCGTTCCACAGAAGGGATAATCATCACTGTCAACCATCAAATAAGAAGCTTTTGTTCAGATTTTGGGGCAATGCACAAATAGAAGCTGCTGGCACTACCTTTGTCAAATTTGTCAAGTACTCACTACTGTGAGAAACGGGGAAATCTGCAGTGTGGTAACGGCAAAAAACAAGCAACAAGCCTCTGTTTTTATATATGTGTGTGTTAATATATACTTTGAGTTTTTATTTATATGTATCTGTGCAAACACACAAGGAAAACAGATTATATTTTTATTATTTATATTTCAGTTGGTTGTTTTGAATATTTTAAGATGTAGTCAGTGTACTCACATTTGCACAGTGTAAGGCCAGAGCACAAAAGACAGCAAACATCTTAAAGTTGTTCTCATCTGTTTTAGTGAAGGCACTTCCGCTTAGCTTGTTCACCATCTGCACCACACCTATAACGGTCCCCCTGCTCACGATGGGCATGCACAAGATGTTCCGTGTGGTGTAGCCAGTTTTCAGGTCCACCTCTCTGTTCAGGGAGGCAGGAAAAAAGGAAAGTTGACATTCATCAGCTTTGTTGATTTAGTGCATTTAAACCGTGAACCATAAGGTCCGCAGAAGAACTGTTCAGGAAAACAAAAGTTAATTAGATTGTTGATAATCATTTGGAAAAGTAAAAAAAATTGCAGAGTCTGCTGGACTTTACCGGTTGAACCGTGGGTCTGCATAGGCATCTGGGATATTTAGGACTTCCCCTGTCCGAGCCACTTGGCCAGCTATTCCCTTCTCTATAGAAAACCTGCGGGCAAGCGGAGAGGAGAGGTCTTTAATTTGTGCCCCTCAACTGCCCCTCAAGTCTTCTCAAGTCTTCTCAGTCTGTCAGTGCTGGGTGAAAATCTGCTTGCGAAAAATCAGTAATAAATCAGTAATAAGAAAATCCATGAGACAACTTGATTTTAAAAGTGCTTAACAGCAGAGTGTGGAGATTAACCAGAGTGAAAATGTCCGTGTTCCAGACGTTTGTATATGTTTAATGATAAAACAGACATGACATTAAAGTAGAGTAGTATTTAGCACTCTAAGATAATGTAATAAAAAGGTAAATCTTACACACCTAATTTCTTTGGTTTTCCTAAAGACAGGTTTGCCTTCTTTCTCTTCCCCAATATCGAATAGGTCAGAGTACAGTTCTTTGTTGTTGTGATCAACCTGGAAAAGTGCGCACCTGTCTGCATTCACCAGGTTTTTTGCATATATCTGCAAAACAACACCAGGGACACAGGTCTATTAGCAACACTGAGGATTTAAAAGAACTGAAAAAAAGACATGGAGAATTATGCCTATCGCCTGCAACGTCATTAGATCAGATGCATCACAGGAGTTGAAATTGTTTCTTTTAGATGGTACACTTAAACCAAGAGAATAAAAACAACACACAGTATAACTACAGGTCATTCCAGTTCATTTCAGTGTTTGAACCGGATGACTTGAATGACCTGAGATGACACCACAGTCACAACACGAACAGAGAGGTGGGTTTTAGTCAGCGAAGCTGGAAAATCATGTTTTACATGCATCCAGATCACATCTCTTTTAGGTTTGTAAAGTAGCTGAAAAGCTTGCTTAGTTTAGGCAGAGCAGAGGCTTAACACATCGAAACATGTTTTATGTATCTATTATATACAAAGAATAATTATAAAAAGAAATAAGTTATGATCATAACTACTATATTTTATTAATGACAACAAGTATGTATCATGAGGAAATATTAGCAGTGCCCCTTGGGTATCAAGATGGCCTGTGTATGTGCATGACAGCAGGATTATTTCTCATTTAAACACACAACCTAACACACACTCTCAGGATGTGTAGCCTTGAAGACAATGTGAATGATCACATACTTGCAGAAATCACACTCACCATAATGTGTTCAAGTAGAGAATCTATTGCCACAATGTTATCAAAGTATGTTCTGTGCGAAAAGAAGAAATGGCGCATTGAGATGTTTGACAAATGGGAAGCTCTGATGACGTTCACATTCAAGACATGAAAGCTAAGTTGCCTAAAATGCAGTAATTCTTTTCTATTTTCGTGAGCAAAAAGTTTTATTTGACCCTCGACCTGACAGGAGAAAAGATTAAATACCAACTCACTTTAGACTAGAATAAGAACATGTTGTATATACATGTACAAAAAGCTTTCATCGACATGTACTTAGTGTTAGGTAAACTGTCCCACCAGCAGCTCTTACTTTGACACATCTAGTAGGAAGTCATTGAGCTCGGTCTGTTTGGCAAGGCCTCTGCACACCTAGACACAGAGAAAAACAGGTCACGACCTGGCGCGCAGACGTATCAAACGTTTCCCACAGAACACATACAGCATCCTGCGTGCACTGTAAACAAAGCGACCTGCTGTCGACACACTTGGCTGTGGGCCACCTTCCTGGCTTTAAGTAACAACCGTGTGTTTTGCAGCGAGGAGTTAACAGTGCTGCAGTGGGACGCCGCTTCTCTGAGGTGTTATGCTATCTGTCTGTGTAAAAACAGCACTATGGGGCATAATGACGTCCTCGGGGAGCTGTTTGTTGGATCTACGGCTTAGTTGATTGGACTGGGCCGAGTGACAACCCAGTTCCTGTACACAGTGGATTTCACCATTAAAAACACCAGTGCAGAACCAGAACAAACAAAGTCAACCAAGATCATAATAAGTGGGACGGGTATGTTTCACCTTGTTCCCAAACAAGACAAGTCTTTAGTGAAATGCCACAGTTCAGCGTACGTCTCTGCTACAGTGTGCAATTTTACATTCACACCATTCCTCTGTGGGAGTTTGCTCACCTGTACTTGATGAATGGCAACTGAAGCCCATGCTAAATTAGCTGTTGCAACCTGGAAAAGAAAGTGAAGCTTAGTTCCCAAAGAGCTGCAGGAAAAAAAAATATTTTCCTACGACATTTCCGCTTGTTTAACGCAAAAATAATTATCTGCTCGGCACAGTTTATAGATTCAGAGCCACTCTGGGGACACGTCTCACACCTGTAACACCGCTGCATCTGCCTGCCTGGTGTTATGGGTAAAAATCTAAGTAATGCAAAATTAAAGCTGCACTAAGAGATGATTTCATACGAAAACTGGGTCAAATGTGTAACGTGAAAGGGTCGTTCCAAAACCCACAGAGAATTATCTGCAGTTCCCCTCAGCTCTACAAAGTGTTTCAGCGTTTAATTAAAAAAAAATGCTGTACACTTGCCCAGCACCAAACACAGACAAAGTGGAACATTTGCAATCTACAGAGCCATGTATATCTCTCAGGATAAGGACTGCAAGACTCATCAGGTTGTCAGAAACACAAGAAACTGTTCTCAAGTCAGTTTACCTGCTGTATTCTGTTTCTAAATACTGAATTATTTTACAGTGTGTAATGTGATGTTAAAAACCCTGTATTTTAAAGTAGTTCTCTAATTCTTTTCTCTGCCATTTTACAGAATCTATTTCATTGGCACGTCCTAGAAAGTCCCCGGAGACAAAAAGACAGAAAGTTCCAGCTGAATCTGACAAAGTTAACTAACAAAGCCAGATCTTGAACAGATCCAGATTAAGAGGAACACCAGGCTAACTGTCGCTCTGTGAGCCTTGCTCCTGCCCCCCACTCTTGGTGTGTTTTGTCTGGGTCAGACTGACCTCCTGGTGGCTGAGGTTGAAGGGCTCCTTGCCCCAGTGCCGATGCAGCTCCAGGATGGCGATGAGGTCCCCGATGGCAGTGAGGATGGGGAGGCACAGGACAGAGTGAACATGGATCCCTGAGTCCTGCCCTGTGCCGTCGGGGAAGCGCTCGTCCTGCAACACAGAGGTCAGCGGTGCTCATCACCACCTGAACTGCAACAGTTCGACCGAGGAGGCCTGTGTGGCTGGTACACCCACGGATATGCATGACGAATCCTAACATTTGCCTATCAGCCGGGCACATGTTTGTTACGTTTTTAGAAGCTGCGCTTACCACTGTGCACCAACTGTAGCGTGACAAATGTCACTCAATGTGTCACATGTTTAAGTGCGCAAACGAAATTAACCTTTTCGAGACTTGGTGTTTCTCACCACAGAGCATCTCTGCTCATATTTCCTTGAATTTCAAAGCGCTCCAGAGCTTTTTTTCTTGGACATCTCCTCTTGTCCTGACATGTAAATGCAGTAAGCACTGCAGCGCACAAGTGCCAGGCAAGTCCTCCATAAATTCAAATTGGAAATCAAAGTATAGTTTTACGTTTGTAGGGTGCTGACTGCATCGAACCAGTTGGTAAGAACCAGGATGATTTAATGAAACATGCATAGAGGGCAGAAAGAGATCTGCAATCGAACATCGGGGCTTTGCAGTGAAATACTAGATTCCTGCGATGTGTGAATCTGTACTGGAGGCAAGAAAACAGCCTTACCCCCATGATGTCCTCCACTAGCAGTGTTTTGCGAGTCTTGGCAACATGAGCGGCAATGGTTGTCCCAAATGCAATAGGGCCGGAGGGGATGAGGCTTGGAGGGCCATCCTTGGCCCCCGTTGGAGTGAACAAACATAAACTCTATTGAGAAGCATAGACGAGAACAGGGAGGGAAGGAGAAATGGAGGAGCAAATGTCAAATACGTGCACACGACTGCGATACTGTATAAAATTCACTGTAAGGTTCCTCTGCACTTACATTGTTGCATTCTCCCAAGAAGTAAAGTGCAAATCCATCAGCTTTTGTTGCTGTAGAAATATGAGACATGCGGGTCACAGGTGTGCAGTTTAGATACAGATAGACAGTCACCAGTAACGGCTAACAGTAGCTGTCAGTTTATGTCCATGTTATATAATCTGGTATAGATATGTCCAACTGCAAATGGCAGGTATACCTGAGAGGGAAAGTGTGACAAGGAGACAATAGTCCTGTTACAGTCCAGTAACAATCTATTAACAATGTCCCACATAACAACAAGGGCACTCTGACCGAGGGCTTTGACTGTCATCCAGTTCATCTCATTCCCAGTCCTCCTCCTCCAGTCCCATTTCAGGCTGAGATATAGGTCATGTTATCATACAGTGTGACAACCGAGAAACGGGTGGAGCGTCGGTGAATACGCCGATGATCAGGATGTTCATGAGTCGTGTGGTTTTGGTGAACTGATCCCTTTCTGATTTGCTTAGCTTTTGGTTTGATAATGTTCTGCCATACTTAAAAAGTAAACCATTTCAGACGTTGTCCGGGATAGAAGTGCATGGACTAATTTACATCTTTGCTCTTGGTGTTTTCAAAGTCCACCAAAGATGTTTTTAGCAAACAATTAATAGAATAAAAGATCTGTAATGGATTGTTTGTCGGTTTCAGTTTTCATTTTATTTCATCAAACAGAGCAGCATATGGGTGGGGTTTACCACAGCAGGCAGCACAGTTAGCGTCAGAAAAAAGACATCACTGTCACAAAATGAAAAATAAAAATCAGGCGTCAGGCTGCCATTTCTTTGATTCCTTTTCCACTCCTCAAGTTGCAATTAATGGTATTGAGGATATCTGACCCCAGACTCGCAAAGAAGTGTTTTCTGTCACTGTCAATTTTGTGCTGTGGCACCTGTGTGATATGAGCTGAAGCTGAGGGAAATGATAACCTGGATTATTTTTTTTCCTTTTACCTGTTTTGATGATGTTGCACAACTCATAGAGCAGGAGTTTGTTGTCTCCTCCAGTGTCCAGGCGCTGCTCCATGTAGCTGTTGAGTTCGTACACCACACCCTGCATATTTGTGTCCTGGTACTGCTGGACACAAGACACACAGGAAAAATTGCAACTCCATAGTCTCGCACAAACACTGAGATTGAATTTCAAAATTCAGCAAGTGCTGTGGCAGAGAAAAACAACAACCGGCATTCTGTATTGTGTCCAGTCTAATGTTACTGCAGCTACTGTAGCTATAACTGAAAATAGCCGGATTTCAATTGTTTTTTTGAATGAAAGGGGATTATCTTCCTGCCATTCACAAAGACAGAGCCATTCATCACAACGTTACCCTTCAGCCCACCCTTGCACCCCCTTCACTGCTGCATTCTAGCCCAGGGATCCCCCCACAGTCCCAAGAGGGGGCCGCCAGAGCCCCACAGCTCTGATTAGAGCACTGGCAAGCTCTGATGCTCAGCTTCAGCTTAAAAGTGTGGTTATGTAAGAAGGCAGAGCTCCTGCCCTGTATGGGGCCGGAGAACCGTCTATTTCTGCGCTTGCAGAGAGGGTGAGGACAGGAAGGCAGGGAGAGTGGCGCACTAGAAAGCCTCCCCCATGGGACGCCTTCTATCCTCCCACATCCTGTTTGCACAGACGTATGGATGACGCACTGAGGGGTCGAGTGGCCCTCGTTTTTTTTTTTTTCTCTGCGTGTGTGTGTGTGAAGTCCCTTCCAGCCAGCTCCAGGGCCCTGCTGTGGGCGCTGACACCTGGCCTCCTAGGGGTGTGATGGTGTCAAGTTGACAAAGGTGTGAACATACGTATGTGGAGCACAGGGGATCTACGGTTTCCCATAACTTTCCTGCCAGCTGTCTCACACGTGGCAAGTCGCCAGCGCAACAAATCATTTGTGTTGCTTCTCATCAACTATCTGCTTGATGCTGACCCGAACACTCAGAGCATGACCTTTTTCGGGACAGCAAAAGTGTTAACAACACAAGCGTCACTGCTGTGCTGCATTTCACGAAAAGACTGCACAGACATGAATTTTTAGAGGATTTCATGCCTTTCATATTTTTCTCCCAATCAGACAAAGTCAAAACGGAGCTGTTCTAAAGCAAGCAAGAACAAGGACAAACAATTGTCTAAAAATGTAGTTAATCTGCATCTTAATTAAGTGCACCAGGACATTTTTGCAGTTACTCAAGGACAGTTTTGAGTTCCCAGCTGTCCTTGAATTAGTTCCGGCCTAGTGTCCATTACTGAGTATGAACTCAATTAGTCACTAAGGTTAGCTTTGGGAATTAGGCGGGAAAGTGATATAAAATAACTAGAATGTGTGAATCTGTAAAATTAAGGAAAAACCTACCCTGCTGACTTCTTTAGCTGATGTGTCATCTGTAAAGAGAAAAATCACAATGTTAAAAAAAACAACTTGGAGAAAAAAAAAATAGATTGTATTTTAGATCTGATTTTCTTTGGGTTGTGACACAGCTTAAGGCGTTTTGTTGTGCCACCTCATTTTAACTCAGTGGGTACTTATTAATATTTATAGTAATTCTGTAAAAGGTTAGTTGGTCTGGTATGACCAGTAGCTTGTGATCGGTCACTGACGTTATGAGTCAGTCTGCATGTTTGAGGACTCTTATATCTGGTTACACCATGTTTTGAGGTTTACAATTAATTCTCACCTGTGTCCGCAGTGGCAAATGTAACATACTGGAGTCTTTCATTAATATGTAGTGAACAAGTGTTGATATGAGCTTTGATGGTGTTAATAACCTGGTGTATCAATTACAGTAGGAGGCGAGCTGATGCTACAGTCAGTTCTTAGAGCCCCTGCCAATGTGCCACTGAGCCCAACACTTAATTAACGATGCCAAGTCTGTGGAGCTACTCAAGCGGGACGACAGTCATACACGTACTCCGCTCTGTCTGCATTGAAAAAGCATATGTTTCCCTCACAACGGCAGTCAGGTCAGTGTAAAAAAATATGCAGTATTGTAAGCATTAATACACATTATGCATAATTTATGGATGAATATATCATTAACTTTTGATGCAGGGAGACATTTGCTCAAATTATGTTCCTTTTTAAAACAGAATTTAGAGAGGCGTTAATTTAACTTGACAAGTGCAAAATTTTGTGGCATGGCGTGCAAATTCTTGGTGTGATTTCAGGCTGTTGGAGAGACGGTAGACACATGACTATTGTCTTTGGACGTAGACACCGAGGTATGTGATAATAATGAACGCTTCGGCCAATCATAACAGTTTCTGGACTTGCAGTCTGGGAGTGCTACTCGGGGATGAAAATAAAACCATTCACACAGCTCCGTCGGTTCTTCATTACGCATGGGTCACCAGCAAGCGAGAACAGTAAGTGCTCAGATCTCTTTGATAACGTTTCATGTGATCAAACCATGCAAAAAGCTGGGCAGATTTTTAGAAAAGTCTACTGAAGCGCTGACTCGAGCTGGTCCTCTTCTGAAACAAACCTCTTTGTACATGTGAAGAAAGATATTACAGCCAGCGACATTGTTTGTTGTTTTAAACATTCCTCCAGTATCCTATGAGTTTCCTAACTTAGCCATGAGAGCTATTTTAGAGTGAACCCCTGGTCAGGAATGACGTCAATCAGGGTAAAAAAAAAAAAAGAAGGAAAAATACTACTTTTTTTTATAATTACTTGTTAAGGCCAAGAATATCTGGACATGGACCCCTTTGAAGGACAAATTTAGTATCACAGTGTTGTAGAAAGGTGTTTGCATTTATTAGAGCAGTGTAACATCTCCCATTTTAACAGAATCACAGTGGTGCAGTCACTGAATTTTGCTGAAAGAAAGAAAGGCTAAGCACACCCTCACTTCTTTCCATGAACTGTACGTAACAGGAAACACCATTTAAAGTGAGAATCAATGACAGACAAATTACAGCTGTTGTATTTAAGATACTTAAGTTTGATTTGCTTTTCCTTGGTATCAATTTGACATGTACAGAGTATGATGTAATGTGGTATATAACATGTGTACATGGTGCAGTGTAGTGAATGATATATGAGCTCCAAGCAAGATGCTTGAGATAGGAGGGCTGTGTAAATAAACCTGATTCAACCACAACACAGAGAAACCCCCCCCCCCACATGCCAGGAAATGTAATACGTATTTGGATTGCTCCACATTATTTAATTTGCATTTTATGTACAGTGCCTCACTGTCTGTGGCGTTTGATGCTAAAAGCAAAGATATGAGCGGCATTGAAAGATCTTTTTTTTTTCCTCCATGATCTGGGCTCTCAGCTCTCAGGCCACCCTCACCTACTTGGCTGTCCCAGGGACAGGCAGCACTGCCCCACCTCTCTCTCCCCTTGCACGTGGGTGAAGGGCTCACTGGAGGGCCAATGGCTCCAGCAACACCGACATGTAAGAACAGGCCTGGACAGCAAATCATATCAGTAAAGTAAAGTAAAGTATCGTAATGATACGATCATACAATGATATCTTCAAAGTTCATTTGTGTTAACCGGAGGCTTCTAAAAACAAACTGGTCATGTCTGACGTAATGCATCACAGAGGAACTCAGCCCATTGCACTGAACATCAGTTTGATTGTTTTCTATGTGATTTTGCAAACATTTCCCATAAATCATGTATTACAAATAGTATTAACAATATTCCAACCGCATTGCTCCAGAGAATGGTCACCAGCCAGTGTTGGAAGCGTGACAGGTCCAGTTACAGCCTTGGCAAACCATCTCTGCCGGCGTCACGAGTGCAGCGGTCCCAGTGGAACCACAGGGTGAGCACTGAGCGCTGAGTCCGAACACTGAAAATGGCTAAGGGCCAAAGTACCAGGAAGCTGGTGTAGTTGCAGGTTATACCCTGTGTGGTACATCCGTGCATGCAGAAACAGCCTGTGCCAGCGATGCAAAAGCATGCGCCCTTTAATTCTGCTATAATCAACCAGTTCTAGTAGTTTCTTTAAAGCAAGCATGCACATATTAAGCAGGAGGAGGTCCAGCATGGATTTACTGTATGTTTAGCCATGCTCTTACTGAAGAAAATGGGTAGGAAAATGTGGGGATTGCACCCTTTTGGCCTTTAACACAATATAGGCTTCAGAACATATAAAACAGAGAATTTGCCCGTCCCGTTTTGCAACAATAACATCTTTGTTTCGTCAGGTAGGTGTCAGGGGATTAATCCTAATGATCCACCTACCCCTGGGGCCGAGAGGGAAGGAATGCGTACGGGGGTGTGTGCATGTCAGTGTGTTTTATCACCATATGGCGTGGTCAGCTACCAGCACAGGGGAAGAGACCAGTAGCCTACGCTAATGCCATCCCATATTTTCAGGGACCTGCTGTGCTTTGAGTAAACAACAGGAGGAGAGGGCCGACGTGTTCTTAGAAAATGCACTGCCAGCACATGACACACTGAACACAGCTGTCTAGCAACTCTTAAGTCCCGCAGAAGCTGAACAGAGCTCTTCTGGTAACTTGGTCACTCCGTTCAAACTTTTTCTGAACCCGAGCGACATCGGTCCAAGGGTTTTGCAGGTCTGCAGCACTGTGATGTGTAGCTTTCAGTTGACAGGTTGCAGTTCTGGATACATCCAGTGCTTTGAGGACAAGGCTCAACATGTACAGTACTCTACCTCCTGATTCTGTTTATTGCCTAAAATCCTACATAGTATGCTAATAACAACTTTCACATTCCACATAATTACTCGGTTATCACTGTTGTTCATTATTAACAATTTAACGATTCATGCACTAAATGCTACTAGTACGATGTTTTAAATGCTGTTTGTTTTACGTAAGTCCTGTTGTGGTACATTAGCTGCACTCATTGCTCAAGACCAAGAATTTGCATCTTGCACCAATGAAACAACAGAGACAGAGGGGCAGGCAGCTACAGCTGGAAAGAGAAAAACCCTCTCGCAGACCATTTTTGGAAAAAAAGAAGAGCAAACAGCAAAGTTAAAATAAATCAATCAGCATGACGTCAGACAGGAGAAGCCCTCTTCCGAGTTTGGGTCTACAATTCTATTCTAGTAACGGCAAAATGGTTAGAGCGTTTTCACACCAAACAAGAATATCTGTGCAAATGCCTTGCATATATGGATTTCATGGCATGTAAGGAAAGTGTGAGACATTTGTGCAGCAGCATTAGATGACAGAGATCATAGATCAGCGATCATAGAACTCTGCGTGAGCGCAGCTCAACCGATTAAAATCATCAGATCATCATCAGCAACAAAAGAGTCTGGCTGACAGTCTATGGACTATAGCCATGATAAAGTGCTAAGAACTCTTAGCTGCAGATTCAAAGTGACACAAACAATTATCTCAACTGAGGAGGATCGTTTTTAAGTCTTTTGCCCGAACCCATACGCTTGTCATCTGCTATCAAATCGAGTGATCAGCTGTAAATGTGACACTTTCTGCATAATGCTTTGCACATTAGAGTAACACTGGATGTGTTGTTCAGATGGGTTTTCTGATAATTTAGTTTTATTTGTTTGCTGTGGAGGGGGTGTGAAAAAATTGCATTATGAAAGGTATCAGCATCTATTACCGTTTCTTCTGTCAAGACAAAGTAATAAAATTGTTGTCATGAATACAGCACAGAACATTTTAAGTTTTCTAATCTAAGTACAAAATCAATAAACAAATATATGAAATACATAATAAAAATGTAAAGTGGATAATCTGTATTATAATTTGTGCCATAATCATGCAACCTTCAAACAGTCTTTCTGATGAAGATTATCCCTGTACCTTTATAGCCAAGAACATACAAATCAACACAAAAAGCCTGCTTCACATATAATCACAAAGATCTCTGCGGTGATTAAATTATTTGAAAATCACCCAGAAGATATCAGGAGCCCTGAGCCGAGGCCTTTCACCGAGGAAAAATCCCTCAGTCAGCTGGGTCTAATGTGCGCGATACTTGATGGGCGTGTTATTGATCTGCCGCCACAGATACACAGCCTCCTGCAGGATGGCCAGCTAGCAGTGACTCAGCGGTCAATATGTGTCGACCTAGTGGTCGTCCTGCATCGACCTGCCCCACGGAGGATGCGCAGCTGCCAAAAGCAGCAGTCGTCTTCCACCATGCTGCTCTCTTCACCTACACACGTCTCTCCCCGTACGAATGTCTCTCTTTAAACAGAGATTCAGCTCTCAATGAGACATCCCATTGGGGGGGGGAAATAGTCTGACAATTACGTAGTTGCAACAACTTTGAGGAAAGACAGTTTCTTGTGTTCAGAAGATACTTTTGTCCCAGCAATTACTTTTTCCTTTGCAACAACACAAACTTTTTTGAGCTTATATAGACAAATGTTTGCATTTCAGATAGCAAATCATTTTTTTTCCAGTATTTGAAGCTGCACCCACTGAGTGCTGCATAGAGGGTCTCCTCCTCCCCTCTGAAGAAAAGCCCTGCAGGTGAGACAGCTCTCTTATCACAGTGGAGGGGTATGAGTTTCTGCTACACAAGCACATCTTTGTTTTCTTGCGACGAGCGCCCAAACACATCTGAGAAACAGTATCAGCTGCTTAACAGCTCGACCCAACTCTTGCCCTCTGGAGTACGAGCCAGAAAAAGACTGGAGACTCACTCAGATCTCGTCCACAAAGTTCTGCGTTTGTCATCAGCCAGGCAGTCCGACGGGTCGGGGGTATTCAACTACATTTTGACATTTTGCTCACATAGCTCGCACGCTTGTTCAAAGTATGAGAAAGTATATGTCGAGAATATGAATGAAACACAAAAAAAGAAAATGATGCTCACGAAAAAATACAAAACGCTGTTGTTAAAATCATAGCAAAGACAATGCAAGTGTACACGCTGAAGAGTTTATCCAGCCTTCATCCACAACTTTACTTGGATGAGCACAAATTTCAGAGGTTAAAAAGTCTCGCACAATCCAAGAGACACAGACACCCTGTGTCTGTGCAAGTGTGTGCATTGTATAAGGCACAGATGAGTGACGAGGGGCCTCTGGATGTGAGCAGCAGAGGGTTTGGGATTTATTAATTACCCCATGGCAGCGTGTGGTGCGAAGTAAACATTGCCAGTGGGACAGTGGTGCAATGGTCAAATGGCAGCAGTGGGGATTCTGTTTAAATGGTGTTCTGCTAACAGGCTGCTGTAAGACTGATCTGCTCTGCGACTCACTGCAATGACACGCCGCCGTCTGATTTGAAAGGTTGAAGCCTAATCTTGATACAAGTACAACTAGCAAAGTCATAAACGATAAGAAAAATTCAGTTACGATGACAAGGCACATTTTTAATAGCACCACACGGCAATAACAAGTGTGGAAATGTGATGGCTTTTTTCCTGAAATTACAGACTGTAACACAACCTTTGCAAAAAGACACACTCACAGACACACACTTGCGTGTGTGTACAGACAAACTGTTGTCCATCACATGATAAGTGAGAACGGGACTGGCTGCAGGGACGGCTTCCAGGAAACAGCGGTTATCTCAGCGACGATCACATGATGACAGGTCCTCCTGCTGCTGCTGCTGCTGCACTCATGAGGAATATAAGATCATTCCGATTTCTAACAAAGTGTCCGGCTTCTTTAAAGCAGCCGGGGAAATGTGTCAAAGAATAAAAGTCTAAAAGTCAAATTCCAGCCATCATCCCAACACAGTAACCATTCAGCCCCCCGTGATGAACCAGAAATTAGACGGTGCCTGTGATTTGATTGGATACGTCCACAGAGGGGGAGACGCAGAGATGCTTCAGAGTGGTGCCCAAGTCTCACAGAGAAAGTGGACATAAGCTGATATTACTGACGTGATATGGAGACATACATGAGCCATAAGGAGAGAGCTATCAGGCTGTACAAAGTAATATGACATGATGAAAAAATGCATGGTGATCTTTTTTTTTAATCTCTCCTGTATCGGTACAGATCAGCGTATATGATGTCCAACATGCTTTATTTAAAAGAACGCAATGCACAAAAATATGCTTGGGCAAATTTAGAAATAGTGAAAATAAATCAATTAATTTGGACCCGAGAGAAGAGATGATTTGTACCATTTTTAGCGGCTGTTTCCATTTGTAGACTTGCTGCCTACGGACAGGTGAACAGAAACAATAAAGCACGGAATAAAACATGTCTTCTCCAGTACAAACTGACCAACAATCTGCCGCATTGTTAGACCTCAAGGAAAGGGACAAAACCAAACTTGTTTATCTGTAGGAAAACTCAGTGGTGCAACTCCTTAAGTATACTCTTATTCAATGGCAACCCCCCCCCCCGACGGTTCTATTGGGCATTCTGGTGTGCGCTTCATAAGCTACGTGGTAACCAGCAACGTGTGCGGGGAGGTAAAAGTCCAGACACTTGTAGCCGAGCAGCGCACTGCATACCTGCACATGACCCGCATTAATCGCTGAGCGGCTGCGTGAGCTGAAGGTATGCAGGTGGGCGAATTCTGAAAATTCCCAAACTACCGTATGTAGCAGTTAGCTTCAGAACAGCATGAGCTACGGTGCGCCCCTGATATCATCGCCATCGCCGCATGGAAAAAATTAGCTTGTTGAAACCGTGATTTGCTTCTGTGTCAGCTCAGTGACTTTATGTTGCTGACACAGTTGTTCCTCTGGTCGTCCACTCTGCTCCCTCATCCAGCAAACTGAGACGGGAAACCATTGTACCCTGAGCTTCACACATATTAGGGGTTCAGCGGTGTTGTTTGCATTACTGTTGACCACATGTCATAGCGCTCTAGACAATTTTTTTTTTCTATGTTCCAGGCTTTCCAGCGGTTGGCATGCTCTTCTGGACAACATGAGAATGGACTGAAATTTTGAAACTTGAGACATGTAATCCATCATCCTGAACATTGTGTCTGCTTTTTTTGTCAAAGTAATGTTACAGCTGAACAGCAATGCAGCAAAGACTTTTTAATGGTCATTTTGACTTGGTTCAAGGGAAAACAGAAGTGAGATAAACACAGATTTTTAAATCTTCAACACTTTGAAAAACAGCCAGCAGTCATGTAATTTGTAGTAAACAAAATGTTTTTTTTACATTACTGAGTGTTTGGAACTTATGTGGAAAAAACATGACCTCTGGACTGGGGGAATTTATTACCGTGATTCTTATGATAACTGAAAACGGATCAAACTTAAGTGCAGAAATGCATAAGACGAAAATCTTTGCGCTCTATGACTGAGTTTTGGTTTCATCTGCTCTGACCTGAACTACAGAACGAGGGTGAGACCAGTTATTCTCAGCTGGCGCCAGCAAGAATGATTTGAGCCTCTATGTCTACCTGTCAACCTAAACACATACATAGCGTAGTATATACTATACTGTATATACTACAGGAATCTGTTTCAAATGCAGGACCAGACCTGAGAAACCCACGCCTCTGCGTGGCAGCAGTAAACACTACTGTCTGTAAACCTCATGCAGAGAGCAGCTCCAAAATGTGACAAATCCATCCTCCGCCAGCTTCCCCCTTCGCTTCAACACACCCACACCCCGAGCCAGCTCAACCCCGCACTGCCGCCACCTCCATCCCCACCCCTCCCCTGGGCCCCCTTCAGCCGGCAGCATGTCTCTGGAGGTCGCCTCTGACGTCAGCAGCTCGACCGGGCAGAGTGCCAGCTCTGTGGGCCCTTGATGGATGCGGTTGGTCTGAGAAACAGTCCACTGTGTGTGTGGAGCGCGCGGCACAGACTCAACTCGGCCCGCTCAAACACACCTAATGACCCGTAAACACCCGACAAGCCCGTTCCCTCTCCCTTTCGTCTGTCTATCACACACACACACTGACGATTAAAGGAAACATGTGAAGATGAGAGATTTGTACTGCAAATAGCCGGGATAATGAATGGAACCCGCAGAGGCACGCTCTGCCTCGGCTCCGGTTATCCTTTGGTCTTCAAGAGAAAAGGTTTTAGTTTTTCAGCGCAATAAAAGCAAACGGCTGACGTGGCTGCAGATATGCATGGCACCCTGTATTTGCGGTTGACTAGTCGGGAACTCAAATGGGATTATTTGAGCTAAAAAGTACAAACATTTAACCAAAGCAAAATATTACAGGAATTACAACACTGCGTCAATACACTGAAATCCGCTGATCCAATCATTATGTCGCAGTGATCCAGAGAGCTGCAGCAAGTGTGTATGTTTCCCTGTTTGTCCCTGAGTGTGTGTGCGTTTGTGTGTTTGTGTGCGTGTGTGTGTGTGTGTGTGTGTGTGTGTGTGTGTGCGTGTGTGTGTATGGGAGTGGGTATACAGTACCTGCAGGCCTGCTGCTGGTCTTCCTCTTTAGCCATCTGTCCAACGTCTCGGCACTCACGCTCTCCAACACAAAGTCATCCAGCATCTGCGGGTGCAGCGAGAGGTAGGCCTTCACTTTCTCATCTGTCAAGCCTGAAGAGCACATAAAACAAAAACATCTTTTAGTCCACGCACCACACGAACCGTGTCCATGACGAAGCAATGCGTAAAAACAGGAGAATGACGCTGGGAGATGTTGCGCGCAATCACGGAAATAGCAGAAAAGGTGTGGAGGAGAGAAATGTCAGATGTGAGAGGCTGGAAATGACGTCTCACTCTGGCCACAGTGTACCCGACAGCCACCCAAACGAATCCACAGACTACAAACAGCCGAAGGTCATCTCTCTTTTGCTTTGCTGTGAGGTGAGTGTGGCAGCGGCACCTATTTTCCGGCTTAAGCTCTCAGATAGCCGGGCTAGCTCACTTATGTTTACTGTAAAGCTTCATCTCCAGGGATAGGAGCCCCCAACAGAGGCAGCAGGATAAAGGAGGACTTGATTGTGCTTAATAGGCAATTAGGTTCTTGAGAGCTCACTAAGTGCTGCTGTTTACTGTCTTTGTTGTCAGGGAAAAAAGCCATTTGCCAGACCATCGTTGAGGGAAAGTTGTTTTTAATACACCCGCTGGCATCGGAGAGGCCGTCTTGATGCACTAGGAAACCATCACGTTGAGGTCACTCACGCAGATGGAGTGTGTGTCTCAAACAAAGGCTTGTAACTGTCCAAATTTAGCCGTGAGACGTCACCTCATCACGAGACCGCGAACCCGTCGCTTGTGCACAATGCAACCAAAAGTAATGCATCCTGAAAAGGGAAAATAAGTCCTACGGCAGTGCTGAGTTTACATTTTATGGTATGGTGCACAGTGACTGTATCTGTTATCCGATAATAGCTGGAAAAAAAAGAGGGCCGTTGTATTCAGACAGCCCCGATGGTTTTACCGCTTTCTCACGAAATGTCTGGTTATCAGCAGCATCTGTGTAGACTCCCTTCAAGTATGAATCACAGGAGGACATGCAGCTGGAAGGCATGTGTTCTGCTGTCAGACACACACGGCACGAAAATATTACTAAGTGGCGCGTCTGTCTGAAATCCTGTGTGATATCAGGATAGTGAATGGCTTCAGACACTTGTGACACAACCACAGCACGTGAAGGGTGGCACGGACTCGGCCGTTGCGCCAGATGACAAAATAAAACCAGATGCGAGAGAAAGACGCCTCTGCATCTGTAGGTAACCTGTTTTATGTCGGCGACAAAAAAAAGTGTTTAAAATGTGGCTTTCAGGAAGAACTTTTACTTGTTTGAATTTCATTTTAGAGTGAAAGTGCTCCTTACTCTGTGAAAACAGACTGAGTAGCTACCTATGACCTTTTGATTTATTCCCTCAGAACAAATCATTTGATCTTCAGTTACGATGGATCATCTGCTCAGTGTGTGTGTGGGTCTAGCAGGCTTGTGGTTGCAGGCAAATAAGGCAAACAGAGGTGGGGTTAAGTTTGGGGGGGTGGAGGACGCCGTAGACTGATGCTGTCCAGACACGAGGCACAGCTCTTCGGGAGCGGAACGCCTCACGAGACTCCTGGCCTGCTCTGACGCACATCGGCAGAATACGGCTTAATAAATGAGAGATAGTTTGGGGGGGGGGTGAAGGAAGCTGCAGGGGACAGAAAGACACACAGAGAGGAGTAAAATGGGAGCGCTGCAAAAGACCCTCACAACTTTGTCCTATCCGACACACAAAGGAGGCACTGTGATTAGTGACACCGCAAAAAAAAGAAAAAACAAGGAGGCTGTATGAATTTATTTTTATAAATGTATTTATGAATACAAGGTTTGTGTCGATGGGCTCTGAAAATTATATAGCAATCATATGTGTGCACATGAACAGAAATAGTCAAATGTCCTATTTCCATGGGGCAAAAAGCAAACAGCAGCGATAAGACTTTTGTAGTGGGCATATACTGGTTGATAAGATGGTGTTCTGGGTAGACGCCTGTGCTTAAAATTACGAACCGACGGCAGCAAAAAAAACTGTGAAAAAGAGGAGTTTGTGCAGCCTCACTGGCAAAGACAGAGGAAACCGTGGCTCTTGAGAACAGCCCCTGTGTCTGTTTCTGACCCCTAACTCAACCCTTCGCTTGTTTTTACAAACATCATAAAGAGCGGGGCGCACAATACAGTATATCTGTCAGCTAATCATCAAAAGCCAATATTTGCTTTCTGGAAAAAGCAGGCCATACTCTCTATTTCTGTTATTGTCAACAAGTCACATAAAAAGACCAAAACCACCAACGTGTCACTGCGTCGCTCAGTACTTTCCAACTTCCCGACCTGTCTGTGGCTGTCTGATTCAAGCTAATTTATTCCAACTGAAGACATAAATCTAAAAACAGATTATGAACATATGCTTTTTTAAAGCCAAAAAGACAGAAGGGTACTGTAGTTTTTTGTGTTTTGTGTGTTTTTTGTTTTTAATCAAACATTATTTAAGCAGGAGAAAATTGTGCGTTTTTCGGGGACTATTTCCAGCTGTGGATTAATGCACGTTTGATACTCTAGTGATTGTTTTAGGCAGTGAGACATTGTTTCTGGGATTAACTCACATTAACCCACATTGCCTATATTCATTATTTTGAAGGGACAGGTCACCCGGTGCGTGTCACTGACGTGTATTTATTAGTTTTCAGTCAAAAATGGATCTCTACTGCGATGAGCTATATCAGGCTTCGGCTGCATAGACAATACTTGTTACTTGTTGGGGTTTTTTTTTACATGGGCGTTTGGCAGCATTTGCTGACAATGAGGAAAAACGTAAACTATCATCGGATCATCTCTATGCATTCATTGAAATCTAACAGAGAACACGTATGACAATGTGATTAAAATATTATGAATCATTAACAGAAGATAGTGCACATGACAGGAAAGCCTTTAAGGGAGGACTTCCTCTAAATGTGAGAACAAAAATGTCTCATCAAAATTACATAATTTTGATATTTCGTTCAAATATATTCAACTTTTTTTTTTTAGTGAATAACTAATGAACATTGCATCTGCATCTGCTCTAAGGATCACAGTCAGTTCAGGTAAATTCCAGTGGTGGCAGCTTGACACGTTAAATGTATTTATCTGTATCAGTTGAGAGAGCACCGTTTGTTGGAAAAAGTCAAAAATGTAAATATCGTCAGTCTCGATTAAAGCGCTGTGGAAAAAGAAGCCAGAGGAATGACTGGTTTGACCCGACAGCCACTATATTACAGCATGTTGGTGATTGATGGCACTTTCTTTTCTGAACATTCCTGCTACTTTCTGCCGACCTTACAGGCTTTTCCCCTGATTCCCTCTCAAGTCTTTAGAGCCGCGGCTCAACCTAATGTGACCGCAGCGACACTCAGAGCTGTGGGATATGCGTCAGTGTCCCGAGCCTGTGACTATACGCCGGCTAATCAGAGGTACGGCCAGATATGTCCCACATGCTGTGGTCCAGAATGGTTAACCCCACTGGGAACCACATGTGCTCACTCAATCAGGAGAGAGAGACTGCTGTGGTAGGCGCAATGGCTTGGTCACTGGGATTTGACCAGAGTTTCTTTTCTTTTATTTTGTCAGACCTCAGTGAAATTTTCCTCCCCACTGGGGCCAACATTGCTGAAGACACGGGCGTCATCAAGATAAGCACAAAATGTTTTTCATTTGATTCTAATAGATGTTATAACAGAGAACCACGTTTGACACGTGAAAATGTCAAAAAGTCAAGATCTTAATCCGCTAATAGGTTCTGTTTATATTTGTTTATATGTGTCTGTATACAAATGCTGTTGCAGGGGATTACTGCCATTTACTTAACATGTTTCTGATTATGCTAAAACAGTGGTGGTGAAAATAAGTAAGAGTACAAGGTTTTGCATTTAAATACTAGTACAATAAAATCAACTTGGCTGATATGATGTATAACATGGTTAGGTTGTTAAAACTGATGCATTGCTGCGTGAGTAGGATTTTTACTGTTGCTACTGAAGGAGAGGAAGCCAGTTTAGGCAAGCAGTTCCCAACGCTGGGGTTCAGCCCCCTCCCTCCATAGGATTACAAGATAAATCTGGGGGTTCTGGAGATGATTAATGGGGTGGGAATGAAGAAAAGGAAAACAAAAAAACAAAGTTTGCCTTACAAATTTGTATTCACAATTTGGACTTTTCTGTAATCTGTGCTCTGTGCTCCTCCCGTCTGGGACATTTAAAGGGACAGACGTCTGAATCATGAAAAGGAGCCCCCAGCAGACACTGCTCTTTCGTAAGAGTCATAAACCCAAACGGTTCAGAACTACTGGTGTGTTGTACTTTTATATATTTTATATATTTCTCAGGTTTTTAAATAAAAATCCTGATTTACAGTCCATGCACTTAGAAGCTGTACTTCCATATGGTGCTTGAGTAAATGTACTTAGTTACTTCCCAGATCTGTGCTCAAATGAGTCAGCGTCAAATGAAGTTACTCGTTCAGACAAATGTACAAGCGGGAAGTAGTTTGTTGTGCAGCATGTTTATGGGTGGCTGAAGCCCAGTTGGCAGAGATTTTGGTGCCTGACTCAGACTTGGGCTTCCTGTGTAAAAACTGAAGCCTGAGTTCATGCAGTGAGGTATTGTTGCATAACACTTATCTTGACTGTAACACACCACACCCTGGGACTGGGAAGGGAAGGCCAAACCAGCCTCAGTCTGTCTGGGTCTTTCAATATGAACACGCTGCCGTTTGGCTGGGTGGGAAAAGCGCCACCAGTTTGTGGTGTTAATATGGATCTTCAGGCATCAAAACATCCAGAATAAGCTTCAAAATAGTAAATTCCTGGTTGTTACAGTTCAAATTTATGAGCATTTTTATTAAGGAAGTCAATTAGGCAGCTCTGATTTTATATGGAAAAGTAAATGGCTTGTAAAGATGCTGCAAACTGAAAGTAATTCAATCCATCGTATAATAAAATGTGCTTTGAATAAATATTTTTTCATTCTTTGCATCAGTAAAGAAACTTTAAATCATTAGAGCAAGCACTGGAGTTGAAGCTTGACGGCAAGTCATCTTTGGTGACAAATCTTTATAGGAAGCTCCTTCAGAGAATAGGAAAAGATTGTGGATACAAAGATTTCTTTGTATCCACAAGTCTGTTCATAATTCACCATTTGCACTTTGTTTGATTTAAGCTTGCACAACCTCTCCCTATCCCTGGTTTGATGCATCACGACGCCTCTTGTCACCCCCTTCAGTCATCTGAAAGCTGAGGCACAGCGGTGGTGACGGCAGTAGACGTCTTCCAACCGCTGATCAGCTTCCTCTTTTACTTTTTCAACTTCAGGGATTCTATTTTAAAGCTGAGTTTCTCAACATTTGCATCGGTGATGAGAGAAATCTCACCCACACATCACAAGATCTGCTTCCTACTCTCATCAGGATCTTTTTTGTTTATCATTGATAATTTTTTTTGATTCCCCAAGTAAGCTGACTAAGCCTGTAAAGTGGCGGAAAATAGAGGAAAAGAAAAGTGTTTCCAGAAATCGCTGTGATGTCGTCAGATGTTTTGATTTTCCATCCTGTAGTGGTTGAACATCTCGCCTGGTGGCGGTAAAGAGTGTTGCGCAGGTGATGGCAGGGGCATCGTTGTTGGGTGTGGTTACAGGTGCAACAGAGCACACATCAGTGATGCTGGGAGCGGTCAGCCCAGCGTTAAGTTACTCTTTAAACAGTTACAGTAATGGATGATCACAACTGTTGTCTACCGTATCCACTGGAACCCAAAATGACTTGTTTGCGGCAGCTCTCAAAAAAAAAAAAGAGAAAGAAATCCTCGCTCATCATAACCAGAAATTATATCTAATAAAATTCATCTTCAGCAGTTTTAGTGCAGGAAAACATTTGGTATGTGAATGGGGGCAGTTTATGAGATAGCCGCAGAGATGAACACATCTCTGAAACTTTCTGCTCTTTTTTTTTCCTGTGAGGGTAATTCAGGTAAAACTCTGTGCCAATGTGCTCCGTGAATACAATGGCTAGTTTGAAGCGTGAGGGCACAGATGGTTAAGTTTAAGGTTGGAAGTGGTAGGTGAAGCTTGTATTGTGCAATAGACATTACACCACCTGGGAGTATGGGCTGTTTAACAAGGCTGCCCAGCTGTGAGAAAGTTGATGAGGCATTGACTCTGTTGGCAGGAAGGTGATTTACTGTAGCTGAGGATGAGGTGTGACCGAATTTGACGGTATATGTTTGGGGTTTTTTCCTGAAATACTACTAGACTTAGACAGAAGTGCAAGTGCAAATATCAAATAATATGAGAATTGGTTTAATTGTTTCATTCTTGCTATGTAAGATTGCAAATTCCAGGAGGAAAAGCAAAGCACTGTTTTCACAGAATAAGCTCACATATGCAGGTGAAGGAACATTTGAAAATGACAACCAGCTCCACCCATCTCCACTGCTCATCTATATTTGTGACATCTATCTATGTGACAGTGCTGGAACAGAGGTGAACTGGGGTCCTCGGCGCTCCCGCGTGACAATGCCGAGCGGCGACGTCAACAGCAGAGGCTGACTCCGGCGGTGCCGGTGGTTAGTGAGCAAGATGTTCCTCCTCTGCGACGCACAGATGAAAAATGCACATGAGAAAAAAAAAAGGGAAAAGTCCACTTCTCGAGAAGCGCACTCCTTCTGGCTGAGAGTCAAGGGCAAGCTGCCAAGGTACTACTTTTCACTCTCCTGACATGAGGCTGAGGCAGGAAAGGGGGTGGGGGAGCAGGGGATGGCGGTTGCTGTGGGGTGCGTGCGTCAGCAGGTCCGCCTGGGACTCCCTTGCCAGGAGGTGGGAAGAGCATGTGGTTCTTATCTTATCTATGGGACGGCTGGAGCGCGGCGGCCAGCGCTGACATTCAGTGAGCGGCAAAGAGGGAAAAAGAGCAAATACTGAAGATGAAAATGCTTTGACTCTTCTCCCACAGCTCACCTCATTTATTCATTGAGCCTGTGCCCATGAAACTGGCTGGGTGTGTGTGTGTATCTCTATATACTGTATATATGCAGGTGAGTGCTACACTCGCATATACTGTACCCCACACACACACACACATTCCACAACAACCAAGGGTGACGTGACCGGTGCAGCAAAATCAATACACCAGTCACTGAAAAGGTGTCAAACTAAGAAAACGCTGTTTCACCCTTGACTTTAACGGCGGTCCCATTACTTCCAGAGACACGCCCCCACACGGCAAAAACAAACACCGCTGCACAAACATGCAAGCTCACACCTCTCTCGCTCTCTCGCTCTCTCGCGCTCTCTCTCTCTCTCTCTCACACACACACACACACACACACACACACAGATTTCCATGGAAATGTAATTTGCATTATTTCCACTTCCATGGTCCAGGTCATTAGACGTAAAGGGTAAGGGCTATAAATGGCAAACTGAGATGTAGATAAGGCATGTCCCTCGATCCACAGCTGAAGTGTGTGGTCACAAGCGAGCAGCAACACCCTAACTGCAGCTACACACACACACACACACACACACACACACACACACACACTGCAGGTCAACCTTCAACTCAAAACTTAAAACGTTCTTGTGCATTTCCCAAAGCGAAAGGAAACAGAGTGACACTCAAGACGCAGAAGGTCACGCAGCTGACAACACTGCTGATAATGAGACTTAACAGTAAAGCTGGAGTCGCTGCCTCAGAGTTAGCATCTTGCTCAAACTGGTGTCACACACACACACACACACACACACACACCTCCTCCCCAGAGCCACATCAGTAATCAGGGGTCATGTTCCCCGCTCCACATCTGGACTGATGCTGAACCCTGCAGCCGCTCTGCAGAGGGGCCAGTTGGGACCCGGTAATGAGAACCACAGATCCTTGCGTCTTCTCCAGCGCCGTGTTCTTTTATGAGCCCTGACACGAGGACAAGTTGTAAAGAAATCTACTTGCATGTGGCCTTTTCTCATCCCCTCCGATAGCGACCCATGACAAGCTGACGGGGGGGGGGTCAACCGACGCCTTGAGGAGAATGTCATCTGTTTCCCCGCTCAGATCGTGCAGTGTGCCCTGGCACGGATCCAGTCCTACACAGATCTTGATATTAAAAAAAAAAAAAACGGTTCAAACCGCAAACAAGCTAATTTTCTTTGGCTTGAATTTCCCGTGAGTTTGAATAAACACTGAAGTGAAATCACAAAGAGAAACTATTTGGCACATGATCAGACCAGCCTGGAATTATTTAGCCATTCAAATTTTCAACCAGGCTTTAATTTCCATATCGCAATCATATCAAGCGTTTAATGTAGGCTATTTATATATTCAGTGATAGTGCTAAGAGAAACCCTCGCGCTGCGAGAGAAAGCATGTGGTGGGACAGGAAATGTCCAGTGTGAGCACTTCCTGCCTAACAACACGGCTTTCTCCGCTGACTTGAAGGAAGAGTAAATGATTCTGGAGAGAGATTGTTGATATTTGAACTCAACAGCCAAACAGTAAACCCCTGCCTTCAGTAGCTCTACCCCCAAATACACTGACCTTCATTGCCGATGCAAAGGAACTAACAGTTTCAGGGCTAGTTTAGGGGGAATCGCCCGGATGACAGACGAACCGAGAGGACGGCGCGGGAAAAAAAATTTATGGATTTTTGTTATAATCCACCGATGCAGCAGCCCACCAGGATGTGCCCCACTAGTCCCCATGGCCGGTCTGACTATGCTATGGTGTAATTACGCGACAGCGCGCTTAGGCGCGATGAGCAAAATTACATAGGCGAGGACGTGTTAGGCAAATAATGTGAGGTGTGTTGTAGCAAGTAAATATTTTTATACCAAAGTGGCGAGGTAATATCTCCGATGTTTCATTACTATAATGGTGTAGCTCCATTCCTCGTGGTTCGAGGACGTGGAGGAGGGAGAGTAGCCGGCCGACGCTGAGGAAGAGGCCAGCAGTATGTCTGAGTTGGAGCACAAACGCCCCCTCTTGCTGATTGGCTGGTATAACGTTCTGTGGCTCGGGCCGAGCCACTTTGTTTTGTTTCCCATTTACAGAGCCAGGTCCGTGTAGGAACACTGAAATTTTTTTTTCAGCGCACGCACAGAACAGACAGCTAGCGGACCGTGCGGAGAAATTCACTGAGCCTGACAAAAAGTGTATTGGATTAGAATCACTGACTATACCTTTTTAAGCAAAACGTCAACTACCAATTGAGTTTGAAAATGCCTGAGAGATCACATTAAGGGTGATCCAGACTGACCTCCGACACGGACCAGAACTATCCACGAACAATGCACACTAACACACAAATGCATATTTTCCTTCAGTGGAAGGGTACAAACAGCTCGAGTATCCCAGGACTAACTCACTGTTGAGAATTATAGGAGCAACCACGGAGTGAATGAGCCAACGTGTTGTCTTTACAAACTGGAGTCTATCTCTCCAGGGAGCACTGGACAGTCCAGCAACCAGTCCCATTTCTAGAAGGGCAAACAATGACAGACAACAAAAAGATTTTTTTTGCCACAAAAAGCTCTCTTACCCTCTGCTGGACACGCATAAAGTGATTCATAACATATCTAATATTTGTTGAAAGCCAACTAAGTAAATAGTATTGTGAAAACATACACATCATACAGTGACTAGTTTAGAAATGTACTGTACAGTATGGGTTTATGTGTTTTTATCACTGTCAAGAAGCCTTGGGTAAAGTGTGCTCAAATTATTCCCCGATCCCAAACCAGAGGGAACCATGCAGCGAAAAGGCAAACAGCGTCTAAAGTTAATCCTACATTTAACCCAGATTAATTGACATCTGTACAACATTTGAAAAAAAAAAAAAAAGAGCGAGAGAGCTGCATGAATGCAAGCTATGATACTCACTCAATCACGCAACTATGACAGAAATGGAATGACTTGCTCGTAATGTCAAAAATTATTATAGAACAGACAAATATTCCGGCTCATCCTACGGTAGATAGTTACTTGAAGGCGTTTGACTTTGACAGCAACCCACATCCACTACTGTTTTGTAAATCAAAAAGTTTGGAAGCTTTGTTAAAAAAAACTTCTTGCCCTTGTTTGGTCAGCATGAGGGCAGGATCCCTAAACACCGTACCTCGATAATACATTCCCCGACTGCCGTTTACTGCTATGTGCGTACTTTGGCACCACTCAGTATCCCCAGGCCCCTAACTAATAACTTGTTATTACAGGGTTGCCACCAAAGGTCACTTGAGTTGCCACTGGAACAACTGACAGAATTATTCATGTGCCACACAGACAAAGAAAATTATGGAAACACAGAATGGCATAAAGTCTTAACTTATAAGTTCCCACAGCAATATTAAGATATAACACCAGATAAAATAGCAAAATATGCAAGACGGGCTGGGTATGTACCACTGAGTAGCACCAATAGGCTTGGGAAAAGTATTTTATAAGGGAAAAATAGGGGGCATTTATTTTAGAGACAGAAAATTACAAAAGAATTCACTACATTTGTGGGTATTTAAGAAACAGTGGTTTCTTGATATATTTAATTTCATTTAATTATTTATTTTTATTTCTTAAATGTAAATTGTGAGGGGTATTTGCCTCTGGTAGTTATTATCATATTGTGTGCGAAAATGTACAAAATAAGAAAAAAGAGTTGGCGTAAAAGTCAAAATGAATTTTACTAGGACACAAAATATTTATCAAAACTGCAGAATAAAAAACTTAGGGACAATGAGTGTTATATGAATACTAGTACTTATAGGAGTTTGTAGGATACTGTAATTTCAATGGAACTCAATGTATTTCCAGGCATATTTTTACGAATCATTTTCCTGAACAGTATTTACACTTTGTATCTTCGCTCCAGCTCATGCTTTCCGGAATTCGCCTCGCATTTTGATGACATGTCTTATTGCGGCACTGCTGTCTGTCTCCTCCGTGACACACCGGACCGACTCAAAACCGAGACGGGATGGATTCATAAACCCGCTCTGTGGCTCATTAAAAACTGGACACGAATTGTAGTCCTGCCCGGTCCCCCTCCGATGCAGTCCCCACCCATCTAGATCTGCTATCAATCGGTCATTCATAAAGTTGAGTAGACAAACGGGCAAATAACGTCCGCCTGCAGGACCAGCAGAAATAACGCTTCCTAAATATGCCCATGTGTTTGCGATTCACTCCCTTGTTACTGAAAGTCAAAGCGATCTGTAGTTTTGCGGAAATATCAGCTATGCTTACAGTTTTACACTTTATAATTGTTTGTGTAAAATACCTACTTGCACCCAGGAAACAGTCCGTTAACCTTCTGAAACAGCTTGTTGAAGACGGACCATCTTCCATGTCGGATTGCGAGCGCAAAAGGAGAGAGGAGCCACGGAGAAAAGTGCGCCTCTGCAGCTGCAACTTGGTGCGTCTGGGCAAAAAAACGCAAAACTATTCCAAGACGCGGTGGGGTGATGGTGTCCTCAATGCTCGAGGCTGTGCACGGTTTAGGAAGGGCACGAAGAGCAGTGTGCTGCCCCCACCCCCCCTCCACCAGCGCTATAACCCAGCACCGCTGGCCGAGGTGTAGCTACAGTCGGTCCGCCTCCTCGGCGTGGTGGCTCCGCTGTGGATGTGCAGCAGCAGCAGACTGGAGGAGCAGAGGCGACGACGCATAGACACAGGGAAATTGTAGTAAACACACACATACACACACACACGCCCGCGCGCGCGCAAACACACACACACACACACACACACACACACACACACACACACACACACACACACACACACACAGAGGAAGAGAGGGGAGCGCGCCATTGTCAAGTTCACCTCAACAATAGAGCACTTCCTCTGAAACTTCCAAAATAAAAGCCCTACCTAAACGCTAAAGGCTGGGTAGCAGCAGGCCTTTTTGGGATTACAGAAACGAACATAATTTTATTTTGTTAACAAATTTAGAAGAATCAACAATATTATCAGAATTTCCCTTCATTGAAACACTTGTGCAACGTTGAGGGATTTGGCTTACTGGCTTGTATGTTCATTTTTAATGTGAAACATTACTTTGATCATTTACAAAGTAACCAACCACAGTGACGGAGCTTCTAAAGCTTTTAAAGCGGAGCTTTTAAACTGTACGTCATCTTCATGGAATATTAACTGATAATATTATCAGTTAGTATTCTAATACGATTATTTTACACTGGAAACAGCCTAACGGTGGTTTTAATTTGAAGGGTAAACTTTCTTCGTTTCCGACATTTTTGCAAATATGGCGCGTCTGGGAAGAACACTCTTGACGCTGCTAACTGCTGTTCCTGTTCCTGAATTTGGCTGCGTAAAAGGGGCCGAGCCATATACCCAGCACTCTCCAGAGAAACGCTGCTGTTTCCTGATGCACGACTCCAGGTCAGGGAAGGGATGATGACAAGCTCCAAACTTAGGGTCCTACAGCTTGGCAGGGCAAAGCAATTAAGCCTCTACTCAAAAATGAACAGCATAGTGTTCTCAGCACAGAGAACTGTGATTTGAGCATCTTGCAGTTTTCCCTGATGTGCCCTTTAGCAAGGCACTGGATGCCTCCCTGTTCTTAGGGTGCCAGAGCTGACCCTGACCAGACAGAGCGAGCAGGCAGGGACCGTCTCGACACTGATCAGACCAAGTTCCATCAGTGTCTTGTCCATCTTGAGATTTTATGCGAGGTTGAGATGTTACACACAGTACTTTTGTCAGAAGTAAAATAAGATTTGTCTTTCTGCCTCTTTTTTCTTAACCATGGCTGATATTTCCACTCTGCTTCAAATATCTGCAGAGACTTGCATTTACAGAGGGAATGGATTCCATTGATTTATTTCACCAGGCCAACTCAGTAGTACATTTACATCAATTATAACTGTAAATATCGCCTTGAATGGGCATGATAAAAATAAATCAATGTAGTACATTCCTTCAGCAAAGGCCTAACTCTGCAAATCACTGCAAAGACTGCACAGCTGCAGTGCAACTGAAGCATTTAGACTGGAATACACTCACTAGAATGGTAGAGTAGAGATATTATCCTATAATGATAATAATATTCAGCCCCACAGTGATAATATTAAAAACATAATCTAATTAACCTCAAATTAAGGTCAACCAGAACAACAGTCTTATTCTGCTCAGACTGCAGAACACAAGCTTTAGATAAAAAAACCCAACAGAACAAAACAACTGAAGGTGAACACACAGATTCACAATCATAGGAACTGTAAACAATCCTTTAGCTTTTGCAATGTTCAAAGTACAAAATGGCACAATTAACATTAACAACCACAGAATTAGCCCGGTGTAAGATTACATAGTTCAAGTGTTCAAATCTCAAAGGATTTTCTGTATGTCTGGAGTTCTTCTGACGTGTTTAAGGCCTCACCACACAGTTTTTGCCTTAAAATTAGCCAAGAAATGCATCATCTATTTATAGGACACTGCTGGAGCAAAGCAATCCTGACGTGAAACAAATTTTGTATGGCATTAATCTAAGTACACATCATATGCGACGTACATGAAGGTCTTAATTTTGATTACATGCATATAAACTATCTGTGTTTAAATAAATGATCTGTTTTTTTTGTGTAAATGATTTAAGTGAGGGTGCCACATCCAGTCTCAATGAAGTGAGCGCCCCGGCTTCACACCCTTTGTAGACGTGAGCTCGTGTTATCAGCGCTCACAGAGCACCTAAAGAGCTCTGAGTCGGCAACCTGATACAGCATAAAGTGTGCCAGACTCCCTCACGGCCGCAGCGTTACATACTGATCATATCAAGGGGAAAGACGGAGAGAGAGAGGTATGGGATTCGTGGCGGGTTACGTCAGCATGTGGACTATCAATCACTGGCATTCCTACACTCTGGAGCAGCTGGTCCATTCAGAGGTCACGTATACCATAATGGATTCTGTCTGACACACTCTGTCGCATTTCCTCCCATTTCAGCCCGATGAGAAAAGCCTTTATGTGTAGAAACAACTTGCCTCTTAAAGAGTTATTGTCATATGCACAATGATGCCTTTTGATTCTTTGAGGTGTGAGAGAATTACGATAAAACACACATTGGTTCGAAATACTAATCTGAAAATTTCTGATGCCCAGGAGTTTGCACGGTTGAATGGAGGTGATGCTGAAGTGAGAGACAAATAGAAATCAAGCCATTTAGGTGCAAGTACATGCAACATATTTTCAGCCCTTTATTAAAAGTAAATGCTATGTTATAAAGGGCTGCAACTAATGATTATTCGCTTTCTTTAACCAGTCCCTCAGTTATTCAGTTTAAAGAGCAGCATAATCCTCACATTTGTGAAGCTGGAATCATTTCAGGTCTGATTTCATTTACTATTAGTTTATTTAATTTCTCATAATGCATGATATTTCATAAGCTCATAAGATCAAGTTAAAAGATACATGGATAGATCACAGGCAGAGAGACTCATCAATAGATTAATTTTGTGGCCAAATATGCATTGTATAGTATCTTTATTTGTTTAGATACAATGGGAATAAATGAACTGAGCACCACAAGACACAGAAACCCTCAAAATGTCTGCCAGGGCTCTCCCGGCCTTGATCTGTATCAGTTTGGATGGGCAGTGCGCACACCGTTTCTCTGTCAGCATTATGCTGCCACCCAATCCCATATCCATCTGTGAATGGTTAACACGTGTGTTACGGGGAAATTTATGGAAATCGAAAAAGGTGATGATGAAAGAAGCTGAAATCTCATCTGTCTTAATATGGAAAGTGCGAGTCACATGCAGTGGGTTCCTATGGCTGTCAGTGAAAGAGCAGCTTTACTATTGTCCGCAGGGGGATCAACAGCTGACTGAGGAGTGGAGTGGTCGGCAGCCATACTTAACTGTTCTCCCCTCTCGGCTGTTTTTAGCAAACATCCTCCTGATGACTGCGGCCTCTGTCTCCCAATACTGCACATCTTCAGACGCGTGCGCGCTTGTTCACACACAGCTTTACCCCCAACCCCCACGTTACAGACCTCATCCACTTAAGCACATTTCTCATTCAAGGCACTGTACATGCTTTTTGCACGCTGCACTCACACACACATACGCACACACGTACACACACGCACACACGCGCCCCAGATGTAAGTGAAACATTTACAGATCACACGCAAGCGCACACAAACATGAACACATACTATTTACACACACAGGAACGTTCTTACATCTAAAACACAACACACACACACACACACACACACACACGCATCACATGCGGCAGACACACACCACAGAGACTTCCAGTCCCCTCCCCCCAACTGAATAGTCTGTTCTGACAATCCACAGGACAGCCGGAGCATTGACGTCAGAGGCAGGCCCATGAAAATACAGGGTCCCTGGGGGGCTGAGGGAGTTATGCACATCTTCACAGCTTGGCTCGCAACTAGTTCAACAACCAGTGAGCATATTACTGCCCCTGTTTACTCATATTTGTTGAAAAATGCAACAATAAAAAAAAAGAGATCTCCACATTTACACAAAGCCCGACAAGCACAAATTTGCATGCGACTGCAATGCGGATCATCTCAAACGTGACGTCAATGGACGTCATTGTACTGTGATGCGTTAGGACAAATGTGAGAGAGGTGCATAATTTAGGTTAATGGGAATACAAATCACAGCACATCATTACCTGCCCTCTGTCATCTCAATAATTACCCTTTTGAATAACTGTTGTCAGATTATAGTGTATTAGACATACCCAGAGGAAAGGTTTGTTGCTTGCCCAGACATCTGCACACTCCCCGGAGAAAAGATGACATCTTTGTTTATCGCTCAGTGTTCTCAATTTCTTTCTTTTTTGAAAAAAATTTCTTCCAAGACATCATTTGGACATCAGAGCCATTAATCTCATTGTTCTCTCTTTCTCCTCCTCTCACCTTTTCTAACATCGTCTTTGGCAAAATTATGTAACATAGTTACAGTTTGTCCGTAACTAATTATAGTACGTGTTGCTGTGAACTTATACAAAGGCTTGTGTCTCATTTGATCTGACATGAAAAGCCTTTATATCAAACAGTGATAACCAGCAATAATTGAAATAATTCACTTTTTTACATTTCTCACATGAGAGTGACCTTAAGTATTTCCCTGAGTAGCTTGTTAGCTAATCTATCCATTGTTACTGTTGTCCCTCACGTAAAAAAAGGCAAACACGAACAGGGACTTTATGAGGAAGGACAGATGCAGTGACGGGAAGGCTTTTCTCTGCATTACATGTCTCCCGAGGTTATTTCTCACAACCTCTCTGTGAATTGGTGTGATGTCACCATAGTATATCAGTCTTGGCTTTCGTATACAACCACCCGCTTCTGTTGAAACTGGTGGGAAAATCCATCCAGAAAGTGTTGGAGTGTTAAAAGCATGACCATGATCATGCGTCAGTCAGGTTGCCTGTTTTGTCACTGTCCTGGTTTGTTTAGCAAGTCTAGCATAAGTACATATGAACCCCAAAGGGATCTGTGCTGGGTCCACTATAACTGAAAATTCATACCCCTAAGGTTTAGCATTTGCTTTGACTGGAGTGAAGGGAGAGGGAAGTGAATAGAGCAAGTAAAAGTTGGTCTCACTTGTCTTAACCTCTAATCCTCATGGCCCTCTAATGTCTGGAACACTTGTTAGACTGAACCAGAATTCTATTCTATTCATACAAGAGATTCTTGGGCTCTTCTGATTGCCTAACAGAAGTTTGATGGTTTCCTCCTCATTCCAAGGAAGTCGAATCTGCATGGAGCCAGGTTCTCAATGAGATCCAAATGTACATGCTCCATCTCTTTTTCAGTGCTGCAGCCAAAAATAGGCCGAAATAATCTGTTCTGCAGAAGCTGGTTTGTCCAGCTGCAGATGAACTGCCCTATGAGGACCATAAGGTTTAGTTGAATCTCGAAAGCACCCGCTCCTCTAGGCGGGAATCCGTCACAGCATCTGTGGATATGTAGTCCTAAACTCACAGTTTGTGGCCTGGACAGATGTCACATGTACTGACTCAGCTGTATTTTGGAGGGCTTCCTTCCATGTGGTAAATGCGGTGACAGGAAACACAGGGGTCCAGTGCAATGGAACCATTAAAGATAGGATGATTTTTTTTTTTTGTCAGCATTGTCGCATCAGTGAAAGTATTGTGTAGATTATACAGCGGGGATTACATGTTGCATCCCCAAGGGCAAGCATCCACTAATAAAACTTCAGCTGCCTACTGCAAGAGACGCAGTGCTGGCTTGTCAACAGGAAACAGGCTGATCTGGTGAAAGTTGCCTTTTATGGACTCACTGACAGTAACAGCATGCTGAAGTAACCTGAGGAGGATGAGAACCCTAACTTTCATTTGGGGTGGAGCTGATTAAACAAAACACAGTCCTCCTCTTTCCATTGTGGTGCATTATGTGATATAGACTTGTGCTGTCTGCTCTGCTTCCTCTGCAGTTACCTTTAGACACACAACTATAATCTTGTTCCCCTTTGTGGATTCCTTTGCAGCAGGCCTTTGCACATCCAGCATATACATCGTGACAAAGCCTCTTGCTAAGACTGACTAACTGAACAATGCAACCTTCTTTGGTGCTGGTTCCATACCTTAACGTATAATTCAGGCTACACACAGTTTCCCTATAGCTCCCAACCACAATACATTTAGCAGAGACTGTTAAACTGATCTTTCTGAAAGGCTATAACATGATATTGGAAAGTGGTAATGTGGCACTGAGGTATTCCATATGTAATCCAAACTAAATTGATCCTGAGTAAAGCTGTACTTTGTAGTAGTTTGAGTCATGGTGGTTAAATTGAGTCAGGCAATTATCTGGTCAACTCATGGTCAAACCACATAAAGTGATACTAACTCATACCACCACAAATACTCCACTTTTCTAATTATCACACATGTCTTTGTTTGAGGTGTGAATGAATTTCTCAAAGAAGCAGAAGTACAGATGTGGTGACACATCTAACTTAACCCAGTTAAAATGGAATTTTGTTGCAAGAAGTATTTTGGCACAGGTCCAGGTTGAGTCTTTTTCAACTGAGATGACATATTACTCACCAATCTAATTGCTTACACCCAAGAACTTGGGAGCCTCGCTGTATCGAAGTCTCACAGGGCAAGAGACGAGCAGTTAGAAAAACCAGGAGTGTAGCAAGATTATCTGAACCACCTCTCTGTTGGTAAAACCAAAAGTAATCACACCTCAAACATGGTTACTAATCTCTAATCACACAGGAACCTAACCTTTGTCTCTTTTGCATGCACATCATCTAAACTGGGAGTTTGTTTCAAGCCCATATCTGACTATTCATTTTTGTTGCTCAGTGGGGGTTTTTTCCCTCAGATTGCAGCAATTAACTCAGGCAGTACAAGATTATCGTAACCAAAAGACAAGTTGTAGTAAACTATAAGTTTTGTTTAAACTGTACCGCCACTGAAGCTTCATGTGGTCTGGTGAAAAGTATTCATTCCTTTTGACCTGTTAAGCCCTTTAAGACCAATAGTTGGCAGTAAAAAAGAAAAATGAAAGCAATTTATAATTGACATCACTCATCAATTTTTTACTTTTTTTTGCAACAATTCCTGGTAAATCTAGAGATCAAGACAGACTTTGCCACCCCTAGAAACTGATGGGTATTCTTGTACATCACTAAAACATGAAGCAGATCCCTCGAAACATTAAAGAAAGTATGAAAACTTTAGGGAACAGCAGAGCATACTCTGACTGAAAAATGAAGCATTGCCGATTTAGAGCACCAGACACACTGTTAGTGGACAATGTGGAACAGACCTCTGAAATGCACAGCTGTGCTACTATCTGTGGCTAAACGGTATAATGGTAAAAGGCTTGAACAATATAAAAATACAATTATTTTGGCCTAAACTTGCTATGACCTTTTAATTTACTACTTTTGGGTTTCATCCTATGGAGAAAAAAAAGTGACAAAAAATTTAATGTTTAAGTTTTTCCAGTATTTCTTCCCCGATTACAACTTACACCTTTATGTATAGTTTTAGTTGAACTACTGACAACTAATTATTGTATTTAACTTAACTAACTGTATTTAACTCCCCTTTTTTTAGTTAGATTCATTTCTCAAATATGACAAGGCAATGTCAAAAAAGCGGATAATGGATGGATACAGTTTCTTACTAAAAATTGCTACGTTATCTCTGCAATATTTTTTTGCATTAAACTGATGTTCACCACATAATTGTGATCAATAAAAATGTAATGACATGACCCATGATGAACAGCTTTCATTCTACAAGGCAGCAGTTGACTGAAACATTGGTTGGCACTTACACAATATGCCAGTATATTAGTCTGATTTGAAAAATTAATCAAGATTGTCAACAGAATGTGAAGAAGTAGCTGTTTTGACATAATTTCGTGGATGTCTCTGTATTGTGTTGCAGGGATACCTACTCAGGTTAGCATGCAATGGCAGTTGGTCAGCTCTTACACATGGTCCCTTTAATGTGACAGTATCATGCCTCTAATGCACTAAATGGCTCACTTTGATTCACAACTCGCACTGCACAATTGATTTTAAAAGGAATGAGGAATAATGTACCTAATATGCTGAGAAATAAACGGAAGAATTGTTGATAAGGTTCCTATAATGCACGAGACAAAGCGGAGAGGGCACAATGGACAGGTGGTGCAGATCTGCGATCTGGAGCTGTGCGGAGCGCTGCAGTGGAGGGAACTGCAGAAAGCACATGAATAAAAAAAACAACATTTAAATAGGTGAAAAAAACCATGATGAAAGAAGTGTGCAGGGATAGGGAGGGGGGAGGTGGGTGTATTTGCGTCAGAGCTGGAGCCAATGAAGTCAGAGATGGGGCAGGCTCGAGTAGGAGATGCTGTTACTGCCACTCACAGCACCCGCCTGGGCCTCATGTCCTCTACGTCACAGTGCTGGCACAAATTATGCCTGCCTGAGCATTTGTCACACACACACACGCACTCACACATACACACACACACACAGACGGTAAAATGTAATTTATGTGCATTCCACACATGTATCGCGACATTCAATGACACTTAAATTTGCTCCCCAGCAGATGTGAATTTCCCCCCTTTCAAAATATAACCACAGTCAAAGATTTTACTCTGAATTACATTTCTGTAAAAGCACAGTGAAGAAAATGAATGAAGACCTTTTAGATTGTTTTAATAAAGCAGCATTACTTACGTTATTCTTTACATCGTATATACTGTAACATTAGCATATCAAACAGACATGCTTGTGTTTATGTATTTAAATAAATGCAGCATACAGGCTGATGGCCAAATGGCTTTCTTCTGTCAGTATCAAAGGATACATTGGTAATAAAGGAACAAGTCCAGAATTGTATACCTTCTATTTATGTTATATTATTACAGTATTAAATACTATTTGTGAGGAATGGCTCTGAACTGTACTTAAACTTTAACCAACTGAATAGGGATTTCCTCCTAAAAATGCAAATTAATAAAAATAAGTAAAGTAATAAAATCCTTAAAAAAACAATTATGGTCGTGCTGAGCAAATAAACAGCCTTTTTTTATATAAATTCAGAAATCATTCATAAAAATATATTTTGTTTTATTTTTTCTCTCTGGCACACACAATTGCACACACCCACACCCCCCACACACACATACACTCATGCATCGCTCACACATGCAAATCCTGGTTATTTAGATTAGCGGGCAGTGTTTCTGTTGGCACCACTTCTGACCTAGATGATCACATCCGTGTATTCTAGAGGATGATTATGATGATGAGCATGTGGTCAGAGGTCCGTTGGGTGTGTGTGTGTGTGTGTGTGTGGGGGGGTGTGCAATTGTGTGTGAGCGAGAGAAAATGAAGAAAAAAAAAAAAACAGACCTCATTCGCTTTGCTGACGTCACTCAGCCATGTGAATGCTTCACTGTGCAATCTTGTAAAAAAAACTGCAGGCAAAACGGGAGGTCAAATGTGTGTGTTCGGATGTGCGCAAGGACATCATGTGTTAAGAGCACAAAAAAACCCATCACACAGCTGCAAATATCATCCAAATAAAATTAGAATGTAAAAATATGGATTCTATCGTTTCAGAATATGACCCATTCTTTTTTTTCCATCAGGGAAATGTTGCTTTCCACCACAGGGCCTGCTGCTGTGGTGATCTCTTTCAATATGTGAGCTAAAGCATGATTCATATTCAGTTTTTTCTTGCTTCTGATACTGTTACAAAAACGAGAGCAGAGAACTGAACTGCCGCTCTGTTGGCAGGAGTCACATCCTATAGGCGATGACGCAAGCAGGAGACGCGAACCATGACCTCATCGGCTCCCCATCAAACCTTCACTCTGCTCTCCAACACACAAAGACAAAACAATAACACCTTACAATTACAGTACAAAAGGCAAACACCGTCCTTCAGTGCTGCACGATGCCACACGTGTGCTGATCCCTGAGCTGACAGGCTAACAAAGTCCTGGTCACACGAGAGGCGTTTTAATCACTAGTCGCTCGTCAGTACTTACAGCTGAGTGATGTCACGCAGCCTGTCAGAGTGTATTTCTCATGACGGTGGTTGTGTGTATACAGCAAGGTGCTGCCAAATGATTGTTTAACTCCTGCACCTTGTGCAAGCACTACATGTGGACACACCAAAAGAAAATTATCTTTAACACAACAACACTGTTCTTTTTTTTTAAAATATTTGATGCTTAGTCTTTTTGTACTGATTTTTCATTGAGCCTTGGATTTTATCATTTGAATATTTCAGCAATTTGAGAAAACAGAGTGCAATTAAATTATTTTACAAATATCTAATTGGCAAAACCTAGTTGTACTTTTAGACGAAACAAAGAAACACAGTTTCTGATGTAAAAAATAAAATAATATTTTTTTTTATCTTTCACTTGTGTTCAGCTCCACGCAGTGTTAAGCAAAGTAGGGGGGGGGAACACACTGACTGATGTGAGAATAAAACAGATTCAGTGACAATGAAATGTAGCTGAATTTATTATTACCTCAGTTTTGTGCCTCATGAAATAAACACTTTTTTAAAGACAGAGAGCCAGAGAAAAAGATAGAGAACTCCATATTGAACTCAAAGAATTTTGGGAGTGGCCAGGGGGACGAGTGGTAGCTGGCCGCCTGCAGCCCTCATCAGAAGCCAAACAAAGTCAGTATGAATCATAGGTGAGAAATATGGGTGCTGACGTACAGGCCTGTCAATCTATCTACACAGTAGACATCAGAACAAGCCAAGACGGCCAAGCAGCCAGATGTCAGGTCTGCCTGTTTACTGATAACACATGGACACAGTCCATTCATGAACTGAACACACACTCTCTCGAGCCTCTTCCCTTACTCACACTTCTCTTTGAAACTATAACGCAGTGTTCACGCTCCATATTTCAAGAGCTGTAATACTTTCTTTCTTTTTTGTATTTTATCATCTAATTGTTCTATCTAAAATCGTAGCAATAAGACTAAACAATTCAATACTGCGATCAAACTAAAATTGTGGAATTGGAAGCCCATACCTTTTGTGTAATATAAGAACAATGGACAACAATATTTCACTTAAACAAAGAAATGGAATTACTTCTCATTTTTCTGCCTTCTGCTGCTGCACAAAAAACAAAAACAATGAAACAAAGAGGACAAAGAGAATCACATAAATAAAACATTTTGTAGAACCTTTTGGCAGTTATTATTAGTAGTCTACAAATAAGAGAGGCATATGTTTTCCAAAAGAAAAGAAATATCTTAATTCAGAATCGGTGGTTGTCTGTTCCATGGAGAATTTCTTTGACGCCGCTCACTGCGTTTCATCTTTATGCTTTGGCCCCACCTAGTGTCTATCAGTCTGTCTGCATGTCTGAGGACACTGATGGGAGATCGAATGACTGCTGTTAAAATAAAGAGAGGGCAAGAGTCAATATTTTGCACAAATGTAAAAAGAAAACAAAATGGCCAAAAGAAAGTTTGATCTTTATCTTGTAGAAATTTTTGTGTGCACTGTTGTCACCCGAAATGCACGTTAAGACCACTAGGTGGTATTCTTCAACAAGTCAAGCTTGTTCGCAACAGTGCAGCTCAAGCCTCAAAGACCGAGGCTGTGTGTGCCGCTGCACAGCATTGTCCTGGAGCAGAGCCTCGATAAAAATAATTTTGGGGGCATGTGAGTGTCTGAGCTTGTGTGAGGTCACATTTTATTCCTGCATTTTATACACTAATGGCTCTGTGGCAGCGTGAGAATGGCAAATGGCACTGTCTTTCGGCATCGTGGGCACAAAGCCAAGCTAAAGAGACACACATGGCGCACGGCTGCTAGACCATGCCAGTGCATGACGCTGAGCTTCTCCTCAGTTTAATCCATGAGGACAAACCAGTCCACAAGATGTGGAACCACTCCTTCAGCAGAAAGAGAAACCCTGACTGACCTTGACTGCACTGATCTCCTGTCTCATAGGAACAGGGCCTTACTGTTCCTGTGAGTGGAGGCCATTTTGTAATATTCTTTTTGACATATTGTTGATGAAGTGGGGGTGTCAGGATTGTTACATTGGAGAGGATATGTGGCAACTATTTGCTGTAAAGACTCTGATGCAGGGAAACAAAAATGACACCCATCAGCCACCATATAAACTTCCTGATTGAAAATCAACTACTATTTTTTGGCCTGTGTCAAGTCTTTTATATAAAGTTATATAACAAGTTTCTTGTGTCTTTATGCTGACTGTAAAATTCAGGCAAAAAGTCAGAAAAAATTACTTTACATTGAGATGCCAATGGGACAAAGTGGGCTATTCAAATTAGCAATACATTCGGGCATCAAGATTCATGAATATCTTTGCGCTGGTATCATACTGTAACGGGAGAGAGCTGGTCATTTGCAAAGCTGACAGCTGTTGAGTAGCTGTAGTTGTGGTTGTTGGGTGGCAGGGTGGGTTCGGGGGGCCCAGGGGTGGCCCTGTAATCGACAGGTCCAGGCTGCACACGAACAGGCAAGACAAAAAACGCTTTGTGGTCCTGATATGAATCTCAGTGCCCCTGTTTCTACACCTCCTCTGCTGGCCTCACCATGGATATCTGAGCGAACAAAAAGCGATCTCCATGAGAAAATACGAGGTTAAACACTCAGGGGCGACAGCGAGTGGAGCAGCAGAAGTGACAGCATCGTAGTGACTGGTGCTAATTTTCCGATTCTGTTCATGATACACCAATACATCGTGGTTTTATTGTGTTTGCCTGCTTTATGTAACAGTAGCCACTTAGTTTGGACAAACAGTTGTATTACAAAACTGTTCAACTTTGATATTTTTATAAACTTTATTTTATTCAGTTTAAAGCATTCAGCCGAAAAAAAGTTACAGTATATTCTCTGGTTTCTTCATGAGTGTGCGCAAAATGCATACTGTTATATTAATTATATCAATTACTCTGGTGGCTTAAAATCTACATATGCTTTGTCACAGTAACTGTATTTCTGTACTATGCCGAGCCGGCATCAGAACGTGCAGGATGGCAAAATTGTGTGTGGGAGGGGTTCAGTGGGTGTGCACCCCCTGAGTAGTCACAGATGCCAGGCACAGTTGGGGAAGGAAGTACCCGGCTCTCCTTCCGTGTTAGCCAGGGGAAACTCTCATTTGGGCGTGGGCCCGAAAAGCTTGGGAGCCAAAGACTGTGATGCAAACAGGTCACATCTTCAGTGCAAACAAACAAGCCTGCAGCCCTGAGGAGGCCATAATGTTTACTGCAAGTCCTGCAGAGCATCTATGAGTTTATGTTGAGGTCTTAAAGGATCAGATCTATCAAGTTACAAAAAACGTTAAAGCCAGTGGTATCCATGCAGATTACCTTGATTTTATTTGTTTATCTTTTGGCCTATCCATTCATGAGATTCCTGCCTCAACCCGGATACGATGGAGGAAAATTTAAATTTTTTTTTGTGGTGCTCACAGCGTTGTAAAATCAACAGTTTAAGTATTTCTTTCTAGAATAAGTAGTTTCCATGATAATCCACAGCCCTCACAGCTAAACTAGTGAAGGCTGTGGCTTGGCAAGAACTAGTCATTTTAAAAAATGGTTTTAAGGACACTGGACTCTGTTTCCGGATGGACATGACTGATAAAATATCATGGTGTCATTTTTCAATGCTTTGAGTACAACATGTTCCATTCATCTCAACTGTAATAGGGTGGAGACAAAGATCTTACAGATGGCCTTTTCTGCCTTGAGTAAATTCAGCAGTAAGATGATCTTTAAGAAGAGACAAAAATAGCCAGAAACTTGCTTAAGTGGGAATAAGTATTGTCCATATCTAAATGTGACAGTTGCAGCTTCATGATCATGGGTGATATTGGATTTTGAACTTAGATCTAGTCTAGTCCCTATGAAAGACGTTTCTATTGCTACAGCACTATTCATGCAAGCAGGTGTGACTCTTCTTGAAGGTTATGTTGCCCTTGGCCTTTAACTTACAAAATCCTGTCCAGAGGTTGCCAGCATAATAGCAGCTACACTGGCGATCGAGGTTTTTCAAAAGCTGCCTCTTGAAAAGAGGAATGCTGGATTTTAAAAACAAAAGGATGAACCAGTGCTTTTCATCTACACAACCAGGAACACAGTAGAAACCAAACCCAGCTGTACCCAGTTCAGCCAGGTAAATCATCAATATGCAAACTAAGGGCATACGTCAGCATGAGAGGTATCAGACTGATGTAGGTCACATGAGATCACATGTCCCTTGAGGAAAGTAAAGCGTAACATTCCCAAGAACAGGAGTGGGGTTTTTTAAAAATACTGGCTTTTGTTTACCATCCAGGGATCATGTTTTTTAACAGAAAGTCACCAGGATCATCCCCATGACTGGATCAATACCTCTACATGCCCCAGAGTGTTTAATGCCTAAAGGATTTGACCTGTAACAACACTGTTTGTTACAGTTAAGTGTGTGGATAGTGGCCTCGTTTTGTGTCTGTTGTTAATTTACCTGATTCAGAAAGAGGTATGTAAGCAATCAGCAGTGTAAAATAACCCTCTACTACTAAAAGCAGGGTCCATATCGATCAAAAAGAGCCAATCAGGCATGGGGCCAGAGGAGGCACGGGGGCACAGGCCTCCTATGGTGAACTGCCTCTATCAAAGTCAGATAACATATGTGAACATTTCTGGAAGTGTCTTTTAACAGTCACAATGTCAATCCATCAACCAAACTGAGAAACAAAAAAACCACAAAGAGTTGCAAAATGACTATAAACACATAAAAGGACCACAGACTCACAAATCAACCACAAAGAGATGCAAAACAATGCAAACGAGAAAGAAAAGAGTCTTGTGTCTCTTTCAGTGGGTGTCTTATGCCTATGTAGGGAGGGGTGGGGGACATTTTACATGTCTCAGAATTCTTCCATGACTGTACAGTAGGCTATTCAGAGTTACAAATAGGAGCTTTTTACTTGATGTTGTTTCATATCAGAATATTTAAAGTGGTTTGATTTGGCATTTATTTGCCACAAATGTGCCTCCAAAGTCTCTTGCTCCTCTTTCAGTGAAAGAAATGTCGTTATCTTTTTTTGTTGAATCTAGCAATGGAAATGTACATGGAGTTGTTCTGCGCCACAGGGTTTCCGGTTGTAACCACAGCATTTAGCAACAGTTATTTTTATTTTCTCTGTTCACATGAATGGGCATGCTGGGCCCAATGGATCCCTATGAACTCAGTCAGGGCTTTGGCAATTTAACTACACAGTGATAACTAAATGCAAACTAATAAACCCACCATTATGCAGAATGTTTGGGCTACACTGCAATTTCTGAATCAACATGTTTTTTCTTGGCCTAAGCAAGAACAGATGTATGGTCAGTGTAGCTGAGTTCATCCAGATTCTTTGACTCTGGTACCACATTTTGCATTTATTTCACTTACTATACTCCAGCTGAAAATGAAAGTCTGGCCTACAGCCAAATCTAATGTCACACAAATGTGACTCCACTGAGGACTTGTGTGAGATTATAAAAAGTAATCCGCAGCAACACACAAGATCATTTTCTAGAGATAAAAATACTTATTTTAGATCAGAGTTGATTGCATGGCAACATGGTCTTGTCACTAGATAGGTTTTTGTGCTGTGTGGATTCAGTTAATGCAGCAGCTGTGTATCTAGAGGGTCCTGGTGCCTCTGACTTTGCCAAAAACTGTGGTTCTTACTCATAAAAGCTTTGTGTGAATATTAGAAGGTTGAGGCATCCATCAAACTGCCCATGAGGACATCACACACCTGCACTCCGGTAACAGTTCAACTTTCAGACTGTCATTTCTGAGCGTGACTCCTACCTTGGTCGCTGCATCCTGCCAGCGGAGATTCCTCAAAGCTCTGGTCGTCAGGACTTTTACGTTTCTTCGACATTTGCTGCTTCCTGTTCTTGTGATGGATCTATCCAATCGATATCTGCTGCTAGCGTGTGACACCTTCAGCCAGCGGGGTATACGACACATACAACAGTCTGGGGGAGGCGAGAAGAGAAACGCGAATAAATCTCAGTCCCATTCATTCAGATCCTTTCTCTAAATGTCATCTTTCCAGCGTGCTGTGTGCGCAAAGTTACCATGTGGTGGCCAGCCGAGCATCTGGAGGCGCAGCGAGGCATGGAGCTGGAACCGGGTTCAGCTCCTGATTCCCGCCGTAATCGGACGAGACGAGTCTCCGCGGACCGTCCGGGGTTTATTTCTCTTGACGAATGAGAAATATTTGCAGCTGAAGTGATTTGTCGATCACGTGTATCACGGATTATACGCGAATCCCATTTCGATGGAAATTACGCACTGGAGGAAACTTGTTGATCCACGTCTTTATATAAAAAAAAAAACTGTTTCGTCACTCCGGATGAGGTTTTCAGAAGTAAAAAAAAAAAATCAATTTAGACGTCCAACGTTGTATGAGGTGTTTCGTTTGAATACGGCGACGTCAGACTACAAGTCTAATCAGGCATGGATGACGCACAGCTGACACAACGGGAACTCTTGGGTATCTTGAAGAGTATAGGCCAGTGTAGACGGAGATTATGCGGACCCGGTCTCAGTACGCTAATGCGTGTGTCCCCTTGGCAACATTTGAACTGCACACTAAGTTGCGGGTAGAAAATGCTCTCCGGCAACATCTGTGAAGGGGGAGAGGATTCCTCCCCTGCCTAAAACTGGAGACAGTTTACTACAGATGTGGTGGAGGGGGAGCGCGCGGCACAATACCTTCTCTTTTACAACACCATCAGCCCAGCGACGAGTAGAAACCACTCTATTTGTCTGTGACACTTCTTGCGCAAAACCTCCTGATCCAAGTGCCAGAGTGTTATGAATCGAACAAACGCGCATTGTGTTATAAGGACCAGTCTCGGACGGACAGGTTTGCATTTACTCCGCCGTGCGGGAGCCACACAGCAACTTGATAGTAAGCTGTGAATAAATGCAGCAGGAGAGTGGCGGTGTGGCGCGCACTATAGAGGAGGCAGTGACGCCACCGGTCTGGCGCTTACAAAATTGCTTGATGGTAGTTTTCCTCCTCCGGTCGACTCAGCTCTGAATGCCAGAGAATAAAAGAAAAATCAGCACTCCTCTTTCAATAAAGGAACCAAAAAAGGAGCTTACGTGTTCGGGGAGTTTTAAGAGAGATATCCTGTTGGATAGAACTGCGCAGACCTTCACGGATTATGAGTGACTTCTACTTTCACGCATTCATTTTCCTCTCAGGACAGTCACAGATGGGTGCCTGATTCACAAGTTGAACGACACCCCCCCCCCCTCTCTCACACACACACACACACACACACACACACACACACATACATTCATTCTCTCAGATGCTGATTTATTTATGAACACTCCCGGGTCAAAGAATCGTATTCCATTTACTACATCTGGTTTAGATTTCTGGTGCTGCAGCTATACTCTTTCACCGGAATGTGTCACTTGGATGTCAGGGCCAATACTACTGAAATAAAAAAAAAGCAGTTTCTCTTTTTTGTGTGCATCCGTGCGCACATCCGTGGCTAGCGGATGGTGGTGAGCTACAGTTTCATTCACGCCAATGACGCTCTTGTTTCGTGGCATTTTCTAAAGGCAAACACGCCCCCCCTCTCCCTCCGGCTTCCCCCTCCCATCCCTCATTCACTGCAGCTACTGACGTCAAGACATGCTTGCGTCAATGCTCCCTGCTTTGACAGAGAGCATTTTTTTCTCTCTGGGATCATAATGGGATTATTAGTCTTACGTATAGTGCAATACCCTGCCTTCATGGCTTTTTAAGATTTTTCTTAAGGTGTCTCATTATCCTTTCTTGCTTTAAATATTATTTGTCATAATAAGAAAAGGATATGAGACATATAATGGGCTCTTTCGTGCTGCAGGACTGCCGTTCATTCAACAATATGATGCTTTTACCTTAAATTTTTCCCATTACATTTATAATAAGTTATACAATCACTGCAACAAACATAGAGAACATATAAAATCATTTTTATTGATACTATACAAGTATTTAGTATATTTATATTCATCAAAGTGAATCTGCACAAAATCAAAGAATACAGTCCTTGTTTTTCGTAGCGTTACAGGTAATATACCTGGTCTGTGGTAATTTATTTGACACTGATGTGTTCTGATATTCCCTTGAAATATCTTGCACTATGGTGCACACACATGGTGACACATTAACTGTACAGACAGACCATTTCATCTACTGGGTTGGCTTTACAGGGACGATGCTCAGAGACATGAGTGAATCAGTCAGTTGTGTATTTGATTTAGCAGATTAGATGTCTCTTCCTTCCTGTCAGTCTGTGGTTGCTGATTGTGTAAGGGGGAGGATGTCATGATGTCTTTACACACTGACCTTGATCTGCTGGGCTGAATGGGCTCTTGTGTTGTTGGCCTTGCTTCTCTGTAGGCATAATGTCTTTCTTTACACTTTCCAGCCTCAACTGCTCCGCACTATGTCTTAATATTCAAATGCCACATACTTTACAGATATTATGTTGCTCAGTTTTCTCTTTTTGTTTCTGCTGCTGCAAGAAGTTTTCACTAATTGCATATGAAGATTAATTTAAATGCAAACATAAACAGAAAGAGTAAAACAGACGAGACAAACATTCCCTCTTGCCCCTTCCCACCTGTCCATCAAGCAATGAATAGACCTATGATAGTATCCTGGTGGGCTTCATTACCAATAACATGGAGTTCACAAAGAGAGCTCCATCATGATGTCTGTCAAGTGGCAAGGGAGACAACACAACAGTTTAGTGCAGACGAGAAATTTTCCATAATTTGAGTAGTTCATTTTGTGCATTTCTCTGGGTCATTATAAATATCTCTGTGGCAAATTGGACATGCAAAATGATATAATTATTGACTCAGTGAAAGATGCTTTGTGAAACAGAAGCCTAATGGGTAGAGCCTTAACAGTTATCAGATACTGAAAAATAATCATGTTTTATGAAGGCAGCGAGTTAAGAGTTTCAGATGAAGCAAAGATGGGAAGCAGCTATGAAAGTCCCAAAACAGTTTGTCACTTTTCTACTGACATAAAACCTTTGGTCACAAGTATTGAGACATCAAATTGAGACATTTCTGAAGCCAAATTTCAATATTTTATATAATAAATAAACTGTATCTTGTTGGTTTTGTTTGTTTGTTTATTTTTAACCTGGTAAAACTGGAAGTTATCAAGCTATATACAAAGCTATTAAAATATTGTCATGAATCCAATTTTACACAGAAAACTTTTAAATATGAGTCAGAGGTTTCAGTTTGATAATGTAGGTCGAAGACAGAAACACACAAGGCTAAATCCTAAGGTCATTTTCATGTAATGCCTGCACTGACACGACTTAATACATTTTTCTCACCTATTTGACAAAATGCATGTCTTGGCTTGTGCTATGACAGGATAGTACTAAAAAGCTTTTTGCATAAAGTGGAGTGGAACAGAGTGCACTTCTATCATTTTGATAAATTGCTTTGAAAATTAAATCTTATTTATCCTTGGCCGAAGGCATCAAGTATTATTTTATTCACTTTATTTGAAACTCTCCTTAAATTCGCAAAGTTTAAAATATTCCAAATATTTCTGAAACGGTTGAATTAATGTGATGATAAGATTCACACAGATGCTAAATACAGAGTGTTTGTGAAAACATTCTTATTCAACTTTGAAGATATCTAAGCACAATGAGAACATTAAGCTTCAAGTGGTTAAACTGAGTATGACGTGAGTCGGCACCGCCCTCAGGAAACACATTGAAAACCCTATCAAGAATGATTCTTGATGACTCTGAATGACTCTGGGAGAAAGTTGTCCTCATGTCAAGAAGATGTGAATGGGAACAGGGTGAGAGGGTTCTAGTGGAGTGCTGTTTGACATCCACACAACATCTATACAGTTCCAGCAGTCCACCCCACCCCCCACCCCCCACCCCGATGTATACGGATGTAATTCCTCACCTATGTGTGCAACACACTCCCTCCCCACTACTCTACTCTCCAAGAGGTAGCAGGAGGATGAGCTGAGTTAGCAGACTCTTTAATTGCATATTTAAAATGCATTTTGATGTTTAATGTAATCAGTTCAATGACTTTCCCTTTTTCAGCACCTACAGCTCATGTTATCACAAAAAGAGACAAACAAGCGCATGAAGGCAAGAAATGGTAATTTGGGATGAGTTTCAGAGAACAGACCAGGTCTTTTAAGATTTGGGGGTTTGGCTGAACATTCAACAGATCTGGTGCTGGACTTTACATCCACTGATTTCTGCAGAAATTTTCAGAATTTTTCAGAATCTGAATTTATTTTCTCAAGAACAGTCAGACCACTGACCCACTTTTATTTTCCAGTGAACTAAAATGTAGACTAAAATCAAACTATTTCTTATGTTGCTGAGGATCTCCCTTCATTTGAAGGAACTGTGGAGGTCCCTGATTATCACTTTATGAACCACTCATATAGATCACTCTTAGAGGAATTTACCACAGTGGAACTAGTATGGCTCTGCTTCTACATTAAAAAACAGTTTAGTGAGTGATGAACAGCAGGAGAGAAAGCACATGACTTTAAAAACAGCCACTTGAGAGATCTCAACATGTTTTTTAATGACATGGAAAATTGTGCATCATCTGCATAGCAGAATATTGACATTCGCTCCCTCCTTTTCATTTCATTTTTAAAATCATCTGGAACATAAAAGCTCAGCGTCATTGTCATACAAAAGCTTCATATCTATTTACATGTATGTAAAACCTTGATTGCTTTGTCATTTACACTATAAACAATGTGGAAATTTTTATCTGTACATTTTTTTGCTTACTGTTGTGAATATCATGCATTTACGCTTAATATAAGCAGGATAAAACGGTTTTGATCACAAACATTAAAATATAGTTTTTCGTGCTTTGCTGATCAAACACATCTGATGGTAAAAAATATAAACATATGAAGTTTGTAGTTTCTTGAGTTAAAAACATATAGAAATGCTAGGTGATTTATGGGAACATTACAAAGTCTTAAAAGGTTAGTTCAAGAAGTCACAGTCAGTGATGAATTTTATTTGTACCAACTGCAAAAGGAAAAAAAGGATTTTTTTTTTTAGATTAATTCAAGCTCCCTAAAAGCAACAGATGAGACCAGATATTTGCCAGGGAAATTTGATTTGTAAACAAATAAATCCTTTTTAATTTGGGGTTGATTTTTCCTTTAAGTCCCATCCGATCAACCATTCCACAGACACCATTTCGTGGCCAGCTCTCTTCCTGCTTACACCTCCATCAGAGGGATGGAGGTGTAACAGTGGTCCAGGCCGAGGGTAGCCGTCCGTGTGGAGAAGCATCATACTGAATTGTGTCATGCACTTCTGTGGCTGTGCTGTTGTCATATATGGGAGAGCCAGAGGAGGGCACTGTAACTGAGTGAGACAGGCCTGGGTAGTGGCTGCTGGACCCTCGAAGGAACTGGGAGCTCAGGCTGTTATTTATTCCTCCATTCTGGGACACGGGAGTCAGGGGTGAATTACTCACGGACCACAGGCTGGTGTACTGACTGTACAGACAGAGAGAGAGAAAGAGATTTCAATTTGATACATGATAAGGGTTAGCGATGATAAATAACCTATGAAAAATTGTTAAAGTTGTCAGATATTTGTAAGGGTTACAGTACATTAGATAAATTATGAAATTAGAAAATTTAGCTGGTGTTCAGATTAGCAAACTGAAAACAGAAATAAATAGGGAGAGATGGACACTACTTGTGTGCAAGATTAAAATTGGTAGCACCGAAGAATTTTTAAATTTTGTTCTTTTGTCTGTCTCTATCCTATGGTTTATATTTTCTGAGAAGATGCAATAAAAGTAGACAGACACACTACACAAACCTGGAGTTGGTACCGGGGTTGGTATTGTAGGCCATGGGTATCATGCTGGAGTGTGTCGGCGCCTGCAGACTGGACCAGTTGTCGTGGCTTGAGAGCATCGACAGACAGGCTGTGGAGCTATCGGAGTAACCAGCTATAAACAAAAACAATGGGGTTTAGGAGTTACATGGGTCACAGATGGTTTCAAATATATTTGTCAGAAATTAGATCTGTTATCTCTAAACCTGTTGTTTTCTTAGTATGACTCAGGACTTGTCCCTGTTATATCAGTGTGATTCGTCTGGACATACATTCTTGTCTGAAACCCAGCCATTTACAGCTCTGTGGCTCCACTCACACAAAAGCCGGAGGAATGCAAAACATTCCACGCTCAGTGACATTTGTTTGAGTTTCTTGTTAATAGCCAGGGAGGAAGTGGTGTAATTCCTGGATGCATGAAGGCAAAAGGTGGAGGAGGGCACTCACTGGGCGAGTTAGTCCGGTGCGTGTATGGGCTGGTGTAGGGGGCAGAGCGATGGTTCCTCAGGGTGGAGTAGCGCTCGCAGCCGTGAGACGGCGAGAGGGAGATGGGGCTCCCAAACTGGCTGTGAGGACTAGCAGGAGGGCAGAGGGAGCCTGTGCCAGGAATAAACCAGCTACCTACTGGCTCCACAGGGGAGAATAGGCATGATTAGATCATTTGAGCACCATATATCTTACCAGTCTAACATGTAATTGGACAAATTAAAAATAGATACTCAGACATACTTACATTGAGAATAAGTTGATTGTTGATTTTCATTGGCATCTTCTCTGATGTCTTTGTTATCACTTCTGCAGAAAAACAATTCATTAGTTTCTACCTGACATATTGTTGGGCTGAACTCCTCACATCCTTGAAGACATCAATAAAATGTTCTTGTGGAATAAAACTTCACATCGAGTCTTACCTCTCTTTTGCATCTAGGAAGGCCTTGGCGAAAGGATTGTACTTTATTTTTAGAGCAGTTATCTAAAACCCAGACATAAACAGCAATAGTAATAATAATTAGGATTGTGTTTTGTTATAACCACAGAAGATAAACCAGAGCGTGCGTAAATGTTGTTCGTAAATTACGCACACATTACATTACATACATTTAAGTAATATTAATTCTTAATCAGTGTGTAATTTTAAAACATTTTATTGCGAACCTCTTCATTTTGGTATGCTGTTACGGCAATGAACTGTGTCTCTGGGAAAGAGTGGCTGGTGATCATTCTCCTTGGGCCTCCCACGCGCACTATATGAATGCGTGGCTCGTACTTGTGTAAGGAATTTAACATTATCTGGAACACAACACAAATTAAAGCAATATTTTTAAAAAAAGATAGTCGGAAAGACATATAAGCACAAAGCACAACATGAAACCTTACCTGACCCCCTCCGTTGAGTTTATTGGTAAGTTTGACTTTACTGAAGGAGACAGGAGCTTTCATCCAGTGCGCTCCGAAATTTGGAGAATCCGGATGGATGTACACGCAGCTAGGAGTTCGAGGTTCAGGCTTTCCCCCGGGGACCCACTCCCCGTTCACATATTTCCACCTGTGGTTGTCCGCAGAGACAAAGTCCAGCAAAAAAGAATACATGGCGTTCGGGTCCAGTCCAGACACGTTCACTTTCAGCACGGGAAACATGCGCCTTGATGAAAAGAGCAATAGTATAAAAAATAAATAAATACAATTATTAGCTTTGAAAGTGTGTATTCTATCTACCCGACCATGACAATCTCTCGATGCACGGTTAAGCTCACCTGCCGTTCTTTGTAACTATCATTTCATTTGTAAGATCCTTAAATTTTTGCCAGAGCTCGTTCTCATCCAGGGAGACTTTCAGTTCCCTCTCCGTAGGGTCGCCCTTCTCGCTGCCGGCCTGCAGCTCACTCTCCACCGCGCTGAGGAGGTGGTCCACTCGGTACTGACTGGCCTTCCCGGTGCACTCGCCGGCGCCTGTGGCCATTCTGTCCAACAGCTCCAGGGCTAAATAGTAGTAATCACGGATCTTATTGTGAAACAATAAATCTGCCCCAAAATCTTCCACTTCTTGAGTCTCCACGAAGACAACTTCTTTATTATTATTATTATCTCAAGACGCTGAATGACATGGACAGCTCCCAAATATATAGGCTGAAGAGAAGCTCCAGCTCAGGATGGGTGTTTGGAGCAGAGATGGTTGGCTCATCTCTTCTTTGATCTTTGCGGGCTTGTCACCGATTGGCTAGGAGTGGCCATATCATTGAGGTCCACACAGGATGACAGCGTTCTGAATAAAGCAGTTTAGCATAGTATATTACATCAACCTGTAAATACTGACACTTACATCAAAGTCACAACTGCAGAAACAAAACCACTGTAGACTGGTTGGTCGTGGTTGATCTGCAGCCCCACAAGGCTTTGATTTCAGGCTCAGACTTGTTTCTAATTTAGCTTTATCATATTTCTTCTTTTTGCCACGCTGCATTGTTGTCCAAATTATAATCAACTTCTTTGATCCACACTGTGACACTGGGCACTGCTGTTTATCATTAGTCAGTCTGAACTGTCCTGCTGCTGTAAATCATCACTAACATGTTCATCTGCAGCCTAAAACGCACTACAAAGCCAAAGCCATGGCCAGAGCCATTCTGAAAGACAAATTATAGATTTGTGACTCATTTTCATTGGTAATTTTAAGTTTAAGTTTTATGCCTTTATGAGAATGTGTGTCACAGACAATGTAACAAAGTCAGAATCTATTGAGACATGGACTCTCATGTGGTTTGATGGTTTTAGTGTTTACAATGTTTTTTTTTACCACAAGAAAAATATAGCATAACACCACCCATTAAATTTCATAATTTTATTACAAACTAACAGTTATTCAAGTGTCACTAAATAGAACAAACCGCTGCCATAAATCATCATGAGGCATTAACTCTTATTCAGGTTTAAATGTTATCACTTTTATTTCAGAAACCCTACACACTTGTTAGGTCTTTATTATATATATCTCAAATAAATTAATGTATTGACATATTAAAACCACAGAGTAATGATTAAACTATAACACATTATCACCTAATACTGTTTATATTAAAGAAATCAAAGTATATATGATAAGATAATCAATGAAATATGGACATTCCTATGACATGGTGCTGTGGTGGTGATAGCTTCAGTGATCTGTGTTTTCTGTATAGTTTCTCCATACTTTAAACCCACAGTCAATTATCTAAAGTGAAAAGAGAAAACAATATTTTAAAAAAATAATCTTTTCAAAAAAAAAATTTAAGTCTGAGAAACAATATTACCTGTATGTTCTTTTGTTGACACACGTCAGCTATGGATAAGGGATCAGGTGTTTTACTGCAGCACACTGCTGTGTCCGAAACCAGAGTCTCAGAACATTGGTGACTGCCAAGAAAACACCCACTCATTAGGCATGCCAAGTGACAAACAGTCTTTTGTCTCCAACAAACAAAAAAAAAGAAAAAGAATAAGGTTTTGCACATTTGTTTTCGTGCACCTGGTTGAGGTCACTCTGCTCAGCTGTTGAGGACAGAAAGGTTGGCCGTTCTGGACTCTTCTGGGCTTTTTGGTTTGGCTTCTCTTTGCTTGTTTGGAATTAATATCTGGAAGCTCCTATGGAAGAGTAAGAATGAGATAACTCACTTAATGAAACATATGAACTGATTTACATACATAGACATGTTGTGGGGCTGTGACACGCTCACAAATAACAACTGTATGCTGGTATTTCTGTTGCAATGATGGCTTCCAAAAAACCCCCATTAAAAGGCAGATAGTGTGTGGCAGGTACATGATAACTTCCATAGAGCTCTGTGGTGTTGTGTTGTGTTGTGTTGTGGCTGGTTTGTGTTACTAACCAAAACTTGGACGCCTTGCTCCTCCTGCCAGCACAGCGAGTCTGTCTCTCTGTCCAACAGTCTGGACCAGAGTTCACAGCAAGCAGAGAAAAACAAACCCCACTCAGTTTAAAGAGCAGTTAAAAGACTTTCTGAATTCACCTTTACTGGACCTGAATGCTAAAACCCAAAGCTGTACTCACAGAAAAAGGCTCACCAGTGCATCATTAGCTTTATGTTTTTTTGTCCGTTTGCTGAATTACCAACCTTTTGGAGAAAGCCATGTTGGTTAGACAAAGATCATACATTTGTCTCAGCTGTCTCAAGTAAATCTCTGCTTTCCTGCTCTTCTCGGGGACCTCAGGTAAAATCTGGTTTGAGAAAGTGGTAAATATGAGCATCTTCTTCTGCTGTCCTGTGCTGGGTTACCACTGTAACTAAAAGAGGCAACACTGATGGCTGACCTACCAAATCAGGCATCTTGCTTTGGAAGTTCCTCATAATGTTAGGCTGTAGGGTTGCAAATGTGGGGAGTTCCATCTGTGGGTGGCACATATTACATTCATTTATCATTTCCTTGTCCATTAATCATTTAGTAATTTAAAGAGACGTCCCAGCCTTGTGTATGAGCAGAGATATCCATGGTGTAAAAGTCAGAGGTGTCATAGCCAGTGTTATTTCCCACAGTCCTAGTGTCCCATTTGGCGCCTTTCTTTGCTTCTCTAACACCCCACCCAGTGCTAACTGTCACACTGTGCCACTTCCTGCTGTGTCGCTGCAGCACTGCGTGATGGTACTATGGATTTCCAGGCCCACTTCCCCTAAACTCAAAGGACAAAGTGCAGGTGCAAGTGAAATAAACACATCCAAGTGTATACAGTATTCATTTTTCTTCTTTTTAAATTCAAAGGACCATAGAAAGTTTAAATTAAACTTCAAGATGAAAAACATTTAAATATCTTAAGCAAAACTGTTGGAAAACAGTGTGATTACTTAATCGAAAGTTAGCCATATTATAACACAGGAAAAAAATCCTCAATTGTCAGAATGATGTGGTAAACTCAGGGCATACGTTATGAAAGTCTGGTAGTTGTGGTCCCCTAACTTCCCCACATTGCCCAGGCATACAGTACGTACAGTATGTACTATAGGCGCCTTATAAACGCTCCAAGCCTCAACCTCGGTTTGACACCCTGAGGATGTTGCTCGGGGTGACGGTCCTCTTCGGCAGCGGGTGGATCTGAGACTTCAGCGCAAAGCTGTAGTGAGTAATGCTTTGACCAGTCCTGTCTGACCACTGTTTGCCTTCCCCTGTGCTCCCTCCACCCAGGCTGATCCTCTGTTTGCTCAGGCCCAATTTTACATAGAGGTGAGAGAAAAATTGAGTCCTGCGTGCTTGCCCATATGTGTTCATCTCAGCACCTGAGCATAACCTCAGCTCCAACGTCTGCGTGTTTCTCTTTTTCTCATCACCGGCCTCTCTCCTGATCTCTGCTATCAGTGTGAAGATTTGGAATAATGCCCTGTATGCCACTATCACCATGTAATACACCAGGTTTTATTCTAACAAACGTTGATGGCAGCAGCTTCATATTTACTGCACAAAGATAAGAATGGTACCAGTACTCCCATCATGGCTCCCAGCAGGAAGGCAAATATGTGTATTTCCCTAAATTCAATTATTTCATTAATATTTAGCTTTTCAACTCAAGCGTACTATGCTAATTACACATGATGGGAGAAATTTGAAGAACTAAAATGAAGGCCAAGCTTGACTCAAGCAGGAAATAAATTATAAATCCTACAGTACCACATCTCACTGCTGAGTGTATTCTGTCTGGATGGGTTTGAAGAGGCAGTTGAGTGATAGTTGCTCCAGGTGTGTTTGCCTCTCACGGCCCTTGTTAAGTGAGATCACTGCCCCTGTGGTTTTGACACTAACCTTGGGAAACATTTGCTCAATTGCATCCTTCTCCTGGCTGCCACTGATGACTGGCTCTGCCGACCTCTCCCCTGAACCAGACCCTTGGTCTAATAACCTACACACACACACACACATTTGGAGCTGTAAAAACAAAATACCTTCTGCAGGGAATCATAATTAAATCCAGTGGATAAGGACTGAAGAAAACTGTCAACCCATCGCAAATTTGTAAAACCATCTTTATCAGCTTACTTTCTGCTGTGATGTGTGACCTGCACACAAAATGTCGGGTTGTTAATATATTCCTAATGGTGTGCTATTTCTCAAGAGTAGCCATAGTGCAGTGCTGCTCACACCCGATAACACTGCGCACTCGGGTGACAACACACTTTGTCTGCTGGGTGCAAACTGGCCCCAGGGTGGACTCCTGAGCAAGGCAGCGTTTACTCACAGGACAGTGCAGCAGGTAACAGATCGACACAAACCCCGTGAGCTGCACAGGATGCAGGTGGAGGAATGAGGATGTGGATCTGCGCGCTCACGATATTAGCGATGACATTTTGACAAGTGAGGCTGTCGAAGCTTAAATATGAAAAGCTCCAACAAGTCATTAAACATGCTGCCTTGCAGGGCCCTACAGAATCAGCGGCAGCTGGACCAGCCCTGTCGTATTTACATTTTCCACTCATTGAGTTCAATTTATAGTAACAGACACGATATGTTCTGGTCAATCTAATTTTGAAGATCGGTGTTGCATACTTGTGAAATTCAACACGATGAAGAGACCATGACCAGATGGCCACAAAGATAGCAAATTACTGCCTCAACCACCTAATAAATCATAGCAGCTGATAATAAACATATAAATAGCCACAAAGCAGGACAGATTGGATAAGTGGCTCATTACTTTAAAAAAATAACCAAGGACTTTGCCGACTCCATATTTTGGCTTCAGCTCTAATTGCTTTTATTTTGGGTATTTCTCATGGATGCGGGGAATGTGCCTATGGCACAGGCGGGTAGGGCGGGAGGGGATGGGGGGCCTGCTGTCTTGCCATGTTTGTCTGTGGAGCGGTGAGATTTCACACTGATGGAAGACTTGTCAGCGCAGGCTTTCACTCGTCTTCTTACCAAGCTCCTAATGTCCCCAAGCCAATGTGCTGCTTCACGGTGGCAGCCTCGTACTAACATCATACATGCTCCTACTAAACAGTGTTCAGCCCTAATTAACAACAGTATAACATTGTTCTGTTATACATTCACAGCATGTAAACACGGGACACTGAGGGTGATATGAACAGGTGCAAAAACTAAAACTGAATGTCAAAAGCTTATTTAATTTCTCTACATTAAAAGCAAATGCAGTGTTATGTGGAATAATTTTTTGTGAAATTTGTATTTGAAACTTAAAGCACTTGATAATCTCCTGTGTGTTAGGTCATAAACACACAATGGCAGAAAGCAAACTAAGAAGAAATTAGTTTCTTGTGTGAGACTTAAAATAGTTGAAATTGTGGAACAGTTGGTAGTTCAAATGACATGACTGTTGAAATAGCAGATAAAGTAGTTCTGAAAGAAACTGAAGTTGAAGTTTAAATGTGAGCACAGTTGAGGTCTTGAAAGAAATTAGTGTTGTATGCCAATTCATCAATAACATTCCTAGAACCAAAGAATACTGTAATGTAGGTAGTGCAATGATGACTTTTTGTATAACAGACATAATACTTATATAACTAATGGTGAATGACACCGCAGTACACCTCTAAGTGTAACATGCTCTCAGATTATCTCTATCGCTTTTAGTAAATGGAGCACTCTTTGTCTGGAAGCCAATAAAGCTTTAAAAGAGAAGAAACTCTCCAAACATTTCAACATCTGCCCGCAATGCTGGCATGAAGTGACACCCCTGGCCCAATTGCTGTATCTCTTTTGTAGTGGACATAATTATGACATTTTCCCCTGGACGATGTTTGCGAGAGTCAGAGCGGCTCTCTGTGGGGGTGAGTCTCCACAACAGAGGGGTCAGATTGTGTTTGGTCATCTCACTTCTACGTGAGTAATCAGCTCTGTCCTGCAGGAGGGTCTGTGCTAAACAAGCCTCCAGTAGAGTCTGTGTTTGTTCTTGAGGGCAGCGCAAACAAAGATCCAGAGTAGTCACCGTTTTCGACCAGAGGCCTCTGCAGCTGAGTACTGTCTCTCTGCAAGCTCATACTATATATAATGTGCTATAAGCCTTGAACTTTATCTGATATACATGTCGGTCCCAGAAGAACATAGGCTCCTATAAACCATGAATTTACAGATTTTATATGATCAAAGTAACAGAGATGAATAGTTGATAAGTATTTGAAGGAATTGTGGAAGTGAAATATGTTGAAGGAGGAAAAAGGGATGCTTGTGAAAATGACAAACACAGACTTAATGTATCTTGTATCTTGTATAGTCACAACCTGGAAGGGCAAACGTCGTCCTCGTGTGCTTTATCTTCAGTAGCGCAGGGATGTTTTTCTGATGTTGTGTATGGAGACATCAAATCAGGTGCAGACCTGCTGCCCAGCACTGTTATCATTGCATCAACATGACATACATAGTCACATGTACTTTACATGTACTTTCCCATTTACTGTAGATCTAAAAAGAAGAAAACCACTAATATTGTGGAAGAATCTGAAACTTAACTCTTTTTCCTGACATCATGCAGACTTCTTTGTAGCTGTGATGGATGGCTGTTGTACTTGATGTACCCGTAAAAGATCTCCAAGTGGTGGTGGGTTTGCAGATGTCCCCGCTCAGCTAACTGCTTCTGGAGGTCAAAGATCTTAGGAAAGAGATACAGTGACATGAAGTGTAATCACTTTGGTGTTAACATGCTTTCAGGGTTGGGACTAGACCTACCTGGTAAAAACTGGATTTGGGGAGGGACTTCAGGTATGAGTCATCGTGCTGCAGTTTGGAGAAGGCCAGCTTCTTTTGTTTCTGCGCAAAGACAAAAAGAGAAGGAGGCAGACAGACATTAAGAGACGGGAAATGTGGGAATAAAGATTTAAAGCGAACCTCCCTTGGGTCAGGGGCTGGGAAACTGAGCACACAGAACAAATGAGAAGTAAACACACAACCACAGGAAGCCATTCAACTGAAGCAAGGACCAATTAGGCCCCTGCAGGTGTTCTTGCCTTTGCCTGCTTTGGTCCCACCTCACCTCCCTGTCTGAGCCTCTCGATCTGAGTTGAGGAAACAACGGGTAGTTTCATTTGCTCAGCAATTTGAAGCAAAGGATTCCTGTTCGAGGGCCCCTAAAGTCCTTTATTGTGCTCTCTTTATCCCCCCCCACCCCAAGTGCAAGTCATTAGAGGGGACAATAACATCCTCCTGAAGAAGCTTGGCTTTTAAAGGAGGGGAAGATAAGACAGGATCTCTCTCATGTCAGACCCCCTCTTTGCAGCCGCTCTCTGAAGCTTATTGCTCTTTTCACACCCAGTTAGAACAGAGACAAGACAGTCAAAGTCAATCACAGTGGCAACAGGCAATGAAATTAGTAAGATTTGCCCTCAGATCAGATCGTGTTCTGTCCATCACATGGTCCAGATGAGATACTGGAAGCAGTAAGTTTGACTCAAGCAGGTTCATACAGTAGTTGCTACTGAAGTCACAGTGTTTTCCCACACTGAGGCTTTTGATACACAGGGCTGTGCAGTGGCTTGTGGAGGATGTTGCTGCTGTGAAACCTAAATAAACTTAACCAGATGACTAACATAAACTGATAGTAAAACAGCCTTCATTTCAATGAAACGAGCATTTGTTGGCTTTTATTCCCCAAAATGGCAACAACTACAATAGTATTTTCATTCAACCATTAACGAAGCAGGCCACTGTTTATGTGTGCACATCTAACTATGACTATAAACTCCTTTAAGTCTGTTAGCCCTTGTTTGCTAAAGGGAAAAATGCCCCGTAGATAGGATAAATAGATAGGATACCGTTATCAATCATTTTTATTCTTAAATGAATTAAAAGAAACTACCATAATAACATTTTGTATATTACCATACCGTGGTAACCATATTCTACTCTAACTGTAAACTCAGTCCCCTAAATTTTCCAGTTCATTTAATGCCACATGGGTTTTCGTATTTCAATTGATTGCAAATTTGTTAGGAATGTTCCAAAGCTTGTCCTGCGTTATTACCTGATCTTGCCTGCGTCTTGTAAAGGGGCCCTCTGTTACAATCTTGTTTTAAGACCTTAATTATTGCATTTTATATTGCACTCATATAGTTTATATTTCAAAATAAATTTGTTTAATGAAATTTAACGGAAACTAAATTAGACACAGAACCCTGGGCCAATATAATAATATAATGCTAAGTGACACATACACCTAAAGCAGGTTTTTATAATGATGGTGTAATAACTCCCTGAAGGCAACTAAAAGAAACAATAACTGAAAAATTAGTATTGCTTCAAAGAAAAATTCTTAATTCAAGTATATTATAAACTCTACAAGACATGCAGAAGACATAGAGTTTTTCAACATTATTTACCTGCTTAGCTTGACTCTCTGACTTTGCCCTGGCTGTCTCCTCTCTCTGCTGCAGCAGTAATCTTTGTGAGTGGACCTTGTCTTTGAGCAGAGCAGCATAGCGGCGGCAGAGAGCGTCCCTGAGACGCTGCATGTTCCAGTAGGTCTCCAGATGGCGCTGGAGGATAAATAAAGAAAATAAAGGCAGCCAACTGAAGTGAAGTTAGCTAGAGCCAGGCAGTGAGTATTGTGTCAGTGTGCACTATAGATAAAGACATGATGAAATTATTGATTACTGCGAGGCATTGATCAAAAAATAATGCCTTATTGTGCTTTATCTGTAATGAATGGCCACAGAATAAGTGTCTAGGTGATTATCAAGTGTCTTAAACAGTACAGCATGACCACAGTATTTATCAACCTTCTCCAACAGAGCCTTACGCCAGGCCCTGGCCTCTCGGTCTTGGTCCGGACTGTTGTCTTGCATTGCCTTCCTCCACTGGTGCTCCCCTTTCACTTTATCCCTTGCCTATCAACGGCAATTAAAAAAGCAATTCCGATGTTGGGGGAGTGAATCAGTCAGCTTGCCTGAAGATTAGAGAAAGAATGCATTTTTGGTAATCCCTCTCCTCAGCCAAGAGCATCCTCCCACATTACAGCCCTACATTGTTCTTGCAGTGCCTGGCTTAAAAAAAAATAGGAAGAGCATGCACACAGGTGGAATATGCCCACTCCTCTCCCACAAATCCTTCACATTTTCCCTGATCTTGAAATTGTAAGGTTAAGATCTCCTCTAAACCTGCATTGGGCAACAGTGTCTTGAATCATTAATTAGTGTATTTAATACTGATGAAGAATACCCAGATGCTACAGATGTTGCAGAGGGAACTTTTAGGAAAAGATTTCACTACATCTTGAGGCAACTGTTGACTCAGCAAAACCGAGAGTATTAAGAGAAAACATGAGACAAAAAGGAGCACATTACAAAAAATGCAAGGCTAATGGGAGTAACAGCATGGATGCCAAAGCAGATTAACTTTACAGACAAACATGGAGCACGGTGCTTCCTTTTATAACCCTCAAATGAAGAATAAAGCATGCTTGAGCTTTTATGGGAGAACTGCACTCTCTGATCTAGGTCTTCTCTCTGAGGTCGCCCTGTCCCTGGGAAATGTCTCATTCTTAACAGGCTACCAATGAATGACCGCATTACTAAAGTTTATGGGCTTGAGTCTGTTCAGGAAGTGTCTGCTTTGTCCTTTCTCACAAAAGCTGCTGGAGACGCAGGATTTATCAGTTCCGTTGCCACAGTAATACTGTCACGGCAGAGCGGAGGGACCTGCGATTCTCTGCTCTCGCTGCTGTGTGCAAAGTGTCAGTGACGGGCCAAAGGCAGCATCCATCTGTGCGCCCTGCCAGTATAAATCAGTGGAGGATAATGCAGCTGCCCTGCTGTACCACGTCACTGCTCTAGACAGTGTTCATGACACTGCAGTCAGGTGGACAGCGGCCTGCAGCCATTTCCCTTTTACCCCTGATCCAAAAAGTGGAGATTAGATGGGAATGACTGATTAGAGACTCAGGCGTGAAAGACATTACATGCTGTAGGTGTAAACAGAAGCAGTTTGTGGCAGAGGGTGAAAACACAGAGCTGACGCTGATGCAGCATGAGTTGCACCTACTCACTCCAAGTGACAGAGACCTTGAGGGGTGCTTTAGAAAAAGTGTTTCCACTTGTAACCAAGCCGACCATCTCGACTGTTGCCAGCTCCTGCTTCTTTGAATTCTACTTTTCTCACAGAATACAAGTATGTGAGCGGCTTCAGACATAATAATGCAGCTCTAGCCCCCAGGACAGTCACGACTTGGCATCAGGCCTAAAACAGACAGCGCTGAATACCGGGTGGGGGGGCACATAAACAAGGCCACAGTTGAAATGACACAATAGACGAGGATTACACAACTTTTCAGCCACCGAGCCAGTAGATAGTATCATCACAGGAACCGTGGAGAACCGAAAGGGTCTTGGTACAAACTGTACTGGCTCAGCCATGATCTCAGTCTGCCACATGTGACAATAAAACCACTTTGTGACTCTGAATAGGAACATCTATTCAGGAGGAGATGCTTTATTCTAGCAAGTTATTTCTTTACTCAAATGACAGAAAAATCTGTGATAGCATCTACTGATATTTGTTGTTGTTGTTTAATATAACTTAATTTAGTTTAACAGGATAACAGTGATAATGTCTCTAATGTAGATAATGTACCTTTTCAACACATCTTTGTGCTCAGATCTGATGGCAAATCCTCTGTCCAGGTCTGTAGAGAAAAACAGAGCTGTCTCGCTGAAAGAAAATAATGTAGGAATCCACACCGCTGATGTGAAAATGATATGAATTGTTGCTTCAGGATATAAGTACAAGTAATTTTTTAAAAATGCCTTACCGGTTGTTGGTGTGTGAGCTTTTCAAATGCACTGTACTTTCTTAAACATTACACTCCTCTGTCCAAGTTGTAATTGAGCTTTTAAAAGTGAACCACACACTGAGTAAAACTCTGGTTACCAAGTTACAGAGAACAATACAAGAGTTCAGCCTTAATGCAGGGAACCTCACACACATTTAACTATGTTTGTGGCCCTGCATGAAGATACAATTTGTGTGCAAGGCTTTCATGTGATTGTGGTTTCCTTCAAAGTTTCCCTTAAGTGGTTTAATGAACACTGAAGTAAAATGAAAGCAGCTGAAGAGAAGCAACAGAATAGCCAGAAGTTTCTTTATGACTCAATTTCTCTGTTTGGTTTATTGTATTTTGTTAGAAACAGCCAATTACTTGTTTGTACCTAACCCCTCAACTGGGCCTGTTATTTCTCCCTGAGTTGTGCATAGAGTTCATTGCTTCATATAGAATATAAATGTGGTCCTTTATAGCTCAGTGATGACCACATGAGTATGGGAATTTCCGGATGAAGCTCTTAGGTCGAAGCAGAAATACCTCTGCTGCAAGTCACAGAGTTCTGGAACTCTGGGTGAAACCATCAGCCAGACTTTAGTACCAACACCATTTATCTCTTGTAGCAACATGCATTGTTTTGTTTGATATGGCAAAGGGAAAAGCAGACTGGGTGTAATTTCCAGAAGGAATCATGCACCTGGTCCCAACAGTACACTGCTCAACCCTGCTTAACAGGAAATCTAAGAAGCTTAGAACACTAATGCCCAAATGGCTTCAGGTAGCAACAGTGGCAACAAAGAGCCTTTAAAATACTGTCTGGGAACTGGCAAGAAGTGCAGAAGGAATCTCAATGTCTGCAAATTAGCATCATGCAACTGAGTTATTTAAGAAGCACAACATGAATCAGCAAACATTTAAAATGGTCAGAGACACTTGTAAAATTTAAAAAAACAAAATTTACTTCCAATGGCATAAAATCATCAGCTGAGAAAACATTTGACAGTACAAATATTTAGTAAATATTAAATACTGTACATCACTGATTCCTCCCTATAAAGGATGTAACCCTCTTATTAGGGGAAAAAATAAACAGTCCAGTTTGGTTTCAGCAGTAGGCGCATATAAAGCCTGTTGTTGACAGCTTATTGTTCTCCAGCACAAAGGAACGGTTTCGCGTCCCTTTACGCAAACCCCTCTGCCAATCCACAGGCGCCCCTCTGAAAACAAAAACCATGTGCAAAGGACAAGAATATTAAGGTATTAAATTCGAACTTCAACAAACATTGAACAGGCATTAAAGCCGCAAAGCAACGTCCATTTGAACCACAACAAGCACTGTCGGATGAGCCAGGCTGCAAATGTTGAGTTTTGCATTTTACGTATATGTCAACTTTTCTGTTATTCCAGTGCATGTTTTTTTTGGAATGAAATGCCATTTTTTTTTAAGGTGGCGACATATATTTTGTGAAATAATCAAGACAAATTGACAGTTCCCTTGAGACCACTGCAAACTGTTCTTCCCTCACTTACAAACGTTCACTTTACAAGACTTAAATTTAAGATGCCACTACAGCAGGCCTACTTCGGTGCACACATTCTTGAGTCCATCATCTCTTCACTGTAGGTTTAAAAATGAAAGATCAAACGTCAACAGCCTTTAAGGTGCGGGAGTGCAGAGAGTTTGTCGACTTTTCCAAGAGCAGCAGCATTTTCGACCCCTTTCAGCCACTCTTTACATTTCCTTACAACAGTCTCATCAACATCGCCGTCCTCTTCTTCATACTCCACATCGTCGTACTTGTGTTGGTCATTCAACAGAGATATTTTAACGATGGCGGTGATGTCCTGCTCGGAGCTCTCCACTTTGGCGACGGGAGCCTTGGGCCCTCCGTGCGCCTTTTTGGATGGAAAAACTCGCCTGTGTCGAAAGTCCGCGGAGGCGCAGCACTTCTGCTGCTTTGCCATCATCTGTTTTTCTAGATTACGCTTTTGGATGACAAGAATGGCTTCAGGGGTGAGACTGAGGGTAAACTGTATCTCCTTCTTCGCTTCGTCTTTGCCATGGAACTGTCTGGTGGAGTCCATGGAGCTGGAGCGCCTGACCCTTTCGGATGAGTCCTGAGGTTTGGGCACCGTCAACCAGGAGCCTTTTCCCTGAGTCTCTTGAGCGGCGCTGGGCTTCTGAGCCTGGCTTTTGCTCTTCTCCTGCTGGGCTTTCCTCCCCAAATTCCTTAAATTTGCCGAGGTCCAAGAAGAGGACTGCTTCTCCCGATCGGAACCCCCTTTCTCTCCGCCGGATTTGCTGGTGAGCTCAGTCTGAGGAGGCACTCCGCTGGCTTTCTTTTTCCCGAATAGCTCCTTGCCGGGAGAGGAGATCCGCTGGTGCAGGCTGATGGGCGGAAAAGGCATTTTTGTGTGTGGAAGGGATCAGGATATAAAAACGTGCAAGTGTCCAAAGTGCAGAGGAGGAAGCCCTGCGCAAAGCGACGAGCGGCGCTCTGCGGGCATCATCCGACAGCGAGGTGGAGGGAGGCTGCGGTGCACCTGTTGTCCTCGCTGACTGGAGTTCAACTGGTGCACACGCACACGGCCAGGCTGCTTTATGATCGTGGTGGCAGGAAGGCGTGGCCTGGAGACGCACCAAACAAAGCCACGAAAAAACGGTGGTGATGTCATTTCATAATTTCCAATAACTTCCTGAAGCGATGAGCCACATCCACCTCATATTCCTCCCGACTATACTCACAGCGCCACTCGGTTGCTTTCCAAGGACTTGGCTGTTTCACACACTGTTACTCAGAATATGTTTAACTAAAAAAAATCTGTCTGAAAATCCATAATTATAATCAAAGATGTCTAGTATAGTAACTGAAACCACATATACCTCCTTGTATCTGCTATGGACATAGACATAAACATACAGTTTGGTTCTTGGTGCTTAAAGATAAAAGTCACTGGCCCCTTGACATTTGTTTTTATCCTTCCTGTCAGTCAATATAGTCTGTAAATAGTCTAAATGTCAATAAACTGATGTGTATAGATGACTCACTGTTGTTCATGCAGTCTATGGTAGTTTAGTTTAGACTGTTCATTTGATAATACCTGATGATTTACACTTACAGTTTGCCATTTACTAATGCAACTATTTATGCAAACAAACACATGTAATTCCATATGTCTAGATTTAGAGACCCATGCCTTAAAATACTTTCAAAAATGCTCCATTGAATGTTACATTGAAAACCAGCAAGTGAGTTCTTAAACCAGGATTATATTCCTGTAGTTGATTATTTTAATGCAGTCTTCTCCACTTTCGGCAACCGTGAAATTTTTAGTAATTATTGCCATTAAGAATACTCATGACAACACAGGCAAAGTTATTTATTCATCTTTACAACATGAGCTGCATCAGTTGAACAGGACACAAAGATTTGTTTAATTTCAGTAGTTGTTGTGGCAGGGAAGCCCTCATCTCTCTGACATAAGAATGGATTACATTTAATGAAACGGAAACAGCCGGGGCACCAACAGCTTGTTGAGGTCAGGGTACTTCCCCTTCATCTTCAAACTTTGTCGTAATCCAAAAATGGTGGGTACAGAAAACAGATGAAAAAACAACCACAGTCTCCCTCCAGTCAACTGAATTATTTTATCCCCAAGATTACATTGAGAGGGATTAGCTGGGTCTCTGCAAAGCAAGTTGAAATATTTGGTTTTTACTGAAGGGAGATATTGTCCATGTTAATCCACCACCACATTATACAAGTGTCTAAAGAAACTATGTGGGGATTGCGCAACAGGAAGTTAAATGCAGTTATTTAGTAACATCAAGTAGAAAAAAAAAAACCCTTGAGGCATGTTTCTGGGCAAATTCTGCTACTGATACACAGGGTGGTAGGATTTGTTTGTTATTGTATAACAAATGCATATATATATATGTGTGTGTGTGTACTTATTCATGTGTACAAAGTACTGGACCAAGGTGTTTCATAAAATGAAATGCACCTTCTCATCAGGATAACGTGAGCATCTGCACCACAAATGGGGGGTTGGCAGAGGTTATGAGTCTTCCGCAGGAATGTTGTCATGACAACCACATCCTCAAAGGCTACGCCGTCGTGCCGAAGCAATATAGGGAGCCCGATGCAAGCTATACTGGGTTATTAGGTCACGTCAAAATCACAATGCTCAGAAAAGCGTAATTAACTGGGTCACTGCTACATCTGGCAGGAAATCAAATTTTAAAAAGAGAAGCCATTTTAATGTAATTTATTAAGCTAAGGGGGTGGGGGCTGGGGGTAGGTGTGTTCAAATGCACACGAGACAGACTGCACAGGAGCTGCTTTTTTTCAATCTCTTAAACTGGAGAAACCTCAAAAGAACAGTGAATATAATGTATACCAGTGCATCCTCAGCAAAGCAGCATCTCAGTGACCTCAGGGGAAAATGATCATATGCTACATACACAGACTGAAAACAGAAAGACACTGTGTCATAGTGTTTGTGTGTAAGATGTGAGAATACCATTTCATTTCACAAAGATGTAAATATGTATGGTTGCCCAAAATGTCAACAGAGCCCTTCAGGTATGTGTGAGTACACAATGTTAAGGCACAATCATTTCCCTGCACTGAAATTGTATAAAATCCTTGGAAAATATAGGAATATCTTTAAATATATTAAGCACTGAAGGCACCCATTCCTCTCACAACAAAAGAAAATGTGTTTTATAATCTGATTATTGTCGTGGAACTTAAGCTAAACCTACAATGCAAAAGTTCACAGTCTGAAACAGCCAAAGTAAAAAGTTCAGATATAATGTATAAACAACATAGTTTTATATTTTACAGATCCACTGTTCTTGCAGTATTGCATATTAGGACCAGTCTTCATATGAAATTGTGGACTCCAGAGCCCTAACTCAGACAGGTTGTGAAGCATTTCAACACAGCATCCCTGTGGAGAAAAGAGGGGGATACAATGTTCAGACAAATAAAAATCAGCATTTTAAACAATGACATAAAAAAAGAAATAAATGGGAGAAGGAATGAAAATTTCTTGTTCTAAAATTATCAAGGGGATAAATAAATCCATTGGAGGCAGACTTCTGTCATGCGTAAAGAATTAAAAGTGACAAAAAGAGCAATTTCCACCCTTTGTTCCAATGATTTGGGTGGGGCTCGTCATGAATAAGTGAGTGTGTTTTGGCGGGGAAGCACCGCATGTTAGTTATGGGGGGCTCCCGCTCTCCAGGTAGTCTGTGTTGAAGGATGATGCAATACGAGCGATCACCATGGCAACCGCAGACCGTTGCCTGCTCTGTTTCCCTTCACACCGCTCGCTCTTGCCGTCAGTGTGTTGCTATGCAGGATTGGGCTGCAGCCACAGTCAAATTTCAGTGGAGGAGGTGTGAAGCCCGTCAAGGTTAAAAGGAGAAGGGGGGATCATAAGCAGCCGAGGAGGGAGGAGGAGGGGAGCTCGATGGACAGACAGGAGAATCGCTCCTTCCAGTGCTCTGGTGAGTTCCTCCGGTGTATAAACAAAATCAGTACCAGTACCCTCCTTTTCTCCTCCAACACACCATGGTGGGTTTTTTTGTTTTGTTTTTTTTTTACATTCCCTGTGGGCTAGATGCTATTTTTACCTCCTCAAAAAAACTGCATGAATAAATGATTAGTCTCCGACACTTTCCCCTATTTCTGATTAAATATCAGAGCAACAGCAGCCTTTTAGCAGTGTGGGAAGTGCACATGCAGCAGGTTTCAGTACCTTTAGTCTGCAGGCACGGGAGGTTATAAATAGGTATTAAGGTAAAATACATTAAAGGATCAACTCCGCTGGCCATGTGGTGTTGTGCCCAGCCAAGCATCACAGTTTCTTTGACCACAGACAGGGATGGGAAGTGCAAAGTCTACTTCTTATTTTTTTTTTTTTTTAAACGTGTCACCCGGGGGAGAGAGGCCTGAGATCAAAATATGCAACTGCTCCATAACAACATGGCAAACAAAAGAGAGCTAAATGATGAAATCTAAATGAAATGAAAAATGGATTTAAGTAAGGAGCTTAAGGCCAGAAGAGGATAATATGTTGATGTAAAAAAAATGTAAGAAACATAATAACTAAGGATTAACAAATCAAGACATGATCACCGGGATTTCAATGGCCAGCCCTGAAAATGGCTGTCAAATTTGCATTTCTGCATAGGAATTCAGTTTTTGGAAGGGTGGCACAGGGGGAAAAAAAGGTCTTTGTCTCAGCTTTGTATTGTTGTTAGCATTTGGGTTGGGGGAGGGGTCCTTATAGTACGTCTCTCAGCTGTCAGAATGGATTATAGGGTCGCCCAAATACACAAGGCACTTAGTGTGGGGGCTGCACGGGGACCTCTCACCAAATGAGACATAACCCTGCTTACAGCTGGACTGACAAAACAACATCGCACCTCATGCCTGGCTTTAGGAAAGCACTGAGGTGGGACACCATATGGGACAATTTGATTAGTGAATACCTGAGTATAGGGGAGTATTTCCTTTCATTTAACATTCTGTACTGTAACAATAAGAAACCAGTAAACCAAAAGATGTAATATTATAAGACAAAGTAACCAGTAAGAGAAACCTTTTACTGTTTACTCCAATTATCTTTTTTTTTTGCAGGACAACCTACTTGGGTCCAGATCTAATCAAATTTTTACATCGTGCTTCAACCTTATAGTGCTTAACATAAGATCATCATCAACAAGTAATGTAGAAGCTACAAGGGGATGAGAAATACTTTGGGTAAATCTGGCTGAACGAGCATTATTCCACAAGAAGTGATTTCATTTAGATATTGTGGATAGGGCAAATGACATCACGGGGGCTACAGCATGGAGGAGTGACTGTGAAACAACAAGCTGCCATTTGTTTGACACTGCCTGCACTAGCCGTGGGGTGGGGCAGGGGGTGGGGGTGGGGGATTACAGCCATATGGTGGAGGCAAACAGTGTTTAGAGATAAATAAAAAACATGTTTTCATTGAAGTGTCACCCATCGTTTCCCCCCCTGTTTGTGTTGAGTGCAGTGCTATAGTGTTATGTGTAGACAGGGCTTTGCTGAGATATAAATGCCAGATAAAAATGGGTTGGTTCTTTTTCGCTCTTCCCAGTGGTCTCTCGAAAGTGGTGCGAGTGAATTCTTACACATGGTCCCCTTTTTAATTCCAAAAAGCAGAACATACAGTAAACTTAACGGGACATGGCATGAAGGACGTATGTGTCACTTTAAAGTCAATGCAGACAAGAGCAGAAATCATATAATCCTCTCATCTTACCTGGCAAATGGAATGTAAGAGATGCTGTACCTGAAAGAGAGAACAACAAAACATCAGCAGGAGGAAACAATGACTATTGACGTTAAAGATGTGAAACAGAGACACCACTTCCACAGAGGAAAATATGAATATACCGTACTACGAGGCTGAATGTGTCAAATACAATACCTTAATACATTTACCTGTAATGCAACGTGACATACTGAATTGTGATTAATTGTGAACTCCACAATTAATGCAGGACCTAAATTCGATTTAGGACGTCGTAGCAGCATAATAATGCCGATTTAATGAGCGACATGCCAAAATGTGAGATTATGTTTAAAATAATCAAGGGGTAGTCATTGGAAGGATCTTTGATGTTGCTCAGCATGGGGAAACTGATCGTGACTGGGAATAAATTTGATACACTGCAATCAAAAAGACAGACCGGCTCCCCAAACACAACGTACAGGGGCAAAAAAAACCTTGTACTTGAAGTGATCACAGCTCAAGTTAAGCTAAAAGGCTGATCACACACCAAATGTATGTAAGATATTTGAGGAATCTGGTTCAGCGGTTGAATTATTAACTACGGCCCGAGCCCAAGCATGACTGCCATGTTGTCTGACCGCCGGCTTAGCAGGAAACCCTCGTCTGTCCCACCGGAGCCCAAACAATTACTGTATCAAAATCTTAAGGCGAATGATCTGAACGTCTCAAATGAAATTCGAAATTAAAAAACTTCCTACTGTCTGCCACGCTCTATACACTCAGTGACGTTCAGTGTCATTATGCTCACTTCACCGGACTTCTCCCACCTCTGTGTGTGTGGGTCACTGTTGACGTCCGATTACAGAACCACGTTCACAAAGAGCGCTGGCGTGGGAGTGCACTATGCCCCCCAAGTCTACCGTGAATGAGTCTGGGATGTGTGACTTGCGGTTGCCGCGGTGACGGTTCCGGGAACGCGTGTGGGGCGGAAGTGATTGTACGACATGTTGGTGCGAAAGCGACGTTGCCATGAGGCTGACACAGTCCTGCTCGGTGATGCCATCAAACCGTTCCAGCCCCTTCCTCCCGAGTCGCCGGGCTTTGCGTTTCCATGCCGAAGCCCTCATGTCGCTGCTGTGCAAATATGCTCAAATTAATGAACATACAAGTGCTGACATGTCGGCGCGTCATCACTCACAGGACTCATTTTTCACTGCCACCCCACTGGCCTTTTCTCGGTCAACGAGTCGGGAGTTATACTTTGGACTGAGAAAGCTACGTTCAAGAGCTTTTACATTAGGTATTGTAAAAAAAAAAAAAATATATATATATAAAAATATAACAGAATTTGGAAAGCAGACGAAATGACAAAAAAACCCTACCATCTGTGCACTTTGACAAAATCTTAGTTGAACTTAAGTACCCACATCACTTACCATTGTATACCTTCTATACAATAATATAAAGTAGTAGAAAAGACCCCAGAGAGAGCAGGCATTTGTCTTGTGTGTAAACAACACAGGTAGAAATACCTGTCTGTGTTAACCTGCCAGGGCCGCAGACATGAGTCAAAACAAGTCGGTCCACATTGATCCTCAAACTACCTCTTCCTCCAGAGGCCAAAAATACACTGACCTACTATGACAGATGGCATGACCTACCTACCAGACTTATTACAACACTACTGACTTGACCTGTACGTCAAGTAGATCTCGCTGACTGCTCAGGCAAGCTGGGGTGAGCTAATCAGATCTTTCACGATGCATTATATGTGCTTCTTATCATTTTTATGACACTTGCAAGGGATGACCATTTACTCTTTATGGTAAGAGTCTTTAAAAAGCTTAAAAAAAATATGTTGCTCTGATGAGTATTATGAGTTATAGTGCAGCGCAGAGATGGCTCAGGTCCCACTTACCATGTCATTGCCAAAAACTGCAGAATGCAGAAGATGATGGCCAGTCCCTTTTTATGCCACTGTAGGACGAAAAACAGCGGTTATTCTGAACGTTTAAACACAATGATGACTGTAACGGGCTGGAATCGACGCGTGATCAACTTACCCAAAACACCGCGCAAAGCGTTAAGACGAGGCAGAGCTGGCGGAAGAAGGAGGGTAACAGTTACGGTGTGTCCTCGTATGGACTGATGCTAGTATGCTTTGCAGTGTTAACTGAAAGATGTATAAATGTCCACTTGGGCATTATGAGAGTTTAAAGTAACGGCACGAAGCACTTACCAGCATAACGATGGTGGCTATCAGCCTAGTTGGTTCAAACATGCGCTTCAGCTGTTTCAGTGGTCCCATCAGGAAGCAGGTGCTTTACAAGAGGAATAAAAAAGAAGAACCAGATAAGTGTCTTACATTTGGCGCTGACCTTTCATCACCGTGTTATAATTTCATTGCGGTTTCCAGAGACCCCCTGACTGTGGGGATGTGTGGAGAATAATTTTTCAGTTTAGGTGCCATTGCCTTCTTTATCTGTTCGGCGTGCGGGCTGCTGTGCTGATGCTAACTACAAAGATGTGATGAGCAGAAGCGACATCTGACATAGTACACCAACCTTTACCTTGACTCAATATTTGAGTTGAATCCTAAGCTTTGTAACCAAACTCCATCGCCTATAGGCGGATTTCATCATAGTCTTCATATACTGTATGTTTCGCACACGCACAAATCTCTTCTGAGTCACAGAACTGCCTTGCCACCATTATCACATTTACAGTTATTTGGGGAGGGGGGGGTAAATATTTCATGTCCGACGCCACATTTAAAACCTCCTACATGATGCATGCGTGACGTCAGTAAATGTAACGAGACAAAGGCTTTCCCCGCTGACGAGGCACGCAGCTCTGGGCTCAGCGGTGCCGCGTGGGTAGAGGGAGTCTGTGGAGCGTCACATCTGTTAGATGAGACACGAGAGTGGTCCGGCTTGACGCAGGCTCTTTCTCCTGGTCCGCAGGAAGGGATAATTGCTTTTTCCTTTTTTTTTTTTCAACTGCTCGATGTGACAGAGGCACTAATAATATCCACACACATGCTGCCGATTAGAGCGAGGCGGGGAAATCAGTGGTATATATACGGTGGGCGGGGACTGGGATTTTAAAATCTAATTTGACGAAAGACATCCCTTCGCAGAGTGAGAACAATGTTACATAACAAACAAAAAAAAAAGAGGAAAGGAATCCTAAACTAAAAAGAAATGTGACTTTTCCAAGGCCAAATACACCGCTTGTCAAAAGGGATCATATTTTTGACAAAAAACAAATAAATAATGATATTATATTCATTAGTATACGTAAAATTCTTCTCTACTGTGGATGAAATACTGGAACCAGTGGTCTCTGTGTGCAGGTGAAAAATGGTTTGAGCTCCTTCAAATATGACACCCTCTTGCTTTGGGTCGGCCGCCTGGGCAATGAGAGCAGAAGGTGACCCAGTTTCTTGATGAATCTGAACCTTCTGGACATACGATACCTGAAAATAGAGACCGCCCCGTCTGAAAGCAAACCCCTCGTCAGTGCTGCACTGTCTGTCAAACAACTCAAAGACGTCGTTCTTAGGTTATAGACCTTGGATTATCCAGGATTAAATCAGACATAATGGTGTAAAATCCGGTTGGCCGCTTGTGTCCAATTCAAATTCTCGCAGGGCTTCGATACAGGCGTCATCCTTCACTTGATGTACTGTGCCCCCAGAGAAAATTTTCAGTAAACTTTCAAGCAACATAACGTAGAATCAAACGCACAATAAATATAATTGAATGCACAATTAAATAAGCTAGATTAGGTGCAGTGATAACCACTTGCCATCGGGGGGGCCTGTCCAGCAGCATCAAAATTGTGCAATCCCAGCAAAGATGCAGCTGCAGGCTATTGCATTCTCACTACCTTGGCGTGTCGTGGAAATACATGCTGGGTGCAGATCAGACATGTCTTCAGACGGCGGCATGGTGCAGCGGCGTTATCAGCAGGCCCAGTTTTAATCACATTTAGTTTATTTAACGCTGGACGACAGCGGGTTGAGTGCACACGGGGGAATGATGGTAAATTACAGACACTCGATGCATTTTCTTTATAAACATCACAGACGCAATCCTCGGAGAAATGTGTAGTTTTGCCACGGATGACTGTAACAGGGTGTGGTGGTCATCGAGGCTGAACCGCATGAGCGTGGCTTAATCTGCTGCTCGTTGCTTGTGGCACTGCTGGCAGTGCGCCACGCCGGCGCGAAAAAAGTATCGTGTCATGTTAACACTCAGAAGAGTCGAGCCTCGGGCTGGGCTTACCTGGCGAGAGCTGCGATATTCCCTATTGTGTAGAAGACAGCAAAAAGCTTGATTCCATTTGGAAGGAACAACAACGCCGACCCCTGTTAGAAGCACAAAATAGCCCGTCAGTGACACAGAATAGCACTTATTGAGATTTAAAGACACGGTTACGAATGAAGCTTTTAAGGAGATGCAGCAGCTGTCATTATACTGCTGTACTATACCTGGAGCTTACTATAACTGCAACTCATGTGTGTCTCATAGAAGGAGCCGATTCTGGAAATCGCTTGTATCGACAGAAAAAAGAGAGAGTGGGGTCGTCGGGCAGCCCCCGCCTATGCCAGCGATGAACCTGGTTTGAGTAATGCTGGCGACCTGCGTTGCATCTTTCGCTCCCCTACACCTTGTCATGTCTTTACTATCACTAATAAAAGCTTGAAAAAAAAAAAAGGGGGGCTTAATCATACACACATCACTTAAGATAAGATTACTCAGGGTGTGATAAGATCTTATCACCTTAGATAAGGTATATAGAGAAGATTTCAATATGTATATACTATATCATTGAAGGGTTCTGTCTCTGACTTTAAGCACAATATCACGCTGTTTTTCGCTGTGTGGTAAACCCTTTAATAACCCAAAGGGTGATGCTGGATGTAGATATGTGATGTGGAATTAAAAACATCGTCATGTCGTCGTATAGTTGAGAGTATTTCAGCGCACACAGATTATCACGCGCATGGTTTTGTGAGGGTGTGTGCAGCCAGGTGAAAATGCATGAATGGAAGAGACGTTAAGAGACAGATAGCTCCCAACTGTGGATTTCATCACCAGGCCTCCACAGAGAGGCTGTGTCGGGGCTTGGTCAGTGTGAAGTGTCGCCCCATGACACAACTTCCTGTCCTCTTCACTGCAGCAATACGAGCTGAAACTTTTCAGTGACATAAAGCAACCGCTACGTGTTAATTTAGTGCAGGGAGCAGGAATTTGTCTCGATGGTAATGGTGCTTAACCATGTTTTCAAATTTTGTTTTAGTGCCAATGCAGGAAGCAGAAAAACTAGCTTGGACCTTTGCTAAGGGCGATCTGCATTCTTGGCTTTCTCAGTGTCAGTATGACTAAGACGGGGCAGAACGTGCTGCCTCTCCAGTTTTTAAAGTCAAAGACACTCACAAGTATTGAGCACAGGATGCCTCCAGCGAAGCATATGACGAACCACTTCACCCTGGTGCTGTAGCTGAGAGTGGAGGCATCGAGGACCTGGAGAGAACAATGGGAGGATGTCACAAGACAAACCCAGTGACCTGCACCGAGACCCACAAGCTTCCCACTCATGATTTGCCCATGTCGTATGCAGCCCCGCAGATAACAACCAGCTACAGTATCACGTTGACACACGCAGCACACGCAACGGCACACGCAGCACGGGACTGGGTCACAGGCACACATTTTTACTCAGCACGCCGAACTCCGGCAAATTAAGCAATTAAACGAAGCTGTAATGTCGAATCTGCAAAGATATGCACTTGACAAAAGGACCGTCACGTAACACAGAAAAAACAGGTTTCAAATGAGCGCCTTACCTCATTTCCTTCTCGCCGTGAACGCGTGTAAAAAAGTATAAATAAATAAGCAAACACAATTCATTAAATGTTTACAGAAGAATACGATCGCTTGCTTTAAACATTGCGGTGACATACACACGTTATAACATGTTAATGACGCTGTTGGCTAACATCTCACTGGCAAACGGTGGTAAACTAGCATTTTTACTTGGCGCTACTGATGAAGAAAACTACATAATAAAACTACATTGACGTTATCAGCAAATATCTGAACAGTAACGTCCTGACACGCAACGCAACAAACACACAGCTACTCTTGTTTCGTTTTTTTATCCACTGACATGACTTTAGCATTAGCAGCGTATGCTGTCATATTGTACAGTGGCTACCTGTGCAGTGAGACCCAACTCTTCATTTTCCTCTTGCCCGCTTAGCACACGACGAAGCTTATCCATCGCTGGAAGCTAACTAGCAAACTGGTTAAAACAGTGTAGCCCGATTTTTGTATGTGTGTTTTTCTCACTGTACGTCTAATATGTAACTATGTCTACAAGTTTTGACCGTCGCAGTCGCGACTTCGACTTCCTGAACGACACTTCCTGACAGCACTGACTCAGAATCAGTTTGCACGCATCCACTGTTGGACGTAATACCGAGGAGGCGTGTCAAACACTGACCGCAGGTCAGCGTGTGAAGGCGACCAAGCGAACCATTGGTGCCTTTCAGTGCTGTCGGAAATAATCAGATTTCGAAAGTAACTGCGTCCAAAAAACCCCAACAACAACAACAACAAAAAAAACCAAAGAAAAATACCCGTCGTACTGAATAGATACATTCACTGTATTTCGGAATGTGATTGACTGTGACTGCCTGACAATATCTGTCAACTGAAAATAACAACAAAATTATATTTATTTAATGAAATCACGGAGACACTCATTGATTATTTTTTATGTTTGAACATTTATAGCTATAGCCTATATCAATGGGGTCGCTCTGTAGAATACAAATGTTCCCTTTCTAGTTTTAGCATATTAACGTGTTTAACATACATACATTACTCCTATTTTAACATCTATAAAGAACAATTGACCGTTGCTTTGTCGCCATCCACTGGAGATAAGACAGGAAACAGTTGGTACTGCAAGGACAGAGGCGTACATGGCGTCAGTATGTCCTCCTGATATGACCATACATTATTGAGTCCTTTGCCTTGTGCAGAGAGTGTTTCAACTAATTCCATACATAACCTTACCATTAGCTAGCCACAGTAAAAGATACTGAATACGTTTGTTTGCTCATTTATTTGTTTATTCAGTCATCTAAACAAGTAGAAATGTGTGACATAAAAGTTTGTATATGTCTTGTTTTTAACCCGAGGGTTTTACTGATCCTGTAATGCCATGCTTTCACAATTATAGTCTTTCAGCTTGGAATTTGGAATATCTTTCCTGTCAAGGCTATACAGTGTCGCCTATCAACAACATGACGCGATGAGAGGCTTTTGACATTATGTCAGCTGTCCTTGTGACAATGAGGACAATAACTGTAACTGCTAGTTTTCTGGTTACTTTTCATTTCTCTACTTGTACATCATTACATCATGTTTAAAATTCATAATAATCATAACATCAGAAAAGATTATTACTTGTAGTGCAGACTGAAAGACATCAGCTCCTGAGAAAGATATTAAATTTCCTGTTTTCATTTATTCATTTAGTGAAAGTACAACGGGACACCACACTCTTCTGGGGGCCCCTGCACGTGTGCAGTTTAATTAACTGTGAAGAAAATGGGGAGGTGTTTTAAATGCACAGAGCATCTTCCCAGTATATAGGTTCTGGTTATCAGAGCTCTTTTAGAGTTCACTAACCTGCCATATGCCTTGAGGGTGGGGAATCTTGACCTTGCCTCTTCACCTGGAGTCTCTCCTGATTAATGTCCATGAACACCAAGGCTAACAGCCACAGGCATGTATGAAAATATTACTCCTACAACACCCACATATGCACTGTCCAGGATATGGGATTGGTCAAATGAGCATAACTTAAAATAAATGCATTTTTTCTTCACTTACTTAAGATTTGTTAAATTATCCATGGGATACAGTAAATTTGCACTTCTATATGTTTTCCACATTTCTCTTCCAGTCATTCCATTTAGGGTTTCAAAGTAGTCCAAACAATGTATGTATCTTCAACGGCAATGTGCACACTGGTTGGTTGGTCTCAAACCTGCTTCTGGTAAAACTGAACTCCATGCTTCTAGTTGTAGTGTTGAAAGGTTTATTGGCAGCACCAAAACTATCAATGTTGGATTTGAAATTACATGTGTTTGTGTAAGTTATGTCATTTAAGCCATGCAAAAAAAGAGTCATACTAAAATATTTCTGCTGGAAAAAGACTTTTGTTGTTTTGACGGAGGCCTTTGTTGCTCATCTTGTCAACTCTTTATTCAGAATTTTTCAGTTCAAGATTAAATAACCAGAAAAATGTCCTCTCTCTTTTCATCTACTTTGAGAATAGGGTTCAGCGTGTGATTGGACCTGTTTGTCAAGGATGAAGACTTTGGAGTTGTGAGTTTCCAGCATCCCGAGCTGGACTTCTGTCAGACCCAACCGACTTCGGGTTGCACACCTGAGGCAGATACTTTAAATCCCTGTTAGGACATTGCAGGTTTCGACTTTCTCCAAGTGGCCATTTTGTTTATCAACATTCTAGCTATAATAGGCAATCTGACAGTGCTTCTGGTCTTCTTCAAAATTTGGAAAAAGATGATGGTGTCTTGCTTCCTCATGTCCATCCTCACAGATTTTCTCTGCATGGCATCCATCTCTTCTTTGCCATCCCTGCTGCCTTCAAACATCTGCCCTCATCACAGTAACTAACCCCAGTTACAAGCCCCAGAACAGCTTATAAATGGACTTTGAAATATCAGTCCTCTCTGGGTGGTCATCTCCATCTTCAAGTGGCTGTCACAATGGAACCCAAACGCTACCATGGCGCTGCCATGTAATCGCAAATCCACTATCTAATCTGTGCCCGATAGAAAAGTTTGAGGTTGGCTAAATGTATTTAATCACATTTAATGTAATTTTTTAAAATCTTTGCCATGATCAATATGGAAAGTTCAGTAGCCAGAACTGACCACGTGGTGGAGGAGTTGGACAGGGGAGGCAGAGGGGTTTTCGTTTTTTCTTTTCTTTTCGTTTGAGATCTTGTCACTGTAAATAACAGATCGTGCTCTGTGATAACTCTGTGTCAGTAGGCTACGTATATGTGACTCCTGCTTATTATAATATGATTTTTGTGAGGTAACATTTTTTTTACTACCTCAAAAATGGAATAGAAGAACATATAGAATCGGGGGGGAAAAAACAAACAAACTCAGATAACATTCCAACAGTTTTGTTGAGCGCCTAACTAAAAAACCCATCCTGCTGTTTTCCTGCTGTGTTTTGGTCCTTCACAGTACATTTCGGTGCATTTCCACCAAGTCCCGCCTTCGTGGGATCCCTCTCCTGTGACGTCGGGTGAGGTAAACTTTTTTTTTCTCCCTCCTTTCCAACTAAATGTGATCGTGGCTCAACAACAACACTTTGCACACGCAGGACTGGAGGCTGAAGCCACTTCGCGGGTGATGGTCGCTGACTGTCGGAGTTTGAAGCACAGTCCGCTTCCCGTTAAAGACGCGTTCGGACCGCGACACAGAGCAGCTGCGGGGAGAGCTCCGAGCGGTCATGGCAAATAAGGAGAAATCACCTCCAGCCTGGTTTGGAGTCTTTCTCTCAACCACCACCATAGCCATTCTTGTGGGGAGTCCGGTCAGCGGTGAGTTGTTTATCTTTGGGCATTTTTTTTTCTCTCTTACCTCTACATCTGTATCAACCCAACTCAAATTGGGATTTCAGGTTAGGTCAGGATCGACGGCAGCTCCGCAGCTGGAACCGATTTAAACGCCGATTTAATAGCCGCTAGAAAGCTTCAGGTATTTTTCGTTTAGGCTTACAGACATTCCTTCACAGATCCTACAAAGATAAGTCCTAACCTGTGAAAACGTTGAGTAGATCGATTGTCTTTTTTTGTTTTGTGGCCTTATTTCACTTTCCGTGCTTCTTTAGATAAGGATTTTGGTTTACAAAGTAAAATCTAAACGTTCATTTCGACACAAATAAAAACCTCTAAGGGCTGAAACATTTAGTTGTTTGACTGATTGATTAGTCTATCACAGGATATCAATCCCCAGCTTTTTTGACATTCAGTTATTCATTCAAGTTATTATTAAATCATAAAGAAACAGAAATTAACTGGTTCCTGCTCCCCAAATGTGAGCACTTCCTGCTTTTCTCAGATTTTTGTATCATAAATATTTTTTTAACTGATAAACAAATGGAATTAATGAATATAATGATAATAATGAACATAATTATTAGTTTTAGCTCTGAACCTGATACTCCTGATCTTTAATGCTCCTTTATGTGGTTTTGTGAATTGTTAGACGCAAACATAAACAGTCACTTTAGATTTAAAATTTTTGATTCTTATTTGGTAATGGATTTGATTCTTACTTTTTGTATTGTTAACTATATATATTCTATTTTAACAACATATTGTATAAAACAGAACCCCCATTTTTCATCCAGTGTGAGCTTGTTGGCATAACATAACCTAACGTCTCTCTCCACAAACAGCCCTGCAGTCCAGGACCCGGTTTCAACGACCAACCAGGACCTCGGAGCCTCTTGTGATTCCGGGCCGAGTTTCAAGGGTATACCTGAGCCCCGAACAGCTGAGACAGCTGCACTTCAAGCCCACCGTAGGCTTGATTCAGCTATCAGAGGGCCATACGGTGAAGTTTAACTGCTCAATCGACATCCCTGATGCCAGGGTGGAGCCCACCATCATCTGGTTGAAGAACGGCCAGGACCTGGCAGCAACGCTCAGGTGGTGGTCAACGAGCTCCAGACCACCACGGACGGGGTCACAACTCTCCTCTCCACCGTCAGGTGTGTAACATGACAGTGAAAAGATGAAAGAGTATCTGACTGGATATAGATTAATATGTTCTCCTGTACTGTACTACAGCATTAACTATGTGCAGAGAGCGGATGCTGGGGGTTATCGCTGCAGACTGAGTATCAGCACAGATGTAGAGTCTCAGCCAATCATCCTCGAAGTGGAAGGTGAGTTTTAACGTAACGTTGGGAGCCCCCCCCCCACACTTTTCCCAAGGCTCTCACACTTCTTCGATCTGTCCACAGGTCTACCAACATTTATCCATCAACCCGAGGACAGGAACGTAACAAGAGATACACCTTTCACGCTGTCATGTGAGGCGGTAGGACCTCCGGACCCTGTAAAAATCTGCTGGCTCCGTGATGGATTACGATATCATGACTGTCATAACTCCCCTAGCAGCTACTCTGTGTCAGGTGAGACACCACCCACAGATTTTGTCTGTTTTCATCTCTCGGTCACACACACGCATCCAGATGTTTCTCACAGTCATCTACCGAATAACAGCTTAACTCCTCGCTCGATGTTCTCCTTACACATTGTTAAACAAATGGTCAAAATGTGATTCTGCACAAGTCTTGAGTAGCATTGAATCAGGCAGAAAGAAGCTGACTGTGTTTTATCAAACTCAGATTAGACTCACAGTTGGTTCTTTTTACCATCTTGAATGTGTTAGAGGAGCTGAAGGAATAATTTTCTGTGGCGGAAGTCTTTGTTTAATTTAAAAGTGCTCTTTTGTAGTCTGAACCATCTGTGAAGGTTCACTGGAAGTGCTTTTGGATCAAGCTCTGTATCTGTGTGCTGTGTTTTTGAGGATCTTTTTTTTTACTAGAAGAACTTCTCGCTTGTATAAAACTGTTGTCTGCGTGTTGGAAATAACACCACAACCTGTTACACCACTTTGGTTGATTTCCTCTGTGGCTTTATGTGGAAACATTTGCCCAGAGAAAAAGGGATGTTCGGCTCTTTGATAGTGGTGACAAAGCATGGAAGGTTTCATTCTGCCTTGTCTCTGCTGCCTCAGCATCCGTGTCCTGCTTACTGGTATGAGATTTATCCCCACAGTCAGTGTCAGTGAGGCCTACCTCTGCACCGCTGAGGGGTTAACCGTGACCATTCATGCATAGTCAGTGTTTCTAGTAATACGATGCGTGGAGAATAAAAAAACAGTGGAAATGCAACACTTACTATATGACTGATCAAAGCAATAGTGCCACATTTTTGGAAATGCACTTATTCCCTTTCTTGCCAAGAGTTAGCAAGCAGCTAGTTATCTCAAAGAAAACTTACAGGTGTACTTACCAAAATATTGGTCCTGTTGCTTTTAAAATATGTGTGCACTACGACAATTATTTACATTATTTGTTCCATAAAATATCAGAAAATATCTCTAGAAAAAATGTCTATCACAGTGTCCCAAAGCCCAAATTTAAATTTTCAAATGGCTTGAATATCTTTGCTTTCCCATTTAAGTTATTTAGTTAAGTAACATGGAAAGAAGACAAATTTTTAAAGCGCAAACCAATGAATTTCATGTTAAATTTCTGTCAGCAATGAATTATCTTTTGTTCCACTGCTTATCAAAGTAAGTTATCATAAAAGTAGCTTTGATTAGTTTTCATGACTATACTGTATGTGAATCAGTTCAAGATGAACTCGGGTTTAAGTTAGATTTCATATTATGCCCTAAGAAGACCATGGAATTTTCTTGAAATTATATAACATTAACTTCAAAAACAACAACTAGAAAAATTGTCACCTAAATGTTTTCTCTTTTTTCAAGTGGGCTCTCTTTTTATGGCTTCAACTGCCTTTTTTTCCAAAGCAAACATTTGTTATTAGAAGCCTAACCTTGCTGCTCTGAATGCTCTAACCCTTCATTTTCTGCTCGCCGCAGGCTAAGCACTCCCGCTGTAGTCAGTGAGCGGTGATACAGCCCCAAAGCTGAGGGGGTTAAAGGTTCAGGGCTGTACTTTGGTCCAGCATGTGCAAGGGCCTGGCCCTGGCCTGGGGATGGAAGGCTGCACAGAGAGTCTGTTCGGGGGCTGACCTCGGGGACAAAGACCTCTTTCACAGAACGGCCCACTACCCAGCAGGGAGGGGCAGTGCACAGAGGTTGGCAGGCTCCAGCCTACCAAAGCAGTGTGTGTGACCAAATATTGGCACAATAAAACTGTGCAAACCCACTCTTCTGCACCTCATGCATACTATGAGTCCAGGGTCCCTTTTTTCACTAAAGCCCAGACTCCATGATGTTATTACAGTGCTTTAGTTCTGTGCATTGCTAAATGATTGTCAGATTTTAATTTAGGAATGTCACCAGCATTTCTATCATTCATATTGCTTGACATCAGGACATTACATGTTTATTTAAGTCCAGCAAGAGTTTGTGTTGGTTTAATTTGGGTTATAGAAAGTCTTCTGATCTGCATTTCCTTATTTAATCTGTCTTTGGTCAGCAGCGGAAGAAGTGGTTTACAATAGCAAGGTGACCTCAAGTTTTGCACTTCACCCTTGATATTACAAAAGAAATGCATGTGAAAAGTCACAGGCCTCAGTTGTAACCCGACAGAGGAGTGAGTGACTGTATTTGCTGCCCAAATATAAAAATGGAAAAATAACAGAGACATCTCAGGCAGCTCAGTAAGCTGGAAGGCTCCCAAACCTGATAATTACAGGCTGCTGGGTTTACACTGCAGGACTTATACATTACACATTTGGTCGTTCCAGCCCTTCTGCTACTCTGCATTTACTGAATCTCTCCGTTATTTCTGATGTTTCCATTTGAGAGGCCTACCTATCTATTTTTTTTCTCCGCTGTTGTTGTTGCATTTTGTTTTCCTCTACTTGCCAAGTACAGTGTAAGCAGAAATAGTAGCCCCAGAACTTTATTCATTTTGAAAGTGCATGGGAAATTTTAAAAAGAGCTGTGTTTTTGTTAATGAGCCGAGAGACTGAGACGGATTGGGAACATTCTACATCTCTGACCTCAAATAAACACATAGGCGTTGGGTGGTGGATCAATTCATGAAACCTCTGCTGCATCATAATCCAATGATCCAATTCTGTGTTGTTATATGTGAACACAGTATTTTGGAAATACGTATTTGTTTCACTGTTACACTGCTGAATACATGCAAACGCATACAGTCTGTCATCATGACTATTTAACAACATTATAAGTGTCACCTACTGCTCATATGTATGGACAGCAGAGAGGTGGATTGTACTGTCTTTGTAGACATTGCAATACTTTTTCCACCATGCAAACTTGTCACCACAGGAATCCATAGCGCCTAGTATCATTTCAACCTAACCAAAGCCACAGAAAGCAAACAGCAAACTATACATAGCAGTGTTTCAACCCGACAGAGGCTGAGATTTCAAACCTAAAAAACAGAGATTTTGAGATTTTCATTGAAAAGTAGCGCTACCACTGTCTTGTCCCCTTTACTATTTGGTCAAATTATATAAGAATGGCCAGTTTTATTTGGAGTCAAACCGGCTCAGTTCCCACTATGCCCCAACCATCTGTTTGCCATGCAGTTTGAGGTATGTGGTATTTACATTTGCACAGCTTGGCTGGGAATTTATTTGCACATTTCTGTCTGAACCTAAACACTGTTTTAATGTGTGATATTGATCCATGTGATCCAAAGTTTATTTTAGATAATCTTTTTTTGTTTCTTTCTTTTTATATATTTTTTTACATGATTGTGATCTTTGTGCAAGCACCGTATACCCTGGTGCTTCAGAGCCGAGGAGGATAAACTGATGAAGTTGCGATATTCTGCAGTAAACATAAACAAAACATCCCAAGTCGGTTCCAGTCATCTCTGACTGGTTGTTCTGTGTTTGGCTTTGTGGAAAGGTTTCCGAGATAGAGACACTGGAAAACAGAGCACAAAAGAGACATTATTTTGCAGCTGTCCCAGTCCTATTCTAACTGGGCAGATCTGTGGCCAGTGAAAGGCGTGAATTGTGTGTCCAGGAAAGGAGACCAAGCAAAAAGGATCGTTACGACAGTACATCACACTGGAGAAGCTCAATTTGATCTTACAGCATGAGGCGCTGCTGTGTGAACCTTTGAGGTACAATAAAGAAGTGAGTCATCCCTAAATCTGCTTGTTGTATCAACTCCAGTCTCACTTCTCCATGGACACTGACGTGGCTCTTTTGCCCCCGACTCACCTTTAACACAGAGTGTGTACAAAAAGCAGAACCTCAGGAGAACGTGTCTCGCTGACACGTCCTCAAGGATTTTCTTTCCATCGTGAGAGTAAAATAACAGGAGGTTGATTCGCCAAAAATATCAAAGTGCTATCATGACCTTGAGTTGTTTTGAATTCATAGAGCACTGACATGCTACATTGTCTTCTCCCATGTGTCAATTTCAGGTGTGGACAAGTACACTCAGTTCAGCTGTGAAGCTCACAACGCGAAGGGTGTCGCCACCTCCAGAGAAGCAAATATCAACATCAAAGGTAAAAATGCTTCCCAGTGGGGCTGTTAGACATCCCAACAAGTTTTCATGCACCGCAGGCCAACCATTTGCCTCCATATTAGGGAGTTTTTATTATGTTTTGTAGTGCTTCCCAGTCCTGTGTCTAATATTACTGTGATGGAAAGTCAGTCCAATAAGTTGGTGTTGAGCTGGAGCCCTGGTCATGATGGCTTCTCTCCACTCACCAAGTGCCACATCAGGGTAAGCCCCGCATCCACACAAGCAGTGATGGCGTTTTAATCTCGTACACACATCCTCACGTGTTCTCTTGTTCCGTCAAAGGTTAAAGAGGTGAGTCGGCGGAAAGGGGAGGTGATGACCACCAGGTTCATCAACGTCACAGTGCCGCCTTTCCAGAGCGAAGTCCCCGGGCTGCAGGCTATGACGTCGTACAACATGAGTGTCTCCTGCAGCAATGAGGTGGGAGCCTCCCTCGTCACCACGTGGATCCAGAGCAACACCACAGAGGGAGGTGTGTGTGAGAACTCAAGGAACCATGAAACAATTCGCAGGCTGAATTTTGTTTGGCAGCTGAATGAGTGCAGTTAAAGCAGATATGTAGGGGGGGATATAATCCAAAAGCCACAAAAACCCATCCCAGCACATAGCCACATTTCTTGAGTTCAGGAGGCTTAAAGACTGTGTGTTTACTTAAAAGAAGAAACTCAGTGTTGTGCTCCTGCTTCCTTCTCATCATTGCGGAATCCTGTTTTGGTTTCAGGACATAGAGCTATGTAATTAACCTACTGCTTTCCCGTGCAAAATGTGCTTATCGTAAACCTCCTTAAAGTGGCAGCATATGATAAGTGGAATTTACAGAAATTGCACAACTGCCCACTCTGCTCAGAAGAGAGTCGTATCTACTAAATCTCTTGTCATTTTCCTGAGAGGTCACACAGGAACTAGGAGTGGTCTCACTGAGAAAACACAAAGTACATACTGGGTGGAACTGCTGTCAATTTCCTTCCTACAGCCTTCAGGGGGAATTTAGTTGAAAGATTTGATATGCTGCACTAGGAAGTGAGCGCATTCCAAACTGTAATCAAAGATTTCAATGGAGGGGCAGTTATAGTATATCTGTTCCATTTTTGTTTTATGCGTCAGCATTCCTCATGAGGTCTTTTGACTTTTCTTGTATCTCTCCATGGTGTCTCAATCCACCTGCTTCCAATTTCTTGTCATATTCTCAGTGCCGTCAGTTTATCCCCAAAACGTCACCGTGCAGCTCAACGAGTCGTGGCTGGTGATCAGGTGGAAGCCTCCGCCAGATGATAAGATAAACGGCATCCTGCGTGGTTATGATGTCATTGTCAGAAATGGCAAACAAGAGAAAAAGGTGAGCTTGTCAGCAGTGCTGTACTTTAAGATTTATGTAACAGTCAAGATAACTTAGATGATATTGGACTATGTACATATAAAAAGAGGAATGTAAAAATATATATATATGTTGAGCATATTTTATGTTACACTCAGTGATTTCAATCTTGGGCGAGTTGATAACACCTCTGGACACAATGGTAACACCAAGGGCTATACTCAGTTGGCAGTTTATTATTAGACATCTAAGGAAATCTAACACGGCAGTCTGGCAGTAAATCCTTCCTTCATAAAGGTGATAATGTTCAGGTTTTTTTTTTTAACTGTTTCAGAGAGTTGTGGATTCAACTTTGTGATCATTTTGGAGGATGTAGCCTGTGGGGCTATTTACTATTGTATTCAGAGAGGAAAGTTAAACTGTGTTATGTTATTCAGTCTACCCTCCTTGATACTGTATGAATACACATGCAAACAGAAAACTGAAACAAGATGTATGTATTTAAAATGAATATATACTGATTATATGTATATTAGTGTACTCTCCCCAAAATATGTTATGTATGTAAAATCAACCGTTGTTATGCTGTTGTTCATGGTGTTGTCCTCTAGGTTTCTTTTTTGAGAGTATAGGGGTTTTTTTTTACATTTTGTCATAACAGTTACTCATGTATGACAAATATGAAAAGAATGAGTCTCTCATATTGAGAATATGTGCCCTCCCCTTTGTCCTGACTGCCAAACCAGAGGTCAGCTTCCCTATTATCTGTGAACAAAAGTTTTTCCAATGCTCTCAAGAATCAGCAAGGCAGGGAAAGTTGTTTACAAGAAGTGCCGTTGCCTTTTTTAGATGCGCTTTTTACAAAATGGCACAGTTTGACTTAATAACAAACTCCTTTGTTTATATCAGACTTTGTGTTATTCCATGATGCAGTTTGTGCGTAGTCGTGCTCCTGTCACTGCATCAGTGCTCTCTAGTACAATAGTGTAGTTCCCGTCCTTCCTGTCTGCGTTGCAGTCAAAGGAAGCTGATGGTGTGAAAACTGGTAATGTGTTTTTCTTCGTTCAGCACGTGGCCTTGAGTCATTGCAGTGTGAATGGAATAAGAATACAACGGGATGTGTAGCATAGACGCAAGTATCCTTATGTGCTGTCCAGTCGGTCGGTGAGGTCATGACACACAAAGACTTTGTGATATTAGCAGTGACTGGAAACGTGCACAGAGGCAATTTATTTAATTCTCAGACTCACCACATAGTTATAAACTAAATTAGATAGAATAGATTAATAAATTTGTACTATTACTCGCCCAAAGTTTTTTTTGTGTTTCACAGCAGAAGTCTTGGTGCCATTTATTTATTTTTTTAAATTTCAAGTTAATTTCCAAAATTTGTCCAGCATTTGCTGTTGTAAGAACATACAGTCACATGTTGCCTTATGTTCAGTGCCACAGAGATGATAGACCATTAATCATGGGTTCAGCATTCCCCCGACAGACGGTCAGCACATTAGGGAAGCAAAGGAACCCCAGATGCTACTGTGTGCTGTTGTGAAATACAGGACTGTGTCTGTCACATGCCTACCTCCCACTGCACACGAGCTTATCAAGAAAGTTGGTGTCCTTCCCTTTTTTGTTGGGAGTTTCCTTATATACGATAAATCTTCCAGTATACTGTACAGCTCACTGGCATTTACCAGAAAGGTTGTTGTAATTGACTACATGGAAACTACACGGATGACTTGAAGGGATGTTTCAAATGCATTCGCAGAAAAAAATACAAAACGAGGCAACAACAGGTTAAACTTAACAATGAACCTCATAATGACACCGGACACAATCCACATTTCAATCCGGTCTTCTGTTATGTGTTATTTCAGATTCACAGTTACACCACCATGGCCTTTGTAGCTGTGCAGGAATTCAACACAACCTACAGTGTGGAGGTGGCTGCATGCACGCAGGCAGGGAGCGGCATGGTCAGCCCACGAGTCTGGCTCTTCGTGCCAGAGGACAGTAAGTCGCTCTATTGATTTATCTCCTCATCTGTGAACTGTCAGCTTCATAAATGCACTGTTCAGACTATGTGTTCTACTACACTTGAAAACTGCCCTGTGAATATATTGTGTACCTGTTCAGGCTTTATGCAGTTTTTTTTAGCCACACTACTGGCAGCATGACTCTAGGGGTGGGCAGTGTCAGTCGATCGGCCATTTGTTGACTTTGGTAAACAAAATGTATTACACAAAATGACTAAACATTATTACAATGAAATATCCCATTTGCTAACTGTAGTTTCACTATATAATCGCCAGTCTTTCTGAGCTTTAATCATACTTATCATTCTTCGATCTGTCTCAGAATCAGTCGTGTCCCCGTCGTCCAGCCCTGACACCACGGTTCCAGACTCTGTCTATGTTGTGCTGGGTGTGGTGTGCGGCTTCTGTCTTCTGCTGGTTATCCTCTGGGGGGTCATCTGCATACACAACAGGACCTCTGACTCTTGGTTTGGGTACGCTGACTTCAGTCTTTCACCTTGTGTGCAAACACTGTATTTGTGACTCATTTTTCTGCATGGCTCACCTTTCCGTCAGTCTTCACTCTGATTTAAAAACAGAAGATATGATGTTGTTCATTTTGCCTCTTGGGGCTGTTGAGTAATCATTTTTCAGTAGTAGTAAGTAGAAACACTAAACAGTTCTGGATCCTGTTAATAAACTGCCTTTGCTTCCTCTTAATCACCAGTGGATCCAGTAATAATTCTGCAGCTGGAGAGACAGGCAAAAAACACCTGTTCATTCTCTGCAGTTCGTTATTATGAAGACTATGACTCAGTCTTGCCACTCAGGATATGGACTGGAATGTGTCACAGTCTGCTGCTCAGATAGGAAAACAGAATCTGAATCCAGCATGAGGAAAAGAATAACTCAGAAGGGCTGTCTCACTATGATGAAGTCTTCAGCCGAATGTCACTATGCATGTGTGATTGCGGAGCTATAAAGACCAAAGTGAAAGGATTTCCTTGCTGTTAAGAATTCCCAGATTTTTTTTTTCTTTTTCCCTGTCTCCCCCTGCAGGCGCGTGTTTGGAAGTGGAGAAAAGCAGCAGCCTGTTGTACAGTACAAACCCCAGAGATCCTACAATCGATCAGCCATAGGAATAACACGTATGTTCTTGAATGTATCTATACATAGAGAAAGAATAAGATGCATTGGAAACATTTATGTTTTCCTGTTTAAAGGCGCATTTTAAAAATACATCATAACTTGAGTGTGTCCTGTCCCCAGTCGGGAACCTTGGTGTTAGTGATGAACTCCAGGCCAAACTTAAGGACGTGATGGTCATGAGGAACTTGCTCTCGACAGGGAAGGTTCTTGGAGAGGGTGAGTGAACAGATTTATTTGGGGAAATGTGTACACAGAGGAAAACATTCCTTTCCACACTATTATATCTATATTAATACAGATAATGACACAAACCATGCAGCGTATGAAGTGTTTATGATTTCATTAATCAGGTGAATTTGGCTCTGTGGTGGAGGGACGCTTAACACAACCAGATGGAACATCAGAAAAAGTTGCTGTGAAGACAATGAAATGTGAGCTTTCCATTAATAATAATTTGATTATCTCTCAACTATAAAACAAGCAAACAAATATTGCAAATATTTAACTTTCCTGTCTTATTTCAGTGGACAGCTTCTCTCAAAGGGAGATTGAGGAGTTCTTGAATGAGGCGGCCTGCATGAAAGATTTCAACCATCCTAATGTCATCAGACTGCTCGGTAGGAGTGCTACAATAGAATCCCACCACTCTGTTCTCTTTTCTGTTCTCATTTGCACATCCTCAATCTTAACCATTGGTACTGAATTGTCCTCTTCAGGTGTATGCTTGGAAGTTTGCTCAGGACATTTTCCCAAGCCCATGGTCATTCTGCCATTCATGAAATATGGAGATCTGCATAGTTTCCTGCTGCGTTCCCGCCTTGGAGAGAGTCCAATGGCAAGTTTTCAGCCAAACATTGAAACATATATATAATATTCATCTTATCATTAGACTAAATATTGAATTAAAGTTGTTTTGGTTTTTTTTTTTTTTACAGTTCTTGCCCACTCAGACGCTCCTGAAGTTCATGGTTGACATCGCATTGGGTATGGAGTATCTCAGTGGGCGTAACTTTCTACATCGTGACCTGGCGGCTCGCAACTGCATGTAAATATTAGTTGCTTTTATAGACAGCAAATCATATCTGGAACTATATATCTGTTTTAGTTTACCTACTTTATATAAAATCCATTCCTCTTTTTGTCTTACAGGCTGCGTGATGACATGACAGTGTGTGTAGCAGACTTTGGATTATCTAAGAAGATCTACAGTGGAGATTACTACAGGCAAGGCAGAATAGCCAAAATGCCTGTAAAATGGATTGCAGTGGAGAGTCTGGCAGACAGAGTGTTTACTGTAAAGAGTGACGTGGTAAGGCTCCTGTCTGTTCTGCACTGTCAGTCTTTAGGTCATGGTATGCAGACACATGAAAGTGTCAAACAAAAAGATGCACTTCATCTCTTCCAGTAACAGCAGTCACTGTCATACAGTCAATGAAAGAAGAACTGATCCCTCATTTGCACTCGTTTTCTCTTTCATTCATTACTTTCTGTTGTACTGTAAATGAATTTCACAACTTTTTGTCAGTGACTTACAGAGTAGTCAGCTGAATTTACTCAACCCTAATTATTCAGCCTTCCATTTAAGGGTATGGTATGGTTTTGTTATGACATTCTTTCACACATCATTTATCACTATGTTTTGCACCCCCACCCTTTGCATTTAAGACACTAAAAGTAGCACAGTGTGAATTAAAATCCAATTGCTTGAAGGTGAAAAACAAAAGCATCTTTGGTGTTGCTCACAAAACGGCAGAATTTGAGCACTTGATATGTCTACTCCCACTTCTGCAACATAGAAATGAAAACTGGAAATGAAATGTGACCGAGAGGTGAAACATCCATAGTTTTCACACTTTTGTAGTTTAGGGAAAGTACAAAAGTAGATCATGTTATTGAAATTATTCTTAGTACTTCATATTAGCACATTTAAGGGTTTATCAAGGAAAATAATTGTATCTCTTCATAGCAAGGGGAAACAGCCATTCTAAAATGCCAGTGGCATGCACTGCAAGTTATAAACATGATGAAATATCTGTCGTGTATCCTGTGTCTTGCAGTGGGCATTTGGTGTCACCATGTGGGAGATTGCTACACGAGGCATGACGCCCTACCCTGGCATCCCAAACCATGAGATTTATGACTACCTTGTTGAAGGACACAGACTGAAGCAACCCACAGAATGTTTGGATGAGCTGTAAGTGTTCTTTCCTCTGGACACAATAGATAATAAAAAAATAGATTTGGTTTGGATTGTTTTGGGGGGAGGTAACAGTCAATTTACAGTACAAAATCAATCTCAAAACTTCAGCCATTAAAACGAGATTACTGGTTTACAGCGTGACTTGCATGTTTACTGTTGTGTTGGCTGCATCCTAAAACAAGGCTATTTTTAAAATTTAAAAAATCAAGATTTATTCAGTGAGTTATTCCCTTGATTTTACCTTCATCTAGGTATGAGATCATGTACAGCTGCTGGAGGGCCGATCCACTGGACCGACCCTTCTTTACCCAGCTGCGAGAAATGTTGGAAAAGCTCACGGAAAAGCTCCCAGAGTCTTCCAGCAAGGCTGATATCATCTATATTAACACCAGCTTTCCTGAGGAGGACCCTGAAGGGGAAACCCTTTCTGCTGAACATCCCCTGTTCACCTCCTCCCCTTCCTGCAGCCATCGGGCCGCAGAAAATTCAGTAGTGACTGCGGACATTCACGGGAGCCTGGAGAACGAGGACAATGAGGACGATGATCGTTATGTGGTGGTGATCTCCTCTGATCCTTCCCAGAGGTCCCTGGCAGCAAACACTCCTCTTCTCTTGAGCGATGCTTTAAGTCAAGCAAATGGAGGCACGGTTGCTGGTGTGACAGGCGTGGAGAACAGCTCAAGTGACACTCCTCTTCTGCTGTAACAACTGGTACCCAGCAAATTAAAACTGTAATAAGAGTGTCACTTTGATGCATCAGTACTAAACATTTTTCTCTTGTTGCACTGGGAGCACTTTGATGTTTCCTGATGTGGACTCTATAGTATTGTTATAAAAGCAGCTTATGCTTTACTTGGCCAGCCTATACTGTATGTCAGTGTTAGGAATGTTGCCTATGTGTGTCGACACCAAATACGTTCACACATGTTTCAATAAGCTTAAGATACACTGAACTGTGAAATTGTTTACTGTGTCACAATGTAAATACAGAAATTTACAGAACATTTTTAAGGTGAAATTGTATACTGTAAAAAATAAATGCTTTATGGATTCATTTGAGACTTGATAACGAAACTGGGATATATGTTGACAAAATTTCCTCACAGTGGTCATTATGATAATTATAGTGGTGGGAAAAAGCTCCACTTATTCACTTAAGTAAAAAGTAGCAGTGTGTGTGTGTGTGTGTGTGTGTGTGTGTGTGAACTGCATTACTATAGTAATTTAATCAATAACATAAATAAATAGTAATTTGTGTCAGTTGTTGTGTAATCAAAAACAGCACAACATTGACGTTGGTGGTTATGAGTAGGATGCTTCAAAACTGTATTAAAATAGTAACTGTATTAAAACAGAATAGAAATTGTAGAGCTGAGAAGACACCATTTGTCCAAGTTTATTTTTCATAACCACTCAGTTAAGGTAGCAGGTAAGGGAGGCTGCGTCCTGCTCAAAGTCACTTCAGCAGGTTTAAAGTTCCGCTGGTGAAGGTTAATGGGTTTATTTGTGTGTACCTTATTTCACCTTTCTTTGAACAGGTCGGAGCGACGGCAGACAATAAACCTGAAGATTTATTTGGCTTGTCAGAGAAAGACTAGAGGGCAGGTGACACAAGTGCAGCAAGGCTGTAGTTCCTCCTCCTCCTCCTCCTCCTCCTTCTCCTCTTCCTGCTGGTGCGTTCAGGGCGCCTCCTACAGGGATGTGTCCGATCCGGATGCCACAACGAACATGGCCGAAGAAGTCAGGATGAGGACGTGGAGCTGTTGGACCAGAGGAGTTTTCCGTCCATGGGGAGTCCTTTTTCTAGTTTTTTTCAGTACCATCAACGCGGCCGCTGCGGCACCGGAGTTGGGAGTATGGAAAGTCACAGTTGTAAATGTGAGTATTTCACTGGAAACACCTATCCTGCCGGTTAATTGTAGCACCGGGTAGCTATCATTAGCCACATTAGCCTTGTTATGCTAGCTTGCTATCAGCTGTGAGAGTGGTGAGAGTGGTGTAATGTGAGAGGAACCTTTGCCGGGGCCCCATAGGCTCGGGCTCCCCAAGATCCACGGGTCTTCACTTACACTTACACACTCAGTGATTGATTTCAATTTGAAATAGATCTATTGCGAAATAATCTGGGGGGCAAGTGACCTGACTCATACTGTGCTGCTGCTTTCATCGCACGCCCCTCCTGTTGTGGACCTTACACAAAGGTGCAGTCACATCTGGCTGTTTGTACCTGGAATTTTGTTTTATCCCTGTTTATAGCATTCACCCAAAAATCCCCTGATCTATTGTAATTAATGGTGTCACTGCAGTTGTCCCTAATCGGGTCCCTTCATTAAAATCTTGTTTTTTCGTTGTTTTTTTTTTTAACTTTATAATTGTTCAGGTATAAACTTGGCACATAGAGCATAATACTGCTACAGATCAGTTTGTAATGGGATTGTCCAAACAATGCATTTATATTAAAAAAGAAGACAAAGGTTGCGAACATTATGAGCGAGAACACAGTAGTGCTAAATTTAAATGCCACAGATCAAATAATTATTAAAGAAAATAATCACCCACAGTAACCTGGCTTTGTTAATGATATCGCATTAACCACTCTTTACTGTTCACCGATTTTTTATTTATTTATTTATTTTTTTAGACAAAGCATGCAGAACAGAAAGAGCGGGGAATGGGCCTAAAGATAGCTAATTAGCAGTTAGCCTGGAGAGGAAAAGCTGATGAGCACTTCAACGTCAGCATTCGTCTAACTCGCTGGTTTCATCTTAAGCTAGGCAGCTGTCCAGAAACTCCCCAGAGAGCCCTGAAGTGTATCCGTGTGTCTAGTCCTGTGACAATCTCACGACCAACACTTGAGCCTCCACATCCCTGTTTGAACTGTTCAAGTTCTCATATCCTGTTCATTACAGCATGTCCTTTATGACCGGCATGCATCAGATCGCTGTATTAATATACATGAAGACCTTGATCTGCTGTCAATTTCCAAATTCCTCCCTTTACAGTCTATCCTTTCCTCCTGTTTTATCAGTATTGAGACACAGTTGGTTTCCAGACTTAGTCCAGGGAGAACTACAACGCCTCGATCGATTATTTATGTACAGAGAGGTTTCAGTTTCCCTCCGTTGTCGTATCTGTCCCCATAATCTAGGTGCAACAGGTTGACCTGGAGAGGTTGTTATTGTGTCACTGTACTCATGCAGGCGGACACAAATACATTCTAACACACACAGACGGTATTAAAGTTTCCCTTCACCTGATCCAAGTGTCTTTTTTCCCCATTTTCACAAACTCAGAAAGGGGAGGAAGGACACACACTAACCACATCCTGCCTGAATGATTAATAGGTTAACTAATTGATTTATATATTGTTTGATAACAAAACTAATCCTTGGTTGCACTCCAGCTCACAAACTTTATTTTATTGTTCGGCAGACCTCAAGACCGCTGCTGTTAAGGAAGTCCATGTACAAAGACACTGACATTAAATTGAGAGGTAAGACTGAAAATGTGCTGATGACCAAAATGTTGTTCTCTTTTTGTCCCTTGTGTTGATCCTCACTTGTGTTTCTTCATCGTTTAGTTGAGTTTTTTGACTGTCCTGAGGAGGTGACCTTCACTATTAACTGGTATTTAAAATACTACCCCTGTCACAATGAATTCAACAATATTGAAGTAAGTACAGAGGCACAATGTCACGCTAATTAATGTCACAGACAGTCTGTCTAGACGTCATTGTTTATGAATGCTGAACTGCGACTGTCCCATTCCGTAGGAGATGTATGAAAAGACTCCTCTGAGTCGCGGGGAAAGCCTGGATCCAAATCCCCTCGGAGAAGGAGAGTACATTGAACACAGACACAGCCCCATGACGTGTAACAATAGACTGCGCACTTTTCCAATGCTCAGAGTAGGTTTGTTACATGATCCCCTCGCATTGTACTATCTGTTGTTTTTATTCTGACACCCGGTAACTGTTTTACAGAAAGCCAAGGCAGATCCACGACCAGTCAGTCCACCTGTCGAAGGCAAAGTGCCAGTAAGAAGAACACGATTGCTCTTTGATTTGATGAAGCGATGACGCAATTGATGTGATGATGCATTTTCTCGTTAAATGGTTTCGACACAGATAGTATGAAAATAGATTTTCGACTAACACGGCGCTATGTTTCGGGAACGCTGCAGGATGAAAATGAGACCAGATGGATCACCGAGGAGTACGACAACACCGTGGCGAGTTTACTCGGCAGTGTAAATGCCAAAGACAACATCATAGCCACCACATGGAAGGACGGACCTTACCTCCTGGTTGTGAAGATTCTGTCCAGTAAACCGGACGCCAACTGGAATTTAACAGGTGAGATAAAAAAAAAAGATATTTGCACAATGAACATATTGAATATATTGTGTAACTGTACAGAGGAACATTATCACCCTATATTACATAGCATGAATCAACTGAGGAGTCACTGTGGTGCGGTCATGTGCAGAAATGACTTCCCTGTTAAGAGGCTGGCTCGTAAATCCATCACTTATTTGCAGGCAACACTGTAGAGTCAGATTGCAAAACTTGTCACAACCACAAGCAAATTCTTAAAGTGTTGGGAAAGACTCATACGACATTTGTTTAATGTCTGGAACTTGTTTTTCCAGTTGATGTGGTGATGAAAGGCAGCCACGGGTACATTTCTGTCACAGAATGGCCTCTCATGATTGTAAGTATGCGAGCAGACAAATACTGTATATGTGCTCCAATATTATGTGTCCATGATTCTTTCCTGACTATAAAGCAAGATTGTATTTTACTGTTTGTGCATGTCATGCTGCTGTGTTATCTAGGAAGAGAATTTACAGCATATTGTTTTCAAATGCGACTTTTCGGTCACATTTGGAAATAAAATTGAGTTAACTGTATCATAGCGAGCTGTAGCCGACATTAAATCTCACTGAAGCTGAATGAATAGTCATCACTCTGAAGATGTTTTTGAATGGGCTGTCCATTTTTGTGGAATTTGATCTTTAGCTAATGAAGACAAACTGCCAACATATGTGTGTAGACTAATCCCTCGCTGTGTGTTTGTAGTTCTACATGGTGATGTGCATAATGTACATCCTGTACGCCCTGCTGTGGTTTGTCTGGGCAGCGTGCTACTGGAAGGATCTGCTGAGGATCCAGTTCTGGATCGCCGGGGTCATATTCCTCGGGATGGTGGAGAAGGCAGTCTTCTGCGCCGAATACGAAAACACCAATGCGGTCGGCTCTGCTTGTGAGCATCCACAGATACCGGCGAAAATACTTGTGCCATTTTCATGCAAGATAGTAAAGATGTTTGGTTTTCAAATGTATTTTTGTTTCCCCCCCATTGGCACTGTTGCCTTTAGCCTCCGGATTATTGATCTTCGCCGAGCTGGTCTCTGCTCTCAAGAGGACTTTGGCTCGATTGCTGGTCATCATCGTCAGTCTTGGCTATGGCATTGTGAAGTCAGTCAGCGCCCATCTGCACGCGGAGATACACCGATTTGTTTATTGTAAATCAGGCAACAAACCATTTTTGTTCTCTTTGGCTTTAGGCCTCGACTGGGGACAGTGATGCACAGAGTTGTGGGGCTTGGTATCCTCTACTTTGCCTTTGCTAGCATCGAGGGTGTCCTGAGGATTACTGGGGTGAGTAGTGTGTTGGGTTTTATTAATTATCATTGTTAGCAATAACATATTCCCATCAGAATTTGAAATTCAAGTCGCTTAAACACCTCCTTAAATTGTAGATTGTTGTAACCAGTTAGTGATAGTTGAAAAACACATTAATCGATGATGAGAACTAACTCTGATTAAGTTTCTGATGATCACTGGGTGTCAGCTCTGTGGTTTGTTGCCTCTTTAAGTAAAACATGACATCACAATTTGTGTATTTTCCTTATTTGCTGGGGGGCCAAAAATCAAGGGTCGAGACAATGGCCCCGCTCTCATTACAGCAATTGCTCTGGCTGTGTTGGACTCCATTGCCCTCTGGTTCATATCCTTCCAGTGTGTACTCCTCAGCAACACTGATAATAACCAACTGTATGGACATATTTGTGAATTAATCAAGCCCAAGCCATCGCGAGGACTCCTGCTTTTTTTTTAGGGGGGATTATTTTCTTCTTTGCGCTTTTGGTGAATGGTTCTACATTTTACTTTCTGTGCTGCCTTTTTTTTTTTAATCTGCTATCCTGTCTGTGATTTTTTTTCCCCACATCTTTCTCCTGTTTCCTTGTGTCCTCTGGTCCTGCTCTGTGCTCCCTCCCAGGCGAAAGACTCTGACTTGGCCCTGCTGGCCAACATTCCCCTGGCTCTGCTTGACTCCTCTCTGTGCTGGTGGATATCCTTTTGTGCACCTACAGCTTTTCCCTGTGTGGTTCCCCTCTGCTCCTCACCCCCTTCACGTGAGCCCAAATTAGACTGGGATAGTTTGATCCGCAGCCACTTAGCAGAGGGGCATATTGCATCTCAGAGGAAACAGCCTGGCATTAATCGTACATCAACATGTTGCAATGTTGGACTGTCTTGGTCTAAACGGGCAGAAGCCACTGATTCTGCCCCCGCACTTTACAGGTGGTCTTGTTCAAAGATCATATAAATATGGGTGGCTGATATGGATAAAATGCTCCTTTAATAAAAAACGATTCAAAACATGCATATGATCTATAGTGTGTATTTGCATGTAGAGGTTATAAGCTCACACGGGCTCCATGTAATGTCTGCCGGATGATTACCTTAACTGCCATGAACATCTTTGTCAGTCTGGCACAAACCATCAAGACCCTGAAGCTGAGGAGAAACCCTGTCAAGTTGTCTCTCTACAGGCACTTTACAAACACACTCATATTCGCTGTGATTGGTGAGTGACAGCTCTGTGCCTGCAAAAGAATACCAGGGCTCATGATTTCTTGCGAGTTGTGTCTCAAACCTTTCCCTTTGTTTTCCTCAGCTTCCATCATTTTCATGGGCTGGACCGCAAAAAAGTTTTGGCTGGCAGCTTGCCAGTCTGTGAGTATCATTTGGCATGGTCGCCATAACAATACGCCTGATTTTTAGATTCACGTTTAATCGATTAATTGGATCCGTTTTTGTGTATAGGATTGGATAGAGCTGTGGGTGGAAGACGCTTTCTGGAGGTTCTTGTTCTCCATCATTCTGCTCGTCATAATGTTTTTATGGAGGCCGTCTGCAAACAACCAAAGGCAAGTAGCGCACGAGGACTGTTACGTTCGACAACGTGAACTGCACTGGATGCTTTTCTTCTTTTACCTCACTGGTACCTTATTCTCAGTCGGTTATTTCGATGTCTGCAGGTATGCTTTCACACCTCTCATGGATGACTCTGATGATGAGGAGATCGAGGAGTTCATCGCCTCTGCAAACCTTGGTATGGAAGAGAACGGGTTGATTTTACCCAGAACACTGCAAACGTTCGGAGTGTCTCATATTGGTGTCGCTTTTGCTTTTCTTCCTTCTTTCGTCATTTTTATTCGCAGCTGAGGGCATTAAGTTGAGAGCTAAAAGTGAGACAAATGGCACGGTGAGGTCAGCGGAAACAAACCCAGTAAGTAACACAGCCGCACAGCTGGTTTGTAATAATTCTTTATTAATTTCTTTAACTGGATGCGGTGAATGAAATATGGAGCCAAAATGATAACAGTAGTTGAGCAAGTTTAAGAAATGCAACTGTGCCATAATTCAGCAGATGGCAGCATTTACTTTTTTTCATCCTCTGTGTGTACTTGTCCAGGATGAGGACTTGAAGTGGGTGGAGGATAACATTCCTAGCTCTCTCACTGATGTGTAAGCATCATATCACAGTTTTATTTATTAACCCAGCAAGTTGTTTTCACAAGGCATGTGTGATTCTAATAGAGCCTGTCTTTCATCCTGTCTGTCACTGCAGAGCTCTACCAGTCCTGCTGGACTCAGATGAGGTATGAATTACATAATTTTTTAATCTGCAAAACGGTGTCCACATGTTTTTTATGTCTTTTATGGGGAGGGAAATAGCATCGTCTAAAAACGGCAAGAAAGAAAGCCTTGCCTTTAATGTTACTAAATTAACTTTGCATTGCTGTGTTAGTGGCGATATGGGGACTGAGATGATTGATATGATTAATACCTATCGACCCATAGAGGCCAGTGTGGAGGTGTTTCTACCACTTCAAAAATCTAATGTAGCATTCAAAAGAGTTTGGAGGGTGATTTTAATCTTCTCCTTATACTGCTTCTATGCAGCAAAGCAAAAAAATGTTCTGTGATGCTAAGTCAAACTTAGGGAAATGCTTTGGACTTGGCCTTTTAGCTTGACATCACGTATGTAGCCATGAAATGCATAAAGACACATTTCACAAGATTCTCCTTTCAAAATAAGTTTGCAAAACTCGGCTCGAGTCAGCATTTTTGGTCAACTTGCAAGCTTTAGATGATTAAGTCTGCCCACGGCAGAGCAAAATTGATGGTCCCTGCAGAGCAACCAGAAGCCTGCAGCTGTCTTAACCATTGTGAAATTAAGAACCTGTTGTAATAAGTTACTGATCATTTTGAGTGGTAAACTGCTGTGTGAGAATGAAAAGCTCAACAGGGAAAAAATATAAAATGTGCGGTTAATATTTGCATATTATTTCCCAGGAAATCATGACAACGAAGTATGAGATGTCAAAGTTGGAGTGAGGCAAAACATTTCCAGCCTTCAGCCGACTTAGGGAGGAGAACAGAGCAGCTGTCCCTGGCTCTGCAGGAGGATTTTCTCCAGGATTTCCAGTGCAGTGGTGGTGGAGGAGTGCCATTTAGATTTATCAGGTGTGCCTCCTGAATGTCAGCTACTTCGCAGGGTGGTGCAGGCCACAATTTAGGAGGATTCACTTCCGCAATTTCTCAAGAACAAAGAACTCTGCCAGAGGAAATTTGTCTTTTCACTGACCAACTGGTTCGCTCCTTCCCTGATATGATCAGTTTTGAGCCTTTCTTTCCAAAGAGAATGTTTTATTGCTGTATTTATTTCTGTTTTGACAATGTAAATTTATTTTATCAAAGAATTAAGGACAGTGGGCCTCATGCATGAACATACTTTTAAGTATGCGATAAGTGTCTTTTTTAGGGCATCTATGTATTTTTGGTTGGTTGTAATAAAGTAATTATTTATGATGGGGAAAATAATTAATCAGAAATTAACACTAATGATTTATCTAAGGTATTTTTGCAGCCAGAAGACAAATGAAGTATTTGACTTATGTGTGTTTATTGATTAATTTCAAACAGGATATTTCACAAAAGTCAAGGAATTCACGTGACTGTTGAGTCTCTGAAGTACACTTTTTTTTCATTGCCAGCATTTAAATCTGAGGGAAAAAAAATTCTGGAAATGCAATTACTGTAACTTTGAATAGAACATTAGCTCTTGCACTTTGATGGTCAAGGCAGTGCCTACATGTAGTTCTTGTATGAGGCTTAATCTGTTAAAGAGACTGAGAATAATAGGTAGAGAAGTTTTGTTCATGTTCATTAGATTGAAACTACCCAGTGTCCTCAGTATTCGTGTGTGAATGATTGTCAGAGGGATGAAGCACAACTAAGTGATTTGAACAATTTAAATGAAAATGTTGCGTGGTTCAGCGGGGTAGAATTGGGGTCTGCGGTCACTGTTGCTGTATGCGTGTGAGGGGCCAGGTTTTGTCTTCTGAATTAAGGAGCAATATACAGTATGTATGTTGATGTGGAGTTTAATGATTTCATTATTTATTTGTGTTCCAAGTGTACTTATAAGTTGTTAAAATTGTGCGTTCACCCATGTTTACTCTTAGTTGTGTTTACAATGCGTTCTTCCATTTTTTAAAAAATGACTTTTATCCGGAACAGTCTCATGATGTATGAGACAAACAGCAAGCTGCAGCTTGTTTCTGTTGTCTTTGCAAAGTTAGCGTCCTTTGCTGGTAACATTGTTTTGTTGGTTTCACAGATACCTTAATAACGTTCATGTTATTTCATATAAGTCTTAATGTTTTTTGGGTTGTTTTAGGGGGGGGGGGTGAAAATGGCTGGTGTGGTGTTTTTGTCAATGTAGTTTTGGAGTTGGAACACTGTCTCTCTGGGTCATCCCATATTATGACATTGGATTGGTTTTGTGGTTAGCACAAGCACAAACTGATCATCTGAATGGGTTTGTAATGTCACTGTTTTCTGTCCTCTTATATAAAACTGCAGGCACCTGCAGTGGACCTTGATTATTTGTACAGACGGATCGTGGCTCATTCCTGTTATTTCATAATTCCACAGGTGGAAACGTGTCTGGATAATATTACTTGACTTTTTTTTTTTTACTTTCCATGGGTGTCATGAAGAACTGGGCTTAAACGTTTCATACCAGCAGTTCTCATCTCTCTTCCTCACCAGGAAGTGTATAAACTCAGATTAAATACGTATTTGAGCACAGGAGAATGCTTGTTTCCTGATCAGTGATTTTCAGTCTTAATTTGGCAAAAAAAGACATATTTTATTATGTAATTATCATGGCCTGTGATGGCCACTTTGTCTAGCTCTGCCATACTCTGACATATTTCTGGACTTCTCCCAAACATTTATCCCACATGAAAGGTGATCCACAGGCGACCTCTCCCCTCTCTTGCATAATAAAAATAGAGCAAAATTCCTCCACAGTGCCTTTCATTCTGGGCTGACCCACACGTGCCTCTTTTCCGTTTCGATGGAGAGCTATAGGTTTAAAGTGCTTCTGCTGTTTCACTTTACACTGATTTATGGGCTTTGCGCTTGAACTGGCAAAGTTACTGTAAGAGATGTTGTAGAAGGCTGCTGTATATACTGTAGCTCGACATTTTACCCCCCCAGGAATTTCAAGAATTTTCAGTGCCGAGATTGTTTCTTCCCTTTTTGTGAAATGGTGTGTGTGCTTTTTGCAGATGGCTGTGATCAAGAGCTTTGCAGTCCAACTACACAGGGTGGACAGAAACACACTACAGCCCTGCAGCCAAATACCAGACTTTGTCACTTTTGACACAATTAACAAGGCACGTGAATATTTTCTTTCTCAGTAGTGGTTTGAAAACAAAATCATACTCTACATCACTAAACTGTTTCTTTGTGTGTACCTCATGCATACGTGTTTATCTTGTTTTGTCCACCCCCTGTGGATGGTGCACTAAAGTCACCATGAACATGGAGAGGAAGAAGCAGTAAAGTCATCATGTTTCTGTGACTCTGACATAAAACGAGCGTAAACCGCACTGCGCTTGCTCTGCCTCGAGGCCCTCACTGTATATTTTTGACATTGCTCTCGAGCAAATGGCTTGTGTTATGTCGTTCAGCGCTCTCCAATTGTCTCTGGCAATATCCCTTTGCCTGAGAATGGATGAAACATGTGAACATCAAACAGCCCGAGCACAAGCTTGAAACAAAGGCTGCAATGTGGGCGCTCCTGGTCTGGTTACTGAAGGAAATTAGGCCCACCATTAAGGCACGCTGTCATTTTCAAAGCAATGTGTGCTGTCGGGGCATGTGTTTTGATTCTCACCATCCACTCCCTCCTGAAAGCACGCAGCTCTTCTGGACCCTTTTATTGCAATGTAAACCCCCGGTTGGAGACGGGAGAGGAGTGGAGGAAGTTAAGAGAGCACATGTGGTGAACATTAGTCTCTTCTTTCTGTGACAAATAGACACACTGTGATATGCTTTCAAAATGCGAGTCAGTTCCTTGTATTCGAGTCAAATACCAATGCTGCGAAACTCCTTTTGTTTCTGAGACATGTGGGTGAACAGCTGCCCCAGGGGTTTTATTATAAAACACACATTCTTCTTCTCTGACCTTTTATCCAGTCACTCACAGAACTTTTTTAGTAACCATCCAGCATTCATTCATCAACTTTGTGTTGGTTTGCATTTCGCTCATTAAAACTCACTCTTGATTGCCATCGAATGAGAACATGCACCGCCACAAAAACATTTTCAAAGCACACTGTTCAGTGTCAAGTAAGGCCGCTCTAACAAATACTGAAATGTTGGTCTGACTTTATTTCAGTTATGTCGATGCATTTAAAATTCCAGATAAATGATGTAGTTCATCAGCTAGCTTGCCAACTTCCATGCCAACTGCCATCTTGATTATAATGAGACTATTTCTGGGTAACATACAGAGTTAGTAATAATGGAAATATGTCCAGGTACAGTACTGCATCTACTGTTTAAAAAAAAATACTCCCTTAGTATAATGACTGGTGCCTTCAACAAAACAAGCTCATACAAAATGACATATATACAGTATATGGTGGAAGACACACACAGTATGTTACACTGTGAAATCCAGCAACAATATTTGCAATAAATTAGAGCCACAGGAGCACTAATGTCTTACAGGGATTTACCATAAATTGAGCGAGGGCAGTGCATCAGCCCCAGAGCCTGACCCTGAGCTGCTCAAATATGATCTATGATGGACAAAAAAATACAAACATAAAGCAAACGGTGATCACTAAAATAGTTAGCCATCCCTCCGGACCCTATTCATTATGCTTTTTGTTTAGCTATTTTTCATGCATTCGGCCTCACTCAGTCAAACATCAGCATTCATAGCTCATACTGACACTACCAAAAGAAGCATCTATGATGTGTTTTGAAGTATACTGTTATATTCGTAATATAACTGTTAAATATTGGCTTGTTTCTGTCTCACTCTTTTGGTAATTTGGCCCCTGAACAAATGCTGGCCTGCAACTGGCTGCTCAGACAAGGTAATTTCTAATGAGGGGATGCAAAACAGTATCAGTAAAATCAGCGGCCATGATGCATAGCTCCTTCTTGTTTCTAGTCTTCCTCCTTTCATACCTTGCACTCAGAATTTGTAGGGTGAAACTAGAACATGGACTTTGGCCACATGCTTGGCCTGAAAGGTGCGATCGCTGTACTCGGACATGTCCACATCAATGTTGATCTCCTGTGGCCCACGCAGCTGCTGGACCAGAATCAGCTCACCAGTCTGTCTGTCTGAACGCTGCATGACAAAGATACCGCGAGAGTTTCCACCCACGATGCCGAAGCGCAGGCTGTCGGGACCCGCACGCCCGGGGGCGGCCGCTGTTGCCATACGGAACAGCGTGGCAGGAGTCTGCAAATTGGAGGGCAGAGCTAAGTAGTGGAAGGACACGGTCTTCGGAGCCAGGTGGCAGGAGCGGCTGTCCATGGGGCAGGGGTTTCTCTCACACTGACTGCAAGAGAGAAATGCAGCAATTATTAAGCAGGGGCCATTACAGGACAAAGTGGTAAATGTTTTCCATTCTCAGAGTGGCCAGTTTGTCATGGGGAGCTGGTTACATAATTAATCTATCCCTGTGGGAAAGTTTTCATGACTGTTTCTTTGTGAGAAGTGACACTCATACAGTACATATAGCACGTACTGTAGGAGGTGTGTGCCCTTAAGTATTGGAATCATGACTGAACTTTTTTTCTGCTGTGGGCAGCACATGTTGGAAGAGCATTTTTGCCTGCATATCAACCCTGCAGGTCACCATCTTTCTTCCCATCTCACAAATACAAGTTTTGTCTTCTTTTCCATTCCGTACAAAATAAATATTAGAAAAAGACAGAAAGAATAGAAAAAAATAAAGTATGTACCATTTGTCATACCATTCCAAGACTTCAGTGTACTTTTCCATTTTCTACGGGAAATGATACAGGATGTACTGACAGACATCAAAGTGTAGATTGCAATTGCCCAAAGTAAGTGAGCTATTTTTCCACAAATATGCAATTTGTGTTTTCTTACCATCATCTGAAATTTGTTTTAATTTCTTGCAGCTGTAAGCAGCGATTTCCTTGAGTACGGAGGACATACCAAAAATGAAGTGGATTTAGTGTGCGCAGTAACACCTGCAAGTATACTTAATTCGCTCACTCATTTTTCCATTATGAAATATCTACAAACCCAAAACCTGCCCAGCATTAGTATGTAGTATGGAACTGGGACACAGCTATTGGCTTACTCGATTTCCTGCTTTCTCCCTTGGTACAAGTGTTTTCCTGAACATTTATCCATCCCCTTTGCTTGCAGTGGAGCAGTTTTTCACCACATTGATGGTTCACTAGAAGCAGACAGAGTTTTGTTTCATGCTTTCAAATGAGGCAGCTTGCTGCTGAATGGCAAACAGGGAGATGGAAGTTGTAATGTCTCCAAACATTTGGCCAGGACCCAGACATTCTACATGGTTTTAAAGGACACAAAAATAAAAGACGTCATCAAGTGAAGTTCTGCTGATCACGCATGTTCTATGTCAGAAACATTTTGCATCACTGTAATGCATCTATAACAACAGCTCTTTTTTGTCATCATTTCTATCAGTTATGACAAGATTGTTACCTGAACTGCTATATTGAAGGTAAACCTCAATATGAGTGAACCAAAAAAAGTTTGTAATAATCTCTCATTGCACTGTCATACTGTGAACACAGGTTGAACCTGGAGTTCAGTGGGTAAACTGTCTCCAGCTCTACTCCAAAAAAGTTTCGTTAGTGATGATGCTGCATTGCCAGAGCTCATTAGTTAATGTGGTAAGTTTTAAGTAAGAATTTTTCCTACCGTATATTTTATATTGCTACCAATACCAAGTAGCCAAAATAACTGCCAAAATAAGACCCAACTTGTATGAAACCTTTAAGTAGTAGTTGAGTTTAGTTTAGTTGAACAACTTGGTGTTCGGACACCTTGCTCAAATGCTCCTTTTGCTGTTCACTGACAGTTCTTTCTCACCACGACATGCATTCATGTCTCCACAACTGGGTCTGATTTAGCATGCAGAGGGTCATTTGAAAGTCAATGACAATTTCCCGCTGAAACATGAAAGATGTGATCCTGGTTTATGACAGAACAAATGTCAAAGAAAACAAACAGGTCACACTGTGCTGTATCCACTTACAAGGCAGACGTCTTGACATAGCTGATGTTGCCATGAGAACGGGGACACTCTGGGTTGACGCACTGAAAGCCTCCCCCCGTGTTGATACAAGTTGTCCCTCGGCTACAGTTGTGCTGCTGGTTTAAACATTCGTCCACATCTGGAGGACAAAAACAGCAGAGGTATGTAAGAATGAGAAGTGGGGAGAGAGACTTGCCAGACTGACTCCCTGCTTCCTGGTTAGCACAGCCTGAACAGGGGGGTGCTGTGCTGCGATTGTTTATTTGGTTTTTTAGTTTAGTCTCCCACAAACGCCTCATGTCCTAAAGATCCCTTCAACTGGGAAAAGGTGAGGTCATTCATTCCACTGGCAAGCGTTGTAAGCTTCAGGGGTGCTAATGAAAGTGGTAGCAAGGTTTGCAATGCTGACAGACACCTCTGCAGAAACTAAAAGGCTGTTAAAAGGCTCCTCATCTCTCTAAATCGCCGGTATTCCTCACCGGAGGTACATACCCGGCCAGATCTGCAGCCAGGGCCCTGTGAATGAGCCTTTGTCCTCTCATGCCTCTTGTCACTCACCCTCACAGCTCCGCCCATCAGGGAGCAACTTGTAGCCGCTGGGGCAAGAGCAGTGGTATGAGCCTGGGACATTCACACAGTCGTGGACACATAGCTTCCCTCCTTGGTTGAGCCTGTACACTTCACATTCATTTACATCTGTCAAGAAACAGAAAAAGAAACCCATGTGCATGTCTGCCTTAAATGTGCATCACATGACCAGGCCAGGGTATTTTGTAGTCCTCAGTATTTAGGTCCCTCAGTTTTGCACTTTAACCATCTTTGGACATAAACATATTTAGAACTACCACATGAAACCTCTGATTTCAAAATGTTACTTAACCAATTACATCTTAAAAACAACTCAACTGTGACCTAAATGGATGCTAATCAGCTTGTGACCTCTAGAGAGGATTATTTTGTTTGTCACGGACTGGCTCTACAGATTACTCCCATTTGTGGCCATATTAATCTCTAAAGGAGTAAAAGATTCAGCTGTTCAGGGACATGTGCTATTTGCCCTGTTGAGTTATCGCTGAGCAGGGTCGCCCAGCTTGAGGGAACTGCTCTGTAGCTGACCTCGCCTCCCCGTGAGGAGGAGCAGCAAAAGGGGAGAATCTCCCCACAGGGATCAATTAAGAAACACATAATTGCAGCTCACCCTGACAGATACTGTTGTCAGAGGTGCCACTCATGTGAAAGCCTGCATCACAGCTGCAGTGTTGGGCTCGGTTCACTTGGGCGCAGCGAGGTCTCCGGCTGAATGCTGGATCATTCATAACACTCCACTCAGGTGGTGCTGCATTTGGGGAGAAAATATGAAAGTTAAAAGCCCCCGCTGCAGTTCGACCTCTCTGTTCGAGTCTCAAACATTTCATTTTGTGGCTGCTGACCTGTCTGGGTTTGGTGCTGGCAGTGAGAGCCACTCCAGTTCTGGGGGCAGGTGCATTTGTACTGGTTTACACCTTCCACACAGGTACCTCCATTTTGGCAGGGATTACTTTCACACTCGCTTATATCTGTGGGTACAGGACATAATTATCTTAACTGTGGTCACCTTGTTGAGTCTGTACTCATTTTCAGTCTAAACTTTCTTTTTTACCCTTTCACCATACTGACAAAAACAGATCTAAGACACAGTTGCCCTTTTGGCTGGTCACATTAGAACTACGCCCTTCATATTCCTGAGATTCAAATGAAAAAAGGAATGAAACGTGATAGTACAATTAGGTCCTGTTTGCAAGAGTATAAGAATATGAAAAAAAGAAATGCAGCAGAATTTGCTTTAGACTTTACTGAAAATCAGAAGAGTGTAACACTTGTGAAGAAATGTGGAAAAAAAAGAATGAGTCTCTGTAAGTCTTTCCTGTGGACCATCCATCCATAGATCTGGATTGAGAGTTCATCCAGTTTGAAAACCGATACTTAATAATGAGAAACTGGTACTGTCATTATGGGCACAGTACGTCACCAGTAAGTCAGCAATGCCCTTTTATTTGTTCCATTTGCGGAAAAGTAGCAGTTATAATTTTTTTAACTAATGGGTATCATTATTAAAGGGTAATTCAATAAAATCCATCTGCATCTTCAAAGTTAAAAGCTTGAGTTGTTGGTAGGTCTGGGTATGTGGACTTATGCTACATGATACTCCTAAATTTCAAGGCATAAAAGCCAAACAGCAAAACAAACATTTGTGAAGTACCTTGCTGTCAGCGCCTTCTCAATAAGTTCCCATAAAATTTCTCCATTTTATAGCAGTTCAATCCGTTTTTCACTCTTTACGAGCTTTTCATGGCCTCCATTTTTAACATGTGCAAATCTGTATTACTGTAAATGCCTTTGGCTGTGCATAGCTATTGCAATGTAAGAAATACATGTATCGATAATTTATCACCTAACAATGTCCAATAAGATGATTAGCCTATATAAAATACTGAATGCTGAAATACTAGTAAATGCAAACTGTTGACAACAACAGATTGTAAGAACGTAAGATGGCCTTTGGTCATCTCCTGACAGCTGAAGTTAGGAAACAAATGGATGAATAGTACATTATGCTATGTGATCTTTGCTTCTTTAGTCAATTTGGGCAGTTGTGCAGATGGCTCTCTGCTGTTCTTTGATGTCCAGTGCTGAAGCCACAGTATACTGCATGGAAACCAATCCCTTTAATATTTATTTGGTTTCCCCAGGGGCCACCACAGGGCCATAACATGAAAAGGCCCACTTCATTCTGCTGAATATTTTTAGTTTGTCACACTCTGTCAATACTGCTTTTTTAAGCATAACTAAATTTAGACCTCTTAAACCAGGCTGAACAACATGAACAGGGATTGGACTGTGTGGAGTCAAGCCTTCCCATGTTGGTTTAAACAGAAATGTCAATAAACATATGCACATGTTCAACTGTGTATGCCCCTTGGAGTTTTTTGGGAAAAGAGTGCCACCAGCGCATGCTAAAGAGGCTATTAGTAGCATGCTTAGCATACTTCTGTGTTATCAGACCATGGTGTGGGTATAATGTTTGGACCTATCCCCATCAAGGGACTGCTGTCAAAGAACTGAGGGAAACAGGAGCAAGTGGGGCAGGGTTTGTGTGTGTGTGTGTGTGTGTGTGTGAGTGAGTGTGGGGGTTATCTTACAGTAGCCCAACCACTGTAGTCCATGAGGAGGCAAAAACCTGGAGGGGAAGGCACCCCACAGTGGAATGCAGTACAGGTGTTTTTCTGTGTTCAGAGACATTTAATGCCATTTTAACGAGGGCTTCATTCAGTATCCTGAGGAGCTCCAGCCCCTCTGAAGAATGGTTCTTTTCTTTGCCCTGTTATCTGTGTGTGTGTGTGTGTGTGTGTGTGTGTGTGTGTGTGTGTGTGTGTGAGGACCTCAGTTTGTGGTCTGCTGTCCGTTTCAACTTGGCTTTCAGACACTGCTGAGCCGAGGTCGCCCTAAATGACTGCAGGGATTTTTGCTCAGCAGCGAATAATGCACAGTCCTGGCACAAAACAATCCACCATGCCATACATATTTAGGTGGTACTGGGAGAGTGTTTGTATGTGGAGAAACCATAGTAAAGCTGAAATAAGATTGGATTCTTCACCTGAACAATATATAACACCTGTTCACACATAGTCAGAAATGAGGATTTGAGGCTTGTCTGTGATTGATGCTCCTTGCTCAACAATCTGCAAAGTCCCAGGGAGACTCACCTTTACAGGTGGCACTGATGCCAGTCCAGGTGCTATTCTCCTGGCAAACACGTGTGGCAGAGCCAACAAGACGGTAGCCTTGCGAGCACATGAAATGGACCTCATGTCCAACAAAGTACTTTGAGCCGAACTTTGTTCCATGAGCTGGGGCTTCCAGGGAGGGGCAGGTGGCCGGAGCTGTGGGAGAGAGAGAAAGAGAGAGAGGGAGAATGAGAGGAAGACTAGTCACATGTGGCATAAGCTTCCCTACATCCTCCGGCATTCTCTGCCTGGGGATATACACGTGTCAGTGGGCAGTGGAAGCCTTCATGGGAAGAGAGGGTTCAAATGCTTCATTTACAGTCAGTCTGCAGAGGACTGGCCATTCCTATTAGTCATGATGTGGACCAGCAGGCAAATTATATGCTATGTTGCATGCCCTTGAAAGTTTACTGCTTGTATAATATGCAACTTAATTACACAAAATTGTGAATGGATAACATTTTTACTTTCATGAGAGCATCCATGCTTCCACCAGTTTAAAGGATTGTGAGAGAATGTTTCCTGCTCATTCAACCTCAAATGAAAAAAGTACATTTCAGATATTATAACTCCTGCATTGTCAGACCTCAATCATGTCCAGCTCGTGTTCTTTGCATGACAGCCAATTTTGTCTTTGTGTCCTTTTCTGACCAACTTGGTGTCGCATGTTTTTTAGACCAACGTAAGCTTCATAGCAGAGGTCAGGCTACACAAGAAAGCATTTAAACTAGGTGGTGCAAAAATATTTTACTCTTGTCATTTCGGTTTGTTGAGCCTTTATTGCTGCAAATGTAAAGTATCAGCTTCTCCCTGTCTTGCCAAGTACTCTCCACAGAGTTATGTACTGGACTGGTCCGTCACTAACAAATTGGCCTCAGTGTCTGCTGCCAAACAACACAATTCCACAAATCCACTTCCCCTGTCAAGTGCCCAGCTCTGTAATTGAGATGGCCTTGCGCTGTTGGATGAATCTGTAATCCCATAATACAAGAAGCCATCTCTGGCTTGTCACTGGTTGATGAAAAAAAAACTGTTTGAAGCTCAACTTCAAACAACTAAATGTTCCTAAAATGTGGCAAATCTGATACTTTGGAATCTTCCGTTGCCTTAAACTTAGCAAACCTTCACTGCATTACGGAACAAAACCTCAGTCATGCCATGCATGCATGTGAAACTTTATACAGCATGACTTCTCCTTTGGTAAACTCTTTTTATGAAAATTGATACATGAAATAATCGAAGCACGGATTAAATTATGCCCTACTTATAGTTTTACAGCCAACCATATACTGTGTGTTTTCTAAGATCAATGGAGCAAATTAAGATATCCATTCTGTATGTTGACATGTGCAGAAGTATTTCTACCTACAGTTTATATGCCAAATGGTCAAATATTTAGATTATGGTAATAAATAAGTAAAAAAAAATCATGCATCTGTGATAGCCTATTGACAAACAGTGGCCTTATGTCTAACTTCAGTGAATGAAAAGCCTGAATGTTTATTCATTTACCTGGGCAATTACATTCATTTTTACATCTTAGCAAATTCCATGACCCAGTTTATTGTCAAATGACCACTCTACAGGCAAGAAAGTGTCATAATTTCATCTTTCGACTCTTAAAATTTATTTATATCTACAAGTTGAATGAAATATTATGGTGACCTTATGTATGTACATCCCTGCATGGCCCAGTGAAAACACCTGAATGTCTGAGAAAGGTAAATAGGACAATAATGATTATTATCATTATGGCAATGAACAGGATGACAGCTTGTGTTGCTTTCAACTTAGTACTCACCAGCTGACTGGTCTGCTTGAGGTAACTTGGAGACAGAGTTCTGAAGTGATGCCAGCTTTGACTTCATGATCCTTAGACCCTCCGTGAAACGCATCTCCTGGCCTTTCAGAAACTTCTCCATTTGACGGAGCACACCAACCACCTGGTGCTTATCCATGCATGTCTATGAGTGGAGTATGACAACTATGAACCAAATTAAGAGCTGATATGCAATGGCTTTACAACATGGAAATGGGCAAAGAAATACACATTGCCTCAGTTAAAGGGCCATAAAATATAAAAAAAGCAGTGAGTGAACATTAGCTTTGCAGTGGTGGGTCATGATGTAGTTTAAACTAAATCCACCTCATTGGCAGGGATGTAGATGTTAAGGTTAGACAGAGTTGTCTTTTATTAGAATACATTATGTAACACTGAAAAATATATTAGATGTTTTTTGTTGTACTCACGTGGAACTGTACCCACTGTTCCATTAGATCTCATTGCACTCACGTTTGAGATTTTCAAGGCCTACCATCTCTCTTCTTCTCTCCCTCACTGCTTTTCTCTTACTACCACAACCCCAGTTACAGACACAGCTGGACAAAAGCTGTCTGGCAGATGTCACTGGGACCTAAGTCCAAAATGCTGTTCCTCTGTATGTTGGTGAGAGGAAGGCATGGGCTCATCGGATAATCCTGAATTGGGCAGACTCAAAACAGCATGGGTGCTACTGGCAGTTACTTGAGGGAGAAAGCTTGTCAAGCCATTGCAAAGTTCCTCAGAGAAAGCACCTCTAATCCTTTCAGCAGGGTTTATTAATCACATGCTCATTGGAAACAATTTCTCAGTGCAGCATAACTTAAATTCCCGTACTGGCATTTTGAAAGCTTTGTTCAATAACAACTAATTTCAGCCCATTAAAATTCACATTGTGCACATAGATTGGACCTATGCAATATTTAGATAGTACTCCACTCCTTTTACCTGCCCCAGGCAAAGGGGAAATGCCACCAGCCGACAAGACATGAGAGGATTCGTTTCCAGATGCTACAATGATTTTTTTTTGGGACATGCAGAAAGTATGAAGTCATTTCTCAAGTGGAAACTGTAGACAGTGAACACAAACCTTGTGCTCTCTGTCTACTTGTGACATAAGTCTTTAACACAATCACAACAGAGGAAGCTGGATAAAAAGGAGTAGACCTATAAAAACGAGTTTATTGCATGTTTGGGTGACTCCTTGTGGATAATAGGATTAAGATATTAAAATGAAATTGGCCTATAAGAATATTGCCAGGATATGGTTTGGTCAGATTAGTCATACACTTTGTTGAGGCTGTTTTCTTGGCAGCAGTGCTTCTTGGAGAAATGGTTTGTTTAAATAAACTAATGTAAAGGAAATTCGGCTGCTCTTACCTGGACGGCAGCATGACCACCTTGGATAGTAGTCAAACACAGCAAAAGCAAACACCTGCGTCGAAAAGACAGTGCCATCTCTTAAAATCCAGTAGCTACCTTTCCCTGCTGATGTTCTCCAAGACGTCTTGTTTTTATTGGTGCTTCGATAAAATCCGCACAAAAACAATTATCGCTTGTAAGATTAGGTCATCTGGCTTAAAGAGTTTGGAAGATGCTCATCAGGTGTCTGAGGCAGAGATGCGCTCCTGTCTTTGGAGCTGCGCGCTTGAAAAGTTCAGCCTCTGAGCTCTGCACGCCACCTAAGTGTCCTGCAGCAAGAATCCCTCCCTCCGAGTGAGACTCCCAAACACTTTATTTTTTTTTAAACCCTCTCCTGCCAACAAGGAAAGTTTCACACACCTAAAAGTCAACTATATCTGGCAAATTACACTAGTTTATTAAGAATTTTAGGTTTCATTACATAGCCGTTGATGGATAGAAATAACTGTTTGAATTTCTTCAAAATAAGACTACCTTCCTCAAAATATTGTGATTTTAATTCCGAAACACGCCGTTGAATGAGTCATATGTAATGACCAAGGTCTGTAATACAGTTACATCGTTCAGTGTTGTTACACAACGCTGTTACACAAGTTCACTATTAACGCTACACTGTTTTGAAGACGAGAAAGGGCAAAAGCCATTTGAGCCCATTGCTCGTCTAATGACTATACATATTACACACTGCTGGATGTGCTTCATTCTGACTGGCTCGTTACTGCACAGTACAGTCTTTCAGGGTTAGATGTACAGAGTCAGAGCGACACCTGGTGGTGCCCTACATTCGCTGCACATCCACTGTATTAACTGACAAATACCAAGGTCGCGTGCACACTGTCATAACCAGCATCCTGTAAATCTGGCTTTGAGTACTGTTAAGACAACATGACACGATGGATCCAGTTTATTATCCAGCAACAGTGTCTGTGACCTGCCAAATGCACAGGAATGACTTTTATTTAATGTCACGTCACCAGAGAAAAAAATCCAAATTTAGGATTTCCAGCATTTTATGTGAAAAATACACAATGGAAATTTCACTGTGTCTATTCATGTGGATCTTTGTATATCTGCCACTGTTTGCCTTGACATATCATGCGTCCACAGTGGAAGTTGGCTATCGACAGAGGAGCTGGCCAAATATTATGAGGAAGCTGCCAAGGAGAGAAAGAGGGACAGGAGAAAGGCTCCCACCAGAGATGAAGGTAAGGTGCTATTTCTGTGGATTGTGTGTTTTCATGGGAAATGTGAGGAAGACTAGATGACATGTAACAGGTGCAACAGAAACTCCTCACACACAGACAGATGTGATGGAGGTTTAAGCATCGCAGAAAGCCCAAGTGAAAGTGGAAACCCGAGTGACTGCACCTGAGTGTGACATCTGTAACCTGCCACAGGTTTATGACCAGCATCCTCCTGCAGATTCACCTGCAACGTAAGGAATTACAATGTTGCTCCATTTATAATATAATAATAATCACCTTGGTTTATTGCTTATAGAGACCCACTCCTGTGTCTCATTTAAGTATCTTCTTAAGACTTATTTTACTCTTGATTTTAAGTTGTTTATTTCCGTACATATTTCATGAAATCTTGCTCAAATGCTTTGACATCTCTTGTGGTTGGTTAATTGTTTATTTAACCTTTTAAATTGTTTTATTTTTGTGTTGGGTTAGTGTGTTAGCTTGCTTTCATTTGCTAATCTGTGTGTATTTGAGTCAAGACTTCCCAAGTCACTTGGATTCGGTGACTGGGGATCATGAATTTCTGTTAGATATTTCATAGCAGTCAGTGTAATATTTGTTTACACTGAGTTTTTCGGTCTGGATCAAAGTTGTGGATCCAGGCTGACATTGCCATTCCTAGAGTGTTCATTTAAGTCTCAGACATAGACACTGTGCAGTATGTGCCATTTAAAATACTTTATTTTAAATTACTTATGGCATAAGACATTTTTTAAAAACAGTTTTCGAGTGTTTTGTTGGCCTTTGTTATAGGCTGCCCTATTTTTCACCCACTTTTCTGTGCAATCGGTGTCCAGCTCATGGGCCAGGTCCAGCTGCAATACATAAAGGATGCTGAGAAGAGAAAAAAGTGGGCGTTGTTGCACACCCGCAACCAATCGTAACAGGCTCTATTGAGATGGGCGGGGCGTGGGGGTGGGAGTGTTTTAAGGTGTTGTGAGTGCGCGCGAGCCCACGAGCGTACGGAAACAAGGAAAGAAATACGTAGCTAATAAGAAAGCGTTAAAGACGATTATCCTCCGCTGTTTGCAGTTTAAACATATTGTACAATCGCGTCGCTAAACTACATTATACCAATAGTCTCAAATCAAAACACTGACAAAGGACGAAAGTCAGTGTCGTATACGCTCCATCGTTGCAGATGTTGAAAATAACTGGCATCCGTTTGAGCCAATAGGAACCGCAGCTCTCTTTCCGCTAGAGAGGTTTGACCAATTGCTGACGAGGGCTTGGTGTATCCAAGTTAGATCGATCCGGCTAGAACTATATATACGTGGAGGGATACATGATCGAGGAATGTGCTGCAGAACTCAGAAGCCATTTTGAGATGATGTCCCTGTTGAGAAAACCTATGAAGATGCTGAAATCAACGAGCATGGTTACATTTCTGTCTGTTTCTCCCTCCGTCTCCTCTATTTCACCATGGCAGCTGTCAACCGGCGGGACATTAGCAAAGCGGGGTATCAAGCTCACAGAGCTAAAACGTCATTGATATGAAAGAGGAGAGTGTCTGTTTACTGTCTCTGTCGAGACATGTAACACCGTGAGTTTTTTTCAGTCTGAAATCTTCCAGCTTCTCTCACAACCCAACGTCTCCTTGAGTGACTGAGTTAATGCACTCTTGCACCGGTGAGAAGGGAGGCAGATCCGTTTTCCAATGGCTTCTGTGAGCCTTGTTTCCAGTCCCCCAGCCCCTGTTCTTGACAAAAACATGACAGACTCTGAGCTTGCAGGGGATGAAAGGTCGAGTACCATTCTTGTGCAATTCTTAATACGCTCATCTGTGCGTTTCAGTGCTGTGGGTCTACATGCTTGTGTTACTGTTTTGTCTTATTTTAATCATTAATTGCAGGGCATTAGAGACATCTCCACGCTTCCTCCCCCTCACAAATCTTTGCATGCCTCTTTGGTGCAGTTTGAACGACGCTGTCCAAATAGCCAAGATTTCACATTACCGTGCCGTCAAAGACTCATTCACGATCATTTCCATGCAGGGTAGCAGACCTCATCGGCTGTGTTGTTGTGGTGCTGGGGTGGATTCATGGCTTCATTGTTGCCATCTGCAGGAGACTATGCAAATGACTATGATGTAAATCCCACGCCCATCCTCGTACTGTACCCCCCCTACCGGGTACGTGGCGGTACTGCTGAGACAGGGTTCATGCAGGGTTGAGACTGTGTGCTCCTGCTGGGTTAAGGCCAGTGCCTGCGTCCTTGTGATTGGTCTGTAAGTCCTAACAGACTGCAGACTGCACCAGGTGCCTTCATCGATTTCAACCAAGAGAAGAGCTGAAGGATCAGCTGTTGTAGTTGTTTGGCTGGAAAAGGAGATCGATGGCTTAGTTTACATGCCTCACCCTGGATACTTGTTACAGATGTAGAGGTTGCATTTAAATTCTTAACATGGGTGACAAAGGTCATGTTGATTTCCAGCAGGGACTTCGGGTATTACGGTATTGCTCAGTAAGGAGATTGTGATTTTATTGCACTTTGTAGTATTGCTGTATTACTCTATGGTATCACTGGAAAAATTAAGTTAATGTAAATTTTAAATAGCCTTCGCCTCATTTGCTTATATTTGTGACCATTCTTCATATGGGTGTAATTACAGACATTTGAAGAAAAGGGTGGTGTTATGCCATTTTTCCTTGATCGTATTCAAAATATTTAAGTTGGCAGATGTTTCGTATTGGGTCTCAGCGTCTCTGCTGCTTTAACTGGACTGAAAGTGAAGTTTAGGTACAGTATCATGGTAGCAGATTTTGTTTCAGGTTCCGACCTAAAGCAGCTGACATTAAATGTGATATGAACACTGCAATGGTGATATATACTGTTGGCGTACTTTAAACACACTTTTGAGGATCTGCTTTGGCATGGAAATACATGCTCTGTATTGGCCATCTGTTAACATGTATGGCATATATTGTACATAACAAATAACATACGTGTTATGTCTAGATCAGGGGTGTCAAATCTATGGCCCGCGGGCCATAAGATCGACCATGCGACGAGCGAGATGATTTTGCAAAGTGTAAAAAGACAGAAAAGTCTGCAAGTTTTGGCATTGTGCCATGATTTTACTGGTGTGGCCCACTTGAGATTAAATTTGGCATTATGTGGCCCCTGACATAAAATAATGAGTTTGACACCCCTGGTCTAGATAGTTAAAGAAATTTAAAATCTGGACCAAGCCTGCTTTCACTGTAACTGCCAGGCTTTAGTGTTATGATAAACTAAATCTCATCATCCCTTTCTGAAACATGACGACCTGGGAAAATGGCATTCGTCCAAAATGATGCTTACACACCGGTTGCGAGTATTTTAGATGTTGGTACTTTAAAACATTAACATCACTGTATTCAAGTGTCCAGGTATTTTCAGTTGTTTTCTACGGGAGTGCTCAGGCCTTTCAACCAGATGGAAATTTTTGCTTTTATTTTTGCTGAGTTTACAGTAACAGTCATCCTGGTCCCCGAATGTTTCACGTGAAAAACTTATGTGTGCCCTGAATCATCTTCATTTGTCTGTGACTCCAGGTTGTAATTACTGAAAGTAATAGAATACTGTTGCTTTCAAAAATAGAAGCTAGAGTTGACTGGACCCTGAGGTTTCATTTTTAATTTTTAAGGTTTTCATGAAATAACTGCACACTGGAATTAAAGACTTTGCCTGAAATGATTAAATGCAGGAAAGCCTTGAGATGTATTGGATATTGTTTTGCATGACATTTGTTATTTTGTTCCATTTGAAAGGAAATTACATGACAATTGTTTGAGTGAAATGTCATTTTTAATTTTAATTGTTATTACAGCAGACTCATCAGATGTTTGAGTCATTATGTGAAAAACATTTTAATATCTGCAGCTGGCAAAATACGGTCTGAAAAATCTTCACAGTTTTTTACTCACGGCACTGACTGTTTTCCCCCCTTTTAGAGAGGATGGCGAACTGGAAGATGGAGAAATCGATGATGAAGGGATAGGGATCGAAGAGGAAAACAAAGAAGCTACAGAGGTGAATGAAGAGAAGGAAAAGGAGAAGGAAAAAGAGAAAGCTAAAGAGAAAGAGGAAAAGACTCACAGGCACTCCAGGAAAAGATACAAAAAGACCAGAGAGAAGAGGAGGTCCAAAAGGAGGAGGCGTGACAGACAGAAAGTAAGAAGCCATGGCCAGGGCATGACTATGAACTTGTGAGACTAATTTAAAATTCACTGTGATGATGTGCCCTCTCCTCAGCACCACTCCCCCTCCAGCAGCTCCAGCTCAGACAGTTATGACTCTGACTACGACCGACCAGAGAGGCCCAAAAACAGGAAGAGCCAGGGTTCCTGCCGCGAGTCTGACGGCCAGCCCTCGCAGGTGAGTCCAGCCCCGCCGGCGTGCCGACACACGTCACACTCATGCGAGCATTACGGTGTGATGCTCTTCTCTTCGCCAGCACGGGCGCGAATCAAAGGGAGGCCACGGCAACTCGCAGAAGTCCCCGCCGCACAAGAGCAGCGATTTCGACAAATACAGCGACTACAGCGATGACAAGTATGACTATGATGAAGAAGAGGAGGATTACGACGACGACATGTCCGAGTATCAGCAGTCAAAAGATTTAACATCCCCAGGTCAGGGAAGGGGACGCCATGCCAAAGAGCAGATGAAGAGAGGAAGCATGAGGGGGATGAAACAACAACAGCAGTGTATGAACACATCTTCCAGTTAAATCATTTTGGACTTCGCGTAGTGGATATACAATAGTCGCTCATCTGACTGTTCTTTTTTTGAGATTGATCACTTCTTCTAATCTGTCATTTTCAGACGGGCAGAGGGGACGAGGCCGAGGGAATGGGCCGGGCAGAGGACGTGGGATGCTCAACAAGAACAAGAAGATGAAGGGCAAACCCTGGGTGGGGCGTGGACGAGGTCGAGGAGGAGATCACGGCATGGACGACATGACTCTGGTAAATATGCCCCTGAAAATTCAGCTACATGTATTAAATTATTAATTATGGTACATGCGCCGCACTTACAATGTATCATACTTTTCTACATTCATCATGGAGACACCATCTTAAGTAATGTGTATATTTTTGGAATCTGCATCACAGAGAAATATGAATGAGAGATTAAGATTGTGCCGTATGTTCACATCCGTTTGTTTATTCTCCCACAGGAGGGAAAAAATTCTTCCGGTTTCCAGAAGAAACGACCAATTATGAGCAAGGAGTTTATCAATCAGCACACCGTTGAACATAACGGTAGATACATCTGCAAGTATTTCCTGGAGGGCCGGTGCATCAAGGTGCAGTAGCGCTAATGTTCTTCGGCACGTTTTATCCAATGCGAGCCTGTTTGCGCCAAAATTTTTGGAAATGAACTTCTCCGAACTGACGGCTATTTTGTCTTCATCCAGGGGGAACAGTGCAAGTTTGAACACGAGCTTGTTGTGCCAGATAAGAAGAAGGAGCTGTGTAAATTTTACCTCCAAGGATACTGCAGCAAAGGAGACAATTGCATTTACATGCACAATATCCTTCACTGACTACGACAAGGGTTTTAAAAGATGTTAATTGAAATCTCACTAAACATTTTAATTAGTCCTCTTCCTTAACCCATGGTCGCACATGAATACCCGTGCAAGTTCTTTCACACAGGAGCCAAATGTTACCAAGGAGACAACTGCAAATTCTCCCACGAGGCTCTGACTGATGTGACCAAAGAGTTGCTTGAAAAGGTCAGACAAAAAGAAAAAAGTTATTTTGATTTGTAACGCCTCCCTGCCAAGAGGGGCTTGAGCTCTAATGGTTAACATTTGTCACATCTCCACCTTCTGACTCATTTATCAGATAATTAACACAGAAGAGGAGAATGCCCGCGAGGACGAGCTGGAGCTGGAGGATCTGAGGAAGCAGGGCATCTCGCCGCTTCCCAAGCCTCCTCCTGGGGTGGGCTTGCTGCCCACTCCTGGTCAGAGCAGTCCCACAGATGGAGCCTCCGGCCAAGCGGGGAAGAAGATCCCCTCCCTGTTTGAAATCAAGGTTCAACCTACAGTAGACCTGGTGCAAAAAATTAATCTGAGGTAACTGAAATAATCTGTAATCGACCTCAAAACAAACGCTGAAAAGTGCTTGGAGTTTATTCTCAAACTAATTCTGCACTTTGTTTTTCAGTGGATCCAACTTCCCCCAGAATCAAGGCGAGGGCACCGCTCAGTTTAGTAGTGGCTCAGAGGACGCGCAGAGTGGAGGTGTGGTGCCCTCAGGCCCCTCTGCTCCTCCTGTTCCTCCCCCTGGCTCACCTGGTCCCATGGGTCACCCCATGGGGCCGACCGTGCCTCAGAGCCCCCCAGGACAACACCCACCGCATGGGTTTCCAATGCAGCCGCCAGTCCCTCCCGGTCAGCCCCCACCCTTCCACGGAAACCAACCCAATATCAGCCCTCAGATGAATCTGCAGAGGCCTCCATTCCCTCCTGCGCCAGATCTACAGATGCTGCAAAGCCTCTTCCCTTTTCCATCACTGGGTCAGAACCCTGTGGAGTTCTTTGGCAGCTTCCTCCGAAACCAGGCCATGGGTCAACAAGGCGGTCAGTGTTATGGTATTAATATGTTTATCCAATAGGTTCATTACCTTTTTTAACTGTTACTTACTTTGGTTTATCTTCAACATAGTAGACCCTGGCCTGGCCTTCATACAGAACCTCCAGCAGCAGATGGGTGCAGAGTCACAGTTGCAGTCTTTACCACCAGCAGTGCAGAAAGCCATCTTTTTACACCTGACACAGTCACAGGGGAGTGAGCCACAGAGAGCGGAGGTTCCGGATGATAGCAACTCAAATAGAGGTGAGTGCCAGGAAGCAGGTTTGCCCAATCAGTTCAGATCAAATAATACCCAGTGATAACTCGCGAATTAGGGATCTTATCAAAATACAGCATAGTTAATAAAAGTGCTCTCAGAGAAAAAATATTAACCTATGATTTCATCTTGATTTGAAGATGAACCTACAAATTGGTACTCGAGCGATGAGGAGGACGGGAACTGCGTCGCCTCCATCCTAAAATCTCTGAAAAAGCAGAATGAGATGCAGCAGTCTCAGTCCAAGCCCCCCCAGGCTGCCCCAGTGGGGCCAGCGATGGGTGACCCTCGGCTTGTAAAGGAGAGGGCCCCGCCCAGCGACCCACGCGTGAAGACGGACCCTCGGCAGCGACCCCCGGACGTGAAGAAGGAGCCGGACGGCGCTGCGGATCCGCGCCTCTCCAGAGACCCCAGGAAGATGAGGCCTGTGGAAGCCGAGTTCCTATCGCCAGCAGAGCCACCCTGTTCCTCAGAAGCCACCGGCAGGAGAGGAGGATGACGAGGGAGAGAGGGAGCTCAGGGACAGGGCTGTTCTCATCCCTCTAGATGCCGGCCCCGGTGTGTTGCTGCGGGACCCTCGTTGCCAGTTAAAGCAGTTTAGCCACATCCGGGTGGACATTCTGCTCCAGCGGCCTGCCTTCGCTCAAACAGTGGTGTGGGCCCCTGAGGACCTCATCCCTTCCCTGGTGCCCAAACAGGAACACTCCATCAACCTCCCCCTCCCACCCCTGATCGCCGATGCTCAGATGAACCGTACGAGCCTGCCGGACCACCCCCCCGTCTCCAGCCCTCCTCCCTCTGACCCCAGACTGTTAGCGGCACGTTTGAAGGAGCGCATGAATCGATTGCCCTCTGGATCTCTGGAGTCTCGACCCTCCACTGAGAGACCTGTAGACCCACGCCAGCAAAAGACTCTGGACCCCAGACTCAAGCGTACCGGAAGTCTGGACTCCAAGCTGCTGGTTCAGAAGGATTCCTCCTCTGCGGGAGGAGTCGTAGACCCCAGGCTGCAAAAGGCCAGCTCCAGCTCCTCTCCTCACGCCGCTCGAGCCAAGCCAGAGCCCGAGAAGCTGCCGCCGTACGCCCCCCGTCTGGCATCCTCTGGTGGAGGGCTGGAGAGTCCCACTACAATCCTGGGGGGCATCAGTCTGTACGATCCCCGTACTCAAACGGAGCAGGCTCAGAAGGAGCAAGCAGAACCTCCTAAGAAGGCAGGGATTCTGAAACACCCTGCCAAGAGAGCCAGTACCCCGCCGCCATCCCTCTCACCAACGCAGCGAAGTGGCTCTTTTGAAGAGGCCAAAAGCACAGACGTTGCCTCAGATCAGCCTCCACCTTCCAGCTCCCCCACAACGCCTCCCGCCTCGCCCGTCAAACCCCCTGCCGTTCATAATCTCCCCATCCAGGCACTGGCCGGGCTGATCCGCCCCCAGTACACCGACCCCAGACAGGCCAAACTTGCCGGACAGGGCTCTACAGGAGCACAAGAAGAGGCAGAGCCAAAGAAGGAGCAGCAGGAGGAGGCGGAGGTGGAGGCGGAGGAGGAGAGGAGGAGGAGGAGGCCCCAACAGATGAACAGAAACAGGAGGATGCAGAGGAGGAGGCAGATGACAGGACTCTTAGAGATGTGTTCAAGACTTTTGATCCCACTGCTTCCCCTTTCTGTCAGTAAACACTCTAGTACAGGAACATGGTTAAGTTGCGTAAGATTTGTATATTGACGAGACGTGTCTATTAATCTTTATTTAGCTTTACACGAATCTATTTATTTCTGTATGAAAATGATCCTGTATAGAATCTCTCATAACCTTCAGCGCACCACACATTTGACAGACAGGGGGTGATTGCGGATGTGTGCACAGATGCGGTGTACAGTCCGTGCAGAAATGTGTGTTTTTTGAAGGCGCGTAAGTTACGGTCTTTTTAGCGTTCTGAAATTTTCCTGTACGTTCTTAACAATCTGAGGGGGGAAAAAAAAGGAACTACGTTGGCCTGACCCATAAGCGTTTTTTCTAAGGTCTGGGGTCTTTCCAGGCATTACAGCATGTAGGTCAGATTATCTCATTCACTCCACATGCAGAGAAATAATACTGATCAAGCCACAGTTGCATTGATTCCCTTGAGAATCTTTGTATGTGCATATTTATTTCTTTTGATAAGGGATTGTTTTTCCTCAATAAGCCAACAGGTGTTTTTATTGAACATTTACATTTTTTTTTTTTATTACCACACACACCCTGATATGAGCTTGTGATTTGTCAAACTCTGACGCGATCGGGTCAGATAATCGTAACAGAATCCCCGCAGGCCCCTGTTGCATGCGGCAGTGACTCATTGCTGCTCCCTTTTCCAGAATTTAAATTGAATCCTCTACGCTAGCTCGCTGAATTCTTAGTGCTGTATGAGACAGTTTTCCTGCTTAGCTGAAACAATGTGAAATTTTTTTTTTTTTTGCTGTTCAGCTTCGAGTTTTGTACATTGTTGGACTATTGTCATTTTAAGTGGCCTGTGCGCTTTGAAGATGTAGTTGTCGTGGGCTTTTCTAACTCGCTAACCCAGAAGTGACGGCAGTTAACGGTGCATATTAACCTCGGTTACTGGTAACTCTGGTAATTTGATCTGATCCTCGTCATTCCTCAAAGCGCTGACACGCCTGTAAGTAGCTCTTAAAATGTCCTTCACTTCGTTTCACAACAGATAATCAGAATAAGAAAGTAACCTCTCCACTGTATCATACAAAGAGAATACTATCTGGGTGACATTGTAGTTATGTGTATATGTGTTACAGATCTGACTGTTAGGACTCTTTTCACTGTTGAGTTGTAGATGGACATGTATGGGGGGGTAATGTGTGCCACTAGAGGGCGTTGACTGAGGTGGCACATCACTTGTCAGTTTGTTATAATGGACAGCTTTGTGTCTGTTAAGGTGAACTCGTCTTTTGACTCAAACTAAGCTTTTTTTTATCGTTTTCATAATTCTCATTGTAAAAGCCTATTTTGTATCACGTGTACAGTGTGTTCATAAGTGTTTTGACGAATAATGCTTTTTCCAGTATGGTGGTTATGGTTATAATACTGTATGACTGTATTTTAACAACACCCCCCGTCACATTTCAGTGATTTTTATTATGAATATCTGAATTAAACTGATAAAACATCACCGGTTTTACTCCAAAATCAGACGTCAAGTTGACATGTCTCCTTATACGTCCAAGATTACAGCAAATATCAACTCCTGTACAAAATGTTCCGTGTCTTCCACACTGCCGAGTTGTCTTTGAACATCTGTGTTGAGTGGACATCACATCTGTCGCATGGAAAACAAAAAAACATCTGGTCAGGGTAAGGCAGCGTGCTTCTGGAGACACAAACACTACTTGTATCGCTTGTAGCCATCTTGTACATTAACTGGCGGGGCAAGACTGGGTGCTGAAGGGTGGGATGAGGTCTTCCTCAGACCCAGCTCGTCGGTCTCTGGGTTAGAGGTCTGCTGGGCTCGATGGATCTCCAGGTTCCTCTTCCACTGGAAACACAGAGCTGTGGCCTCTGCACCATCAGAGTTTGGCTCAGGCTGCTTCAAACCCTGGAACAAGAGCGCAACTCTGCAAGTTGTGACACCTCGAAAGACAATTCACAGGACGTCACACAGCTGGTGGATAGAGCTGGATAGAGCAAGTTTGTGTTGCTAAATTTACTGTGATGCAGGCCGTCTCCGCTGCATGGACCCCACGCAGGACGGTCTGGAGTAGATTCTGTGCGTTCTTCACCAGGATCTCGTCAGATGATTTGCACCCAGGTGTTACAGCATTAACACTAAGTGAACAATAAGGCACTGCTTCATTACCTGTATTGTGTTCTAGCATAGTTTTCAGTGTGTGACCTGTGTGACATAGTTTTTCTGACCTGGAGATGATGTTGAGCTGGTTGGTGATGGTGAGAATCTGCTCAACAATGAGGGACAGTTCAACTGTGCACTGTTGATCCAAGCAGTGGTTGGCAATGACTCTGATGAACTGAGTCACGGACTGGCAGTTTGAGATCACATCTTTGGCTGCAGTGACAAAAGCCCCTTTGTTCTGAAAAGAGAAATGGCTTCGGATAAATTGTGCCTGCAAATATCAAGATAAAGGTTTGAAAAAAGCAACTCGTCCTCACTGGTATTGGGCCTTTCTTCTTCAGGTACTGAGTCATGTAGCATATTGTGTCAGCCATCTTTCTGGTCACCTGGACAATTCTGTTGTCCTTGGGGTCCCAGCTGTCACTTTCTTGTTTTAGAAAAAGGGAGGTGTAGGTCAGGGAAGAAGCTTCTTTGTATGCACCAGAACTGGTGACATCCTGTAAAGACAAATAAGGTTGTGATTTATTTTGATATAAAGGAATTGCTGATCTGGAAATTTTGTCAATAATGAAATACCTACATATTTATCCACATTTCCAGGTCCATATTTGGCCACAGCTGCCAAGTTCATATACGTTTCTGGAGCATCTCCAATTTCTGTATTGCCTCTCTGCCAGAATGCCGTTGTTCTGTCAGGGGGTAATTCCACTTCTTTGACTTTAGGTGGGACTGCAGCCAACACTTGTTTGATATTCTCGGATGTTCTGCCCTGTAAACCAGCCCCGATTTGCTCTTTAACCTCTTGGTGAATCCCATCATGCCTCCTGATCTCCTCCACCACATAGTGAGCTTTAGCTGACCAGCACTGTATCTGCACGTCCAGACTGAGTGTGTTGCAAATGTAGCGAGTCTCTACCATGAGCCTCGCCCTGCTGATCACGTCTGAAATCTGAAAAGACAAGTGGTCGTTGATAGACCTCAGATTAGAACGGGCACGTGGGTCCTGGATGTAGTTTAAGCAGTCCTCCACTCTTTTGGTCGCGGATTTGACATCCTCAAAAAGTGCCTGTGCTGCATTTTCAAATTTCTGCTCTGCATCCTCTGCACTTTTCTCCCTAAAGTGTCCTGCTGCAAAAAAAGCAATGCTGGCAAGATTTTGAAGTGCAGCACTATAATCCTTATTTGCTTTGTTTAAATGACCAGACAGCACCCTCATTTTAATCAACAGATTTCGCTGAAGGAATTCTGATTTTGCAAGATGCATCACTCTTGGTATTATGTCAAGCTCTTCTGCAGCTTTAAGATAGGCTTCAGTCAGTGTTTTTAGTTCATCCTGGTATCCTGTTAACTGTTTTGATTTGTAAGCACTTCTGCAATTTAGGCTGGTGATCCTTGCTGCCTCTTGGATTCGAAGCGAATTCTCAGACAACACTGATAGCTGTTTCTGTGGGCTCAGCTGATTCATTGCTGTTGATGTTCCCAAAATCTTATCCAGAGAATTTAGCAGAACCTGGACAGAGAGACCCCAGAGGATGCAGAGTCCCTCTAGCTGATCTGTCTGACCTTCCAGTGAGGTGGAGAACTCAACCAGATGTCGCGTGTTGTTCTGGGCTTTGTTAAGCTTGTTGTGTAAGATGCTGAATGTCTCGTCGCTTTGTAAGGGTAAATCAGACAATGTCAAGAGCTGGACCATGTCCGTGCATAAATTGATCACTTCATTTAGTTGCTCTGAAACAGAGGCTGTCATCATGGGCAGACGTCCCTGCAGCTCAGCGTATACAGCATGATACCAGGTCCCGGCTACTGGCAGTAAAACCTTTCTGATGTTGTTAATAAGATCAGAAAACTGTGTGCTGTGCTTGTAGATGCTCTCCGTACTCCTGTCTGAGCTCATTGCTGTCTCTTGAGCTGTCTGCACGAGCAGCGGGGTCAGTGACAGCAGCTCTGCTCTAAAAGCTTCCAGGGTTTGACAATCAACTGCATCAACAATGGCTAAAGCTTCCTTTGCAGCTTGGGCGTAACAGTTTGACAGCTCAAAAACACTAGTGCAGGCCTGGTTGAGCACAGTCACATCTTTCTCTTTAGTCACAGTCACAACTTCATACAAGAGGGGTAAAAGGTCAAACTCAAGGGGCCTGTGGATCAGTTTGGGCACATTGGAGACAGCTGGGATCTTTAAATCATCGCTGTCATATTTATGAGTCAGTTCCGCTTCTATGGTTTCCTCATCTGAGTGCTCCTCCTCATGTTCGGTATGGGAATCCCTCTCCATGAACTCCAGAACAGGAGAATCAAAGCCTCTCATCATATGATCCTGGTTCAGTCCACTGGCTTCTTTCACTGGCAGACATAACTGGGAGATGTCAGGCTGACGTGCCCCCTCTCGCAGCGGGCTCAGGAGATGCGGATGCTGTTGGCCGTCCAGTCCCTCTCTGAGCACTTTAAAATGCAGAATGACTGTTGAGACATTGTTTGAAAATGTAGAATACAGCTCCACATTTAGACAGGAACCTGAAAGCATGCCTCTGACTGAGTCAGCAACTTTGGTCTTGGATGTCTGAACCTGCTTAAGCAGGACCAGGAGGCCATTCCTGTAGATGGGGTTATCACTTCTGTCCAAGTGCCTTCTCACTGTTTGAATCACTAGCTTCATGTGACAAATAAGGTTTGATGAATGTTCATTAAACTGCTTATAGCTCTGCTCCCTGTACGCTTCATCACATCCATGCCGGTCATTGACCATCTCATTAATGGCAATACAGGTGAACTCCTTTACATCCATTACATCACTGAGAGCATCCTGAAGCTGATTAGTCTCCTCCTCCCATTTTTGAAAAACCTCGTGGAGCTTTTCTACAGTTTGCATTGAATTATCCGCCAGCTCCAGTGAAAGAGGTGCAATTTGAGCTCTGAGTCTTGCAAGGCATGCTCGTGAGTTTTCCACATTCTCCAAACTCTTTGCATCACCAGCCATAGCTGAGATAAAATTAGCCACTTGTATTATTCTATCAGTGGAAGATATGAGATCCTCAACTAGTGGCTGAATAAAGTTCACATCCATCTTTGCAGAGGAGTCTGCTACCAGAATCTGTCTTGTCACACTTAGTAGTTCCTCAAATGTAGAAAATGCTGTAAGAAATGTGTCCAAGACTTGATAGAGAATAGTAGTTATCAATGCTTTGTCAAGCATGTGTATTTGTTGCACAAACAAAGTGAAGTTGTTCTCCAGGCTCTGCTCATCAAGAACCTCTGAGGACTTTAAAATCCTCTTTATGTCCGACCAGAGCTGCAAGATTTGACGACAAAGAGCGACGACTCTTTGCTGAAATTCTCTACGAGAAGAGTTAGCCACAAGCATACAGTGAAACACAAGATCTCTTACCATGCTGTCAAAGCCACTGCTTCGGATTGAGGAGGTGGGGGAACTATTTAGTAGCTGCAACAGACTGGACCTCCTCCCTATGTAATACCCAAAAGGACCTAGTGATCCCCTGTGGCATTCACTTTTCAGGGTTGTAATAATGTCACTCACTGTGCTCTGAACCTTGTCCAGAATGTACCTCTTGGCTGCCTGTGCATGCTCACTTGTAGGGTGTTTGATGGTTGTGCACATGGCCGTGTGCAGCATGGCGATGCACCGCCTCAGGGTGTCCAGTGAATCGAGAAGCTGTTTGGTTTGTCTGGGATCCTGCAAGGAATTTGCTCTCTGCACTGTCAGACCATTGAGGTGAAACATTGCCTCAGAAAACCCCTGAAAAGATATGAGCAGAGACTTGATGTCTAAGGAGGAGCCCAGCTTAGAGAGGGACTCTAAAACCCAATCAGCAGCAGCTACAACTTTCCTTACAGTAGCGTCGTCGTCCACTAACAGAACCTAAGGGCAGAGTTAGAGAGAGAGAGACTATTGTTGCAGAAAATGTTGAAATTTAAATTGCACAAATCGCTGTATGTAAAACATGATACTTGAGTGGAAAAGCGAAAGTGAAAACAGAGGAGTTTGTCAGAGACCAGATTAAGTTATAAGAGATTTTGACAGCACCAGGAACAAAGTGGTTTGTGAGACTTGATTCCCTAATCCCCTTTCATAAATTACAGACAGCCTGTAAACAGGCATGGCACCACAGATAAGATAAGATAACAGTCAGTATTTCATATTAGGAAAGAATTCACCGTCCTCACAGATTAACAAAGGATTATTTAAACTGTTATTTGTAACGTGAGGTACTTCCATTTAAGGAAACCTTTGAGAAAGAATGCAGATGTTGAGGATGAATCTGTTGGAATCTGTCAGTGTTTTTAATCAGTCACTGTCTGGCATTGGCCAATGGAGCCATTCCTGTCCTGCCTATCTCTGTTTATTTTACAAAGACTAATACTTTATAATATATGGGAGATGTGGTAATACATGTGCAGACACGTTTTCAACCATGAGAAGAAAAGTCATACTTTACTTTGACTACTCCCAGGAAGACGTTTTGTGTAGCAGTGATGAGTTCCTCTCTGTGTTCAGCCAAACTGGGCTGGATGCTGAGTTTCTGAGCTGCCAGCAGCACATGCTGTCCAGACACAGTGATTGACTCCAACAGGGATGACATCTCCATGTGCAAAACCTCATCGTCTGTCTCACCTATTTGCCTGGAAGTAAAGAGCCTGCTGTTCGTCGGATGATATCTTACACATGTCAGTTCCTTACATAAATTAAATGAGGTTACATGCTGGAATGTGACTTTTACAGATTGCTGCACCTGCAGTCTTGCTCAATAAACTTCTGCCCTTTACCCCCAGTAGACGCACTGTACATACCTGGAGGCCACTGCTGCCATGTTCTCAGTCGCTTTAGCCACAACCTGAGCTGCCTCCTCCAGGTGGCTGAACTGCTCAGGTTCCTCTGCACTGTCACACAGCAGCACCAAATGGCATAAATGACTCGCAATTGGTGCGACCACCTGCTCCACCGCCGCAGTCTTAATCAACCCATGATCCAGTAAAGAGGACATTGTTACTAGAGTTATTCTGTGGGCGAAAGATAGCGAGCAGGTCCATCTGTTGTAGTGTCCCTGCTGTATTCAGTGCGCTAGTTAATTAATAATTCATTGTACTCTGCAGAGGGGCTTGTGCTTGATGACAGGGTTTCATAGCAACTGGTGTCACCTGACTATGGAAGCTTAACTTCATTAAATTTTAAAAAAAGTGATGAGTTGCCTTTCTTTCCTTGACATATTGTTGTGTATGCAAACCTGCAGTGGCACAGCTCCCATGAGCAGAGTGTAGCTACTGCGTGCTGCAAATAAGATTATTTTCATTATCAGCTATTCAGCTGATTACTCCTTTATTAAGCATTACTAACAAAACAACATTACTAATCATATTTTGATGTCACCATTGCTTAAGGTGTGGGTAAAACTGGGACAATATTATACTGATCAGTTGATTCTAGCATGATTCTAGCATGATTGATCAACATTATTTAAAAAGATACTCTTACTAAAGTAAAGTTAGGTAATTGCCATTACATAATAGTCCCAATTCACAAAAACATTACTGGTTTGATTTGTTGTAGTTTTCTGGCATGTTTTCCCAAGAAGTATTTTTGCCACATAAATAAAAATGAATAATCCAAATTTTGTTAGAACCTTATGATTATAATGGTGTTTTTGCACAATAAAAACTTACAAAAGAAAACTGCAAATAAATCGAAAGTGTTTGCCAACTACCTTGAATATGAAGTGTTGTGTTTTCCCTGCACTTGTGTTTCTGTCTGCACATTTACAGCAGAGCAGCCAGCAGAGGGCAGCATGCACCACGAACTTAGTCGCTGGACTCATGCTAACAAAAAGAGCAAACAAACGCAGGAAAATTCACCCTAAAATTTATCAACAGATAAATATACAGCTCAAACTTGACTTTAACATCAAACATACAGCACACTATAATGGAAATGATATTCAGTGACAGTAGTATACTCAGAAACAAAACCCCCAAATAACGGTGAGATTAACGTTGACGACAGACAAACACAAACAAAATATAACCATCACAGTTAAAATTTATCCAAAAAATGTCAAGTGTCGGTTTCTCTGCATACAGGTATCGCATCGGTTCAACATATGCAGAGGGAAGACGTGAATGTGCACAGTACATGCCATCATGCCAGTGGAATTAAATGGTGAAATAAAGTGTATCGGATCAGTAAAAGATTCATACAACACAATAGAGAGCTAAGCAATCATACTGAGCCATAAAGTGACTTGGCACTGAAGTCTTAAAATATAATTTTTGATCTTTGGCATTGCACGTTTCAATTTCACCTCAGTATACTGCAAAGTTTCCCAAAAGTCATGAGGGAGGGTGTCATCCTAACTGTATGGTATATGTTTTTAAAATATTGAATGCACAACATATATTTATTCAATTCTTCAAAACTTGTTTTAAGGAGCTAAATTTTAGGTTTTTTTCCTCTTGTGTTATACTCATGATAAAACTCTTCAAATATATAGAATAGTTCCTATTCTTACATCTTTGGGGACATTTAATATGAAATTGAATTCACTGTGTTCTTCAAAATTTCATTCACAATGTAGCTCAGCTTTTGAAAGACACAAAAGAACATGTGGGGTAAGAAATTGAGCACTGATGAGCCATGGACTTTAGTGGTGGCAGATTTTCAGGGCGCTGACATTCCTCTATGTTGATTTAAAAATGAGCTTTTCCCATGAGCACAAAAGAACTCGTTTATGTGTAGTGATTGAGTGCAGCACATTCCCACCTATTTTTAGGGCATTAGTCATGCCTTGGGCCCCTGTAAATGACTGTAGGTGGACTCCCATCACAGACTTTCATCTGGCTGTGGAGAGTAACGTATCTCATATTTCACACTAAAATGTGAAACGCCAATGCCTAATAATATAATAGCAAAATTAAACGGTCTGCTTATGTGAAGTCTGGAAAGGTTTTTTGGAAATAAATCATGATGAGGTCTTTTGTCATGACATACAGTGAATTGTTTCCAACAGAATCAAATAAGATATCTTCATTTCAACTTGGAAACCTTTTGGGGGTCCTTTTAAAATGACAGCTGCATACCTGAGCAATAGTTCCTTGCAAAAGCAGCTTCAGATAATTTCTGCACACTGCACTCTCAAAGCATTTTAAAGTATTGCTGAGAGTAAGGTAAATCAGTCAATATCTCAGATGTTACATCCATCTCAACACCTACAAACATCTTGGTTAAAGGGACAACCAAAACAAATGGAATGCATGTGGAAAGTCGCCAAGCTTCAAATGTGAATGGAAGCTTTTATGGTTTAATTTACAGCCCTGTTCTCTGCACTTCAGGCATGGATAATGAAGGTAAAATGGCAAATAAAGTGTTAATAGAGAACTCAACAGTGCTGTTGATTACTGCATCCTGAATTCGGCCCTTATGACCTCAGAGGGCCCCTCTTCTGGGTCTTCAGAACTTTTCAGACAACTCTAATGAACACTGGCGGATGACATCAGGACACAGAGTTTTAATCATTGTGTGTGGGTGTAAAATAGCGTTAGCTCTGGCTGATTATCTGTGGGAGGAAGGGGCAGTCCAATGTTTAAAACAGATATTCATAAGCCGGAAATAGAACGAAAAGATACAATCTTTCACTCCAATCATATACTATACAGGAAATATCTTTGGCCAAAAAAAAAGTAAAGCTATGGAGCCAAGGCATTCATTCTCATCAAACATCAGTGCTTTTAGGAAAACATACTGTAGATACAGTATGTTTACAATGGCCTTCAAAACCCCAACTGTTCTTAAAGCCCAGTTTTATACAATATGGCTTAAAGTGTATGTATAAAAATAAATTTGCTATGTAACACAGCCCTGAGGGTTTCCTTGTCCACCAGTATTCATGCCGTCTCCACAGCTCTGTGCGGACGTGGGTCTCCATCAACAGCTACGCTCTGCTGTCTGGGAGTTTCCTCCTTTGAGATCCTGTCCTCTGGCAAGCCACAATGTCACCTCAGAAGCCTGTTTCCTGGACCCCCCACCCACCCACAAAAAAATAGGATCAAGTCTCCAAAAAATATGGAGAATATTCTTCTCTTCCACATATGGAAGACTGAAGGGCCTGGTGCCACTGGGGCGGCCGGACTGGGACACCCCATGCTATTGGATCCTTCCAGACCCAATCCGTAATCGCATTGGCTCCTCTGAGACCCCCACTGCAAGTCTCAGTGATTCTTTTCCATCCAGTCCCAGCTTTCTTCACTGTCCTTCCTGTTCTTTTCAGCCTCAATAATCTCCCTGTAGCGCCGACGGAAGAAACCCATCTGTTGAAGGATGACAAAAGCAAAAATTGCAGGTGTTAGTAAGGTGTGTCTGTGGTGAGATCGGATTGCAGGGGACAAAATGTCAAAATGTTGGCTGGCTGATATTATTACAGATGTACAGTATAGGTACAAGCAAATGTACCACTCGAATGGATGGACATTATGCTTATTCTCTTTCTTGCAGAAAGTTAGGAACTGTCTGCTGGGCTACTGGGCGTGGCTTCTGGGTTTCTCTCCTGCCAGTTCACCTGCACACCTGTTCCTCATTCTCCAACCAAGAGCCGCTGGTGCGAAGCGCGCGAGCTTTTGAGTCGCTCTCGTGGTAAAAAAAAAACGCTTAACGCCAACCACGCGGTTTACTCTTGGCTACGTTTTGCCAGAACAGAGGACTTCGCTGGCCCCCAAAACCACTACACGCCACACTCCCAGCTTGTGGTTCTGAACCACCTTGCTCGTCGTCATCGCTCGAGCCGTCGCGCTGCCATCCGCTCCACCTGCCCGCCTGCGCACCTCGTGGCGGCTGGCTGGTGCTCAGCCTGCCCGAGGGACGCCGACTCGCGCGCTGCTTGTTTTCTCCGGACAGCCTCGCCGGACTGCTGGCGCTGTCTCACATTATACCTGAGAACCTTTAGAACGTCTTGTGGACAGAGCCTTAGGTAAGTATTTCATTGTCTATTAGTAAATCTTTGACATTGCTTATGGAAGTTCGTTCGCTAGTTAATCCTCACTTTAGGGAACGTCGATTGGACCGTGAATACTTTGTTGAACTGTAAATAAATGTTCTTTTGCACCATATCCGCCTGGGGTTTTGTCTGCACTTTGAGTCCATCAGTGTATTTAAGACAGTTACACCTGTCATAACAGATCAGGCATTTCCCCCGTACCTGCTTAAGAAATGTAATTTACATCTAAACGACGTATTAAATGAATTTACAAAGTGTAATATAAAGGAATAATATGAAGGAATGGAGACAGCAGTAGACTCTTGGTGTGTATGTACACAAAGCAGCCTCACTGAGATATTGCCTCTCGCACTATGACTCCATTCATTTATCTGCATTTGGCTACAAAGGTTTATTGATACAGACCTGTACTCTCCTCAGGCATTTCCTGAAAAGAGCAATACAGGACATGTGCTGCTCTTGTAAGTGGGGTTTATTTTGGCAGGATCTAAAGACCTGGGGATTGGGGGGTTGGTAGTGGTGGGGGGCAGCTGAGGGGGGTGTATCCAAGGAGCAACATTCCAAGGTTTAGTTGTGGTATTCCCAGTGGAAAATGAAGCGGTGAAAAAGAAAAGGAGTTTTGTGCTAACGGGGCCTCTGGACGTCAGTGTAATTGCCACTTCCCCTTTAGAGTCTTCTTTCATGTGAGCAGTATGGTGTGAATTGTTGTGATTTGCCCTTTTCGTAGCTGATAAAGGCCTGAAGCATCCATGTCGTTCCCTGTGCTGTCCACTGTGCTGACGTCTGACAAGAGTTAGACTCTAGCTTCTGGCTCTGACTTATAAATTTATGCCCAGTGCTCTTTTTTTTTTTTTTTTTTTACTGTTGTAGCATCAGCAAAATCTTACTAGAAACAAGCAGGTTTGTCGGTTTGATGACCGAGTTTGTGTGTTGCTTTACCTTCCAGAGTAACACAGCTAACAGCAAAAAGATGAGGATTCCCACCAGCAGACTGATGGCAATGATCCAGCCAACTACGTAACCCCTCGGCTCCTGACTGTGGAGAGCTTCAAACACCAGCTGAAACAAAACAACACTTCAGTCAATCGGTGAGTCACACTCAAACGCAACACACGAGCAGGGACACACAAAAGGCGTGCACATTAGGTCATGGGCTGCTAATGATGCAACGTTGTGCAACGACAACAACAATGACCAAAACACATCTTGTTTCACATCTTTACTCCCATAATTAAAAATCATTTATCACCACGCTAGCAGTATGGCTCTTTTGATGGCACCCCACCACTTTGATCCAGATTTAAATACCTTAACAACTATAGGATGGATTACCATGAAATTTTGCTTGGCTTTATACTCATAGTCTTGGTATTCATCATTAACTCCAACTGACTAGCAAGATGTTCCCTTGTAAGTTTTTTTGCAGTGATATTAATAGCTTCAGAGAAGAAGCTTGACCACCACTGTTTCATATGCGCTGCTGAGGCATAATGGTTATTTATTGGATCGGTGTAAATCAAATGAATAAATCATGCACTCCCTTTTTATTTTTGGCGATGTCTTTAAAATGATTCTGTGAAGCCCAGAATGAGGTTGAACGTGAAGGTTATCTTGTTCATCATGGAAGGCATGGTGCCTCTTTAAAATTAGACTGGTTCCACAATAAATAATAGCTACTTAGTCTTTTTCCCATGAAATGAGTGAACACTGACCTGCTGAATAATCTGTCACTGACAGCAAACTCAGTTCTCTGAACCCTTAACATTTATTTACAGCAGCGGGAAGTTGTGTCCAAGAAAAATGCTCTATTTAACGTATTAAAGTAAAAACAATTACTTATTTGTAACAATAACAGTTATTTATTTTTATGTGACAATAAAATCACTGTGACTAGTTTTGAAATTTGAAAAAGTTCCTTTGGAGCTATTGTATATATCTGTGCATGAGTCAATAGTTACTTTGATCACAAGCTGATTTGGACGGAATTAACAGTGGTTCAGTTTGACTGAAATATTAGTTTATATTATATATTAGTATTGGTATAAGTCGGCACTACAGATAAGCCTGCGTTAATGTCAGCATTCAGGCCGTATATGGAAAGCAACATATTCACTAGGATTGGGAAACAGATGTGTTTATGGACTAATGATCTTAAACAAAGGAAATAATGTGTATTGTCCCAAAAGTCCCATAATCTTGCATAATTTGTTACTGCAAACCGTGGAGGGGCACTTTCAGAACAGACTGAGAAAATTTGCTGCTCCGATGCGCCGTGCTGCATGGGCTTTGAACACAAATGTGGCATGAGACGCCAACTGTGAGCCAAGACGAAACCAAGTGGACGAGTGAAGATTAATCTCTCTGTTGAATAGTTTCCCACATTAACACCTCCCCCTTACTCCGAGCTCTGGAATGAACGGTTGTTATGCATGCCAAAGCGCTTGCGTGAACTAAAAAGATGAAAGCTCTACTGGTCATTGCTCTCTGACTTTCCCAGTTTAACTTGTGCACTCAGTTAATTGTGGTAATGTGTGGTGGAATGTGAAGTTCATTCAACTCGGCTCTGTGATGCTAAATAGTTAACTTGCAGCAAAACATGCTCATGTATGCCAGTATGTTTACATGTTACGGGCAGTAAAACGTGAGCGTGTCATTCTGCTGACAACCAGTAGTCTTGCTGTTAGCGATGCAACCAGGGACCACAAATTATATTTTGCAGTGTGTACTTTTAGCTAGCAGAGATCCTGAGGGAAAAAGGTAACTGTGTTTACTGAAAACCTTGGGGGGTAATAGTCATAGGAATGAGCACGCTCACAATGTGCTGAAAGAGTGGAATGGTATGGACATATTGATAGTGGGTCTGAATTTTCCAGGCACGTCTGGAGCTCAGGGTTAGCAGGGCTGCAGCCCGGTCAGCACCCTAATCACTTTGGAGATCTCCCTGCGAGCATACTGGGTGCTCAATGTAATCATCACATTTGATCTGGTGGGCCATTCAATCACTCAGCAAACGACAGTGGGGGGAGGGTCTGTCCTTGAGAACAGCTGAGGACCCCCAAAACAGCCAATAGAAGTGCCACCACACAATATACCCGTAGTTCCCACCTGTTCCCTGGACTCACATCCTTCATAAATGAGCCACAATAGAGCACATAAGTGGCTTGAGGATGGACTGTACTTCTATAAATAAATATGTATTATATATACTTCTTATATATATTATTGCAGGCAGAGCTGTGTAGTGGGGAGCCTGTCCTTCAACCAGCCTCAACAAGCATCTGCCCTACCACAGTGCCTTTAAGCAAGACACAATTAGCTCACCAGCTGCACCAGTTCTGCTCTGTGACTTAACCCCTGCCCCTTTGCAAGAAAAACAGCATGTCAAAATGATTGATTCAGACTGAGTGAAAACAACTGAGGTCTAAAGGTTCAGGTTCCTAATTATAATTATAAACATATTTTTTTTATTCAATTTTCTATTGAAGAAATAATCATTATGACCACCAGAGTCTTGGCTGAAATAGCTCTGCTGTGTCTGAAAACGAGGCGGATGAAAGAGTCGCAAAAAACAATCGTTGCGAAAAAATAAAGCTGCAGGCCAATGTGCAGGATCTGCAGAGCGTGCTGATAATTCTCTCATTACATTCGGTCATGTGACCCATCGTTATTGGGGAAAAACAATGATTAGAGCAGCTTTAAATAGATTTTTCCTAATAACTACCTCAGGAGACTCTGAAGATACAATACAGGTATTTTGGCTGCTATAATTAGTATTAAAAGTATTGTAGGTAGATTGTTAATTAACTGTTGATATACTCACAGAAATGTCCTCTTGTAAGCCGTTTGGCACCTCCACTACCCTGTCATTTACTTGCACATTGCCCCTTGTCACAAACTGGATCACTGAAGAACTATCCTGTGGGTTAAGAGAGGGCAGATTACTGTCGCCATTGATCACAGTGAACCGCAACTAAGTTCATGAAGCTTGTGACGTGTTTCTTACCCTCTTTAGAATTTCAGTGTTGAGTAGAAGTTTGATATCTATGCTCAAAGCTTCTTCTTTTAACTGTGGGCCCAGACTGCAGGAGATTGTCATGCATGCTCTTCCAGGGCGGTCACAGTCCTTTAAAACAACACACACACACACACACACAAGAAAATAGAAGAAAGAAAGAGTGTGGGAGAGAGAATGCTGTGTGATAAACAGATGTTGCACAGCCAAAAAGAAATGAAGGGTAACTGTCAGTGACCTCTGAAATGTCAAAGGGCTGCATTCTTACCAAGACTTTGCGTCCCGATTTGGTGAAAAAGGCAAATATGGAGTGAAAGATGCTCTCTCTTTCCTGGGGGATGGTGCATGGCGTTGGGTTCCTGTGTGGGGTGCAGTTTCCCCGACCATCAGCCACCTGACACATGACAGAAGTAGATAAAAACCTAGTTTTGTTGACCTAATGAATATCAATAATATATAGCAGAGTTGAGTTAAAATAAAATGTGTGGCATGGATGCGTTGGACAGCAGGGCTTTTGTCATGTCTGTGGTGTAAGGAGAAATTGAAATTTGACAGCAAATTTGTTTACAAGAGCACTTTTGTCACCGAAACTGGCCCGGTCCCACTGTTGTTATGAATATCTTGGGCTCACCGGAAGTTCTCCCAACAAGAAACTGGTGCCCCTCCCAGACAGATTTCCCATATGGACTGATTTAGAAGTGTCTGGTTTATTGCCCAGCCCCTCGGGAACACTTCCCTTTTCCCCTCTTCTCAGAGTGGCCGAAAGCTCTGAAGGTGGAAACCTCCACTGGCCTTCCTCATTGTCTGCTGTGCTACCACCCAGCATGTCTGAGCTTTAATTGCAACGCTTTCTCATGTCCTGCATTTCTGCTGCCACTGCCGGTGTGAAGATTCATAGTCTTTACCCTGGTGAAATCCCCCCCAGTAGAATCTTCATAGTAAATAATGAAGATTGAGTGATTTCATGCAGGAAAAACCAGAACATTCAGATTAGCAGTCGGGAACTCGTATATCATGTCTGAACAAATGGAGGTCTGTGTAAAATGTAAAAATATTTGGCTATAAAATGTAGGTGTGCAACTGTCCGGTGTACCGCAGGCTAGACGCAGTGTTAACAGTGTTTATGATGTGTGGTTTCAGGCTGGGGATGGTACGGGGCAGTAGCCAGCTCTGCAGGTGTCCCGTTCCCGTTTCGTGCAAACTGTCTGATCCCCTGAAAGTGATTCCAGATGGGCTCTCGGAGGGTGGGATACAGTCACCCCCGTCTGCCCATTCACAGTAAATACAATTAACAGCTTGAGCTCCCCCATGATCTACCTATATGAAAGGTTGGAGTGCAAGGGTTAAGAAAACATTTAAACCCAGCGGGAGTATTGTGTTTCTTTATCTAAATGCAAAATGTTGTGAAACAAAATGGTCACCTAGCTTCGGTAGCAACATCAACACTTTCGCCTGGATTTTCACCAGCTGGGTGGTGCCTCGCACTAAGCAAATTCACCAAGCCATGACAAAAAGCCCGTCGGTTTAGCAGCTAGCTGTAAAAGTGTCCTCTGAGCTGGACACAGGCAGTCATCCCATGAAGGGAAACAAGACCAAGAGAAATGGGCTGGATAGATGGAATAAAAATGTGGCTGTCTGCAAGCGAGTAAACTGACAAATAAGGATTTGGGCTAGATATATAATGCAGACAGACTGCTGTTGGCATCCACCTGTGTTTCAATGATGTGGAACATGTCGGCCCCGCTGCCAGCCAGCCGGTTAGGTATCCTGATGTCCACGGTGGAGCCAGGCAGCCTGCTGGGCCCCTTGTTTATGGCCTGGAACCACATCACACAGAGGCAGGAAAAGGGAGAGTGAATATATATATATATATATATATATAAAGAAACATAAAAATATTGAAGGTCCTACATAGTGTGTGATTACAGTACCTGGAAAGTGATATTGAGAGGCTGAAAGTTGCATTCCATGTCTTCCAGCTGGACAAAGCGCGAGGCATCGATGGAGTTTCCATACACGAAGGAGCTCGGTGTCACCACCCTGCAGGCAACAGCGTTTAGATAACCAGATGATGCATTAGCATTAAAAAAACAAAAAGACAAAACATTCATTGAAGTGCCCACAGAATTATTATTAAAAAGAGCTTCATGAAAGTCTCTGGCTTCAGTCATATTAGCTGGACAGCAGTTTTCTTTAGCAGTTTAGATAAGAGTCAGATGTGTCCAGCTTTGCTCTGAAGCCTCCTTTCACATTTAAGACAGCACACACAGCAGCCTTATCAGATGTCAGAGTTGTGGTGGATTTGGGCTGTTTTACATCTCTCTCCCTTCTCTGTGAAGCAGAGCTACGATAAAGCGCTCAGAGATAAGGCTTTTCAAGTTGATATGCTTCATCAAAGACAAAGGCTCGCCCTCTCATCCCAAGAGCCCACAGATGAGCAGCCAGGTCAAGTCTCCACTGGAACATTCTTGTCCTTACCCAGTTATAGTTGTGTCAGTCTCATGAACCAGGGGGATGGACAGATCCAGACTGTTGTCAGAGAGTTTGTGCTCAGGATTTGCACTACAACAAACAAGTAACAGTCACGTTATTCAGTCGTTTTGTAAATCAACCGAAGTAGATGAGTGAATTTTACAAACATCTATGAAAAATGTATGTTATGTCATGTAAATGTATTAGTAATCAAAGGAAAGCCCTCTTACACAGAATAAGTATGAAATAAAATGTAACTCTTAATACTTACCTTTTTGCTTGAACTAAGAACTGCAATGTGTCATTTTCCCCAGAGAGCTGACTTGTGTCAAATATCACTGCAAAATGATACTAAAGAGAAAAAGACAGAATAGATCAGTGGCTGCTCTCTTGACCATGAAACTGTTTTTCATGTGATACGGTGTGTTTGCTGTGAGATGCTGCATGTTTTTCTGTGTAATTGTCAGTGCCAGGTGGCTTCTGTGCACCAATGCACTGGACTTTACTGAGATTCCAGCACCTCTAAAAGCAGTATGTGCTGCATACTGCTTGCAGTTTTGACTCTGTGAATGCAATAGTTGCTTGGCGCTACCTTAGTCTGTGCTCTCATGAAGGGAAATCCCACGCTGCATTTGAGGAAGTCCAAATTGACAAGTTCACAGGAAATGCCCTTCTCTTCCTGCAAAAAGACAGATAGACACCAGAGTAAGAGGGAGTGATAAAGACAGACAGACTGGAGACAGGGTGGGTGATGCTCGTGGAGTCGGAAGACACAGCAGACAAGTAACAGACTGTGACAGGGGAGCAGTGTGGTTTGATAAGCCAACAGGCAAAAAGCATTAGCAATGGCTTTAGATGGTAAAATCAATGCAAATATCACAGATAATGTAATTTACAAGTGTAACCTCTACAGCAGCTTTAAAAACACAAATATAGATACACACACACCTGCCATCGTTTACAGTATAAGCAAAGTTTAGAGTTAGAAAAAAGACTTCTATATGTAAAAGAATAGGCTCTATTATATTATTGAAGTTCCAAATTAGGTTAGATGAAGAATGTACACAGCAGTGAGGGCACACGCGCGCACACACACACACATAGCGGGTGGGTAATTGGACAGCCTCCAGGCTGTGTGTTTGGAAGCTTGTCTAAACAATATGGAGCTTCACCGGCTGCGCTGTGTAAACACTCGGGCCTTGACCCTATGAAGAGTAAGAATTCTTTCAGCGAGAGTTCACTGAGAGTGTGTCAGCTGAGCTTGTGTGCTGCGAGCGATGAGAGAGGGCAGAGATACTTCACCGCTTTGATAAAATAAAAAAAAATAAAAGAAGATAGAGAGATTTAGCAGGGGGCTTAATGTAAGTCATACAAAATATCTGCATGCTTGTCCTGCTGCCCAGTTTGAGCCTGTGTTTATAACATTTTTCCAAATGTGATAAAGTCGAGGTGTGAGGGTTGTCTCGGCTGACATATTTAAAGGTACACATCCACCCACGGCATTATCTACACTCCCATTATGCTTATTCAGCAGATTCCCAGTGTCAGTGCAGGGTATGGCTGTGCCCTCAATTTTCATTAAGTCAGCTTAAATAAGCAGTGTTGCCCTTTGCATGGAGACTACAGTTGGAGGGGGGGGCGCACAACTGGCAATGATGGAATTTCCTCTATTTCCTGTATTCCTCCGTGCTGCTGTGCAAACACTGCCTGTCCCTTGGGGCTGGGCAGGATTGGGGAAGTCAGCCTGTTTACCCATCACCCACCTGGCAGGCCTTGAGAGAGAGCAGAGCACTCAGACATATGGCGTGCTGGGCCTCCAAATGACAAGGTCTGTTTGCGCAGCACTTCTTCACTTTCTTTCGCTTGCTTACTTTCTCTGCTCCTTGTCTATGAGGAACAAATACACGCTGGGATTTTCAGAAATGGCAGGACCATTAAATATCACCGGGACTGTTTACCTTGCTTTAGTGTCAGCTTAAGCCTCTGCTGGAGCAGCACGTCAGTGAGAATGACAATACACAGGAGGCCCGTCTTCCGCATGTTCTACATGTCTCTTCATTCCTCCATCCGCTTTGTTCATTCGGTATTTGGTATTTGTACGCTTGGCTTCACTTTGGTTTAACTTTTCCAAACCATTGTCATCACCTACTTTACTCTCATCCCTACACAGGTAGGACCAGCAAGGCCTCCCTTTGGCTTTCATGGCATGCGCAATGCTGCACTTCACGGCGAAGAAAATCAGTGATTGGTATATTCTTAGGACTGAAGGTCTGCTGAAATTCACAGCTTCACATATTTCTCTGTTGAATTCCTAATTCCTGGGCTCTTCACCATGATGCGCATTTGTTCCAGCTGTTTGATCACCAGAGGTCAGCAGTGGAAGAAGTCTTCTGTTACTCAAATAAAAGCAGTAATACCACACCAAAATAATACTGATTCATAAGCCCTCATTAAAGCCCTGCATCAAAATTTAAGTGAACATAGTTATTGTCATTAAAGTGTACAGCAAAGTATCAAAAGCCCCCTCCAGAGTTTATTATACTGAATTGATATATTACAATTATCACTGAGTTGGGTTAATTTTTCTGAGTCAAATTTTAATTTAAATCTACCATAATAGTATGGTATAATAGTATGATATGGTCAGTATTATGGTCATAATAGTCACTGAGGTTTTAGATTTATGAGTGTGGAGAGTTTTGCCTAATATAATAATTATTGGTGGACCACAATGCATTTCAGTACAGATGAATTTGATAATTGAAAATATAAATTTGCATACTTTTGTTTAACCATGACATGGACAAACACCCACAAATATCCTGAAATGGATTTCAAATATCACCCTGCCCAACTGCTGCATTGACATGCAAGCAGTATTTTATTGTAACGTGTAGCTAACTCTAGTATGAACCCCTTTACGGAATACAATACTTCAAACATCTGCCACAGCTGTGGCCTTTAGAAAAACAGACTACTTCTGCATTTCAGAGATAAAAAAGGAAAACACAGAAGCCCATGCAGCAGTCTCTGAGGCCCATGGGAGTGAAAGCACTGCTCCTGAAACCAATTCACCTCCACAGATCTCTGACAGCTTGTGTTGCAAGAACAACAGAGAGATAACACACCCCTCTCTAAAATATGAGGGGAGTACAAGTCGATGCTTCACTCACTGGAGAAAAAGCCACAGGGCAGGATTGAGAACTGACCCCCGCTTTCACATCATCACCTCGGACTTCTCCGGCAGTAATTAGTAATGTGTCAAAGAGCATATGGCAGTAAATCTACTTGGCGGCCTCTTCTTCATCTCTTCATACTGTTCACTTCCTGTCCCCTTTGTGGAGCAGGCCATCCTGACTTATCAGTTTCCCAAACAAAATGAGACTCTGTGGCTGCTGGCAACCTGATACTCATTGTCAGCCCGGCTCATTAGATTAGCTGGGAAACTGAAACTGAAACACAGTTTTTCTAATGTTCGCCTGCAGCATGGGCTTTATTTAAATTCAATTTCAGCTTTGTCACAGCTTTGGATGCTCCCATCCATCACAGGGATGGAAAAAAAACCCAGCTGGAGGATAAACATGAGGTCTGTGATGAGGGGAAAGGCCCCCCCTGATAGATGTTGTCCCCTCTAGCATCTGAAAAGCTGCTGAACCGGTGCGGGCTCGTGTTAGAGCGCTCCGTCTGACGTGGCGTCTCTCTCAGCTGTGTGTGTGTGTGTGTGTGTGTGTGTGTGTGTGTGTGTGTGTGTGTGTGTGTGTGTGTGTGTGTGTGTGTGTGTGTGTGTGAGAGAGAGAGAGACCTGCTGTACTCTTTGCAACAAGTGAGCAAGCAGACGTGAGCAGAGGCAGAGGTGGCTGCTGTGAAATCCATCCACATACTGTCACAAGGAAAATCTCTTTGGTTTAACGTGGGATGGCAGTGGGAAGATATTTCTTTAACAGAATGCTGCAACTGTTTTCTGTAAGAGGTTTAAGAGTGTGAGGAGCAGGTCTCATCGATACCTCCATTACAGTCAGTCATTATCCTTCGCAAACCCCAATGTACGTTCCAACACAGCAAACAGTCCATAAATTAATATGAAGTATGTGCCTTGTGCTCATGCACACAGCTCAGATGTTGTTGACATGGTGTGTCTGTCTTCAATGAGTCAGAGAAGCGTATGACAGGTCGGCCAGAGCAGCCGCCTCCTGAGGCGGGACAGCTGTTGCTGCTGCGAGGGCGCTCCTCTTCTTCATCATTTCATCTACAGGGCTGCCTTAATGGCTCTGGCAAAGCTTTCGGTTCTGTCCTCTCACAGGTCTGTCTTTTTGTATTCTCCCCTGTTTCTACTGCACTCCTTTCATATAATCAGTCTTTTAAAATAAACTATCTCTGAGAAAATGTACATCTCAGTGGAAAAGGAATTATATTCAGCTGATATGTATGTATAAAATATGTGTATCATTTATACTGCTTCACTTGTACTTAACAGCAGGAAAAAAACAACTTATCAAATTTCAAAAATGAACATGAGCACCAGAGCTAAACAACAGACTCTTCAGGAGCCACAACAGACCTTTTGCCAGAAGTTGATGTAGAAAACTTCTCTGGAGAAGTTGAAGTAGATGTTGGTGTCGTAGGCGTCGTCTCCAGCGTTAGAGATGGTCAGGTTCAGGGACACGTTCTTCACTCCTCCCAGGGCCAAATGGGGCTTGCTATGCAACCTGACGAGGAACATAAAATAAACTCTATTTCAGAGAATAAATAAACTTCTAATAACAAGTGTGGGATGTTACAGAAAAGTAAGCAAAGACTTACATCAACAAGGGGTCTAAGTGTGTTTTATTTTGAATTGTTTTACTGAAAAATTGTTAACAAGTGCCCTTAAAATAAAGGTTTTTTTTATTTTTGCAGAAAAGCAAAGACAGTATGTTTAAAAAATGATAGCTGCTTACCATGACAGACGGGTAAACCATCACTATATGTACAGAGAGCAGCTGATACACAATAAAAGTAAAGGGAACTCCCTAACTATGGAAAAACATGGATATCCTCCAAGCATGCGTCATGGTTCCACTACCCACACCCACACTGCCTATGACGTCAGCTTGCTTCCTCAGAACTGGAGGAAAATACATGAGAATGAATCTAAACTGTGAAGGTGAAGTTTTTTACCCAGAGAGCAACAGTTTTCCATGAAGCCTCAGGTCTGCAGCACAGTCGTCTGACAGGCAGTTCTTCTCAAACCAAGTCTGAAGAGGAAACGTAAAGTACACAGTTCACATGACCTCATGCTGTCCATAAACACACTCACTCCATATGCAGACTAGGGGGCAGTGTTGTGTTGTTGTGGAGCCATCCCGTAGATTTTTATCTGGGAGGGCCCAGAATCTTTACTCTGATCTCTTTTAATTAGTCAGAGGATGGTCTTTGGTTTAAGGTTAGATCATGAAAGGAAACTTCAGTCAAGCATTGAATTTGGTTGAGTTTCAGACACATGGGTTCTGTAGCTGCTGAAAGACACAGATCCCTCAGTTTTTCAAGAAGGGCAGACAGTGGGGAAACATGTGGGGCAGGTTAGAGGTGGCTGCAAAGAAAATAAATGAATCGGCCTTTTTGGATTCCACTCAAGAAAAGCTAACACAGACAATAATAAGCTGGTAACGAACACCGAATCATTATAACCTGAATTTGAGCTATTTCCTTCATTCCTTCTGTGGTCCTTATGTCAGGTGAGAGGAGAATTTCACTTTCAGTCGAATCAACTGAGGAAGTGAACTACATCAGAATCCAAATTGATAGATATTTACAAATAACTGTGATTCTGTTAATACGAGAGCAAGATTAACATGAAAACAAACACTGCTGCAAATCATGTCATGATAAAAATGTAGGATGATATAGTTTTTAGATAAGTAAATAAAAAAAGTAGATTGAAAACGGCTTCAATCGAGAACAGTCATGATCGTTGCATTGTAATAAAAGAGCAACTAATCTTCTCCGATGCCCACGTCCATTCTCAGAACAATAAATTATCAACCTAATGTTGGGGCTCGAAGAATGACAATGGTTCTCCAGATATCCAACTTTGTTAATGGTTGTTTTTACTTACCTCATTCCTCACTGCAATCTTGTTTCCTTTCCTCCATCGTAGCACTGGAGTGAGTGCGGGCAGGTCTCGCTCCTGGTGTCCCGTCAGCACATGCTTCCCCAGGCTGTAAGCCGCCTCAAATGCGATGGCCGTAAACACATCTTTCACGTCTTTCTGTAGAGACCACAAATGACAAGGCTTTTGTAAATAATTTGTTACACCATAGACGCTAAGCTATCAAAACAAATTTTGACCTCAAAGTGATAGCTGTAGCAGCCTGGATGATTGTGGTAATTTAACATCTTTCTCCAATTGACGCCTGGCAAAAAGACTGATTACGCTGCAGATTATCAGAGGATCATACAGTCTGGATATGATGCTATCACTGTAACCAGTTAGCCAAAGATCCACATGGTTGATTGCAGATGTGAGTATACAGATGGACCACAAAATAATTGGTTTTAAAACACGGTTCTCATCAATGTCTTCCATCCATCTATTTCTTTTTGTCATTTAGCTGTAAGTAGTAATAACAGGTTCGACATTAAAAGTTCTCAGCACAGCAAAGCCATGGACCTTTTTTAATTTTTTTTTTTTTTTTTTTAAACCTGCTGGCACTGCCTCTGAGAGCTATCACTGCGTTTCTGGCAGCTCCATCTCCATTTAAGACCACAAAAGAAGTGTTTGATTTGGCATCAGGTTTGGAAACAATGCAGACAGAATGAAAACAGAGCTAAATGTGATCAAATCCCATATCCTTATTAGACGACAGCGCTGAAATACATGCAGTATGGGAAAGCTGACACTGATGTTGCTTTTTCATCCCCTCTGTCTATTACAGCTACATTTAGGTCCCTGATCGCTGCTTGGTGGGTCTGACTCTGATCTTAATGTCTAAAACCTGCAGCAAAAAAGCATGCCAACCTGTGTCCCTTTGCCCAATTGATGTCTTCCAACATGGAGCCAGACCTACAATCTAAACACAAAGGGCATTCCTGTATTTTCTGGCGGTCTCTTAGGCCACTTGTTCATTTGCACTTTCTCTCATTTGTCCATTATAAGAACATTTTCCAGTGTCCACCCACCCATCCCCTTTCCTCAGGCAGGGCCAGTCTGGACTATAAACACATAGGGCAACGCCAGTGGAGAACCCACCCAACTCATCAACAGTTAGAGCGTGACAGCAGGAAAGAGCGGCCATTAGTGCAGGACATGAATAGACAAAAACAGAAAATTTGGGAGTCATCTGGGAAATGGTACTGCAGACAGATAAAAACCTGGCTTTGCTGATAGTGTCGTTGGTTGAATCTACAGTTGATGTAAAAAAATCTTTATTTTCTCATCTGTTATTTTCATTTTTGATTAATCAATTATTTGGTTTATTTGTAAAAGTTCCCAGAGCCCAAGTTGATATCTCAAAAATATTTTGTTAAACCAAAAGTTCATAACCCAAATTTGTTATCATATAAGGCTAAGAAAAACAGCAAATGTTCATATTGGAAAAATGGAATTTGGGGATTTTAGCGTTGTTGCCTAAACAAGAGAAAGACTCTACAGCTATGCTAGCAGCTCTTTGGGACGGTGCTTTGAGCTTTATGCCAATGTCGAAATGTTAACATACTCAAAATGTTTTGCTCTAACATTTGCGAATGGTCCGACCAGCTGACAGATCGGACTGGCACCTCCAGCCTCAAGCATGGTTTCACATGACTGCACTGTAGGGCTGAGGTCCTGAGTCTATACTGCCCGACTCTGGCACTTGAACAAAATTACCAAGCAGTCTTTTCAGGTCTTCAGCAAGCAAAGGAATTGTCAAGGGTAGCCAGTGCACACCAAAGCTGGTATCATGTTTTTACAGGTTTGTGGTGCAGAACATTCTTAGCAGCTCAGATGTCTACTATAAGAGGGGAAAACAGGTTTAAAACAGGCCAGTCACTACCTACACTGCTTCAAGAAAGCTTTGTCACACTGTATTCAGGCAAGTGTTGTATTTAGTGTTGTAATGCTTTCATATATACAGCTGGCAGTTAGTTTGAAACATACAAGAGCCCTGTAGAATGGAGAAGACAAGACATTTTGCCATTGTCGGGCTTTAGAGTAGCAGCCATATGCTATTTCCTGGAGGCAGTACGTGTAAACTTCGCATTTAACTCCAAAAAACACCAATATTTGGTTGTTCATTTTTGGACAGTGCTACCCATTAGTAGTCACATAAGGCTGGGCAACGCAAATACTAAAGAGATGGTGACCTCACAAGCATCCCTGGAGCACAGTTCATGCCTCAATGGACTTACAGAGACAGTGTTGTTCTAGTAGTATGTCGGCTCAGCTGGGAGGTAACATGACACAGTGTGGTAGTCGGTGCTGGGCGAGTGGCGGTATACTATGTGAGTAGCCATTAAAGCAGAATGCTTGAAATGGACCCTGTCCTCTGGCCTCTGAGTGAACTGACCCCCTGGGAGTTCATTGCCTGCTCCAAACTCCCACTGCTTATCTCACATTTTCATAAGCCACAGGAGAACTGGGGGACAAAATTACTTGGAATGAAAAGTGGTGTTTTTGCACAATCTCGTGCTTTCACAGTGACTTTTACGCACAAGTAAATAGGCATAATCTCTCCATTAAACTACTGTGCTATCAAGGGATTTACATGTCTCTTTTTTTAACAGAGCACCCGTTATTGTGGAGATACAGAATGACTTTCTTCTTTAAGCACAGGTCGGCAGACTGCTAACTCCCAAGACTCACAGAGAATTTACATTAGAAGTGCCAGCGGCTGTTCAGTAACACTTGGCCGAAGCTTTTATTATCCCTTGATCAATGCTGCCTATTGCCTCACCCGATCCACGCCCCTGGTCCGGTCATTTACTCCCTCCTCATCCTGCTTTTAATTCCTGTATTTATGGAACAGAGGCGTTCCTGAGCTCCAGCTGAGAAGAACACCGGCTAGTGTTAACTGCCGGCTACCTAAAATTTTATGGAAAGAAACCCAACAACTGTTCCTTACATGACGCTCAGTTCATAAGAGAAAACTTGTGACAGGTCATTGTGAATTTAAAGATTTCCCCTGGGTTAATCCTAATTCAAACATAAACGCTGTGTGATGTGTCCCCGATCTCACAACAGGAATTCTAGGATTAATTTTATTTAAAGATCATTAAAAGTGAACATATGAAGCATCAGGATAATATTAGATTTGGCTAGTTTTAAAGCATTACTGAGAAAGTGAGTACCCCTCATGTCCACACTGGTGGCATAGTCACACTTTAATATCAATATATGCAGAGATTTTACTTTTACATTATGTGATTATAAATTCTTTCAAGGGACTCTCTTGGCATATTAATGACAATATTCTATATAGCAACATAAAAGGTAATTTACCTGCATGGCCAATTAAAAAAGTCAGAGCCCCCTCATCATCCCATGGACAAAGTTACTTATTAATAGTTCCAGTCATGATGCAGAGATGCCAGCAAACTCAGCGGGAAGCAGCTGTTTTCCAGCAGCTCTCACCATACTTTGGAAACTGCAAATTCTCAACTATACGATGAAAATCTGCGTGTTACAGCAGGTGGGATCTTTTACGATACACTTGGTACAAACTCTTCCTCCCTGCATGCATATTCATATAGCTAACTCGCACGATGGAGGACAGCTTGCCACTCTGCATGTTTTGAAAGAAAACAGCTGGGAATTAAACCTTCACCTACAACACCCCCTCTCTGTGGAACAAGGTTTCCGCCAATATACTATCTCGTGTTTATGTTCACACTCGGGACCCATTTATTTAGTACAGCAGAGCGTAACTTGCCCCCTTACCAGCCATTCTTTCCCCATGATTTCCCTCTCTGCCGCCTGTATGACTTTTTCCTACACGTCCATACTTGATGCTTGCATGTTTTAGGAACATAAAGAGTGCTGCTGTATGAACGATTCTGAATTAATTGAACATATTTTATAGATTTCACCATGAACTCTAGCTGAGCTGTGCTTGAGTTATGCTCTGATGCTGCAGGCTCAGATTCTCACATGTTAATCTGATCAACAAGATGGCAACGCACCAAGCTACCCCTTCATGCTCACAGAGCAGCTCCACCGTGGTGGGTGCGGGGAGGATGACGTCAGGCTGCAAAAGGCTCTGATCCACAGTTTAAACGCCTCATGCTTGGCTGCAAGGCACAAGAGCTCCTCTCTCAGCCAAACCATTCCTTCAGAAGCATATAACCTAAGCCTGGTCATGGGAAGTCTTTATTAACTTGTGAGAGAAACACACACACAGCACTCCTTTTTAGGACAATGGATGTTTGGATGACTTGCAGGTTGAGGCCATTTCATTCAAGGGCTAAACTCCAGGGAATCTTAGCTTAAATGGAAAAAGCTTTTTACTTAAGTGATGAATGGATTCAGCCTGTCAAAGGTTAGGGTTATGTGTGTATACTGAGACAAAGGGGGACAACTTATTTACAGTAATGTCTGCAGTGTACGGCAGACAAGCACTTAAGCAGCTTATCTCAGCTTGTCCTTGAATAAAGTCAAAAACTGAGACAATTACTGAAATTTTTAGTGTATAAATCTCTGCCAGATTGACTACAGGTCAAGCTATAGCAGCTGCCTCAGCTCAGAATAAGTTAGCAGATGTTGGGAAGCCTGGAATGACAAACTGTGTAGGAGCAGGGAAGAGTAGCATCCAGTTTAAGATAGAATCTTTTTTGGGGGAGTCAATGAGGAACAATTTCTCTCTGTTTGTGAAAATGATCCTCATGCTCCTAAATCTCTCTGGTCGTTTGTCATGGCAGAAAGATCAGAGCCTCAGCCTGCTTTGTCACCATAGCTCCTTCAAACAACAAAACAGCACCTACTCACACCACCTCCATTCATTGCGTTCATTGCCAGTGATGGGATTTCTTATTTTTAAATTTTCATTTTCCTTCAAGGACACTGTCAAGGACTTCTGAGTGAGAATGGGAGTGCAGCTGCCTCTAAATCTGGTGATTTTTTTTACTGCTATGTTTTGTAGGCGCATTTCTTCTTGTTCTTGTTACTATGCCTTACCCCTTAGTTCCTGCATCCACTTTTAGGTTTAATAGTTGTTGAACTTTTTGGCTTTTTCTCATGTTGTTGGTGTTATTCTAGTATTAACTGTTATAGTACTCAGTATTATGTATTGTTACCTTTATAAAGCTGCATTTTCATATTTATCAAATTCAGTAGTAACATGTCATATTTACACATCAAGCAGACGCAGAGCAACATTAGGATTCATTTGCGATTGCGTTTTCTGGCCACCTGGCGAATCTGGGGCCACATTCACTCTCCTGTTAGCTCTACTTTGGTCTCCACCAACTTATTAACTAACTTATATTAACATCTTCAAGTCGTGACAATATCTGGCTGAGAAAAATGCTTTTCAGGTAAAAAAAAAACAAACGACAGCCTTCTGTGGCTGAAAATGACTCTATGAAACCCAAACTATAAATTCTTAGGCTGACCTGAAGAAGGAGAGGTAACTTGCTGTATAGCTCCTCAATGTCAAATGACATGAATCTGTGAAAATAACTTTGCTCTAAATTGCAAGTCTGGGGGAAAAAAAAGCAATAGCAAAAAAAAAACCCACTTGGGCTTTAATATCTTGATCATGTCCAAAACCAAATAATTCTGAGTAATATGAACATCCCACACCACCAGTCATGCCAAATGTATGCAGTATGCCTTTGAAAACTCTTCCCATTCAACATGAGCCATGTTTACTCCAACCACTGGAAAATGTTTCAATATGTCTGATGTTAGTAGTAGACGCACTGATTTTCAGATGTCTGTCCAGCATCAGGCACCAATCTGATAAATCACACACTTCACACACTCCACAACCTGTTGTGCATAAAGACACACTGTGCCCAGAAAACAAACTGTACTGACAGAGCATTTCAGACGAGGGCACAGCAGATCTCAGAGTCCAATGAACCTTATGTCCAGTATAAAAGGCAAATATGTTATTGCTGAGAGCTAATCTAGGGATAGTTTTGCTTATTAAGATAATTTAGTTAGAAATGAAAGCAAATGTGTGGTTTACAGGGTTGAGCGGTCATGATAATTAGGAGTAAATTGTGCTTTCAGTAAACATTTCAGTGGCCTTGTCTATAATGAACCTTTGCACAAATAGATCAAAACCCCTGCTGACTGACTGTGTAAACTCTTTACTCTGAAATTTGAAAAAGGTGGGAGAATGCAGACAGAGTCTAAAAGTTTAGCCAGACAATTTTTTATGCCATTTACAATGCTATTGCCTGATCAGAATAGACCTTAATTAAAAATTCACCCTAATCGCTGCCCTTCCTATACCTTGACCTCCACAAAGAAAAACAAACTACAAGGGAAACAATACAAAGAAATGTTAAGCTGTGCAGGCATACATTTACAAAGACCAAACTCTTTAATCTTCAAGGATCGTGAAAGCATAAATCAACCAAATCCTAACCATTGGCAAAGCCGAGTGTTGCTAGATACGACAGTATGCTGTAATGTCTCCCATGAGCAGACGCATATTTCCTCCTGTCTAAAACAGTGGAGCGCCATCACGAAACTAACAGGAAACCTATACCATCTGTACTGTCACATGCAAAGCATTCATATGCAGAGGTACACACCACACTACCTGCTGTTCAAAACCCTCACCTCGCACACCAACATTCCTTTGAAACACACAAACAAAAAAAGCACAGCTCTGTGCTTCAGCCTTTGTGTAAAATGACTCTCCCTCAATAAAGATCCCAAGGGTGCAGATAAGGAGATATACATCACTTATGCTTTGGCGAATTCAAGTGCATTTAATTTATTGCTTTTTAAAACAATGTTCGCGTAAACACAAATTGCAGGAAACTTTTATGGTCTTGCATGCATCATGAAGAAGGCATTCAACATTTGACCCTTGGACAGTTAAAGCCACAGCTGGGATTTATAAAGCAGGAGAGAAAAGGTGCCTCAATTCTCCGGTGGAAATTTGCAGATGGAATACGTTTACTGCTCAAACATACCAAATTCAACAGCGTGATATTTTTACTACATTCTCTCAACAACAACTTGATATAATGCCAACCCTAACTATAGCTGCATTAGTGTGATATCTGGATCTGAAATCAAGCCAGCCACCTATAAATACACCGATGTGTTCCCTCATATCTCAGTTCCTCCTCATTCAATTCCCACATTGTGATATTCTCAACACATTGTTTCTGTGCTATTTCCAGTGTTATTTCTATATCTTATTTGAGAGAATTTTAAGGCTTTGCACTCTTGAAATGATCCTAAAGCTGTGAAGTTGAGTTCCAGAAATTCAGGAGCAGAGGTAAAAGTTAATTAGCCTGGGTTCTTGACCCAGGGCTCCAGACACCGTCATGTCCTAGCTTTAACCCCTCGCTGATCTCTATTGTAACTTGACTGATGAGTGTGGAGTCACCACAAGGACACATGCACGGATCTCCCAAAAAGCAAAATAAACCTTTTGCTGAAAAAAGTAAGAATCCAGATGAGGTCCTTTTAAGGAAGCAGCTCTTTGTTTTGAGAGCTGCGAATCAAATAGGAAGGAGGAAGATTTAGTTACTATTTAAGTCTGTATTATGTTTTAGGCAGTAATGGGGAGGATACTTGTACTATTGCTACAAATAAGACATTTTGCTATGATTTCAAATACAATTGCAGGGGTAAATATAATGTTCAAGACAGATCTTTCAGACACAGACAATATTTTACTGGGTTTTATTCATAAACTCATTTCACTGAAGGCATCAGAATTTCATTTCTCAAATTTGTTGCCATTCGAATGAACAACAAGCATCCAAAGACTTCCTGCCTTTGAGAGATTAACTTCTTTCAACATCCTGGTAAATATTCCTTCTACATAAACAGGAAGCTTGTTATCTGTACTGTTTTTCAATTAATTTAAGAAGCACAGTTAAAAAAAAAAAAAAGGAAGATCCCTCTACAAAAGTTCAAAGAGTCTGATTTATGCATCATTTTCTACTGCATCAGTTTAAATAATGTTAAAGTGTAATTTAACATGCTTTTGTTGAAAATAAGTCTCTCAGTTTTAGGAGCAAACCACCAATAGAAAGATGCGATACCAGCAGGGAGGAGCGGCTCGAATGTGCAGTTTACAAAATGAAGTTCAGTGTATTTGAGTCCACTCCATCCTGGTGATAGAGGTCTCCAGATGCTTCCTGCATCTGATTTCATCACTGTGGCCCAAATCTGGGGAGCTTTTGCGCCACTGTTAGTGTTAGAGCCATTGTTTTTAGACAAAGCCCTGATAAAATTTACAGCTGAAATTAGTCAAATTCACCTGATGAAGTAAGGTTATAGTCACTGTTGGACATAAACAAAGGTCTTATATACTGTGTTTGTTCCACTTCCTTTGAGGCAGATCTTGCCCATTTATACAGGAAGCAAAATTTGATGCTGACGCCACCACACCAAGAACATACACTAATATTAACTAATGGGTCATTTAATGGGAAGTGATGCTGGTGGAGACACTGCCAGGTTGTTAAGAAGGAAGCCAAGTGTTGAAGGAGCCTTTTGTCTCGTCCTTGTGTGGTGAAGCACAGGCACCATCACTTTATGACTTTCTGAATTTACACGCAAAATCATTCGCAGTGTGCAGTGCATACATGTTTCCTCTGCATTGGGAGCAGGAAACATGGCAAGAAAAACTTTTTCATTGCGGTCAGACTTGGCCACCCATTACGCTGCCTTGCAATGGCACAGTGTGGCAATAACGCGGCCAAAAGACTGCGGAAACAATCTGCCGAACATGCTTAGCTGCCAAAATCAACAAATCATCAAATCTGCCCAACCTTTGGTCTGTCTTGATGTGAGTCACGACGACGGATTTACTATGGCAACAACACAGTGTAGGATTAATGAGCAGCCATACCAGAAAAAATACTTCACTTATATCCTCAGTGCACATGCATGAGAGGAACTTCATGAGAAGTTTGACTTGTTCTGCTGTAACAAAAGGCTCTTGGCTGCACACTCCCAAAACAAGCCTGGAGAACTGACTAATGTTCACTTTGGCGTGACCATGTAGGGAAATCCTGACCAAAATATTACCCTGAGCTAAAATTAACCTGAAGAGCTCTTCTTCAGTATCCAGTAAGTGCTATAAACAATAGTACCTGCAGACAAAGCATTCAGCCAAACTTATTTATATGACAGTGTTGAGGACATTTTTCACTATAGATTTATTATTGCAGCGCCCTTCCCTTTATTTTATTCACTTTTTATACATTTTTTCATTACATTCTTTATAAATAAGGTGATTGACTTGCTGCCGTGTGTAATAGAAGACACCTGGATCTGATTACCTTCCGCTATATACTTTCATTGTTAACTGCTCTCTTGGCCTGGGGTAAATGAATCCTAGGGAACGGCATCAAGGGAATTGCACGTTTCTATTGAACTGTAAAGAGGCAAACAATGCAGGCAGTGTGGCAGTGGCCCAGCTCTGGGTTTCCACGTGCCAGACACTGTTACAACTCTGTGACTTTGTCTAACTGGAAACTCTTTGGGATGCAGTGACAGGAACTCCTGCTTTGCTTTACTCTCCAGAGTTTCCTGCTTGTCTGTGGAGAGTTGATTCGGGTCAAACAGTCAGTGCAAATGATTTTGCACGTTTGTTTTCACTTAGAGATTAGTGGATTTAACTGTAATATGCAGCTCAAATACTATCAGGTAATCTGTCAATCACAGGCATGTCTATTACAGTGTCTGTAAGTTACTTCACTCTGATTGTCCAGAGATTCTGGGAACAAAAACTGTTCCTCAGAATCATTAGTGACTAAAGCTGCAAATAACAAATAAGGAGCTCAGTTTACTATACAAGCGGTGAATTTCAAATAATGACTTATCGAAATAGTAAATACCAGATTTGTTCTCTTGTAAAGCTGCAGTTTGCTTGTTTATCATTTGTCTTTCAGGCAAAATATAGCATGGAAATGGTGTGTCAGCCCGCCCAAGGAAGCCAAATGAGATATGAATGAGATATGTTGCAACAAACAGACACGCAGATGAGTTCCAACATTGCCTTTCAAATGGATTTATGGAGGCAATGATACAAGTAACCTGATTCCTCCTGCAACTTCATAGACTATCATCAGTCCATCTGCCCAGTCGGACAATCTCATGCATTGTATTGCTCAAATCCAACACGTCTGCGTAATCTAGTTTTTCCATTCAGTCATATGCAACTGGAGACTGGAGATGGCCTCAATGCATTTAGCCTTGACAGATAGATGTTCATCCTGCAGATGCTCCAATAACAGCGGCAGTCTTTAGAATTAAGTTTGATAGAGCTTTAAATACTCTGGCGGTGCCAAGCAAATGTTAGGGGGACTTGGGATATAGGCCACATACTTGGTGGAATATAGGCCAGAGGAAAGTGAGCAGGATACTTTACAAGCTAAATTAAACAGACAACTGTTACGGGCAGGGCTCTAACAGCCTATTTTAGCTCCTCCTTGGAGACTGTGCTGCATAATACCACTCATGACCACAAATGGAAGTGGCACTTGGCATGATTTCAAGGCTCACGTGCACTGCACGGGGACTGCTGGAGCAGAAACGCATATATGACGATGGATGAATTGCCAGAGATGTAAACATGCCATGCTGAGTTGTGATCAAGGCAAAAGTGCAGAACATCGAGCAGAGTAATACTTAAAATGCGTGTACTAAGTCGAGCAATAAATCGCAGCCAAGTGAGCAGTAAAAGCCAACCTACAGCCAAACATTGTGACAAAAAGAATAATGAATACATATATTGCAAATTAATGTTGACATTACACCTGTTGCACTTTAAATCTGTGGAAACTGATGTACTCCACTCAACCTTTAGCATGCATAGACAGTATAGATAAGCAAAATACAGAATATGATCTGAATACATTTGTCACTTCATTTGTTTGGTTTTGTTTTTATCCATGTTAGTGTCATGGCTCTATGGTGTTATTAATTGTTCCTTTCCCCAAACTTCTATACTGTGTTCCTTATCATACCCATCCTTCACAGGATTTACAGTAATATGTCAGCATGTAAAAACTCAGTTACCTGTCTAATAGGCATTTGCACTGTTTACACCTTTCTGCTCTTAATGCCTCTATAATAAAGTGTAATTACTGAGGCATCCTGTTGCAAATGAATAATAATCCAAACCTTCAAGCTATTCCACTACAAGTGCTCTGGCATGCATGATAAGATGAGAGACTATGTTACACTATAGCATGCCAACTGTACAAAATTACTTAATACAACACATCCAACTGAAGAATTTCCGCTTCAAGTTGGCGGTTCTCTTGTTAAATGACTCATTTCCATCTCACGCACAGCACCCTCTGGTCATCTAATCATTCATCACTGCTAGAAACTGCCTTCCCTCCCTAACGTGAGGTACAACTGAAGCAAAAGCCTGCACAGAGTTCATTTCGCTAAAAATAACCAAACAAAGTCCATCTGGAGGTGCTCTGTTGGTCGAAGCCAAAGAAAACATGTTTAAAGCGATCAACATGAAAGACTTGCATAATTTCAGAAAGAATTACTCCAGAAAAAAAAGTTAGGATTGAACTATTCGCTTCTGTACTCTGTGCTCTCTGAACAACTCCTGCTATGCCCTCATGTTCTCAGCACTACATGATTTACAGAGTAGCCGGTCCAACTTTTTTTTAACTTGATTTCAAATGGTGTAAAATCGAGCATGTTTGCTCCAGTCCTGTTGCTGCATGTGCATCGTGTAGAACAAATACACCTTTAACAATGCATCATTAAACTTTGCTGCTAACTGAGGTCCTTTTTAAAAATGTTTAAAGTATAAAGTCAAAAAATGGGGTTGACAGATGAAGTTACAAATGTGAGGGTTGCTCAAAATAGCTCCTGTCCTGCTTTGACCGGCCCTCGTGCATCAGGGCTTCAGCAATTAACCCTGATGCGAGGGCTTTTCATCAGCAGCACCAGCATGCAGCTCCAGTTGACACAATAGCAGCCCAGCACCCTGCTGGGATGTTATAACCCCAGTCCTGTGTTTTAGCTGAGAGAAGGGTGGGGTTGGCGTACACCCCCCTTCCCTTGAGGATGCAGTCGGGCAACCAGCTGCTTTCCATTAGCATTCCTCTTCTGGGGAATGGGAGGACTGGCTCATGCAGGCAGACGCATGAGGAAGATAAATGATGCGACTAGTCAAGCAGACAAGACCCTCTCTTAGAGTGGAGACGGCTCACCTCTGATTATGGTGCGTCTTCAGCTCATCTCTCGAGTTGAGGACAAAGATGATGATGATGATGCCATGATGATCGTGGCAGAAGTATAACGAAGCCGTAATCATTGTCCCTTTTACTTTTCACACGTATACAAGCCATTCAGCCCCATAAACAGTCTGGTGAGGTTGTAATTTGGGCACCACACCTTCGCCATTCTGTATGGCATTTTAGCATTTAGTGGCTCTGGGATTCTCAGTTTTGGTTTCTGCCACTGAGCAGGAATGTGTGGATACGTACAGTGAAACAATAATAATCCACACTGCTGCAGTGGGAGCCATGCTGCACTTCAAACCTTTTGTCGAGCCAATCTAAATATTTCATGAATCTGCATGAAGTCACCCCAATGGACACTTGAAATAGTCACCGAGTATTCAGCATTTTGGGAAATACACCTATTTGCTTTCTCATTGAAAGATGACAAGACTGATTCTCATATTTGTCTCTTAAATATAAAGCTAGAGCCGGCAGATGGTTAACTTTGTTGAGCATAAAGACTAGGGAAAAAAAGCTTGGCTCTCTTTCAAGAAAATAATCCACTTGCTAGGAACCTTTAAAGGTCAGAAATCAACAGATTACTTCTCGTTTACATGATCTGTACAAAAAAATTATATGTAAACCAACAATTTACAGAAGTTATTGTGCCTGCCCTGGAAAACATCAAAGGTGTTCCTTGGTGGATTATTTTTTACCTTTGCACAGAGCTGAGCATCTACTGGTTCCAGCTTCATTATAAACAGATAGGCATGAGGATGGTATTGGTTGGTATATAACAAACTCAAAGTTTAATTTCATCCAGCAACATTGGTGCCTTAAATTACCAACGCAGCTGCAAAATACGATTTGTTCCTGAAGTTAACATCTGGCTTGATGGATGCCACTTAAAGTGTGTTTATCTCACAGCTAGAGAGATGCCACAGATATGTGCCATCTATGAGCTACGACTGAGTGATAATTCACTCGCCCACCCACAAACCACTTCAACCAAAACCACCTGTTTGGTTGGATTAAATTTGGGCAGAAACACTAATTTACATGAATTAGCCTCCTGTTATTGTTCTGCTTTGAAACTTTGACGTAGTGAAAATTACATCTGAAATGTTCGTGTGCAAAACTTTAATGAAGAGCCTTAGTAAACACATGCGGGAGTACGCTACATGACCCTTGATAACTGTGATGTGTGTGTTGTGATAAAGAAGGGGCTTGATGCTTCAACTGCTCTGTGTGATATACGCTCATTATAGTCTGGATGGTTGAAGGAAGAGAAGCAGGCATGGTAATGACAGCCCCCTTAGTCAGCAGCTCAGCCTCCCACGGTGAAAGAGCCTGGAGAGTACCATTAAGAACCCCAGTGAAATTTACAGGCCTTTGTATTAGACGAGGTGAAACATGGATGGTTCCCTCAGGACGGGGAACCTCTCCGCGGCTGCACAGCTAAATCACAGAGGAACACAATAGAGGGACTATGCAATGACAGAGGAGACTCTGTTTCCTGTTTCTGTCAGTTTCTGCAGACGCACACTTGAGCAGCATGGGTTCATGAACCATCAACTGCCTGACTGTTACCTTTAACCCAGCCCAGCAGGGTGACACAAATGACTTCCCAGCGGATGCCTGTTGATCCATAGCCTTCAGCTACAGCTGCTCCTATATCACTATGAGCTATGCGTCGGTCCTTCCTTCATCTTGACATTTTAATTTTTCTCTTGCTTGAATCTGTCTAAACATTTTGAGATGAAAGCATAGAGGCTGACGCTCCGACCAAAAACTACATAAATAAATACAGGAAAATAGACCACATAAGCAAATAACTCATTTCGCAAAACAACACTGCAGGGCAAGAGAGCTGAAGTTCATGGGAAAGACCTGAGAGAGCAGCTGAGGACAACCCAACGCAAACGCCACCAGCAGTAAGGCAGGACGATCCAAACCTTACCTTAACATAGGCGGTGTAGCGCTGGCACTCCTCCCTGTTGATGTCCAGTCTGAGTTGCTGGCTCATCTGGCTGATCTGAGATCCGCTCTGAATGAAGTAAACCCGCGAAGGCTGGCTCTTCTGTCGCTTATCCACATCAGCCGTTAAGTTATACAGCAACTCTGAGAAGAGAAGGAAACACTGTTACACGCATAACATGGACTGACAGCAGCGGTTCATTCAGTAAAGATAATCCTGGGAAACACTTTAAGTATGCAGGGTTTGGTTTTCTGGTGAGTGCCATCAAAACATGGGAAAAAATAAATTATCTGCTATTGCAGTCACATTAATGTAAGCCAGAGGAAAGATGGGAATGTTTTGGACGTCTCTGGGTCAAATCATCTGATATTACTTTAACTTAACAAGAACTCTTTGTCCTTAAACTTTCATCTAGAAACTGCACAGAGAATTTAGATTGAATCTCACTTCCACAGAGACATATAGAAGAGCTATGCAGTATTTTATTAATATTAGCTTTCCAAATGTATGCACAAAACAAAGTTTTTGTGCAGATATTTTCGTAGCTTAAGGTGAGCAGACAAGGATTAACAACAAAAAAAGGAAATTAATTTTCCAGCTCTTGGGGGCAGACCTTGCAGTGCTGTGAAAGAAAACATTTCAATAACAACATTCCTGCTGACTCCACCCATAGGCTTTAGTGACACTGAGACACTTCAAATCTATTTTGAATTAAGAAATCATAAGCATGAAGTCAAACATTACCAATGTTTTAAAGAAAACCATACATGGGCCTCTGCATTTCATATCCATTCCTCTGAATGAATCAGCCTCAGTCTGTAGTAATTGCTTCAGGAGGGTGTCATACTGGTAAAACAGTGGGAGGGGTGGCAAACACACCCCAGTCGGACCAAAGCCTACTGTTTCCTCGGTCCAACAGAGGGAACGCCATGAGCTCACTCCAGAGGAGGCAAAGGAAGGTTTCATTATGGGAGTCACCAAACACATGGTGCCGAACTTTCCATGATGTTCGCCAGACTGCTAAACAGAGAAGCTTTATTCCTGCGAGCCAGGATGTAGTCATTATGTAACGACAGGGCTCCTGCTCCCCTGAGGGGGGGGGCGACCAATGACCACACCCAAACACTGGAACAGGACTGCACCTCAACGTTCAACAGGCACCCAACAGTTAGCAAAGGCTCAAGCATAAACCTTTGGCCATAGGCACCGAAAGTCAGCCACGGGCCAATGGCTAAAAACATCAACTGTCTCCGAGCACGGGGAGAATTGCTCAGCGTGATCATGTTTACAAATTTAAATACCCACAAAGTTCATGGAGTATGAATTTGACTCCAGCATACTATACTGTATATCTATAGCAGTTTGAAAGAAGAAGACCACAACCACAACTAAAGTATGATTCACTAAATGATGCAGGGAGAACTTTGCCAGTCATGTCAGACACAGGTAGTTAAGGAGCTCTCTAATAGTGGACTAACAACTTTTGTGCGGTTTCTCTCTTGCCAGGATTTGTCCTCACCCATTTGTCCGGGCAGCTGTCTTCCCCGGAAGCGCATGCAGACCGCGACGTTGAAGCAGTTTTGGTTCTGGTGACCCTCGTGGCACTGCGGCACGGAGATGTTGATGGAGACGGGCAGGAAGATGGAGACATCCACCGTGATGACAGGTCGAGTCCTGCAACGCCATCAGCCGACACAGGACAGGTAGGAAAGATCGGATGCAAAAATCACTCAGATGTAATTTTTAAAAAAAACAATTGACTGATCTTTTTGATCTACTCACCTCAGCAACACCACACTATCTGCCATGAAAGCTCCAATAGTGACATCTGCAACAAAAACAAAAGCACGACTGATTTGTTAAAACATGAAAAAGATATGACATTAAAGTGACATTGGCTGGCAGGGCTCTTTACACCTGCAAATCCAGAACAATACACAGAGGTCTTTAACTGTCATGCTGGTCTGAATGTCAGCTGTGGAATGCAGTAAACAAGATGCCTCTATCACGAGTCTGAAACTCTGAATTTGCAGGAGAATGAGAGCCCAAAACCATGAGTATGCAAGACCAAATATTTAATAACATATTTAATAATCTCATTCTTTTCCTTTTGATATGTTTTGTTTTTATTTCCTTTTCTCATCTAGTCTGGTCCGATATGACTGCACCTGTGTAACCGTTGCCATCCATGTCCACGTTGCCAGAGATTGACTGTCCAAACATCTGCAGACCAGGGCTGACAGTGCGCCCAGACAGTTTCTGTAACAGATGATACCAACCTTCAAATAACATGTGAGTCAACACGCAAAAGAGCACATTGTGTAATGTGTTTTCACTGAGTTTGTTTTTCATCGATGAATGATCTGTGCTTCGGTAGGTTAGATTGGCATTGAGACCGTGATGAAAGGTACATGGGTGTATGCTGCTAGCCTCAAAAATACACCTCTATAATTTATCGATTAACAAATTACGTCTTGTTTGTTTAAAATGTCAGCAACAAGTGTAAAAATAGACAAGATTTTGGTTGAGTATCACATCATGATATTTCTTTGCTAAATATTAAAAAAGAAAAATGTATATGGTACAGGCAGGTTTTCTGACCACACTTGTCTCACCATGGAGTATTTGCTGATGATTCCTGTGGCATCCCCATGGTAGATATAAACAGCTCCTCCATAGTCATCCTCTTTAGGCGCTCCTATGGCTACATCTGAGGGACCGAGGACAAAAAGCGTTGCTGTGAAAAGTCGGACTAGAAATGAATGGGTACATAAATGACTGTGCGTGCGTGTTTGTGAATGCGCGCAAAAGCTTTCATTAACCCTGCATTTACTTTCGGCCAGGCCAGTGCCTAGGAAACAAGCTGTTACAGTAAGACTTAATAGACAATTAAGTGTTGTTAGTAGCCATAAAAAACTTGTGAGACCTCTGAGAAAGTGGAAACAGGGCTATAAAGTGTTGGCGAGAGCACTGAAACAACGTCTCCTTATGCCATTTCCCCACAAAGTCCATGTAGAAACTTTCTTTTTACAAACCAAAACACTTCCATCTCATGTGGTGCAGCTTACAAAAAGCAGAAATTGTAAAAAAAAAAAAAACTAAATTTTTGGGTAAATATCACACAATAATTAACTGATTATGTATAAGTCTTTTGTTCTTAGTGAAACCAAATGTGCATTCAGATTGCAACAGTAGTTTTTTCAAATTAAATGGTAGCAGTTACGTAGTAAATAATAATGTCAGTCAGCGACTGAGTGTGGCTCTTTCGACACTCCGAGTGTGACGAGCTACAAGATGAGTTATACTTCCCAGCTGCCATCTTTCCCTGCACACACACACACACTGTGCCAGGCCTCAAGCCTCGAGGCGTATCTCACACGGAGATGAAACCAGGCAGCAGCTTCCAGCCTCAAGTGTGAGACGGACGCCAAGGCGAGCTGCCAGGGAAACAGACAGCGTAAATGTATGTCTCTGTGTGAGGATAATTTAGTTTGCGTCTGGATGAATCTGTGCACACAAGGGCGACAGAGGGCAATATTTTCTACAGATCCCCCTTGCCACAGGGTAATCAGAACAAAATGTCTGTGAAAATGATGGGGTTTTGTTGCACCTACTGAGCAACTCAACCAGCCAACGTTTGCTTGTGGGCTGATGTGAGGAATATAAACTGTAGCTTTATTACTTGCCAGATGACAGAGGAAATGGTTTTGTTGTACGAATACGGGACACTAGTGCTGAATACTGTTACAAAACGGTTGCCATTGCCTGGATTATAGATTCATAGACCACCAGAGAGCCATTACAAGACTTGAACATATAACCCCCCCTCAGTTTTGCTCTGGTTTCTCACCAGTGACTACAAAGAGTTTACATGTCCAGCGATACTTAAGGACAATACCAGTTGTGATGCATTTGGGGTCTGTTTGGTGCATTCAAGGACACTATGGCATCTGAGACTTTGAGACATGATTAATATATATTTTAAGAATTTGTTTTGGATTGTGTTGCAGAAGGTTTGTCTACAAACCTGGAAAAATGGTCATCACAAAAGCGATTTATGATTAATGGACTGACACATGTTAAATCCTCAGTGTGGTCCATTTCCTTTTTTCATATCCCATTAATCATCTTGCGACCCCTAAAATTTATATTGTGACCCACTGAAGGAGTCCCAACCCACAGGTTGGGAATATAAAATGTAAAATGAAAAAAAAAAATGTAAAAAATAAAAAAACACAAAGGTGTCATAAGAACTTGTTACAACATTGACAAGAAGTCTTCAATGGGCTCAGAGTAATGCATCATCTACAGTTCAATTCGCAAATGTCATCTACTCATGTGGAGCATCTGAGAGTTCAAAGTGGACACTGACATGGCGATTTCTAATATGCCACTCGGTACCGACCTTGATAACCGTCATCATCTATGTCTCCGATTGCAGTAATGCATTCTCCAAAGTGTGCATTGAAAGCGTTGTCGCCAGTCAAAACACCGGCCTCCTCCATCACCCCCTAAAAACAGAAGCAGGCAAGAGAGCAGTTTCTACAGAGCTGGCGAATGAAAGAGGAAAGATCCTACAGTTTACTGCTCCAGTGAAATTACCGCAGCTTTTCTCAGATAAAATTATTTGGCCACGTCTGCAGTTAGTTGGCTTTTATCCAGACAATTTAACAACCAAACAGACAGTCAGTTTCCTCGCGATTACTCATAAATATAAAATGTACAAACAGACGCTCTATTCTTGGTCACTTAAGTAATCTCACTGCTGAATCACACAATGCTCCACTGTTTCATTCTAGTAACATGAAAATAAATATGGTCAGGAATAAATCAAACATGAGCAAATCCAAAAATCAACAGCGCAGACAAGAATAACAGTATAGAAATGTACATCTGTGTGGGTCAGCGAGAGAGAGAGAGAGAGAGAGAGGGTGTAGTAAATAAAACTGTGAGCTGGGGCATTGTGTTCCCACTGACCCACGGATCCCACTCACATTGCCCTTGCTGAGGTACACAGACACCTGGCCCTCATCCCGGAGCTGGCTGTGCATGGGTGCCCCCACCAGAAGGTCCGACAGGCCGTCCTGGTTCAGATCAACTGCACACAATGAGGAGCCAAAGTAAGAGCCCATCTGGAACCAAGCCGAGCCACAGAGCAATGGGGTCAGATCACAGACATGTCTCCTTCAGTTCATACAATTGACATACGCTCTAAATTTATTCCCCATTTATACCTATACCAGTATTAAAGGAATATTTACACAATTTATCTCTTAAAGCAATCATAACCTCCTTTTATTTATGCTGAATGAAAAGCATTAGCTACCCCCCTGGCCTTGGTTTCTGGCCAATGTGTTCCTTCTTTAAACCGCTGTTACTGTCTAAACACTTAAAGCAGGCATAAACAGCAGTTCTAGCAACAAAGCAATTAGAGTAGCGTGTCTGCAACCTATCTTCAGTCGACTACATGATCCCTGAGGCGGATTATGTTAAAAAAAAATACTGTTGTACTGTTCTTGATGAAAGAGTATAGTGTAACAATAACCTCAATGCAAAATATGTGCTGCGTAATGATTAAAATCAGGACTCTCAGAGACCTTTGGAAGAATACAAGACCACAGCTGAGCTCATACCATTTTCCCTGAGGCTTGAAAACTCTTCACCAAAGATGCACCCTCCATTTTGAAAATGTAAACCTGTGCAGGAGAAAGACAAAATCGCTGGAGCAAGCAACACAACACTTCAGTCCAAGAGTTGGAAATAAGACAAAAGATGAAACCCGTACTTTTCCACTGCCACTGTGCTGAGGCGCCCCTGCAGCTATGTCTATCACATTAGGAGAGGAGAAGTGTCCTGCAGTCACAGCATAGCCTGGGGACACAAAGAGTAATCAGGTACAGGCTCCTTTGTTGTTCCTTTTACTGATCAATTTGACATTATGCACGGATATCACAGACTCTTACCAAGGTAGCTGTATCTGTGAGAGTCTACGTCTTCTTTGTTCGGGCTGTAGAAAGAGTCAGAAGTCAAGTTGTACACCTTGATCGTCCCCGTCCAGTAGTATGACCCCGGTGCCCCCATTACCACCAGCTCCTGAGAATGAAAAAATCCCCACATTCATTCAGATACAGAACTCTGACTTTGATTCACCTTCCAGTTGCCTGCTGAAGAGAGAGAAAAAGGAAAGAAAAACGCTGCTGGATGAAAATCTGGTTAACCAGTGGCCACATGCTGGTCTGTCTTATCTGCTACTTACCACATATCCAGATTGCATGCCAACTGAAGCTTTGATGTGATGAGGAATTCCGAGCATGAGCAAAACTGACAGCTGTGAAATGAGTTGTTCACAGCTTCTTTTTTTGTGATGGTCCACAGCTATTAACGGAGCCAGAGCTGGACAATTATGATGCCCCGTTTTGGCCACACATCGTCAAAAGGTGCTGTGTTGCTCCTCACCCGATGCTTCAGTGACACTGGAGCATGTGTTGTCACCAGTGAGAACAAACAAACTGAGCTTTGCAGCGACGACCTTACTCAGCAGTACACATTCGCTTTGCTGTGGTGTCAAACATCTGGGCACCACAAGGCGTGTGGACCCTGGTTCAGACAAGGATAAGGTTTAAACAGTTGGATATCTTTTTTCTAAATTCCCCACATTCTTTCAAAGGAGGGGGTCATTCTATTGCTTTAACAGATCAACGGTGATGTTCTCAGCCTTTGGGAAAAAAAAGTGGGTTTGATGATTTCTCTGGGTTTAAAACAGTAGGTTCTTTGTGGAATCAGCTTTGTAGGGGTTTTTCCTTTCCTGAAGCCATGTCTCTTCTGTAGTGTTTACAGCTTTCACACGAGAACTGAGCCACCTCACAAAACAGTAAAATCAGATGAAGTTTCACACCTGCTCAGTACTTTTAACATCTTAAATATTGTGATTTTTCTCTAGAGGTGAGGCAATAAAATAATGAAGCTAATCCCTAAAACATGATGTCATACTCTGCCGTGAACAAGATTTTGTCTTTGACGCTAGGCTGAAACACGCGCATCAAAGAATCTGTATTAAATGTTCCAACAGGTTAGCAGGCATGTGAAATTGTCCCATTTTAGTAGCTGTGAAATTTTGAAAAGCAAAGCCATGTGTGCTCCATTTCTTTGCTTTGTTAATAAAAGTAAGTAAATGTTATTTTCATTATTGATTTATCTGATAACAATCTAAGTCACACTATTTAGTATGTGCTGCTTAAAAACTGCTAAATCAGCTCTTGGTTGAGTTCCTGCTGATTGACTATTGAATTTGTTGTTCATGGCAAGAGCAGAGTGCTTGAGATTAGAACCAGGCTAACTGAAAAGCTAAAATAATACTGTTATTAGGCGTAGGTGAAATAAACCTAAAAAAAAACTGCACTAATTACATCAAATATCCAAGAGACTCCTCACAAGGAGAATGGTTTCACCCTAAGGGCACAGTTGAGCTCCAAGGACACATTTTAAGTCACTTACAGTCTACTGCACTTCACTGTATGTCCTAAATTAAGCGTAACTGTAACATGAGACATGAAAAGGACCTTTACAGAACATGCTGCTCACGGGCAACATCAGGAAAGAATAAAATTGCTAATGTTCAGAAAACAAAACGTCTAAACTGATCAAATATAATTTTTTTCTAATTTTCTCATTTTAAGTTATTCCACACATGCACATTTTTTCCAGTTAAACATTATTTTTACAAAACTGCTCTTAGAAGTTAAATGTACTTGGCCTTCCTCACACCACTTATGCCCACTGCACCAGCTTCATCTTTCTGCAACGCTCACAGACAAACATGTCAGAGACCAAAAGCTGTTTTGAAGAAACAAACTTAAGGACGACGCCATGTGCAAAAACAAAAACAGTAGTGAAACAGTCCGAGAGAGAAATAGAAGCTCATATTTTCTCAAGTGCTTCATCCCATGGAAGCACACCAGAGGTTAAGTGAGGCCACTGCCGCCTTTCCTATAGCTTGTGCCGGGGTTAGTCACCAGCGCACGACTAACATGTATATCTGACTGTTGAAATCAGATTTTACAAATCAATTGAAATAGACCCCATAACATATAATGTCCCTGCTAACTATCCCTAGAACACCAGAGAGTCAAAGTCAACAAAAAATGAGGAGAAAAAAAGGATCTTTGAAAGATTAGGCGTGTGGTATTTTTTTTATCGGTGCTCATGCTTGCATGCAAGAAAAAAGACAGCATGGAATACGAGAACGACTAATACTTTCTATTAATATGTAACATGGAGCTGCAATGAATGCAGATAGTTATCACATTTGAAGATGTGATTCAGCTGCTCCGTTTACCAAACAGTCAACTGATTGATGAGACTCCACGAGTGTCCAGACAACAGAGTTCAGATCACAACAAACAGCAGAGGCTGTCACATGGATTAAGAAGATGAACAAGCCATGTTACTGACCTCCGTAAAAACTCCCGCTATCCCGGCTTGGCACGAGCCGTGCTCTTCCCCATACTTCTGCTTATAGTCTGTAAGAAAAAACAAACCACAAATTATTTCACTGTGTGCTTGGGCCAGCATTTACTGGAGTTTTTCCTGCATTCCATATGGAGCTAGTCAAAGTCCCAGTCCCCTTCCAAGAGGAATCTGGGGGCAGAAAGCAGACTATGAGGACCTCTTACTTGGAGGTGGGAGGGGGGCAGTGCTCTCAGGTTACAAAAATATTGAGCTTGGATCTGCGCAAAATGCACTGTAAATATCGCCCCATGCAAAGTCTGTCTGGCTTCTCCACAACTGTTGGCAAAGCGAGTTACGGAAGGAAGTGAAATCCTGACCTGGGAGCACAATTATAGGTGTAAAACAGCCTTTGATAAACAGCTCTGAGTCACATATCAAAACATTTGAAGAACACATTTGCATGAGTCAGCTTAAAAAGTCATACAGAACATTATTTTTCACATGGAACTTGATTTTTAGTGTTGCAAAGCGTGCAAAAAGGAAAACAACCTGAAGCACAAATGGATTTGATTAACTACAATCACAACAAAATCTGATTACTCTACTTTGCAAGTGAATCTTTTGTTGGCGACACCTGAGTTCTGGCCCATTGAGCTAAAATCTGTGCTCTCACAAAGTTGCCATAATTGCACCTTTGTGGTGATGTTTCCCTTTTGCAAAAAGGTCTGTAGCGAAAACAACCTCTCCACCCCCACTTGACAAATATTCATATATTTATCTAGACAAATTGTGCGTCCTTGAGTAGGAGTTACTGGCTCCAGAGTCCTCGTATGAGAGATCACACTTCAAGGCTCTCGTGCTACTGTTCCTCAGTGCCAAAACACGCATCAGAAGTCAGAAGCAGATGTGAGGCCTTCACACTGATGGTGCTGGCTACAGAGATCATGTGCCATGATAAAAGGTAACCACAGAGGAAGATAAACAGAACAAACCACTGGTTCCTAACACATTTTAATTCCACAAAGAAGACGAAATTACATTTGAACCGCTCACAACTCGTGTCCAAATAAAGGCCACAACCTGTGTCTTTGCATGGTTTAAATTGTTGGGAGCCACTTGATGAAGTCAACAAGAAGTGTCTATTTCCGCCTACTTTGAGAAGTTCATAATGGCTGAAGGGAAGGAACATCCTAATTAAATGTGTACCTTCATAACAAGGGATGAGCGGTTTCGTCCTGCCCTGCAGTGTTGGAGGAATGATGGAGCAGTATCCATGTGGAAGGATGTGCTCTGAGTCGTAGTACACGTTTTTCCAGCGGTGAGCGCAAGCCTGCGAGAGAAAAGCAGGAGCTAAAAACAAATTCAGACACATGCTCATTCTGTAAACACAAACATTTCAGACTGCAGGCGGGCTTCCCTCGACCATGTCGATTGTTTAAGCTCCTTCTTCGCTGAGCTGGAGTCAGCATGTCTCTGTGGCTGCCAAATGATCGTCAATGAGAGGGGGAATTAAAGCCCATCCATAACCCTGACCATAACAGCTATGGTCTGTGGTGTGAATATCTCCACTTCAGCTTGAGTTCGGTGTTTCCCAAGCAGCAATTAATATGCAGCAGGAAAATCTTCACATTATCGCTCATGTTTTCATTTGATTTGAAAACAGCGCCTCCAGGCTTAATGGGCAACTGGAGACAAGTTCAGAAAGAGATGAAAAATACTGACCTGCGTCGATGCTGACACAGTGAGTAATTCTGCAGATGGTATTTGGCTACTGTTTTTCAAAATCTAACAGGATAATATAGACTAGACTTCAAACTCTGCACAAGTCAGGCCACACGCGTGTGTGAATGTGGTAATAATGTAGTACCCTTGGGGGGATGGTGGTAGGGCCCCTGTGGCTCTGGGGACACTTTTGGATGCCTCTGTGCAGACAAAGTTCACTTCATTTCCCCCTGCACTGTTAAAACTCCCCCAGTCTCCCTACCACACACACACACACACACACACACACACACACACACACACACACACACACAGCCGATCTAAATGAACGTAAAAGTTTGTCAGTTTGTGGCCGCACACAGAGTGTCAGATGACTGGAGGCAAGATATTATGTTCAGAAACAAAGGACAGCTTGGCCCACGGTATGGCAATACCAGCATGAAACTCTCCCTCTTGAGTAGAAGCAGATTCTTTGAAAATAAAAAAGATCAATCAGCTGACATAAACAGTGCTGTACAGTTGCGGCAGTTGACAAGTTCTGTGGAGGCCGCACAGGAGGCTTTTATGGTTGGAGTGTGATGCTGTTGTCATGTTAAAGAGCTTGCTGGTCACAAACAAGGCCTTCACTGAAAGTGCAGATGAAATCACCACTGCACACATCTGCCAAGCAGCCGTTTCTCTCCCTGTTGCACCGAAACGTGAGACCATTCAAATGAGATAAAAAAAAAGAAGAAAAAAAGGCACACAGCAACACGTGGCTGTGGAAAAGTCACCACCTTTCTTTTATCATAACCTTTTCTAGACGGCCAAAGAGTATTCAGCTAAAAGCTTGTTGTTACACAACTCAGCTCAAATCCCTGAGACTGACAACTCCAAGAAATCTTCAAAGTTTGACGGACTGACTGACGAGTAAAGCAAAAGGTAATGCTTTGAAAATCCTGCCAATACATTCCACCAAGGTGAACAAAATGGAACAAATACAAACACATTGTAAGGAATGGAGGCTGAACAGACCAAACTGGACATCTTCGGAAAAAGGAATTCTTGTGATTTTCTCCGGACTCCCAGAGGAGGAGGTCAATCAGGAGTAGGTATTCAAGCACATTCACACCTGTCATGAATGTTTCAAGCACTGCCAAGTACACCACTCACTTTCAAACTGGAAGTTCCCTCACTAACCACCGCAGCAGACCAGTGTTAACATTTAACGAAAGTCTGCCCTTAGACGGGACCACCAAAGAGTGGCTGAAGCCTAAACAACGAACTCTGAGTAGGATCTCAATCGCAAACACTCCAACACGCCAAGCACCTCTGAGATTAGCACCACTAGTTAGTCTTCTGATTTCTATTAATCCTGCCCTCATTTTTTTTTTTTTTTTAGAAACAACAAATCAACTTTTGACAAACCCTGTTCCACTGACTCTTCCAGCTTCAAACACGAGGTAAATGTTTCACAGTATTATGTAACCACCCAGCAGTTTCCAAATCTGCCTGAGTTCAGTTGTGACTGCAGCTTTGAATATGCAAAAAAAAGAATATCATTAGTTTTTACTTGTGCCATTCACAGCTTGTAAGCAAGCACAGAATGGAAGGAAAAGGTCTTTTCGCTAAAGGAGGGTTGTAATGTTGAGACCAGCTGTGGTTTAGCAGCGCGGTTCATGGGAAGACATTTGTAACAATGATGTTGTTATAATCAGGTCTGTTTTTAGGAGCGTACATGGTTCGCATTAAGCAATGTGCTGAAGTGACCGCGGCCTCGTGTCCCTGAACTCACCAGTATTTTGCCGTTGGCCCTGTCCTGGCGGGCCAGGCTGACCCCCATCCACTCATCATCCCTGTCTCCCTGGCACGTCTTCCCACACGACTCTCTCAGCTTGTTTCCTGAAAGACAATGCGAGCAGTTTGCAGACAGTGAGTCATCAGGACGGAGGACGTCTTGGAGCGAGTAACATGTTACTTGTCAGCCGTTGTCAGCTTTTTGAGCTCTGGTTTTTATTAGTGAGTTCAGCTGAATATGCATGTGGTGCTTGCACAGACGACAGTTACTCGAACAAAAAAAAGTACATGACATTTAGTAAGTCATATTTTTTTACGTGAATACATAACATGAACATTCTTTTAGTGGAATCCCTTAGGCACTGCAACTAACAACTATCTTTACAATTAAGAAACCTGCCAATTATTTTTTCAAAAAATTGACTTGACTCATCACTAAAACATCAGAAAACAATGAAAAAAGGGCCATCAGGATTTCCTTTAACGTAATGAAATCAAGTCATCAAATGTCATGTTTTGTGTGAACAATCTTCCAAAATGCCATCTGATTGCTAGTCAGGCTAAACAATTACTCATTATGGCCAGGCCCTTATATTTGTATATGTATTCTCACAGTTATCAGGTTCAGATGTAATATAAATAGCAACAGGAAACAGGAAGACAAATTTAAAAGGGAAACAAAACAAACCATACAGAAATATACAGACAAAAAACTACATAGAAGGGAGCAGCATTGATATACTGTATTGCAAAAACTTACAGTATTTGTTTATCTTATACTGCTTTGCAATTCTATAAACATTAGTGACTGCTGGACCAGCTTATGAAGAATGAAAAGTTGGATGAAAAAAGGATGATTAAGAACATAAATCAAAGTGCATGAAGATACATGTGGACAATCACGAGAGTGAAGGCAAGAAAAAAGATCTATGACACATACAGGTTTTCTCATCTTGAATGATAGATCATCATTTCACTTGCACCCCCCCACCCCCTTCTTCCTAAAGACAGTCGATTCTGTAAAATGACCTATAGCTATGAGTGTTTTTCTCTGTGTCAGAGTGTTGTTAGTTTTCCTTGCATCCATCAGGGTTTAGCTCCTCTGGCTCATGATTCAACACATGCTCACTGTGATCATTGCTGTTCCTTTTTTCTTCTATTTTTGGTGACACATTGACAGAGGACGGGGTTAATATTTAATCCATGCGTGCGCCCTGGTATTCTTGACCACAAGAACGGATGGGGGTGAAGTTGGACTTTTTGGCTCACGTGCTTGAAAAATATTAGCAGAAGCATAAATCATATTTAGCAAAATATTTATGGACCCCTGCACACAGAGCCCTCTTGTCTCTTACATGTCACCATATAGGAGGTTCAGAACTAAAAGAATAACTGTCAAGAGTAGCATAAGGCTGCATTATTCTGATAAAGCAAAACAGATGCTTGGGGGAGTTCAAACAGAGAGTGGGCTGCAGGAAAGCCCTGCACGTGTGTGGACTGTGGCATCAGAGAGTGAACTTTTCTGTGTGAGAAGTGTTCACTTCTGAACTGTTGAAGTTGTGTGTGTCTGTGGGTGCATGTGTTGGCCCGAGGCCGCAGAGTCTACAGATATATAGCATCAAATGTTGTTGCGGTGATGCCGCAGGCTGTGGTGACTGACCTCTTCCCAGGTCCATCTCTGTGCAGCGGCGTTCTGGGTTGCTGTGAACTCGGCATTTATATACAGCTCCAGGAGAATGCACAGAGTTACTGTAGGTAGAGTTTGCCCTTGGTGCCCCTACTATTACCCTGCAGACATGAGGAGACAGGTGAGGTTTGGACACAGAGGGGTTCATAGTATCTTTCATCTGTGCCACTACAGCCCTTCAATTCAAAAGGGAAAAAAAATCTAGTGCCCGCTGGAAAAGTTATTGGACAAACAGAATTGGCTTTTCATGAGAAATAATACCCATTATTTATTGAAATGTATTGGGTGTGGATGCAACTCAGGCTCTGGAGACGCTTCAACAATAGTTTGAAAAGTACAAAATCATTGCATCATTGACAGAAAACAGCATCACTTCCAGGAACAATGCAATATGGGACTCACCAGCGTGTGTTGTCATGATAATGCTCCAGCACAGAATAGCCAAAAAAACTAGAAGTTGGTCCGCGGAACACCAAAGGATGTTCCAAGTCTATATTGTAAGAATAAGCCACTGAAATGGACAGACACACATAAAAAACATTTTGTACTCCCGTTTTTAGTCTCCGAAGAGGAGCCATCCCTTTGCGCATCATGCGTAATAACGCGGCTGAAGTGTCCAAAAAGAAGAAGAAAAAAACCAATGAGGAGGAATTGTCAGCCCTTCAGTCGCCAAAGTGTTACAAAACAATCTTTCACGTGTTTTTTTCCTGGTCTAGCGCAACATTTACGCTGTGATGAAATGAGGAAAGGCTCGAGGAGGAAAGTTAACGGTCCGGTAAATAACGGTGCGTCAGCTTCTCTCCATTCTGTGTCAATCTGAGAAAGTTGCAGCTCGCAGGCTCCCTGTCGTGGAGATAAATGCTGTCAGCTGTGTCAAGTTAACTGGAGTCCGGGTCAACAAAACCGACAATAACTCAAAATAAAAGCATAGCTGTCGGGTTGATTCGCTGTTGGGGCGCTTGGCGGCGCAGTGATGGTTTTATTATGAAAGGCAAAACCGGAAAGTGCGTTTTCAGTCTGGTATACTGACGCTGGTAACGCGGTCATGAAGAGACCCGAACGGTTTTGAGGCGCAAAGCATCACATTTCACCCGTGGGCTTCGGGGGCTCAACTCATTTAAACCGAGAAATGAGGGCGCACTGCTGCCATCTAATGTTTTCCACTCACAACGAACAGTGAAACGTCTCAGTTTTCATTTCAGCTGTTTTCGTTTTATTGATCAGTTTACCGATTTATTGTCATTCAACATCCCGGTGTTAAAATCAAGGGGGCAGAAGAAGGAAGGGAGGGTATAGAGATAGTTCATTTTCTTCCCAAGTCAGTATATTTACTGATATGAGTACATTATTCACGGTTTTTATAACAAGAGAACTTTTGCTGCAAAATTTTAAAATGAAAACCAATTCAAGAAACCCATCTGATATGGTGTCCTGAGTCCGGTTAAAACAAAGCAGTGTCAACGTGCAACCCTCCTGTCACAGGCTGCAGATCTACCAGCTGGGACCAGTCAACTGACCTGGTTTCACTTTCCTTGTTGAAGCCTTACAGTTCTCACAAAAGAAACACATCTTATGAAGGTCACGACCCCCAGGTTTTGGAATCATGCATCGCATGTGCATAATTTACTCGTAATGTCATATATTATACCTGTTCTTTCACTATGCACATTAACCATCTCTGTATATAATCCAAAATGCATACAACAGTCTGGTTTTCTATTCACAGTTTATAGCATGTTGTCCAGCTCGAAAAGCTTTACTAGACACAAAACTATCACTTCAAAGCAGACTACTTTGTGTCTTCAAAAAAATATCTGGAGGTTTTTTAGCATTTAAGTTTTATATCTGTATTTGTATCCTCCTTTCTGTGTATTCAGTGTAGTGAGAACGACAGGAATCAGAGTCTTTCTACATGTAAACATACTTCAACAATAATGTTTATTGCGATTCTCCTTAGACGACGGCATCCACAGTCTAACAGTATGTGTACACTTTATATAGAAAATTGCATCTTTGCTGTGGAGGACAGAAATAAAGGTCAAACGGAGGTTAACTGTTGATAGTGGCTTCCCCTTGCTTAAGGTTAGCGTAACCCACTACAGAGAGGATCTTTTAAACCCGTACTTGTTGGGACATCTGCATTCCACATGTCTGTATTTCAACAGGGGGTTATCATCCTCTGTTAGACAGGCTGAACAGCGTAAAAATAGGTAATGAGATAGGTGATTGGATTTCACATTGAAGATACTATAAGATAATAAGGATAAAGGACAGACAGGAAGAGGTGTTCTGTCAATAAGATTTAATTTGTTAGTCTGAAAATGTATAGCAAGTCATATAGTGCCCTATAGTACAGTTTTATTTATCATAGTACAATTTACAGATTTGTGTTTTGGGGTTTCTATGTCAGTGTCGGTGACAAAATATAAAGCGTAGAAAAGCCGTGTTGAACAAACAAGGTCCAGAGGTCCAGTATCTTAATGTGGTGCGGGTGAACAGTTAAAGGGTCGTTTACAGTTTTACAGAGGAAGTGATTCAGACGACAGCACAACACAGAAACCTATAAATCAGCTGACCGTCAGCATCAATACTTGATAATGATATGATTTATTGCACAAGCCAAAACTTATGAACACCTCCCAAAAATTAAAACGAAAACCATTAATCTTCATCTAAAACATATAACTTAATGAACTTAAACTGGATTTCTGGAAGATTTGTGTTTCTGGCATATTTTTCCATAATTCCCTCATATTTTCTTTTTACATATATACGCACAACCTGCACCACACGCATACATACACACTGCAAACTTATGCCCCAGTGTATCCTCATACACACACACACACACACACACACACACACACACACAACACACACACAATGACAAGAAATGCAGAGAGAGGGGCTCAATCAAATCCTTGGCAGTCTTCCCCCTCAGCAGCAGCAGCAGCAGCAGCAGATTTTCATCCCAAAAGTACCCAAATCATTCAGACGTCTTATCGTAACCAAGGCTGTGGAGAGACAGATACGACATTAATTAGCCATGCACTTTTGGAATTGCCGTCAGGTTTTAATCTGTAAGGCGGCTGAGGTGCCTTCAGGGAATGTGCTCATCAAAGTGCACTCCACGGGTAAACAGATGCTTACAATCGCTTTTGAGTCTTCTTTGTCCAAAACCTTTTGCGCTTGGTCTGGAGAAAACTTGAGCATGGAGGTAATCACTTTGGCCATTGTCTGCAGATGAGGAGCAAAATAAATATATAAATACATAAGCTTGACAGCTGACATCTTCAAAAGAGAGATTTTTTTTTGAATCTCGGTGGTCAGCTTCAAATATTTCTTTCTTTGTAAAAGTTTTAATATCCCTGTCACTCACATCAGATACCCCAACCTTTTACCCTTTGACACCATGATCCAATCATATTTAAACTTGATCTGTGACAATTAAAGCCCGACAAGGTCCAAAAAAGGAGAGACATTATCAGCATAATTAACTCCAGGCCTATCTGCCAGGGTGCATGCATTTCCCCATAAACACAGGGGATAATCAGAAACAGGGTTGCTGTGTAGGAAATCTAACCGCTCAGCTAACGCTAAACAAGGCCAGCATGTCTTTAAATGGCAAATCTGCGTCATGCAAGATGCATGTGCTAGCAGGCAGCCTGGGGGACATCGTCCACGCTGGGGAGGTCTGCAGTGTTGCCATAAAGACTAACTGTTTGCCGAGGAGCTGGGGAAATCCAGCTGACTTTCGGACCATGTTAACAGCGCTGTTAATTAGGGAGATCACTGTTAATTTTACCCTGGAAGACTGGACACGACATGACTTTTATATGACTTCCTGAATGGTCTCACTTTCCTTGCTAAAAAAAAAAAAAAAAATGAGAGGGACAGAATCTCTAGTATCATCAGTGGATGTTGTGGTTTTTGAAGGGTTTGGTTAAGTTTACTTTGCTGACAGCACTATATTTAAAATACAACATATCTGACTTTGTCGGGAACAGAACGGTTCACTCCTAGACTTAGAATAACATTGTTGTCCCTCGTGTTTTCACAAGCCAACAAGCACTAACCAAGATCGAGACAGGAAATCAATATCTGACATCCTGAAATATTAGACGATAACAACAACAACAAAAAATAACCAAAAATGAACCAAGTGAACAATCGATTGATCTTTTTTGTGTGCATGCAAATGTAAAATAGAAACAACAAAAAAAAAAAGCATACTTTTGTTTCCCGTCCCATCATGTATTCAAACAACACCTTCCTCAGGTACTCCATCTCAGTGGGTTCTGAGAATGCATCTGTGCTGTTGAGGCCAGGATCTGCAAAAACAAACCATTCAATCATCAGTCACACTATAAAGCATACTTGACCAGAACTGTAATAATCAACTGTCATATACAAATAATATTTAATGAGGACTGTAAACCTTTTAAATAGTCAATGAATTAGTTAATGAGTGAATTGTATGAGTTTTTATGGGACTATGTGTAAAATATGCTACCACTCTGCTCAGGTGTCTCCTGTAAAAGTGATAGTACCTCTTGTAAGATTAATGGGTAAAAACAGAAAAAACACTGTAAAAAAATAAAACAGTTATATAAGAACAAAATCAGTGTGCTCTCAACAAAACATAAAATTTGGTAAATGTAGTGTTTATTACTTCTTCTCTAGTTTTAAAGCAAGACCACCATACAGTTCGGCAAGGCCTGTCACTGTCAAATACTCTTGCTGGATTGTGACAACCCATGTTTGTGTTAGCAACCAAATACAGGGCCGCTTTCATCACAGGTATGGGTTCAAAATAGGCACCAATACAAGCACAGGAAAGAATGGCGAGACTCAGCAAGGGCACTTTATAACCACAAGAGTCTAAGAATGAACGTTTTAATTCTTCGCCCAAAGCTATAACACCATTAACCCTCTAAAAAACTATGAATGGGGAAAAACTGTGTTACAACTCCGACAGGCCTGGTAACACTTAGGCTTCTGCTTCCGCAACTGAAAAATCCCCAGCAGGTCTTTAATACGGAACAACACCCACTCGCCCTCTGCTTATCTGGAATAATCGTCCAGACGACACCAAACGTCGCCGTGTGTGCAGAGGGACACAATGAGATTAGTGGACAGGAAAAAGGTGATAGGAGCAGTGTAAACAACTCTGTCATCTCTGCTGTGAGGTAACGCGTCTCCAAAAACTCCCTCAGTCTTTGTCCTCCTGACCTCCCTGTCACGCATGGCAGGCTGCAGACCTGAAAACAGTTATCAACAGCCTTTTGATCAGCCCTCTGTGTGAAACCACAGCTCTAGGTGGGTTAAGTGGGCTCAGCAGAACGAGTGGAAAACACTTTCACTGATAAGTACTGCAGTCCAAAGGAAGTACAGGACAGAGTAGGTATGAGGTTGGTTACAGTATGTGTACGGGATTTGGAGGATTTCAGAAGTCTGTGTGTTGCAGGGTCTTGTGTGGGAAACATTAAGACCACGATCTGCAAAACCCATTAAATCCAAGGATGGTTTCTTCACCCCCCGCCACCCCCCCAACCTCTGACAGCAGACGCTCTTTATTACACCAGCAGGGAAGCTCTAAGAGGAGGGTAGGATTCACTCAATCTCACTAAATACTCTCTCGCTTGCGCGCACATGCACACAAGGTTCGTTTTATGATATACTTGAGGATGCTGCGTTGAGGGACTTACCCTAAACTTAACCACAGTGGTCATACGTCTAACCCTAACCCTTACTCTAACCTTAACCAAACCCTAATTATAACCACAGCTCTAATCTTAACCAGTGAGCCTAAAATCACACTTAGCCGTCCCGTCTCTGATCCATAAAGTGATGTGTGTGCTAGCACATTAGGCTGAAAACACCAAATGTGAGATCCTAAATCCTACTCTTGCAAGAGTAGCTATCAAAATATGTTGACACGATATATATACACACAGCTTAGGTGTTCAAAATCCCCACTGAAATAGAAACAGTAGGTAACCTATCTTTAGCTGCAGGTGTATGTCGTTTATGTTGCACCTTCCCATGATGTTATGTATGTTTAAAAAAAAAAAAAAACAGGCTCAAAACAGCGGCACTGAGTGATTCGTGGCGTCAGCATTACCTTTGAATGTCCCGAGATGAGTTACAACAGTGTTTCGGTGGAAGCATTTAATCTTGTCCTCAAGCGAGTGAATCTACCGTGGAGACAAACACAAGCAAGCACAGATTAATATTAAAAAAAAAAGTTTTTCCGACCCCAGCGGGTTAATTGCGCGCATTAGCTAATTTGCTGCATGTGACATCAACATTTTGTTGGTCATCCTTCGGGGATGTTTGCGAGACCGACGACGTGTGTGAGAAAAGCTGCGGGAGGCGTCGCTCTGATTGTTTATGGGGTTAAACCAAATGTAAACAGATGTGCTGTGCAATTAAGCTGATGCGCCATGAGAGCAGTAGCTGCTCTCGCTGGAGGCCACGGTGTCCTGGGAATACACTGCATGGGATTTGCTGATGCTGATTTGCTATTATGTGTTCCCCGCAAATAGGGCCCACACGCACCCACCCACCCACACACACACACACACACACACACAGGGCCCCGCCACTCACTCTCTCCACGAACTCCTGCTCCTTGAGCCGGGCCTCGCTCAGCAAAGTTGTCTTCTCAGCAAGCTGGGTCTGAGGTGGTGGACAGAACATTAATGTTAACGACAGGCGATGCAGTGCACGTGTACTTTGTGCCGATCACCAGGAAACGTCTTCTTGCGCTGTTTTACGGCGCTAACGGGCTTAAATGATGTGACTCCCAGAAATAAGTGGAACCAGAGGAAGCAGTACACGTACCTGGAGTTCCTCTGTGCTCAACTGTGCCAGAATTCATGGGGAAAAAGGGAAAATGCCGTATGTTAACACAGAACAAGATGCATGTACATTCAGTCAGTCAGTTAATAATCATAATGGCAAATATGCCTGCACAGTTAGTTATTTTAGTCAACAAATACCATGAAAAGCAAACCAAAACCAACTTTATATTAATCGTAAGTACTGTTTGTGTATCGGATGCCCGATGTAGCTTACTCCGTTTTGCCGCAGCGCTCCAACTGTTAAAACACATTGGTGAGCCACACAATTGCGCTCAGTCACATGCTCCTTCGCTACCAAAAACATGGGCACTGTAGTTTCTTTTGGATCGAGTTTCGATCCACTTATAAGAACACCAAACCTGTATTAATTCACCACGGAAAACAGTTCCCAAAAATGGGCAATTCAGTCATGTTTGAGTTTTGTGGGGGGTTTTCTCTTAAAGCTACAGTGCCCAGCTGTTTTATGTAAAAGGAAAAAAAAAATGAAACATTATATTTGTGTCCCGTTTGGGAGCGACACACAGGTGGAAGAAGTCAGAAAGTACTCGAGTTACTTGCTGTTTGTTTTGGTCGTTTTAGGTCTTTTTTTTTTTTAACAGTGACAAAGATTTTGATTATTACCTGCCTTATCTTTGAAATACACAGTAAAACTACGGGACTGTTCATTTCCAGTTTGATCTGCGCAGATGTACTAAACTGAACTTGAACTTGTGAAGAGAGCGCTGTCTCTGTGGAGAGACACACTGACCTACTGTCTAAATGAAGAATGGTTTGAGAGGCCCGTGGTAAGGAAAGGCCTTCTTCGGCATAAACCCCTGCAATCCACCCATAAAAGTTATTACCTCACCAGGGAAAAATGCAGCAGAGGCAGCAGCGTAATTCTTAGTGTTTGTGTGCATCTGGACATGTGTGTAAGAGTAGAAAAATCAGCGCAGGGGTCCCACGGCACCTCAGCACCTGAGTAAAACCTCTCTCAGGAGGACTTTTGTCCTATATGGCCCCCTTCCAGCATACACATCTTGTACGTGAGCATTGGTGTAGTATATATCTACGGCCCAGGATCACCCTGTATGATGATAATTGAGAACAGAGGCCGAGGCCGCTTGCTGCCTCGCAATCTCTGTTTTCCGAGGAGAACATTCCTGAGTGAATCAAACGAGCTTCACAGCATCCGGTGCGCTTTGGAGAGCAGCCACACGACTGGAGCGAGACACTGATCAGAGCAAAGTATGTAAGCAAACTGTCCCCCAGATCTTAGACTAAGTCCCGCAATTACAAAACAAGACAAGGGAAACGATAACTGCTAACTGCTAAATCTGTTAACCTGGATATGAACTTGCAAATAAAACGGGCCGCGTGGTGCCGAGACGAAAAAATGCTTCTGGATTAGGCCGCCGTTCAAAACTAGAAATGCTTCCCATCCAGCCTTTCTCGCAGGGGAACTGAAAAAGAAGTGATTTCTCACAGCCATTGTTATTTTGTGCAGCCACAGTGAAGTGACTTATGACTTCAGCAGAATCACTATATAAATTTGATCTAAACCTCCAATCTCGTATATAATGGACTTTTAATACCCGCAGGTATGAATTTCTACATCTGCGTAAAGAGAAAAATATCCCCAGTAGATCCACCAGCTGTAACGCCAGTCACAGATGTTTGATGACCTGCTGAATACACGCAGTTGGCCAGACAAGTCTGTACCTCAGAGGTGCCATGGGTCCTTGTTTGCAGCTCCTCCAGTTCCTTCTGAACCTGCCACACTCTGTCTCCCATCTCCTCCTCACGACTCTGGAGAAGAAAAAAAAAATCAAATGAATAATAACAATGCCTGAGTCATTTCCTATGTTTCATCTCAGCATCATAACTCAGCTATGCTGGTCAAGTCACTGACTTATCTACGAGCCCCCGCCCCTTAATTATGTTTGGAGACAGTACAGGAGGCAATTTCATACCAGCCTGTTCTCAAATAATTATTTCACAGGATTCCAACTAGGTATCATTCAGCCGCCGGGCAGTGATGATTTAGTCATGTTAGTTTTTGGACCAGTGGTCCCCCCGTGGGAAGAGGGTGTCACAGGATAAGTACAAAGATTGAGGAGTAGTAGAATTTATGATATCATGGAAAAAAACACATCCACATACACACCGAAATAATGTAGTGATTAAGAGATGTGTGAGAATAGTTGGAATAAGAGCAGGGAAGTTAAGACAGTTAGAGTAAATGATAAACACTTGTAATGTAGAAGTGATGCTGGTTGAGTCATGAATAAGTAACTAATATATGTTAAATAAATAACGGAAATAGGTGAAAGTATAGGTGTATAAAAGTATAAATGAAGCGTCCACCTTCTGTTAATGGAGGTGGTGCAAATGCAAACAATGGCAGTTGAAGTGCAAGATTCCTGGCAGCGTCCGCCATCATATCCACTTATTATTCAATCAATTTGAAATCAGTTCAAACAGAAACATCTGGGGCAGGACCGGTGGTGTCCAGGAAGGGGTACTTGAGTTCATGTGACGGGTCTGTGGGGCATGTCTGACGCAGAAATGCTGGGAACCACCGCTGTAGTTGAAGGGAGGATAGCTGCCAACTAGTGCAGTGATAGCTTCCAAATGGTGGGTGGGTTTTCCACAGTAAACCCATAAAAAAGGGATTTATTTTAGGAAAAATGTTTTTAAGCTCCCTCTCCCCTTTTTTTTTTTTTTTTAAATGGAGCACAATACCTGTATAACCTCTTCGTATTTCTGAACAGTTCTGTGCAAATCGTCGTCCTTCTGACCAATCACCTTCCTCAGCTGACTGGCTTCTTCGCGGTGGCTGCTGATGAGCTCTGCCTCGACGCTCTGGGCCTTCGCTGTGCGTCGAGGAAAGGGAAGGAGGCCAGCGTTAGCACACGAAAACCAAATTCGTACTCCACGCCGCGCGCTCACATCCCGTCTGGAATGTGACATGATTTAACCATGGAGGAAACAGGAGAACATGGCAGTTCAGACGCGCTGTTTCCAAGTGCAGTGATCCGTTCATCTGGGTCCACCCAGTGTTAAGTTTAAAGAACGCATATTTCCATGTAGTTATTCCACTCTACTGTTGTACAAGAGAGTATTTACTTTGATTTTCCACTTTTACAGCGGTCATGCGGGTGTCTAAAACATGAGAATGCTGTAACACGCTAGAAAGACTTGACCGCAACAAAATTGGAAATATATATTATATATAGACATATTTTAATGTCTGATTTCCGGCACGCCTCAACACAGCTGTAAATCTTGCCGCTTTAATTCGACGCACGGAGAGCTTTCGCGCGCCTCACCGATGGTTTCCTTCACTGCTGTGTCCAGCTCCCTTTCTCTCAAGGCCATTTGCGTGTTGAACTCCCTCACTAACTGCTTGATGGTCGAATTGTGCTTCATTTCCACATCTTCCAACTCCGCTCTGTCACAGCAGAAGACAAAAGAAATTATTGGCAAGCACGTGTTTCGGCACTCGCAGACAAAAACACTTGAACGCATCCTTCTTATCTACAAATGTAAGTTAGTTTTCATAATTAGTGTTTCACTACAAATGATTAGCGTTAGCACGGCATCGTGAACTTACTTCAGCCTCTTCTCATTCTCCTCCAACAACTCTTTCTTCATGTATTCTAGATCCTGTTCGTGCTCTTTCCTCAGTGATCGGACGTCTTTCTGCAACCTGGTGAAGTCCTTGTGGATTTTCTCTTTCTCGTTCAACGCCCGACTAAGTTTCTCCTTGAGAGACTCTGCAGAGTCGCCGTCCATTTCTTGCGCCAGAGAGTGGTTTTCCACCGCGCTCTTGGTCTGCTGTGCACTGCTACGCTCCACCTTCACCTCGGCCTCGAGCTCTGCTTGGTTTTGGACCTGCTTGGCGGCCGCCCGATGCTGGTCGACCTGCGCTTCCCTCTCACGCAGTTCTTCTTTCAGGCAATTTATTTCTGCAAGAAGGCTTCCATTGTGCTCCTCTGCTTCTTTCAGCTTCGCCTCGATTTCGTGCAGCGCAGATTTCGCTTCTTTCAGCTCCCCTTGTTGGACCGCTTCACCCTGAAGCGAGGACAGCCTCTCTTCATACACGTTTTTCAGTTCATCTAACGACCTCTCCTTCTCAAGCCTCTCATTGCTCAGCGCTTGCTCAAGTTGTTTCTCATGCTCCCCTTTAAGCTTCATGACAGCGTCGTCGAGTGTTTCTGCTCTCTCCTCCAACATTTCTCTGTGTTGTTTGCCAGATGTTTCGCTGCTCTTCATTTCCTCCAAGCTCGTCTGAAGGGCCTTGATCGTCTGCTCTTTTTCTTCCAGCTGCAAAGTCAGCTGTTTTTTAATCTGACCGATTTTCTGCTCAGCCTTCTTCTTCAGCTCTGACACTTTCCGAGCGCTCTCCGCGGATATCTTCTCCTCGGCCGCCTTCAGACTCTCCTCTTTGCTCTTGGTAATCTCCTCTTTGATCCTTTCAAATTCCTCCCTCTGACTTTCAAGCTCCTGTTTACACTTTTGGTTGTCTTCCTCGAGGGAGTGCAGTTTTCCTACCATCTCCTGCTCTGCGATACCGTCCTGAGCGCACTGCACCTGGGTCTGCTGCAGCTGCTCCGCCAACTCCTTCTTTTCACGCTCCCTGATGCTCTGCTGCTGGTCGAGGTTGGCCGTGAGCTGTTCGCACTCTCTTGTCTTTAAGGCCAACTGCTCCTGAAGCTCACCGAGGCGGCCGACGCAGCCCTCCAGCTCCGTCGCGAGTCCGCTGACTTTCTGCTCTTTCTCACTCAGCACCTGGTCCATCTCAGACTTGCTGATGGACTGATTGTCAATGCTCGCCGTCAGGCTCTGCAGAGCTTCATTCTTTTCAGAGATTTCACGCTCCAGCTCCTGGAGCCTGGCCTGCAGAGATGTAATGGTGTTGTCGTTCTGGGTGAACTTTGTCTCTGCCTTGCTCTCGTACTCAGCCAGACTGTTCCTGAGTGCGTCGGCCTGCTCCAACGCAGACTTTCTCTCCTGCTCTAATCTCTCAATGGTCTCCTTCATGTGAATAGCAGCCCGCTGTCTCTCCTCTTGATACTGCTGGTTCAGCTGATTTATGGCTTCCTCCTTCTCGTTCATGCTACTTGCCAGCTGATTTTTCAAGTCGCTGATGATGCGTTCCAAGTCACTGATATGCGTCTCGTTCGTTTTCATACCATCTGATATGATTCTGTTTGCTTCGCTCAGCTCCTCGATTTTCTGAACTTTTTCACTGACGAACTGAGAATGATTCTCCTTCTCGCGTGTTAAGGCTTCGATATGCTCTTTCTGAGCATTTACCTGAGCAGTCATCTGATCCAATGAAATGCATAGATTCTTATTCTCCTCTATCTGCTGCTGGAGAGCCTCCTCTAAAGTGCAAATTCTGTCTAGTTTCGTAAGGATACTGTTTTTGAGATGTCCCACCTGTTTCTGACCACAGACCAGTCTATCCTTCAGCTCTCTCACCCTATGTTCAACTCTCTGATGGAGTTCATTAGCTCCACACTCCACTTTCAACTGAACCTCCCTGCAGTAATGCTCCATTTGGTTGCTAATCACAATTAATTGCTGCTGGAACTCTGCTTCCTTGGCTTGTAACTGAATGGCGGTTTGCTCAAATCTACTCTGCAAGTCCTCACTTTCCTTGCACCTGGAACCTTCCAGTGCTTCAAGCTGCTTGTCCGTTTCCTCCAACTTATCCGACAGTGTCTTTAACTTCTCCCTGCTCTCTTCCTCCGTCGTGTTCAGCTTGTCTTGGAGGGCATTTCTCTCATTCATCGCCTGGTTAAGGTTCCTCTCCACCGACTCCATTTGCTCTTTCAGCAGTGCTTCGCCCTGAGCTAAACTTTCCAGCTTAACCGCTGCTTCGTTGAGCTCTTCCTGCAGCTTCTGCACAGTGGTTTCTCGAATCGCCAGGTCCTCCTTTAAATCCTTCATTTCGCGCGCGATCTGCTCATTCTCCTCTCTGCTTTGGCCAAGTTGCTGAGACAATTCCCCCAGCTCCTGCGCCTTCTCCTGCAGTATGAGTGACTGTTTCTCCATTATTTCCTCTTCCTGCTGTCCTAGCTTGCCCTGCCAGCGTCGCTCCAGGTCCTCAATCTCATGCTTGTGGGTGTCATGCAGCTTCCCTACCTCTTCCTTATGGTTGGCCTGCAGCTCTGACATCGCGCTGCTGAGGCCTTGGGAGCTTTTTTGGGCCATCTCGAGAATTTTCTGTTGAACCTGTTGCTCTTTCTGCTGAAGCTCCGCCTCCTTCTTTGCAAGTTCCTTCTTCATGGTCTCTTCGTTCTGCTGAAGCTTCTTCTTGAAGTTCTCCTGCATTTCTTTGGCCCTCTGCTTGAACTTTTCCATTTTTGTTTCCTGTGATTTCAGCTTATTTTCCATCTCAGTTATAGTGTTTTTCATCTTCTTCTCCTGGGTGGCTTTTTCATCATCCACCTGTTTTTTGAGGCGTGTCTGCTCTTCCTGCTTAGTGTTAAGTTCTGCGGTAAATGACTTCTCCTGCTCTGAGAGCTCTGTTTTGGTCTGTTGTAACTGGTGCTCTAGTTCTTGAAGCGACTTCTCTTTTTGTTGACAGTCATTCACTGCAACTTCCAGCTGACGCTCCAAATCTCCTAAATCCGTCTTACACTTATCAAGATCCTCTGAGACCCTACTTAACTGTGCATTAGACTCCTTTAGGCTCTCATTTTCCATCTGGGATTGTGATAAATTCTGCTGAAGCTCCTCCAATTCCTTAACTTTGACATTTAGTTCTTGTACAGTGGAATGTGATTCATCTTGTAGTGTTTTTTCTCTCAGGATGTGTCCTTCAATTTCCTTTTCCTTTTCCCTCAGAACAATGTTCAACGCTTTCAGTTCCTCTTTCAGAGTTTTCTGTATACCTCCAAGTGACTGCTCCTGCTCCTGTTTGATGTTTGCAAGCTCTGCATTGTGCTTTGACGTTTGATCGTGAAACCTCTTCTCATGCTCCTTTTGAGCTAATCTCTGAGCCTCCTCAGCTGCCACCAGCTTCTCCTCCAGAAGCTGTTTGCTCGTCAATGTCTCAGAGAGTTCAGAGGAAAGAGCGTCTACTTCTGCCTGCTTTGCGTCCAGTTTCTCCAATGTTTTCTGGTTGATGTCTTCAACGTGTGCTTGGAACTGCAGCTCTTTGTCCTCCAGTAGGGTCTCCACTTCAGCTCTGTGTTTTTCCTTGAGGTCCTCAACAGCAACATTATGCTGCTGGATTAGGGTGCCCTTGTGCTTTTCCAGCTGTTCCCGGTGCTTTTCCTCTAATGCAGAGATTTGCTCTTTGTGTTTACCTTCCAGCACGTCTAACTGACTGGAAAGTTCATGGGACAGACTTGAGCCGTCTTGTGAGATCTTCTCCAGAGAGCTCTCCAGCTCCAGTATTCTCTGCGATCACAAACGTGGAGGCTGTTATATCGTTTCATAAACCCGCTGCAGTAAACCATTTTAATTCTAAGACGGCTCTTAAAATATTTAAATAAATAAAGATTTTTGTTCATCAAAAGATTTGAACATCAAAGTTTTCAGTCAGCTCGAGTTATGTAGTCCTATATTATCAAGGTAGCTATATTAAAAAAGTAGTTCCAAAAAAAAAACTCACAGTCCTTGCAGTTTCCAGCTCCAGCTGTATCTCTTTAACCGTGTTCTCAGATTCTGTCCTCAGAGCTGTCTTCTGTAACTCTGCGTCCTCCAGAGCCAGAGCGGCCTGCTGTTCTCGTTCCTTGGCTAACTGGGCAAACTCGTCTTTGCATTGCTCCTAAGCAGCACAAACATGTCAAATCCCAATTTATTGGTGATTGTTTTTTCATCTGATTCACTTGTTTATATTGCAAAAACTAAATGGATGCAAACATTTGGCACCTACCACGGCTTTGCTGATTCTGGCACTTATCTCTGCTTCTTTAGCAGCCAGTTCATCGCTGTGGCGTTTTTCCAAACCGGCCACTGTTTCCGCTGATGATTTCTTATCAAAATCATAATAGTAAGAAAAGTCAGATGTTAACACTTCAATTGGGGACCAGATTTGTTATTTCTTATTATTTAACTATAACATGTTCCATGAAACAACAACCACCACCATGAAAGCCACCTCACAGGGTAATGCCAGTGGTGTTAATGTACTAATGACTTAAATGCACGAGTGCTCCTCAGAAGTCAATGCCTGACCTTCATGATCGTGACCACCTCCTGTTTGACCCGTGTGAGTTCCTGCTGCAGAGTCTTCCTCTCTTCCTCACCGGCCATTTCCACATTCCTCACGCGCTCCTCCAGCTGAACCTGCAGCTGCTTTCGGGCCTCCTCCGCCCTCTGAGCTGCACCCAGTGCCCGCTCCAGTTCTTCAAATGCTTTGGGGGGTGAAAAAATTCAACATCATTAATGTCACTAACATATTCGGGACGGACATTTTTCCTGAGCGCTACCTCAATTTGGTTCCACTTACCTGATTTCTCAGCCTTTTCTTTCTGTTCCTGTAATTCTTCTTTCTGGGCAGTAACCTGCTGGAGTCGGGAGCGAAGCCCCGCAATCTCCTCTTCTTTTATTTCTAGTGTCTCATGCATCTGGCGCTTGGTCTCAGCGATGACCATTCCCTGAAAGCCAGCAACCAGCCATAAAAAGCCATAAAGGAGAATCAACCATCTGAGCAAATGACTCGACACAAAACTGATGTGGATCCTAATGAAGTCCTATCTCTGCATTTTACACCCTGACTCAAGCCATGTGTTTGTTTTTGACTTTAAGTGCTTTCATTCTTCCTCACAGGGATCCCCTGAGCAGCTGTCCCTCCACAGAGCTGGGGTCAGAGTTTAAGAGAAACAATATGGGGCTTCAAGGTGTCTGACCTCTTTGCTCAGAGGCAGACTGAAAAAAAAACCTCTCCTCACTCACCTTATCCTGCTCCAGCTGTTCAATGAGGTTCTTGGCATCACGGAGCTGAGTGATCAACTTAGTCTTTTCTGATGTGTGCAGTTCCTTTAAACATAAAACATTTGACCAAATTAGATTAGAGAGAATTCCACATATTTCCAACTGACAAATATCCCCCTATGCACCGGGACATTTCAGAGTTTCAGACTGAACATTCTGTATCTGCTTTGGCCAGACAACTTGAAAATGAGATGTTTTCTGCACCACCCAGGATGTCTCACCCGTATGCCAAATAACCAGAGAGCGTACACAAGCCCTGCTAAACCAACAAGTCAACCCAAATTACTGCTCACTGGAACAGCGGTGGCATGTAGTTGCTTCGTCTCCGTGCCACCACAGTTTAACCAGTGGTTATCAAACAGGAAATGCTTGGTTGTCTGAATTTCTCCGTTGTGTGATCTACGCATGCAGGAAGGCGTCTGTCTAGAAGGTGTCTACGCGGCCTTCTGATTAGCAGCCGATGCTCAAAATGTCATAAAACTCATTTTCAAAAAAAAAACAACAAAAAAACGGTTTGACTGTGACTATACAGAGAAAGCAAGACGGGATACAATACCCTTGTCAACCACACTATAAATAATGTATTAAAAACGTTTTGTGCTGACGGTCCAGAATTGCAGGCAGATGTTCTGTTTCATGGGATATTCGTCTGAGGCAGAGCGAGCGCTGCCCGGGCCAAGCAGTTCCAGTTTGCCTTCATGCTGCTTAAGAGGGCTAAACGCCTGTTAACCTCTGCTTTTCCAGGCACGGGAAAGGCCCCTACTCCCAAAGAGAGCGCAAATTCTACATAGAAAATGATGGCAATGAATGAAAGCAAGCCGACGCGGACGAGCTGCCTGTTATCACAGTGGCTCTGTAAAAACAAATGTGCGTTATCGGACGCCGCAAAACATCAGAGCAGCTATGGACAAGCTAAACAGCCCCGATCATACCACTGGAGCAAAATGTTTTGAAATCAGTGAAAACAATGGTTCATGTCATGTCACGCTGACATGACATGAACCCTCGTCCTGGAGCGCAGCCAGGGAATTTGGATGCTCGGACACTGAGAACCACAGCGATCCGCTGTGTCGATGAGATAATGGAGGCTCTGGCCGACGTCGTGCAGCACAACACGAATCACTGTAAACACACTGCTCATTCATCCGCAGCCTCTCAGCCCAGCTCCGGTTTAATCAGGCCTCTTCATAATTACAGTTCACCGCCACATCAATTTCTAGTGAGAGGCTGTTGCCAGGAAATTGCTTTGAAATATCTCAGCGCTTTTGCAAATATGTTATTGACAAAGTCATGTAGTGTCTAAGCAGACATCTAAAATTTATGGATCAATTTGATTCGTAATATTACACTATGAACATGTTTGGTGCGTCACTATCACAGCCGTTAAACACAGGTTAGCTACCTTCATCTTCTCCAGCTCCTGCAGTCTCTCCTGCAGCTGCTCCTGCAGGGTTTCATTCTCACTGCCCAGCTGGGCGCTCCGCTCCTTGTGGGTACGCATCACTTCTTTGCACTTCTGCAGGAGGTTCTCCTGCCTCTTCACTCTCTTCTGGAGAGCCTCCATGAGTTTGGTTGGATCACTGTTGCCCTCTCCTGTCCAGAAAACAAATGGCACCCGTCAAAAAGTAACATTACGCAGTAGATCCCGACAGACGTCACATAAATTTCACACATCATGCCGGCTTATTGGAATTCGCTCATAGCTTAAGATCAACAGAAAGAAAGCTCACCCTCAGTGACTTCAGGCTCTACTCCTTGCTCCTTAGAAGGACTTTGTGTGGCTGAATTAGAATCTTGAGTATCTTCAGACGGAGGGTCCTCACCATCAGGTGGCAGCGCACCATCAGCGAGCCCCTTGACTCTTTTCTTCATAAGAGCAACCTGACAAAAACAAAAAACACAGTTGGTGGAAAAAAAACCCACTGAAAACTGATTACAGATTGATTTCTAGACCAGGGATTGTTCCCTGCGTGTTTAACTTTGTACATTTAACTTCACATTTATTGTATGGATTTTTTTCCCCATTGATAACGTTTGCACAGTTTTGCAGATGTTTCAAGTGCAGAGCCAAGTCTTGAGGTTTTAAGTTACATAAACAGCAGATTTATTGCTTCGGATGAATTCTTGTATAAAAACGTCTATAAATAAATTTGACTTTGTTTTATGGAAACACAGACACTGCTTTTTTTTGAAGCAGACTGAATTTGAGTGCAGGAGAAACGCACCACTTTCCTCATACAAACTGCTATCTAGCAACCTTTTAATTTTAAAAGTGTATGCCGACAGGTGGGACACTCACCGTGTTTCATGATTAAGCTGATCAAATTTGTGATTAGCGTTTCTTTTAAAGTCAACTTTTTTTTCTCAGAGCATACAGGCAAAGTCTGAATTTCTGTGGAATATTAAGTCGTGCCAAGCTAACTTAAACCCTGAAAGCCGTGGCAGTCTAACCTGTGTTTGGAGGACAGTGATCATCTGGTCTTTCTCCTCCAGCGCAGCATCAAACTCGTCCTGTAGGTGTTTCTTGGCCTGCTGGTCCATTTGTAGCTCCTGGAAAACATTCGATATGTTCACTGAGACGTGAAACTTTAATCAACAAAGAAGACAGATATTGACCTCGAGAGAAAACAACATTCATAATATACAGCCGCACCTCCCGCAGCTCCCCTATCCTGCGGAGAGCTTTGTCTTGACTCTGACTGAGGATGACCTAAGAGGAAAGGAGAACAGAGATGATCTCATCTGTTCAGGATACTACATTTGTTCTGAAAATGGCAGGTGAGAGCTCTCCTGGGTAAAAACATCATGTCAAAAGCACAAGCGAAATTACCTGCGTTTTCTCTTTATCTCGTTGTACTGTGCGGTACGCAGTAACCAGCTGCAGGAAAGAAGAAGCGGCGGTACATAAAGGAAGAAGGAAGAGAAAATCATGACTGAGAATACATCAAAGCAACTACAGTTATATGCTGTATATGTGCCATGCATCACAGAGGTCGATAAAATAAACTCTCACCTCTGAGTACTTCCCTCTGTACTTCCCCAGGCTCGTCTCCACCTGAAGCAGCCGGTGCAACAGCTGCTCTTTGGAAAGGGACTCTGCACTTCCCGGTGGCTCCTCAGCCTCGCTCTCGATATCTGAGGGAGGATCATACGTGGGGCCGCCGGGGGACTCGTTTTCTCCCGAGGGTGTCAGGGAGTCGCGCGACGAGCTCCGGACCAGGTTCTCTTTAGAGGGAGAGCGGAAGAGGTTTTCTGCGCGACTGGCACCGCCACGGATCAACGACTCCATCGAAGGAACCTTTAACTGCAGTTTCTGGGCAAATGACTGGGGCTCCTCTCTCTGTTGGGACGTTCGAGACATTGCGTGAAAAAAAAAAAAGAAAAGAAGAAAGCAACGGCGTTTTGCCGTTAACTTAACGTTTACTGGATCATGCACGTACGTGAGGGGAAGCACTTCCATCTCCATTGATGCTGCCTCTGGGAGACCTGGCCGGCCCTTTAGCGGCACCCTGCAGATTAAAAGACGGTATGAGCGAAAGGAAAGTCGCGCCAGTGACCAGTTAGTCATCCACACCCAGCGTGGCTCTCCCTGATTACTCTGGAGGGAGCAATATTAGTATTGCTGGGAGCAATGCAGGGGCAATGGGTACCCTCATGCAACTTGGAAAAAAAACAGAGGGGTTATATACATAAAAAGAAGGCATCTCTAATTAACATGAAACAAAAAAAGGGTTAAAACTAGACTACAGAACAGCCATGAGGACAGAACAAACAGACAGTTAAAGTCAAGTCGGAGAGCCGGTATTTGAAGTACAGATGCTTGGCAGTGCCGTGTGCAGCTGTTTTACAAGAACACAAAGACATAATTGAAGTGAGCGAACATTTAGCGGCTTAGTTGACTTGTTAGAAGCAGGATCAGAGTAAGCAAATTTTCTCCTCCCTTGTCCAGCTCCGAGCTACTCCTTCCTCTGGATTACTGTGCAAAACATTCATTTCCTGTTTCTTGTGGAAATGTTCTTAATGGACCAGTAGTCACTGTTGAATAGTGACGCATGGCTTGAGATGTATTTTGGTTACTTTTCCAGGGCATGTTGAGGTTTATAAGTTGATTTTACTGGGTAGAGGGGGCAGTTGTCTAACTCCATGAATGTGTTTGTGTGTGTGTGCGGTAGGGTTATGTTTTGTTTGGTGTCTTACACTAGCACAGGGGCTCACATGCATGTCTGCAGGTGTCAAACTCTTGAGAAAAATCAGCTTTGCAAACAAATTCAGCAGGTTTGTTAGACGCCGAGGCAACACACAGCTAGAAACTGTAGCATACTGCACTTGGGCTTGCTAAAGCATTTATTCGATGGGCATCTTTCACTACTCGACCCGGTGTGTTATCTCACTGTGTTATCTCACGCTCGTCACTGTTTAAGGTTGGACGACTCATCGGGATTTAGTTTATGGGGGTGACGGGAAAGGACGTCCAAATGTTCACTGGGACAAATGATACACCAACGCTGACCCAAACCAACCTCAAACTCCTGGGATGGTAACACTACCACCACTACCTTAATAAAGCACCAGCGGCAAAGGTTCCTTGCATGAAGTTTTGGGTCAAATGAAAAAGCTGGCATGCCCAAGTTTCACAGGCCAAGAGAAATCAGCAGATTTAATGAAATAGTGTGATATGGTTACTGTTGTGGGATTGAGCAATCAACATTATACGAGAGGATGTTGATTACATTTCGATAAGATGTCGATGAAACATGAATAACACATTGTGATGGATTTAAGACATCCATGGCGGATTGCAAACTGAAGCTGCAACACATTCAAACTGTGAAGCAATAATCCATTGTTCTCTCATTACTGACAGATTACAGCTTTTTATATTTTCTTTTGCCTCGATCTGATAAAGTGTTACAACAGTTCAAGGCTAAAACACCGGCCCACTTTACCAGGATGTGATTACTGGTGATAATAAACGCTGATGAGGTAAATAACAGGTTCTCACTGGCCCCAAGAGAAGTTCATGGTTTTAAACGTTTTAAACTGTTCCCTGATATAAAATACCCAGCTCATTTTATAACATAAATTGTCCAATACAGAGAGTTTGGGATAAATAACCTGAACCACCATAAATTAAATTTAGGATTTTAAAACGTGTAGGCCTACATTACAGGATCCACAAATCCCTACCCATACTTCCTTTATATTACACAGTAGGCAAAGCCAAATTAGCAATTTAAATCAAACAAAGATTTGACTTTGCTTGACACATGCAATGTGCTGTGTCTTAGACATTAGACAGAATTGCAAAAGTTGAATGCATGCATTAATAAGTTACCGGTATAAAATAAAAACTCTGTGATTGCCCTTTACTGGCGTAGTACCTAATGCTTACTTCTGAGAAAAATTTAGGTTAGGTTAGGTTTAGGTTAGGTTGTTATTTTCCTCCAATCCTCTCGCCGTCTCCACACGTAAACACGCATCGTCCTGTTTTTAAGTTCCACGAGGGAAACTACATAGGTGCATTGTTCTGTTTGTTTACTTGGAAGAGTCGCAAGCAATTTAATATTTCAAAGCCTGCCCATAACTTGTAAAATTAAAAAAAAAACAAAAACAACAAAAAAAACAACAACTCTCCAAATAAACAGACTTGTGGGGAGAAGGGACAAAAGCCATCAGGCAACATAACAAGGTGTCAGGGGTCTATAAGGCAAGCAACTAGGGATACCTACAGACAAGGAGGCAATATTCAGTTCTGTGACACATCAACTGAAAGGTAGGGCATTAAACCAACATACGGCAGAAAGCACACAAGCTTCTATCCCACAATGTAAACCCCATTAGATGCAGGGTTAGCCTAGATATGAGATGCCTTCTTGATGCTAAATCCAAAGGAAACAGGAGACAGAGAGCAGGGAACAAGCTGTCCCTACTCAGGCCACAGTCCTCTACCGATTCCCCAAAGGCGCAGAAAGAAGGGAAGGAAGGAACGGGGCAAGAGGGAGGAGGAGGAGGAGAAGGAGGAGGAGGAGGAAGAGGCAGGAAGTGAGGACAAACTCACCACACTGGCTACCTGGGCCGTTTTGGGTCGTTTTGAATGGTCCAGAGCAAAGATAGTATACTCAGAGAGAAAAGCGGGCTCTGCTATCATCCCAGCCAGCATCTGACCCCGTCAGTGCAGTGACGGGACGAGAAGGTGGGGAAAGGAGAGGAACACAGAGAGCAATGAAAAAAAAAACAACACCATGAGAGTGAAACAGCGTTGAGGGGGGAGTGTCCAGGCAGACACAGAGGGAGTGAGAGGGAGAGAAAGACTGAGAGAGGAGAGGAGAGGAGAGAGGGAGAGGGAGGGGGAGAGAGAGGGAGAGAGAGAGAGGCAGGGAGACTACATGAAAGAGGAAGAAAAATAAGAAAAGTGGGAGAGTGAAACACTCCATCAACATTTATGTCATGAATAACAGTTTGACATCTCTGCAGGTACTCCTCGTCTTGAGTTAGGACGTTGTCGAGAAAACAAGCGACATCTGCCTTCAGCGGTCGAATTAGCACTTTCAGAGCGTGTCAAAGTGTTAAAAGATTCGTGAAATGAAAAAAATAAAGATGCTGCGATGACAAGGAGGCGTCCAAGTTGAGGGCACGTGAGGTTACAAGTACACATCTGTGCTTCCAAAAGGGCAGAGGAGAAGGTACAGCATAGAAACCCTGACCACACAGAGACACCCTCGCTATTCCAGCGGTCTGCACTGTTGCAGTGTAGGAAGCTTGTCATGAATGAGTTACTGAGCCCACTTTTTGATCTAAAGATCACACGGCCCAGACTGTGTGCATCCACATCCATATCTAAAATAGATGTATTAACCGTACGTTGCATCATCCATCTTGCAGTCGTGGGCAGTACCTCGCTGCCGGTCTACCTTGTGTCTACTGAATCACACTGGAGTCTCTCACAGATTTGTCTGTATCCATTGGTGGGAAAATGCAGCAACATCTCGCTCCAGAAAGAAAAAACACTGAGAGGAGGATACATCAATTATTCATACATGCGCTGAAATATGGTCTGCTCGCCACCATTAAAACGTGGCTCCCAATGCCTCTGCATGAGAATCTCTTTGCAGCGAGCAGTTTTGTGCTGTTAAACGAGCCACTGTAACATGAGATTTTTTGATTTGGTGCTTTTTTCATACTTAGCTTACATTCCGAAACAGCGTGATGCTTTTAAGGAAGAACAGCAAAATGACCTGAATTTAATCCAAATTTTGACTTCCTTCGCCCATGTGAAAATACATGCAGTTTAATGAAAGGAAAACTTAAGAGACCATACCTGTTTATACTGAGATCACAGTGCCGATTGTTATACAACATCAGTTACCACGAGGTTATTGCAGCCATGTGTTGTCATGAATTAATAAGGACCCTGTGGTGAGAGATCTGTTGCCAGGAGTAATGGAACAGCTTTAATTCAGTATATACGCTTGGGGAATAAGTGCAGGGAGTAATATCCATGTCTTTTATTATATTAACAAACTGTGTTCAGAGGGGGACGAAGATAAGAGGATGAGTGGTGAGAATGATCAATAGCCTTCACTCTTTGAAAACTAAAAGCAATGCTTGGTCACGGATTTCTTTTCAATTGGCACAGTGATCGAAAGGCACGATTGTTATTGGGAGCACATTAAGCGTAACAATACACTGGACAGATTTTTGAGGACTGATGGAAACATCGCTCTGTACTGAAACTTGGAACATAAGCCGGGAGCGGGGGGGGGGGGGCATCTCTGCAGGCTGCAGTTTGAGTTTAAAGACACTGAACATATATTAAGACAGATGCTGACCTCTCTGTCGCTGGGAGTGGGTGAGCCATCCTGGTGAAACGGGGGGGTTTGGCTGCTGCGCCGGTCGCCAGAGCCCATCTGTTAAAACAGATAAAACAGTATGTAAATTATATGTATGTGGATATATATATAGAATCCCTTTCTCCATATTACACGCAGTCATAATTCATAACTTTGTTTTCTTTCTCCTTCTAATAGGATATTGCAGTTTGCTTAAACTAACTTTTCAGTCAGGCTTCACCCTTTGAACATATCCAACTTCACTTGCATTTGCCTCACTACAGTCGGCATCATGAACTGCAAACACAAACCTTGATGAACAAATTAAAGTTTTCTCCACACAAGATTCAAAGAGATGTCAGACACTATTGAAACTAATGCTATTGCTTAGCGTATGCGCGATGGAGCAAACGCCTCTTTACAAGGGCCTTTGGACATGCGCGTTGCAGATCGGTTTTCCGCGTACAGCAGCGTGGTATTGCTTACCAACTGACTCGTAGCTGGAGTGGAGTTAAGGGAAATGACTGACACCGAAGAAACAGTGCTTATGACCAAAAAAAAGTTACCAAACTTCAGTAATGTGGAGATATTTTCACAGTCCGACAACAAAACAGACCGTTCACTCCAAACTACAGCACTCAGATCTATGAAAGACAGGCAAAGCAACAAACCAGTCTCATCATTTGGAGCAACATCACTCGTTAGGACACAGAGGAAGTAAGAAACTCCAGCCCGAAGCAAGTGACGTGGACAGGGACCATCTACAAGCACCAGGTAAGCCATCAGTCTGAAAACGCAGCACCGTGCTTTACGACAGGAAAATAAAACACTAAGACACAAATGCAGTTGCAACGAATAAGTGGAAAATGAGGCCAAATGAACCCGACCAGCGGGGACACATGCAGTACTGTGCAAACTACCATTAAACCCAAAATTAGGCAGCTTTGTAGCATCACTTCCAGTGATTATTTACTTCAACTTTCACTTTGAAATATGTGCACTGGTATCACTACGCTTTCATGTTTGCATACCACGACTGGACGTTTGGCAGAATCTGTCTGTCATAGAAAGCTACCAGCTGTCATCGAAATGCAATCCATGGAAGCCACATCAAGGAGACACGCCCATCTTGTTCAAGGTCGATTATTACATTTCTGACAAGTGTTTTGGCAGCAACGACGCTCACGGGTGGTTGCCTGTCATTGTTTTCCTCTACCTGGGACAAGGTTTACCAGTTACAAGTTTTCTTGAACGCACCTTGCCAGCTGCTGAAAGCTAACTGATTTAGCATGGTGCTAACGTTTGCAAGAAAGCACAAAGGCCAACTAACAAACAAGTGGAGGAAAGTTGAGTGTTTAATAAGTTAAGTCAAAGTGAAATTACTCCACAGTCACTTTGGATGCATCAAATATAAGTTCAGTAGCACGACTACTCTCTTCTTCGGCTAGCTCCCTGAGCAGTGTAAACAGATCAGCTTAGCCTGTTAGCTCCCAACGACACAACAACCAACCAGGGCCTGCTGTGGTGACTGCGCATTCCTCTGCGGTGACTGCTCCTCGTTTATCCTCTGCTTCAGCTTTTTAAACATCTTGTCTCGCCGACGTAGCTCGGACCCGACGAGCCAATGACTACTATTCGGCGCAGATGTAGTTTGTTTTTGTTGAGCCTGGCATCCAGTCTTCAATGCTCGACTTCCTTGTTCGCTTCTGATCCCCAGCAGGTGACCGGGCTCCCTGCGCATGTGCGGCCAACGTGGAGGAAAAACTAAACGTCAGAGTTAAAGGGCCAGTCCGGACTAAATTCGCAAATCCCTAATCCAGAATATTACGATAGCACTGTTTGGACAGAAGAGGGCACTGCTTAGGCAAGGCAAAGCAAGTTTGTTTGTATAGCACATTTCAACAACAAGGCAACTGAAAGCGCTTTACATAAATTATAAAAGACCTCAAGACAAAGTGTAAAAGTAACATTAAATTAAAAATATTAACAAAAAAGAGATTAAAAGTAAGAGTGCAGTATATTATTTGGTTTAATAAATGGCAGTGGCAAACACAAAAGATTTCAATCTTGAACTTGAAATCAATTCTTTGATAGAGAGGAAGCCAATGTAAATATCTGAGCACTGGAGTTATATGGTTCACTTTTCTGGTCTTAGTGAGGACTAGAGCAGCAGTGTTCTGAATCAGTTGCAGCTTTCTGATTGATTTTTAGAGAGACCTGTAAAGACACCACTACAGTAGTCAAGTTGGCTGAAGATAACTGCATGTATTTTGTTGTTTTCCATAATCTTAGCTAGTGGGAGCATGTACATATTGAACTGAAGGGGTGCCAGAATGGAGCCTAGGGGAACACCACATTCAGATGTGTAGTTACCTATGGACACAAAATGGTTCCTGTCCTTTGAGTAGGATTCAGACCCATTAGTACAGTGCCAGAAAGTCCCACCCAGTTTTCCAGTCAGTCTAATGCAGTGTATGCTGAAGATCTTCCGCTGCCTGTTTGCTTGGATGTCATTAAAGACCATAACTAATCAAATTCCTGATTGGAAGACATCAAAACTGTTGTTTACTGCCAAGAAATGGTTAATCTGTTTATCTGAAAAACTGTTTTTTCAATGATTTTACTTAAAATGGGAGATTTGATATGGGTCTGTAATTGTTCATCAGTGATCTGTCTAGGTTGTTCTTTTTTTAAGAGTGGCTTAGTGACTACAATTTTTAGTGCCTGTGGAAACACACCAGAGATAAAGGACTTGTTGACAATTTGAAGAATATCTGATGCCATGCAATTAGAAAAATGTTTGAAAAAATATCTTGACAGGATATCATGCCAGTAGGAGGAGGATTTCCGGTGTTGCATACTGCCTTCCAAAGTCTGGTGGATGATAGGATGGAATTGAGTCATGCTGCTTGAGTTGATTTAGGGGGCAACACATATCCTGTTCCTGACATGGAGGCACTGACTGCTTTTCTAATTTTCATAATTTTGTCAGTGAAGGAGGCGGCGACTTCATTGCAGGCCCTGATGGATAGAAGTTAAGATGCTACTAACACAGGAGGGTTTGTTCGCCTGTCAGTGGTAGCAAACAAGGCATTACACTACATTACATGTGTACATTAATAGTTTTTGGTGATAATGTTAGATAAAAAGAAGATAACACCCCTTGCATCAGAGTGAATCATTACAAAAGATGGCAACACCACCTCCTTTCTTATGTGTTCCAGCTTCACCCATAAAGCTGAAGTTGAGAGAGGGTTATAAGGTTATAAGAACAATTATCTTGGTAAAGTTTCAGTAAAAAGCATAAAATCAAGGTTGTGCTTGGTAATAAAATCAGCAATTGAAAATGTTTTTCCTGCAAAAGACTTGCTGTTTAAAAGAGCTATTAGAATATTGTACCTTCAGGGTTGAGTGTATTTAATGCTTTGTCTGACAGTCTGTGGTTGCGATAACTGGGGTCACATTAGATAAAGTAGCTGTGCGCTTTGAGTACACTTTCTTCATCGTGGTGCTGATTAAAAAAAGGAATGGCAGACATTGGAGTTGCCCCTCAATGTCTGGGGTGGGCCGTATCAACAGCAGTAAGTCCATAACCAGTATGCAGAGGGAGCTGAAAGCTTTATTGTTTGGCACTATCCTTAAAAGTGAATGTCATGGGGAAGCTGTGTAGTGATTGAAGCCATTCTGCTTGTACACCTTTCATCAGTGTAATGGTGCTGAACTCTAGTGCAGCTGCTTTTTTTTGGTCAAAGATTCATGCTTTCAATAAACAGCAAACCTGCAGAAAAAAAATCAAGACTATTTGAAATGTCGTAGCTCTCCAAAAATGCGCATAAGCACCCTTTGATTATAGGATATTAAACCTATAAATAGAAGGTGGCAGTGGGCACCCACTCATTAACTGTTTGAGTAAAAAATATAGCAATATTTTTTACATAGAACAGATGAAGACACGTGAGCCCCAGCACATATCATCTTTGTGAAACTTTGAAAAATTTGTTTTCCATCAGCCCATACTGAGGTCACAATAATTTGCAAATGTGTACGAGACTTTGTTTTCACAGTAGAGACAAGGTCATTGTAACACACAAATCACAAAAAGATCACAGCATTCTTGTTTATTGTTTATCCGATTATCTTTGGTGGAGTCTCTGCACTCCAGTGTTTTATATTAATGTTTTATCTGTGCATATCGAAAAATAGAAGGCCTATATGTTTACTCTTAATATGTGTCATAAGGCCCTTTGGCTAATGTAAGAAAATTTAACAGAAAGAGGAGTTGATGGAAAGGATCACACCGTCGGTGAAGTTTGTGGTGCTTTCCATCCTTTGGGATCTGGCCATACATACGTATCTGAAATAAACATCTGTGATGTGAGAATTTGCTGTCTGGCGTAGAGAAAAATATGACATGCCATTTTAGGCTGCAAAGTCAATAAAATGAAAACGGAAATGAATACGTGATTTGCATTTTTTCACCATTCTGGTGCTAATGCTTCCAACTCAGCAGGGCTTTTGATCTATGATGGGTGCCTGGAAGAGTGAGCATGAATGATGGGTGGTTAACGAGAGAGTGATGGAGCTCCCCTATACAGTGCTGCAGTTTATGCCTCACCCTCAGGCATATGACAGAGAGGATATGTAGTCAAAACAGGGGAATTGGCTGCTGTGTTTCTGGTAAAGCAGTTTTGTTTTGGACTACAGAAACTTAGTTTCATAATACATTGTATGTAGTTTTAAAGTAGCTTATCACAAACTGTTTCAAACACTCATATGAAAAGCCCCGGTAATTTATGTAATGTAACTATGATTTCATACATGCAACTCTGCTAATAAATGTGTCAATTCTAAACTGAAATCAATATTCTTTGTTTATTTTTTTGTTGAAATCAATATTCTTTGTTCTCACGTAAGCACTTATCTGTTCTTTCTGGGCCATTTTGCAGGTTTAAAGGACAACGTCCTTGACAGTAAATGTGGGGGGGAGACTGGCCAGCACATTCATTAGGAGTAAGGTCCAGTCCAGTCCCTGTGAACTCAAGGTAAGTAACGTGCACCCTGTTAAAAAGGTGGACGTTACTCACCAGTCCCTGTTAAGGCTTCAGAGACCAGATCAATGAAATATAGCTACAAATCCCTTGTGGATTTCACTGGTGCCCAATTAAAGGTAAATCTACAGGAGGTCCTGAAGACCAAGCAGACATAACAAAGCTCGGTCTTCTCCACCAGTGAGAAAGGCCAAAACTAATTAAATATAGATACACTTGCTTGTCAAGGCTCTTTTTCACCTCCACCCTCTCCACAAACCTCTCCACAGTGTGGAGCAGGTCCCAGCTATACTCCCTTTTTCGGCCTCAGAAATGGTCATCTGAGTTAGCCTCTCATTTGCCACTGCAGTGTTAGAGTCCTCATCATTTCCCCCTCCATAAAGCACTAACAATGTGCCTCCCTGCCCGGATTTCGCATGCTGTGAGACTGTGTATGCGACTAGCTTAAAATGGCAAGATATACTGTAGATGGAGCAGCTTTAAGTCAAAAATCCTTAAGAGCCAACTCATTAATTTAGCATTAAAGCTGGTTTGCTACTACTTCATATTCCCTTTAAAATGTCTTGCGCTGAGGTTGATGAAACAACTGTTTTGGACACAGATTGATGATTAAGGGCTGGTCACTGATCAACTCTTGCCCCTTTCCCATCCCCCATGGCGTCATCATCTGGTTGTTTTGTGGCCATGCCTCCTGTCATGGTGAGGCCCTGCCAGCTTGAAGGGCCTGTTAAAAAATGCAGTTCCTGGGCACGTATTTGTCACTGGCACAGAGATAAGCGCAGCCAAGTGCGCAGCCAAGAGCGCGGCCATCAACTCTCATGCCGTGTCCAAAACACAGATAACACGCAAGCCTTTTTAATGTAGCATTGCAGCGATGGCGTGCTGAGGGCAGATGCCAGAGTTGGCACTAAATGTCCAAAAAAAAAAAAATTCAAAAGGTCATTGATAGTTTTGAACAGTGGCTGAAATATGTGCATTTTATTGTGTGGCTTTCATGCATTGTAAAACTGAGACATGTTTGCATGACCTCCATCTGTATGTGGCTAACAAAAATATACATCTACATGCAGACATGAGTGCATTCGTAAATACATGCCCCAACATTTGTGCCCCAATATCCCCCAACCTACATATGCACTCATACATACAGATATGTTTTATTGATGGCGTTTTGAGATAAAACTCTGTGAAACGGTGATCTCTGTAGCGTCTTTTGACTGTTGCTGTGGGATGTGGGTTTAAAATAGGATGGACGTGCCACATGGAGCAACCCCTGCATCGTAACACGCCCACCACAAGGCTTTGTGTGTCATATGTTATGAGAGGAGAGGCAGAGAGAGACAAAGCAGCTCTGCCCTGTCTCCCTGGACTAATTGTGTCAGGAACAGTCCATGATAATTGATTGTAGCCTAAAGAGACAGCGCTAACCTTTATTGTTTATAAGAGGGGTCAATATCAGGGGTTTTTTTGCTAAACAGATTCACTACTTCAAAAAGTTGACTGCATGCACCAGTAAAAATATTTTTTAAAAAGTATTTCTTAGCGCTAGCTAACTTCCCCGCTGCTTCTGAACCACCACCCACCAGTCTGAGTAACGGCTCAGTTTTGGAGGTTCATGCTTAAATCTTTGGGGACAGGTTTTAGATGTTAGGAAACTGCACCTTCTAAGTATTTATACCTGAAATAGTCCAGCTTGTGCAACTATGTCCACTATTAGATATCCTGCACATACTGCACATATCTCGGTTCCATTTTTATGCTACACCCCGTATATGTACACAGCTTGAGGAATCTTTTCTATGTTCATAGCCTGGTATGATGTTGTTTGTTTGTTTTTAAATTTGCATAGTCTGTTGCAACAAGTTTTCATTGTTCGCAGGTTACCTTTCAACCTTTTAAAATTCAATGTGTAAAGCTACACAGTCTGTTTTTCATTTTCACCAGCTAGAAGCCTCATTGAAATTAAAAATCTCTTTTTTGAGTGAGGCCTGACCTTTTGCACTTGTGATGATGTTAGTGTAGCAACATGCAAATGCTGCCTGATTTTTCTAGCTCACAATGGACTGAGAAAACCTGATGGCTTATTCACAGTCTGTCTGAATGGCCTCCTCCATTAGACTTCTCTGTATGTATTCCATGATTTTGGCAATCACAACAGTTAATACAAGTGGAAATAGTGGCTAAAGCTACAAAAACAAGACAAACATACAATGACATAATTATTCATACTGAAATCGCTCAGTGCAAAGCATGGACAAGCCAGTCAGTCAGAACAGCTGTCTGAAGGGACATAAGCAGGAAGTCAGGATGGTAAAACAGAGGTTCTGGAGGACTGGCTGTCATCATGACACACAAAACATTAACACAGTCTTTTCCCGTGGCTGTCAAAACTGAACCAAACCTTACGGCAAGTCTAAAAATGGCCATATGAACCACAGAGTGCGGAATTCACTGACAAAATGACAGATTATGTCATTCAATATGAGAACTTGCAATCATCACATCAAGATTAAAATGCCTTCTGTGTAAACAAGTCTAATCAAGTCAAATAAATGCATCCTTTTAGTCTGATGTATTTTACTGACTTTTCAGGACAAATGTTTTGAATGAGAAAAGATGAAAAAGCTGTGCTTTTTTTACATATACAGGTCTATTTACTTTCACATGAGAGGTGACTACACTGACTTAAATCATAATCTACGCCAGCGCAGGTTACAGATAAATCTGGAAATATAAAATGATGTGCGTATTTTGAATAATGTTATAAACATGCCAAGACTTGGCATAAATGTTCCGCTCTGTTGGTAAGTTATGGGTGTTTCCCCGCCCCACAACTAACCACGCATTTTTCACCTTGTAAGTGATGTGAAACGAATGATCCAGCATAGAGAACAGGCGACAGAGTTTCTCCTGGTCATGAATGCTGGTTCCAGACATCGAATGTTAAGCAGCTCAATTGCAGCCCGAGGCCATTATTCACTTTGAGCTACACATTTCACCTAAGGACAAAACTGCTTCTTTTCAGTTTCTTCCCCATTGTGTTATCAGTCAGTATATCATAACTTTCATTATAATTGCTGTGGGAAGAAGGTAAAGATTAATCTTGCTCTTTTGAGATATTGACTCCACTGCCACTGGACGTTTTACTCCAGTATAACACATTTAGAAATAAGAAAAATGAGAAAATATGATCCATGTCTACCAGTAATTGTTTAGGTTTCTGTGTAACCAACTGGGGAAGTATTTGTTTATTTTCTCAGAATTATAGTGTTATTACAAAAAACCCATCTTAAGGAGAGGATGGTGTACCAAGGATGCTGCAACAAGGATCATCTTTTAAGAAGGCAGGTCCCACTATTATTTCTTGAGCAGCTGGATTCTCATCCTTCTCTGCAGTCGGAGCCACTGGCATATCCATATGGCCAGAACACCCTGGTGTGTGAACCAACATATATTTCTCATCTTATCTCCTCCACGAAGCTCATCAGTGTTCCGTCCACTTATTTGGCATGAAACGGCAGAAATGCTGAAAAATAAATCAATATGCAGCATTGCATAGCTCACATTTATACATGGTTATTATGGCTGTAGCTGAGGAAACTGGTACACAGTATATTTTCCCACAAGGTATTTAGTCCTGTCAGTGTGGAGAAGTCTCGGAGAAAAAGCACAGTGGTGCAGTGTCAAGTGCCGTCCCCCCCGGCCGAGCATTTTTTTGTGGCTTTTGCCTGTTCTCCCCGTGCGTGGGTGGGTTTTCTCCAGGTACTCCAGCTTCCTCCCACTCCACCAAAGACCTGCAGGTTTAGGTTGATTGGCAGTTCTGACTGTGAGGGTGAATAGTTGTTTGTCTCAATGTGTCAGTCCTGTGATAGACCAGCGACCTGTGCAAAGTGTACCCCGCCCTTGCCCAATATCAGTTGGGATCGGCTCCAGCTCCCCCGTAACCCTGAACAGATAAACAGTATAGCAAATGGATGGACGGAGAGTCTGACATTCTTATTTTATTTTGTTGATTGTCATGCTATTGTGTGGAAAACTAGGAACACAATGTACTGCATCAGATCACATGGTGGCTGCATTGTAGTCGCTCATCAAATGCTTGCTGTAGTATTACACTGCAGCAGGGTAAAAAAGCATGATTGTGGCTGAATCCAACCAGGAAGGAAACTTATATGCAAATCCGGAGCAATGCTTTGAGATTGCTGGTTGTTTTACGACTTTGCTGTGCAGACATAACAGGTTGTGTATGAATATCAAGCAGGGGGGAGCAGTGCTGTAATAACAGTTGAGCTGAAACCTGTTACTCATCTCTATGTATCCCATCAACTGAGTTCAAATCATCCTCTACAATCACATGAATACACGTCCAATTAGACACACTTTCGTGTTTTTGAAATACCACAAGGCATCTGCCACCACAGACAGAGGCTCATCTGTTGCTGACAGTGTGATTAAACTAACATCCCTCCTGCCTTTTAACGTGTCTCTAGACTGTTTTTTACAGTGGCCATCACTGTCAAGGTTCAGCCTTGAATAGGGATTGATAAAGCCAAACTGAACAGAACAGTTTCAGCTTTTTTTTTCGGGGGTTTTTATGGCGGGGGGGTAATACTACAAAGGGTTATCTACTTGCCCCGTCATCACCAGTGGTAATAAAATGTTGCTTTGTGGCAGAGGATAAAAGCAACCCCCTGCTGATAACTGTGATTCCTCCCCCTTGGAGCTCTTGGAGGTGGGGACAGAGAAGCCATTACACAAGAATGGAGCAGTAATCTGATCATGTCCTAAAGGGGTGAATGCGTCATTAGTCAACTGTGCCATAATCTCAAACCTTCTTCCTTGGAGCAAACATGAATTACCCATTTGTTTCTTTGTTTACATCAGATGACATCTGCGCATTTTTAGTTGTATTCTTGCGTCTGAGCTGCCATGATAACCTCTTCACTCACCTGACTGCAGAAAAGCACATGGTTTGCTCACTGAGCACAGGCTCATAAAGTGAATTACATGCCTAACGAGTGCCAAGGAAGATGCAGTCATAATAATGATTGAAAAAGGCTGCAGACTGTTTCTGTTTAGGTTATCTGAATTGGTGCCAATACCAATCTAATGCCCCAGTCCTTGTTTGACAATAGTTTATTCCATGACTCTTTCACACATAAGTGGGGGAAACATTTATTTTGCCGTGTGTGGGTGTGAGGTATTCATGCACCAATAGGCCATGAGCTTTAGGAGGCTGGATCCACAGAATCTGTATGAGAAACCTCAACACGCAATCTAATAAAATCATCCCACTGTCTGAAAGAAAGGTTTCGAAACATTTTTTTTATAAACAGTATTGTGGGGCTGCACCAAGCTTTCCCAATCTGCTGACTAAGACGCTTGCTAAGAATGCAAGGCACCTCATCATATCACTTTTAATATACAGCAATGGCAGTTTTCCTCTTCTTAGTCTCTGGTCTACAACAACAAAACATTGTCTTTAATTTCCTTGACACATTCAACACCTGCTGAACATTCAGTTTGTGATAAAGTATTTAAAAAAAACAAAAACATAGATTAGGAATAAGGAGAAGAATTCATTTCTTCTTCCTGTTCTTTTTATTTGACATTTGAGCATATTTTTAGATTTAACATTTCTTTTAGGGATTAAGGCAGCATTAAGTGTCTGTATTATGATTAGGTTGTCAGGGTAGTGACTCTAGCTAAAGCATGTAAATTGCCTGCTTACCTCCTTTACTTCCTATCCTTTTATACTGAAGATTAAAAACCTGCTGGAGGAGTAAATCTCAATTAAAAGTGTATATTTGCAAGGGTGTAGGTTAGGTTTCAGGGGCAACTCATAGAAATGTTCTATGTAAACCCATCCTTCTATTAATTTCCTGCCACTTATCCAGGTCCAGATCATGATGGTGGGAGGCTAAGCAAGGTAGTCCAGACATCCCCCTCCCCAGCTTCTCCTTGGGGGATCCTGAGGCGTTTGCAGGCCAAATTAGATATATAATCTCTCCATCATATTCTGGGTCCCCCTGAGGTCGCCTATCAGTTAGCCATGCCCAGAAAACCTCAAGAGGAAGTATCTCGGGAGACATGCCAATCAGTTACTCACAGCACCTTAACTGGCTTCTTTAGATGCAAGGGAGCAGGAGCTTTACTCCAGATATCTGAACTCCTTACCCTGTCACTGAAGGTGAGCGCAGCCACCCTACAAAGGAAACTCACTATGGCAGCTTGTATATGCTCCTTCTTTCACTACCCAATGTGCATGACTGTTAGAGTTGAGGGTCGGAACACAGATCAAAAGATTTGCCTTCCAGCTCTTTTCAACAACACGGCCCTGTACAATGCCTGCATTACTGCTGATAATGAAACCAGTCCACCTATTGATCTCACACTCCACTCAAGACCCGGAGACTTTAACTCCTTCATTTATGATGGCAAATCACCCCAATCACTCATTTGCTTGCAGTCCAACATTGCAAGACCATGACTTTGAGCTACTGACTCTCATGCCTGCTTCCTTACATTAAACATCGAGCCCCAGTGTATGCCAAACTTCACGGCCCAATGAAGCCAACAGAATCACATCATCTGCAAAAAAAGAGCACAGAAGCAATACTGAGCTCTCCGAACAAGACATTCTCCACCCCCCAACTATGCCTTGAGATTCTATCCATGAAAATCACAAACAATTGTAGATGACAATGGACAACCTGATGGAGCCCAATACTGGAAACATATTTGACTTCCTGCTGAGAAGTGTTGTCAATGCACCAACCCTAATCATTCACATGAGGTATCTATAAAGGTAACTTTATAGATACCTGGTACTGGTGTTACTATTCCATCTTTACTACAAAGAGCACTGCAGTTTGCCGTCTTATCTTTGACTGATCTTCACTTCTAGTGTCTTATCAACTCAGATCTTCTCTTGTCTGGACTATATTGGCTTGATAGTAAGAGCACAATGTTCTGAGAGACTTTGGTTTAAAAAAAATCCACGTGAAAGTATAAAAATGAGGGCAACAATAATTGATTTTGAAAAGTGAGGGGGGAAACGCCCCCCTCATTTCCATTGGAAGATTATAACCCATTAGACTGTTGACATCCACAGATGGCCTTTGTTATAATATCAGCAACATAGTGCCAGTATGTGTGTGTCTGTGTGTGGTAACTTTTATGATACAATCTTGTGAGTATCGTGCTCCATTGCTATCATCTCTGCACATCTAAATTACAAAAGTTGTGGGAAAGTGGTTGAATAGAAAGATAGAGCCTATGGAGTGAAGGAAAAGGCAGCTGTCACCATGATAGATGAATCTTGGGGCGAGTCCGATTTCCATCACTGTACAGTTCAAAGCCTCAGTCAGCCAAAGATTTACTCTGTTTGAGAGGAACTGTACCTATGCAACCTGAACAGGAATCTGTATTATGATGGAGTTAACTGATTACTTTTTTCAGGATAATTGTCACTTATGTATCATCCACCAATGCCATCACCTGGGCTCTCCCCACCTGCACCTCATTCATCAGTCAGCCTCACTCTACAGTATACAGTATATCAATCACTTCTTTTATTCTTTGTAGGTTTGTCTGCTTGTGCTTCTACTCACAATCCTGCTTTGGTTCCCTAGTGTTTTCCTGGTGTTCCTGTTACCTTTGCCTGCCACCCTGGTCATCTTGTCTGCTTGTGAACTCCTTTTTTATAATTATTATTTGTATCTTCACTAAACCCGCCTTAGATTCTGCATTTGGTTCCAACCAGCCTGTGCTTATTGTAGCCATCCAACTTCGGCATCTTGTTATAAGTAGCAGTCTTACTTTGTTAATGCTATCCATAAATCATTGCTTTTCTTTCTGACATTGAGGATCTTGAAAACTGGCATTTGTGGGTACATAAACATATGGTAAACATGTGGAATGTGACTTCTGAGATGGATTTATCCAAGAGCTCTGGGTTTACAGGAAAACTACTAGACCATAACGTTTGCTGCTTCAAGGGATTTGCAGCAACCACAGATACAGCCCTTGGGATGTAAAGCTGTCCAATCAGCCTTTTCACTGTAATTAAAAGACCCTCGCTACATCTCAGCCTACTGTCGTCTTTGGTAAGTTTGGTGTCTGTGTTTTGGAATCTTTAAGAAATTTATACAATCTGAAAAGAGAAATGCTGCAGTGTCCCGTGGTGCTTTGTCAAGCATACACTCAGTCCTATTATAATTAGCTTCACTTAATTCATACTGCAAAATTAAATAAGATGATGCATGTGTTGAATATAAAAAGTCAAGAGTGTTGCAGCACTAGACTGCAGCTGATAGTATCATGAGCACATTTTAGGAAGATAAGCTTACAAAGCAGGCTTATCCACTGCCAGGCATGCCTTGTGTATCTTATCGTTCCAGTCCGAAGTGGCATTTGATAAAAAAAAATTGCAACAGTCAAACAATTGGCAATTGAACTAGCAGCTGATGTCTTTCCTGTCCCCGAGTCTGTTCCTGAGTTGGGTGATATCAAGCTTGCTCCCGAGCCTTTTCTCAAGTGTCCTCAGTTCCCAACATCAAGTCTGTTCTTGAGTCAACTGACATGTAGTCGGCTTGTGGCTTCGATTTGGCAGTCAGCCCAATTCTCTGCTTAAAAGTCTGCTTTCCTCTTCCTCAAGCCATTTAGCTCGTTGGACAGTTACGATATGGTTGCATGTGCAGTTATTCCATTCCTCTGGCTGCCCTTGAGAACCGCAAGCTGCTGAAAAGTTGAGTGGATTTGAAAGGAATAATAATGCAGGAGAACAGCAGCAGACTAAAACCATCTAGAGCTCTTGGCAAGGACCACCTTCAGGTTTTGACTGACCTGGACTCGTGAGTGTGTCTCCAAGAGAAATATGCCCTATGCCCTCTAAATAAATATGCTGCAATTCAGAGGACATAAAAACCTGATCTCACTCAGCAGAAGGACTTAAATGTGTGTTGCATAAAAGCTTTCAGTAGGTTTAAGCTTGACACAGCTTGGACGATCCTTCCACCGAGGTATCATAACCAAACAGCTTTACATTTTCAGAAAGATGGCAAGAAACCTGAGTGGAAAATGTATTGTCGGACTCAGGAGTAGCCAGGTGGAAAAAATGTCTTCAGCAAAATGAAATGCAGGGTTTCGCAACTGAATGGCAACCCCCACCTACACCCCAACCCCTATTAATTTACCTTGCAGGATTTCCTGGGACAACTATTGTTGTTGGATTGTAAATCTAATTGGATTCCTGATGGCAAACCCTTTTTGGAGGGAAGAGTGAGGAAATGGTTTTCGTTAGAAGCTAATGTATGCAGACACACATGCAAGCACAAAAGAACTGGATTAAGGTTGTGGGACAGAACGACTGATTGACTTGCACTTTTGTCAGTGCTCATGTCAGAGATTACAACAGGAGTTTATTTAAAAAGAAAAACCTCAGATTCATAACGGGAGACAGTAGCTTTAATTTTGCATATAGCTTTAACTTATACAGTTTATTTTTTGTCATAAAAAACAGGCAAAGTTGTTCTTATTAAAGCTGCAGAGATACAGAAAAAAACTTTTTTTTCAGTATAATGAGATCAGTACAATGGACAGGGCTGCTTGGTGACAATTAGATTTCCGCCCTCTTGCCTTGTTTTACGTGCTGTATTTGTTTGACCTCTTTTCTTCATTGGAATTATTTACATGAAACAAAACAATCATGGATTCACATTGAACTGTACTGATGTTTGACATGGTGCTTTGCTATGTTAAGTCATTCTCCCTAAGGCCCGACAAATGAGGTTTCTGAAGTGTTCTTCTCAAATCTCAGAGGACTGTGTTGAGCAAATTGGCCATGTCAAGCCAGATCCAAATCAATATACCCCTCACTCCCCTCAACACTATCATGTCTGCTCTTTACCGTTCACATCCACCTTACATGCTGGAACTTACGGAACGCATCAGCTCACATCTACGCATTAAAGGGCCCCGTGTGGACAGTTTTCAGTTTTAAAGTGATTGATTTCACCATATGTTTTCAATTGCTGGGAGCAGGTCTTGCAAAGCAGAGTGAGATGGAATCTCTCACTTGCTTCCCTCCCCGTTTCATTTCTCACTGTAAGTGGATGTGTGTCCTCCCTTGTCTCCTCATCTTTATTCACTGCAGGAGCCCTTGCTACTGCACTCTGACGGATTGTCTCTCCTCTGTCTTTCCCACACGCCCTTTGTATCTCCTGTAATAGGCCAGTTAAGGTGTGCGCAGAGCTTCGGCTGGAGTGTATATACCATTTAACACTTAACCTGCACTACTGTAAAATGGCTGCTGCATCGCACCTTATCATTTAAAGGGGAATGTGACATGCACAATGTTTTGTTTTGTTTTTTTGCAGATAAGTATTAATTTATTTTCTGATGTTCAAATAGCTTTAAAGAATAAATTACCTATTCTTCATCTCACAAAATAAATTTTCAGTTTGAGGAGCAATAAAAACATACCCCTACTTAACATAATTTGCACTGCCATTTTTCAGCTACAGCGTCAACTAGTCTTGTATGACCATCAGCTTTTGGCTAATGTTTGCAAATATTATCATATCTACATGGACTATTTTGTCTCTTTATGAGTTTTTTTCTCTTGTGGTACTGTTAAACCATGCTTTTGCAGGGACCATTATTATGTAATTGTCACTATTTGTCACATAGCCTCACTTTAACAATCGCAAACTCAAAAGCATCACATCGCACAATAGAGAACAGGATTTCCCTGGAGTTTTTGACTATTGTGAATTGTAACTTTTTTAAGTAGGACTAAAAGTGTTGTTATAAGCTATGAGAGGTTAAAATAACATGTTATCAGGTATAACCGATTGCAGTTTTAAAAGCCACATCTCAGTAGTTGATGTTATTGTCTGAAAACAAATGGACTCCAAATTAGTTACTGCTTTAGCCGTCCTGGTTTCCTCCTTCAGTCAGGTGGACTGGAAACTCTAATTTGCCTGGAGGTATGAATTAGTGTCTGTACTGCATGTCTGAAAGCCTGAAATGACTTCCCTGCCTTCCACCCAGTGCATGCTGGGATAGTCTGCATCCCCACATGACCCTGAAAAGAAATGAGTGGGTGGAGAATATAAATGACAGAAAAGGGGGAGGACAACATATTTCACTTCATTTCAACTGATCAGTATTGCATCGATGCTGTGTGTTATGTATGTTGCTTCTGTGTCTGTATTCTGCTTCAGTTTCATGGTTTACTGTAAGTTGTGTACATTCAGACAGTGCATAAGCATATTTTATACCACAAACAGGCTTGGGATATAATTAAATAAATGGACAGGGCTCCTGTTAGTACCAAAGACACAAGTTATCATTGATGTCTTCTTCTATTATGTCTCAGTCCTGGGCTTTCTTACATTTTAAGGTAATGATTAGAATTGACAAGGACAATCAGGGCAACAGTGCAGAGAATGTCCTTGTTCTTCAGCCTGCCTTGATATTTGTAAGCCAATTAAGTAGATTAAAAAGCCTAATCAATATATGCAGCCCCCACTACTGTCATCTCATTTGAAAAACAACAGGCAGCAGCCTGTCACACCAATATGAACTCAGTTTTGGGCTCTGGTATCTTCTTTCCTAAATGCTCAGTCTTGTTCAGGCATTTTTGGTCAATACAGGTTACATATATTGTAAACTAAACCTATCACTTCTGAACTGTAAAGTGACAGTTTATTTGTGACTGAGAGGCACTGCTTCGCTTCAGTTGGATAACGTGCCTTTTTAAAGTATCAGTCGATATTTTCACAGGATTTTCATGGATCAGCCACTCCAGGTCGTCATTGATTTTGTTATCCACCAACCCAAAAGGATATTGCTCTTTTATTTCTCTGAATGGTCATTTGTGACCTTTAAACATTCAGTCATCCATGCTGCTGTGAAATATGTCAATAGATAGTCTTAACCTGCTGTAAACGTGAACAACATCTGTTTTCTCTTTTTTAAATCTATATATTTTTGGAATATGTACAGTGCATAACCACCTCAAAAAGGATCAGTGCATTGCAAAACTCCATCTCACCCTAACGTCTTGTCTTGTGTCCTGAAGGCATGCTGTTGATTCTTATTTATTTAAATAAAGTGAAGCACTGACAGCAGGGTGAGATCATGTTTTACGTTCTTCATTTTCTTATTAATGTTGCTGGAACTCATACATGAAACTGGTACACACATGCATACTTGAGATAAGTTTAATAATATGATAATATTATGTTCTGATATATTGTCATTGGTGGAAAATAACAGTTTTATTTCACTATATATTTCAGAGAGAAACACTGTACTATGAGGGTCCGCTGTTTCCCCTGTTTTGTATCACTATAAACTGAATATATTTATTAATACAATCTCAATTAATTAATTGAGATTGAAATAATGGCCCAGTATATATTATTGCTCATTAATATATAAAATAGTTTAAATTGCCTACATCTGTAGGTTAGACCGTGGCTCCTTAAACACTTATGCATCTGTAATGATCGTCCAATACAGTATATTACTTTTGTAAATGGCATCTAGTGAGTGAGTGAGTGAGTGAATGTTTGTTTTTATTGTTCTTTTGACTCGATGTTGAAGAAACTTTTTAAGCATCTCAGCTCAGGGCTGTGCCTGTGTTTCTGCATTTATGCCCACGGTGCAGAAAGTGAGTAAACGGTTTCCAGAGAGTAGCGTATCCTCAGTGCGCATGACACAAGGTAACACGGCTGCACTCGGGTGAAAACATGAATCCTCTTCTGAGGACTACCTCTAACTAAGGACGCGCGGGGATTCTCTTTTTTCAACCGCACAACCTAAATGTCTTATTTTACTCCGCAGTCCTGATTTAAAAGCGAGTTATCTCTCATCATATGCACTGACAGGATGCAACGTCCACATGAAGACTGCAGCTCGGCACTTTCCCAGAAATAAGCGAGGCTGAGGATAAATGACTTTGTCTGAGAACGGGATCGAGCATATTACCTGCGATGCGTGAACCTGTAACTTAATACAAATTTCGAGAATCAGAATCATTGTAGTCTTCTTTGTGCGGAAATATTCTGGTGCAGGGGACCCGTTAAGGATAGGCTACTACTACTACCACTGCTTGCATTCGCACAAAGGAGCGCGTCTGGTTGGATTTAAGCTGCAGTCCACTTCAGCAGCTGCATTGCCACAACTGTAAGAGGAAATGTAGATCTATCATGAAACTCTATGCGCCGACTGCTTATTCTCCTCAACTCTTTCGCGGACCTACAGACTTATATCCCCAAGTGGAGCGGTTTTTTTCTGCCTTTCGGCCACAGATAATATCACTTCTCAACTACAATGAGACAACGTGGTGGTGGGCTGACTGGGGGAAATGATGCCCGCAGAAGTGCAGTGAGAGAGCAGGACAGTGACTTCCAGGGGACACCTGCAGACGAGTGAATGCCGTCTCTGATGTGGAGCTTGTCGCTGTCCGACGCGCGAGTGGTGCTGAAATTTGGATGATGCCTGGCCAGCGACTGCAAGGCTGCCGCTCCCTGCACCTCAACGAGGACAACGGCCGCTTCGTGCTGCTCGCCATCCTCATCGTACTGTACCTGCTGTGCGGCGCTGCGGTCTTCTCGGCCATAGAGAGGCCCTCGGAACTGCGGGCTCACGGCCGCTGGAACGGGACGCTCCTCAACTTCAGTGAGACCTTCAACATCAGCTTGCAGGACCTCAACTCCTTTCTGCGCGAGTACGAGGCTGCCATAGCCGCCGGGATCCGGGCTGATGCCCTGAGGCCACGATGGGATTTTACAGGGGCTTTTTATTTTGTTGGAACTGTGGTGTCGACTATAGGTGGGTGATCTATTCAGCATTCACTGGTTTTCCGGCAGCTATGTGTCCTCTAAATACTGGAAAAGCATTTTGTTCCGTGTAGCCAACCCCCAATGAAGTAAAATAAACTCCATGAATGTACACTAATCAGCTCACGTCACTGAGACATTTTAGTAAGAACAATGATTACATTTGGGACCTCGTGACCTGATGAGGCCATAGTCAAGACAAATACGTTGGTGAATGGTTAATATTAATGTGGCGTCTGTTTGTTAAATAATCATGACATTAGTGATAGTCTGGGTGCCAAAAGGACTAGAGCTGACATCCCTTCAGGCTGCTTTCTTTCCTCTGGCTTACATACAGAATAACAGATTAACATTTTTTTTTATTTTTTCCAGTCATGTGGCTGTGAGGGACTTTGGCAGTGGGGGCGACATCTGACTCCTCTGTCATTTGGAACGCCACATTCATCTGTGGCTATAGGACAGCACCCATGGGTGCAGTCCCTTTTTTTGCCACATTTCCATTCAAACCAACAGAAATTTCAATGAGAAGCCACATCTGCTCCCCTTCGTTTAACATTTACTGTGTGATAGGTCAGAAAAGAGCAAGTGGCCCTCACAGGGCACCCCGAGGGCCAGTGGTGTAGTGCACTGCATGCCTGATGGCTCCAAAGCTCACTCCCCCACCCACGCCTTCTCAGAACAGCTATAGATGGCCCCACAGTATACAATGAGGGAGTGAGTGTGACTGGATGAACGAGCAAATGAACACACTCCAGGTAATAATTTGAGCTGACAGCAGCTGTCTATCTCTGACCTTGCCCTCAAGACACAAAGACACATACGTATACTGTGATACTCATGGCACCTCCTGTTAATTGAAAACTGTGGCAGGGGGGAATGATAAAGAAAAGTGATGGCTGTGTATGGTTGCACAGCCAGAATTGAATCCATATGAGCAGAGGACCTGTCAAAACTTTACTTTAGACCTGTCAGCAGAGCTTTACAGGCTCTTCCACCGTCTGCTCTCACATCCAGTATAGATGCTCTCAGGGAGCCCGTACACACAGCTCGCCCAGTTACAGGGTCGGAAACCACGGCAGCTGTGTTTGTGTACATATCTGTGGCACATTTTGAAATCCTTTGTGTTCCACTTGTCACGCAGCAGCGCAGTCTTCCCCCAACATGTAGATCATATAAACCGGCTCAGCTGCTTGAAGGAAAAGAAAGGCAGATGATTTTCTCTCCAGAATTTATCTTTTTCGTTCGCACACATTCTATCTGGATTTCCATCTCTCTTTGATCTCCATTCCCCCCCACCCCTCCGGCTTATGTGCTACTTTTTCTGCATGCTTGTGAACTGGTGATATAAAAGGGATCTGGGGGCCTCCCCACACAACTCTTTTTCAGAGTGACATCCCCCTGTGCACTCCAGACACTCCTCCCAAACACTTCCCTCCTCTGACTCTGCCGTAGCAAAGGCTTCAAATCAGCAGTGACACTGTGCTCCCCTTGATGTGCCTCCCCAATATCGCTTTGAAGAATGAAAGTGAAGCTGTGGCCACTTGAGGCACTTGTTTATCCAGTGCTTCAGAAAGGCTCACTGGCCTTGAGTGCTGCACTTGGTGTGCTGTTTCAAAAATTAAGGAAATACTGCCAGAAACATAATGCAAAGGTGCATTTCAACTTTTTCTTAAATATGGTCTAAACAAACTTAGCTGTTTATTTCAGGTTCTTTTCTCATGCAAACAATAACATCACATGGTCCACTTATAGCTGGTCTGGAGCTCTTGATCTCATCACATCACTCATCAGTCATTTGGCAGTTGCAGACATTTCCAATTGCAGTGTTTTAGGGACTTCTCATACTTGCTGGCTTAAATGTTGATGAGCAGCGTTTATTTGGTCCAGACTAAAATTCCACAATATTGGCTGTATTGCAAAGGCATTTGGTACAGATCTCCAGAGGACAGTAAAAATGAATATATGTACCATTTTCACAGAAACTAGAAAAGATCAGCATGTCTTTGCGAACATGTTAGCATGCTGACATTAGCATCTAGTTCAGAGCACCGTTTCTCAGTACAGGCTCACAAACCCGCAAGCATGGCTGTGGGCTCTTGTTTTTTTCTTTTGTCTCATCTTGTTGACATGTTGGTTTGAATAGTTTGTTTTTGCCGGCATCCCACTCTTGGTTGTGCTGTCCTGCCCTACATATCCAGACACATCTTTACTGTTTGCATGCTCATTAAAGTGGGCACAAGAGTCTGCTCTGTAAACAGAATATCTATTAATATCAAAAGTTATCTATAACCCTCAAGGCTGATGGATAGCTGACGACTGCCAATTAGGACAGCTCTCTGTAGCTGTTTGTGGGCCCTCTACGTCTCATTATAAGTTGCAGAAATGACATTTTGGAGAAATACTTTGTCAGTTTTGAAGCGCTAACAGGGCGAACACTTGTCTGCAGTGATAGCTTTTAACTTGTTAAGACTGAGTGGGACAAACCAGATAGGACAGTTAGTTGTTCGGCAGTTTACCATATAATGATCTGCTGCAGTTTGGATTCTGTTCTGGACTATTTATTTCTGGTGACATAAACTATGTCCCATCTCTTCTTGCCCCTGGCAGCCACTGTATCTTGTTGCTCCATCATATTCATATCCACCCACTCAGAGAAGTTACAAAGGCAGACAAGGCCAACAGGACAGTTTAACAAACAGAAAATGGACCCTCATACAGTTTTCCCCCTAAATGAGGCCGGATTTACCGTCAGTGCAGTCCACAACTTGCAAAATGAGGGGGAAATGTGGGTGGGTGGAGTTAGGAGAAAATGAAATCCTGCTGAACCGCTGGCTGTACAGAGCTGTGCTGCAGCAACATGACAGTGTGTTCTTTCCACAGTGACAGGCATAACCTCTTCCATAATAAAACAAGTGGCTGAAATGTGATCCTGAAAGCAGTAAGCAGCCTCATCACACTAATTGCTTTGACTTATACTATACTGTTGACACTGAAGAGAGTTGTTAAAGCAACTCTATGGTATTTTCTGTATTGCAGTTTGTAGAACATAGAGTCTTTCAAGGAGTCGTGCATCTGACCTAATCCCTTCACAGTTATTCTTATCCTTCAGAGTTATTCTTAAGGTTTCATATTCTTGCTGTTACAAAAATGATCATGATTATATAATCTTGATGTAGAATCTTTTATTTGCTGTGTTAATGAGAGTAACTACTGGAGTAATCACACAAATGCATTCTGACCCTATATTTAGTTCCTAAAACAAATATGATGCAATAAAGAAATTAGAATTTCATTGACTTGAGATAACTACAAGCTTGTTATGTCATGATTACCAGGAAAGATTTTCAAATAAAAAATGATGATGAGCCATGTGCTCTCCTACAACTTTGCAGTGAGTAAACAATTAAACCTAATGGGTTAGTGGGTGTTATCCTCCTTGTCTTCTAGTGCCAATTTAAAAAGTGCTGATTTGGCTGCAGAGTGTCACTGAGGCATGCTTGTGAGGTTACGCGATTATTACACGCCTGTCTAACCAAGGCCAGTGCATCTGGAAGAGAGACACGAAACCCAATTTGCTCTCTGTACTGTACGGTACTGCGTCTTGTAATTCACGTGTCTCTAAGGTTATGGGACAATGTCACCTCAGACTGGCGGAGCGTGCATTTGGCATTTACGCAGCGTGAAATGTCACATGACAGACTGAACTGGATTCCTTGAGGCAGTCCCTGTTTTTGTTTTGATGCCTCGTTTTTATTTAGATTAACTGCTCGGTGCTGTCTCGCTGGGACAAAACCATCTGTGTTGTTGCTGGTGTGTATGTTACGAGTGAGCTTCCAGGAGGTGGGTGGGAAAGGCGCGCAATCTGTGAAAGCAGATTCATCGGTGCACAGTGATGTTTCAGGCTCATTCTTGCCTTCTGTTCAGCAGTGTTGCTAGACTGTCCCACACAGTGTCAACTCCTGTCTTACATCAGTCTCAAACCTAACTACCTCGCTCCTCTGTCCATAACTACCACAGTGCAGTCATTTGTTCGTATCCATTCATTCAGTCATTCCAATTTCCTGCACACTTTATGCGGTGTGTTTCTGTGGGACAACACTGTAATTGTGTTACAAAATAAAGGCCGCTCAGATTGCACAAGCAGTACATTATATAATGAGATGAAGATCACTTTACAAAACCATTTGAAGCTGGTCAGCGTGACTCTCTTTTCTCTAAGTAGTGTCAGCTGCCATCTTTTTCCCTCTCTCTTCCTCTTTAGATCTCCCTGGCTGCTCTGTGAAATCACAGACTCAGAGGAAATGTCACTGTTAGAAATGGAGGGGATGGGGGGGGGGGTGGGCATCAGTCACATGAAATGCCCTGGGGGTCTCCTTAGATTATGTGCAGTCCAGGCACAAAAAGTGTGTTGTCAAACTCAATGAGGAAAGGGAGCCAAATTGCACCACTGCTGCATAGGAGATCCAAAAAACTGTGTAAATTAATGTAGCTGTTGTGTAATACACCCAATTTCTACCTTAAAGCTGCACAAATCAACATTTTCATGCTAATATTAGGGGAAAATTAAAAGAGGTATTTTTCCCACACACCTGAGGCGTACTAAGGTGATGCGTAAAATCGGTGTTCGAGTTCCACTTTCAGAAGATATTCAAATATTTGAGATAAAGACTCCGACATGGATATATAGTGTAAAATAACCAATAATAATCGGGGTGCACTTCTCTTTCTCTCCGTATAGATACAATGGAATGTACTCAAACACAACTAAGAGTCTACAACCATACTAGTGGCTCTATGAGGCTTTATATGCACAAGTGGGCACAGATAACACACAGCCACACTTCTTCACAGTGTGGAGATCTAAGTGTGTGTGTGTGTGTAATGTAAAAGTACTGAGGAGTCCTCAATAAATCCCTATGTTAGTTAACTGCTGCTGTACAAGATGACTGTACACACCTCTGCACTCTGTAACAGCGGGTCATGAATCTGCCCTGACTTATCCGCCTACATACGGTAATTCACAGAGTCCAATCGTCATGGCCAAGTGATGCCAAGATCATTTTGGAGGACACAGCAGATTTGCTTGGCTTCCCTCTCCTCAAACTGATTAGCAATTCACTGATTCTGCTCTTTGCACTGGCAGGGCAAAGAAAGGATAAACTCTTTGTGCTCTTTGTACTTTGCAGTCCTCTGACCTGCCTCCCATCGCGACTAATTTTGACTACCATATTAAAATTTTGATCATCATCAAATTCACTAGCAGCCCAATTTACACCAGCGCTGATGTCAATGCTGACTTGCAGCCATGAGATTTTAAAGTTTCCCCATAAGCAGAAAAGTCCCCCTCTCGAAGCTGTTGGGTGGCTGGCAACCTTTGATGCAGCAAAATCCGACACGCGGCTACAGTGGCAAAATTGTCGCTATGTTGCAGAAAGCGTGCAGAGCAATTCGACTTCTGCACCAGAGGAACATTTATCTGCATCTTGGGGTCATGTATATAAATTGTTATCAGTGTTAATAAGCTAACAGCAAGGTGGCAAACTGTGATTTGGCAACCATCCATCTTTGTGTCAAGGTTGGGGCTGCGGGACAGACAGGAGGACATGCTGCGATGGCACATCTTTCAAACGGCTCCATGCAAATACACTGGGGTAGATATCCATTAATAAGATTGAATGCCAGTTTTGAGATTGGTCAAAATTAACTTAAACACTGTAACAGTCAGAGAAGAGGCACATGTGACTTTTGAGTATGACCTTAAATCAGCTGGTTCAATGTGATGATTTTTAATTTCTATACTCTTTGCTTAAGTACTGTTCCTGGGGTTCTCTGTGAATCCACTGCTTACCCTGGAAAACACCAGGCTCACACGTAGCTGAATGTGATGCATATATTTTGTCCTCATACGAGCATTCGCACGTCATCCAGCAGCCGACAGCCTCTGCCAGAGTCAGACAGTCTCCACCTCATAGCGGCCACTTTCAGTTAATAGAAAGCAAAGCATCATTTAATTGTGAGCAACAGAGCATTGCCTCGCCTTTTATCCGAGGCACCTTGCTGTGGTTTTCTTTGTATGATCCAAGATCATTATTGCAGTTGTCAGTGACTTAGCAGTCCCTGACAGGAATCAGATTTTTGCACAGCCTTAAATTTCAGGGACCTGTGCTTTCACATTAGTGGTAATGCAAAACCATTAAATCGAAAGTCTACTGAACCTCAAGCATTCATTTCCTGCTGACATCTGATCCACCTGTTTACATTTGATGCCTCTAAATCTCAAGCAACTATACAGTACATTTAATGGAGCATTGTCATGTTACTGTATGAGCACCAAATCTATATTATCTGTGATGTTGAACATGGAGGCTTATCGCACTGATCTGAAGGTGATGGTGTTTCATGGTGCTCCATCCGAACAGGTGTGTTGACTTAAGGGAATAATACAAGAGGGCTTTATGTAGTCAAGCTTTTATTCAAACATTGACCGTGCATACAGTAAAAGATAATAGGAAACACAAGGACATACTGTAGCCCTTAGATCCATCAGGGAGAAGCTATTAGTCTGACAAGAAAATTACTCCTCAGTCACATGAAAGGACAAAATCTTTGTTCCCTTTTGCAGATGAACAATGAGGCCACATGACCCTTCATTTTAATTTTGCTTGTGTGAGCCCTGTCTTTCCATTTCGGTGAAAACCCCATAAGAACAGCCTGCATTTAGTTTTTGTTTTTAAAATGATGTGAAGATGAAAAACAGATTTAAAAAATACATTTTAAAAAAGAACAAATGTTGGTGCAGATCCAGAACCAGTGCAACATATTTTTTTGACAATAAATCAATACAGACAGCGGCAGATTCATCAATCCTCCTGGCTCTCTATGCCAGTGAATTAAGCAGTGCAATACAATTTAAAAAGCTAGACCCGATTCAGTCAAGAAGCCAAATGAATCACAAAATTAGAAAAAGACGGTATTTTAGGTTGTGTTTGATTGATCAGGTTTGTGTTTCCTTGTTACTTCTAGCAGTGTGCATCCATCTGAACTGTTACACTTGTAATTTATATCTGCATCGACCAGCTGTAATGACTCTTAGCTACAAACTGTATTTCATTATGACCGCCTCAGTCCATTATTTCTTATTATTGCACAGCCATGTACGGCATAAAACTCTAATTATCAATGCTTTCACATGCAGAACAGATATCATTAATGAATATCCAATATTGTGTGTGGGTGAGCTGGGAGTGAAATCCAGAGCCACATAGTTTTGCTTCAGGGGTCCATAGAATGTAGTATGTGTAGACTTTGAGTGTGTCATTGGTAATGTGTATGGCCTTTGTTTAATTTGAGTAGATCTCAAACTAAACTTGGCACGTTATGTATGTGGCCTATCGCTTCATGTGCTTTTTGTAACACTCTGAGCATAGTGTGAATGTTCCTATTATTACCCAGTCTGCCAGTAATCCTGGCAGCTCCTCAGCAGATGGTGTGGTGATGATCTCTCAGGTCTGGCCATGTTGCTGCTTCCTTAGCCCTCTGTCCTCTCCACAGACCCCCGCGACGCCACCGTGTGACTAATGATTTCCTGTTCGTCACAGAAACGCGGTCATCAGAGGGATGGGCATGCGTGGCGTTTTCTGCTGCTGCTTATCAGGCCAATTTATGACTATTCCCATTTGTGGGAGGCAGTTGGTTTGACTTGGGGCTTGTTTTTAGACTCAATAATTGGGGACATGGGAAGGCAATGGAAGACAGAGATTTGATTTTTGGTTTGCAAAACAAGTCCCATAATGGATCTTTGGGTCCCTTTTCTGGCTTACTGGGAGTTGTGTGGGGGGATGTTGTCCCCAGTGACACACAGTAACCTTGAGTCTCAGTGCTACTTAGAGAGACAAGTGACTGTACAGCACATGTCCTTCATTCAAACAGAAACATGACTGAGTGCTTTTAGTTACCATTTATTCTCATGTGGGTATCCATTAGGAGCTTTGCCCCCTTCAACTGTCTATTTTGTATATTTTCTCTTGTGCTCTGTGTTTATTTAGCTTTTGCAGATTAATTCTGACTGTGACTCGCACTGAATGCAGACTTCTCTAACGTGAGACTGAAATGTGCTTGGCTTTCTGATGTTTGGCCTTGTGAGGCTATTTTCCAGGAAACTGAATCAATATGCCTTTTTCAGGATACTTTTATTTCGTAAAGGTATCAGGTGGGCTTTGACCAAATATCCCATAAGCCCCAAGGTGAGCTGTCTGAAAACGAAGAAAACTACATTAACTCTACTGCACATTCTAACATAGTCAAAAGATTATTGTCTTTTAAAATGATAAATCAGGTATCCTATTGGCCTATTTTGCCTTGGACTGTTCTCAAATATGTGTTTTTAGAAATGATGTGCTTTAGCTTTCATTTTAAAAGATGTCTGGTGACATTCTATATTTGTCTTATTGACAACTAATCCCTGCTGTGTTTAATTCCTCTGTGCAATTAAACTTTTATTGTTGTCCAAAGTTACAGTAATTTACTTAAATAAATTACTACAGTAATAGTGAATCACACTGTTGCACTGGCTGACATGTTTCATCGATGTGAACTTAGGCACTGTAGTTGATTTTGAGTCATTCTTATATACAAGGTCCTACTGCTGTAAATATTCACCTGCTGACAATGGCACTATTTACTCCTGCTTGAAGAGTTACGGTTAAATTACTGATTTTTATATTGCCAGCATTATCATTTAACCTGGTCTGGCATTTCACTTGTGGAAATGGCTGTTACTACATCTCTGTTGTGATAATCTTTATATCTTTATTGGTTACAAATTTCTACTGTGTAATTGTTTTTGATTGCTATAGAATAGCACAATTCAACATTTTTCCAGGGCAAATTTCATTCCCTGAGCTGAGGAGAGATTGAATGGTGCACTTTAGACTAGTTAATAGCCACCGTTAGCTCCTTTGTGCTGCAGACACTCCAGATAATGAAATACCTGTTAAGTTTTATAGATTTTGTACAATTCTCCTTCACTCAGAGTGGCTCTTTGTAGTAAAATCTGATGACTGATTACTGTTTAGAGGTGAGTAGCCTACTAAGTGTAGCAAATGAAATACAGAGTATTTATGAAGTTTATCTATACTTCTATTGGCTACCCTTTCAGTAATTTGTGCTATTTAGGGCCCTATGTTAGTACACCACTTAATGAGCCACTGGAATTTGCCATTGGTCTGTAATGAGTGCTACTCAGTCTAAATTGTGTCAACTCTCCAACTGCTCCTGAGCACATGTGATTAAAACTCGATCACTGGTGATAAAAGCTGACCCAAACACTAAAATCATTACAGTCCACTAACAATCTATTTAGGTCTTTCCCTCATTTCATTTCCCCACAGTTTGATGACCATCGGAGCATCTTCTTCCTCTTCTCTTAAAACTGTCAAATGGTAATTAATGGATACTAATGGCACCATTTCCATCACTTTGCTTCTGGTTGAATCTCCAGTGTGTAATTACCTGTGCCAACATCATAAGCCATTAGAGCATAACATAATTTTCTGTGTTGAGTTGAGCATATTTTATTTAATGTTAATGAATAAATATTCTCCCAGGGCTCTGATTGAATTGGATTAGCACACATATGATTTCCTGCCATATCAGGTTCTGCTGAGTTATATGACTCATCCTGGCTTGGCCAGAGTGGGAAGATTAAAGTGTTCACTGAAGTCAGGAGAAGGATCATTGGTCTGGACTGGTGATTTCAGTCGTAACCTTTAATCAAGAGTTTAAATATAAATGAAGAAGTCTTTGTGAATAAAGTCACACATAGTGTTTGCGTCTTTTGTTTCAGCTGCCCTGTCCTTTGCTTTCTATTATTGTTCTGTTTTCCCTAATGCGTCTTGACACAGTAGTCTGGAGTAATGGCTCTGAAATGCTACACTGAATCGATGCCTGGTGCCTTTTCCTCTCTGAGGTAATTTACTTGGTAATGAGAGACGGTGCAGAAGACTGTCTCTGCACACGCTGAGAAGATGTAATCTGTTTTCCCTCTGATTCAGTTGGGTGAGAGAGACTTGGGCTGCTAATTAATTAACTATGAAACAGGAAAATAGGATTTCACCAAAGGGCTTAATTTGGGTAATCACTGCCCCTCACCTTCCTGTTAGCCAACGGTGCCTCACTTTCTGCTACTTAACTACTTTATGTCACTATCTTTGACAAAACCAGATAATTCAGTGTCTGATGTAATGTATAAAATCTACATAAGTCTATCTGTGTGTGTGTGTGTGTGAGAGAGAGAGAGAGAGAGAGAAAGGCCATAAGATGTGTGGACATGTGGGGCCATATTTTCTCTTGTCTCTGAAAAACAATCTGTATCAATCAGTGTTGATCTAAATGACCCAATGTGTCAACAGCAAACCCATATGAGAGTGGTTTTCAGTGCGAGAGATAAGGTCAAAAAAGCCATTTTGGGCATCATAAAGGAAGTATTGGCTAGATATTGGTGTCATTTATTACCTGACAAGCATGGTTACAGACAGGCTGGTGGAAAAGGGGGTAAAAGTGCTGCCCTAATGCTCTGAGAAGAGTGAAACGGAGGATCGCCATGATGGAAGAATCAATTAAGCTTGGCCTGGGAGTGAACTGGTTGATCTTTCAGCACGATTTTATTTGTTGACAAATATACCATCTGCTGTGTTTAAGGGGCATGACACTGTGTATGTGTTAAAGTGTGTGTGTGCTAACATTGGCTCTGAAATAGAAGAGTACTGCGTGTGTGCATGGACATAATCATATAATGTATAGAGCAGAAAATGTGCCCATGAAAATCAAACATAAGTAGATGTGTAGGACATATGTAACAGGTGCACATATCTTGCTGCCTGTATAAAGCATTTTCTAAATTAGAAATTTTAGATTAAGCACTGATTCTGTATTAATAAACTCAATGCCATAAACTAGCAAGTGGGTCCCAGGAGTAATGTGTCACAAGACAATGAAGCATTTACACAAATGTTTTTGTAACTGAAATACTTTAACAACTATCGGAAAAGTTATCATGAAATTTTGTACAGAATTCATTTTATACACTTCTTCTTTGGTGGAAGTTGCAGCTTTGTTGCAGTTAAAGTGCTGAAAGGATTCATACTATTAATTGACCTCATAAGAAAGAGTAATGTACTTATACCCACACTCGACAGCAACTGTTTAATGTCAGAGCTTCACTGCAGCATCAAAGTCAGCGCTGCACACACGACACTCCTCGAGATTGAGAAGTGCTCCTTTAACATGCAGCAGGATCCATAAACATCCTCTCTTCTCCTCTCCTCACCTCTCCTCTCCTCTCCTCTCATAACCCCTTCCTCAGCTTGAACACTCATTCTAATTGACTAAGAAATCAGAACATAGCAGGAAGCCAAACCGCACAGCCCAGAAAAAAAATATTCAGAGGGCTTATAAGCTTATTCATGGCATCCTCCTCCCTTCAGTATAACCCCTATACTGTGTCCTCGATTTTTTTCCCAGCCTGCCAACCGCAATAAACAGTATAGTAAATGCTGTATAGAAACATATTCTGTACATACACTATCATGTTTTTACAGTTGCAAAATATAGTGTACTTTAATGTGACTCTAACTTATGTCAGCATATTATTTAAGGTTCCAGGTTTTCACTGAGCTTCTTCTAAGTGGTATACATTTTATTTCGTTCTCCATCTATTAACTGTAATACTGGTTTCACATTAGTGCCTATTGTTCCCTCGATTTCTCTTACTTCACAATTTGCATCTTCATTTAACCTTTTTTTGTTTTGTTTTCCTCAGTTATCACATAGTCCCTTTTTTTCCATCATTCCCGCATTACTATGGCTTTAACAAATTATTCAGCATAAATTATTATCCAGTATTTTCTGCATATCACTTGTGTGCACTCTACTCAGTCCGTGCTTTTGCATATTTCTTCATTACTGGCACAAATGTTCACAAATAAGATTTAAGTCTCATCTGAAACCCTCATTTAGATTTGAAGTTGTTTTGCTTTCATGCTCCACCTCCCTTGTCTCAAACCAAAAATGTCATTTCTTGTGACGAAACAAAAGACATTTTGAAGGCGAAAATCTGTTTTTTGCCTCACTTAGGGGATTAAGTGTCTGATATTCTTCCTCTATTTCTGCAGGTTTTGGGATGACAACTCCTGTGACAGTAGCAGGTAAGGTGTTCCTGATCTTTTATGGGCTTCTGGGCTGCGCTGCCACCATCCTCTTCTTTAACCTTTTCCTGGAGCGCATAATCACACTGCTGGCCGTGGTGATGAAGGCTGTGAGGGAGCGACGAATCAGAAACAGTGGTCTACTGCCACCAGGCATCCGCCATGACTTCTCAGCCTACTCCCTCCCAGGCTGGAAGCCCTCTGTGTACCATGTGATGCTGATTCTCGGCCTGTCAGCCATCACGATCTCCTGCTGTGCATCCGCCATGTACACCCCCGTTGAGGGTTGGGCTTACTTAGACTCGCTCTACTTCTGCTTCGTCACCTTCAGCACCATCGGCTTTGGGGACTTTGTCAGCAGCCAGAGTGCGTCTTACGAATACCAAAGCCTCTATAGGGTGGCCAACTTCCTCTTCATGCTAATGGGTGTGTGCTGCATCTACTCACTCTTCAACGTCATCTCTATTGTCATCAAGCAGGTGCTCAACTGGCTGCTGGAGAAAATGAGCTGCTTGTTTTGCCAGCGCTGCAGTAAGGCCAATGCCTTCTTGGGCAGACGCAATGCCATTCGCCCAGGCTCCAGGGGTCGCCAGGGTAGGTTGGGCCAAACACCGGACTCAGACGGACCATGTGATAGTGACACTGAGGGACGCAGACTATCAGGAGAGATGATCTCCATGAAGGACCTAGCAGCCTCTAACAAGGTGTCACTGGCCATCATGCAGAAGCAGCTATCTGAGTCGGCCAACGGATATCCCAGGACAGTGTGTGGCAGCTCACGCCATAATGGTTTCTCTGGGGGAGTTGGTGCCCTCGGTATCATGAACAACAGGCTGGCAGAGACAAGCAACTCCAGGTAAAGGACGCAGTGAGAGAGGAAACAAATGTATGGGAGCTCTTTATTCTCATACTACATCACAAACCCAGAGGTGGATTGCCATAGAAAAAGATACAAGGCTTTTGAACTGGATTGCCAGTGTAACTTGATATGCATGATACATATGATTTTTTTGGGATTCATTTGGAATCACCAGCCTTTGGTGACAATAAAGGTAGTTATGGTGATGCTTTTGCAGATGATTTGATGAGGATGGCATGAAGAGAGAACCACAGAGTCAACAAAAAAGCATAAATTGATCTGGAAGCGTGGGGACCACCAATCACCCATTTCATTAACCTCAAACCCAACCCAGAACAAATCACTGAATATCTCTCAAATATCAGTGTTAGTCTGCAGAGGAAATTGTCTGTTATACACTCTCAGTATATCAGACTGAAATGTTGTGTTTTAAGGGAGCCAAGGGAAGCATACAGGGCAGTCTTCACTGTTTGGGGGTTTTGCCTGTTTATTTGAATGTACATATTGAATGCTGATATAAACATGAGTAAAAAGTGTAATCACTGAATGATATAGCACATACTGATCTATGCATTTTACCTCTCATGCATTTCTTTGCACCATTTTTAGACCTTTTATTGATTGTGCAAATCCAGTTCTTTCTTGACCAGGTCAAGTTTTACCCTCAGGTGATTAATTTGATTTCTGGGGGCAACTGCTAAGTAGGGTTGTGATGTAGCTGAGTTCCACAAGGAAGTAGTGAGGGGAGGTTTTAAAGTGCAACACACTAAGGGGCCACAAAGAGTAGTTTCCCACTAAAGATGGAGAAAAGAGCAGAGTTGAAGAATAAAAAGCCATTTCTCTTGAGAGAGGAAATGGCCTTCTTATCAGCTCAGAACATGCTTCAGCAGCCCAGGACTTTGACTTGAAGGGTAAAAAAAGCACCTTCCAACTCTTTTCATTTTCAAGCTTACAGCTGTCTGCAAGGAAAATGATAAAAGCTTGCAATGTAATAATTACTCTTTAAATGCAGAATGTAGACAAATGCTTGTTTGAAATTAAATTTAAGGGAGTGGAGGGAGGTGGAGAAGGAGGCAAAATATGGATAGTTTCATCCCAGAGGCACGTTATGGTTAACGAGGCAGACTGAAATTAGCTAGGTCAAATCTTGTATGCTGGAGTTGAAAACAAAACCCAAAAGGACTCCCTTGCTTGCATTGATTTATCTTTTGTGGAAATTTTCGGCTCTCATGCATAGCTCTCTCTATTAAACAAAGCATGATCCAAAAACCTGCAGAGGATGATTTCCCTCTTGATTGCAATGTAAATGTGTAGCTGGGATTTAATGGATGGGGGTGTTTGCAGAAGATATGATGCTGCCCTGTCAGGCTGCACTACCAGTGTCAGTGTTGCCAGTAACTATCTCTTCGACGATAAAGCTGTGTGATGGTGTTTGATATTTGTAAACAGCAAGACAGGAGAAGACAAGTTGATAGTTAAACTGTCAGGGACCCGCTGCTGAGGGAAGAGAACTAGAAAGTGGGGCTGGTGACAGCAGTAGAGGTGGACGAGGTGGTGTTCATCAACTCCCTTCACATCGAAATTCATGCCCATTACAAATCAACAGCCTCTCTCAGCCAAGGGCTCAACTTTTCCTCGCGTCCATCTTTAACATCTTATATCCTCCCAGGTCGTTCACTTCTTCTTTTTCCTCTGTCATCTCTGCATTCATTTCACACTCTGCACCAAAGCCCTCCTGCTTCCTTTTTTTTTTGCAGATCTTGGCATATCCTCACGCTTATTACCCTTACACTGTGAATACGAGACATGCCATAAATGAATATAGATATATATATATACAGTATATAGCATTAGAACATCTTAAAAAGCGCTTTTACAAATAAGTGTGACTTGGATCTGGATCTGTCCTTCGTTGGTTTTCATCACATCACAGCATAGAGCTGAATAATTTCCTTTTCTCCCCAGTCTCAACCAAGAGGAATAGAGAAAATGACTCAGGTAGTTAAATCTTCAGGCTTGTCTTAGTTTTTCCTGCATGCCATTATGGTAAAGCCATACGAGATAAATGTATATAGAACAGAGGACTCTTTAAAGTCTATTTTTCTACATATACCTTTCAAATATCTACATGTGGATGACTGAAGAAGTGTCACTGTCATGTCTCTTACACAATCAGTCAACAGATTGATGAGATGCAGCATTCTGCTAAAATATGGATATTGGGCTTACAAAGGGCACACAGGTGTTAAGGAATATTTTGAAAGTTTTGGAAATACACACATGTACAACTCTCACATCTGTGTGGTAAATACTGAGACTGAAGCTGGTTAGCTCAGCATAAAGACTGGAGCTATCATTTACTCATTGCTGTTTGTGCAGATTTAACAAATGAGGTATAAATTGTTAATTTGTTAGCTCTCATGAGCTGGTAAACCAGGCTGTCAATTTCCCCATGTTTCCAGTCTTCATGCGATGGAAAAATATCTTATTTTAAGGTCTCATCTGATCTAATTTGTTTTTTTTTTAACATAACCCCCCATAAGACCCCAAACTTTCAAGATGCACTCTGGTGACTAGAGACCTTTAGAGGCAAACTAGCCCACCCTCACCCCCTTTTTCCAGTCTCCATACACTGCTAAGCTAACTTCCTGGCTATGTCCTATGATAATAAAATATGCCTAGCAACACGTCTAAAGCTCAGTAATTAGCACATTAAATTTCAGTTGTTGGGTTCATATGAAAATCACAAAGGCAAAATGGCTAGTTTTATGACTGTCCAGCTGTTGCCCCTATTGTCTGTCTTAATGCAAAGCTAAGCTAACAGGTTGGTGGCTGTAGCTTCATCTTGATGAATACGCGTATTTCCAAAAATGTAAATTTATTCCTTTAACAATTACCAACAGAGTGGCTCATTAGCAGCAGAGTGAGTGTAGGCTATATTGGTGATGTGATGTGAAGCTTGCAGTGCCAGAGGGGGGTTCATGTGTTTCCACACAGTTGTTAGCAGTGACATTGCAGACATAGAAAAGCGTCAAACCCTGGGACATTTCAGGGGGTGTATGGGCATGCGGTAACAAATGACACGCTGTAGTTTGAATTTAATGGTGTCTCCCTGCTGTAATATTTCACCGAGGGAGGAGGTTTTACTGGTACATCTCTAGAAAAACGATTCTTGTATGATCTTAGTGAACCTTCATTTTCCCTCTGAGGCTTTGGGTTACAGTGCCAGAGGTTTTGGGATTGCTTAATGATTTTTAAAAGCTCCTACAGCTATCAGCTGCAGTGTATCCTTAAACTTACTTAGGACAAGGAGCATGTGTGTGTGTGTGTATGCATTTCTGCATCCAAACCAGTGTGTTAAGGACTGAAAATAAGAATTAAAGGACTGTGAATGTTATCTCAAATGCTTCCCTCAACATAGGTCCCCCAGAAGTTATTTGATACAATACAATATTCATTCAAATGTATTTTCCTCAAGCCTGAAACACATCAAGCTTTTATGACATTGAATATAGTGTTTAGAGTAATGTTTGCTCACCTAAAATGCATGCCTGTCTTGGAATCAACTGCCTTACTTTAGTCCTTGCATATTACAAAAAGGTTCCTTATTGAAAAGATTATAGTGTTTAGAGCTTGTGTGTTGTACTATACAATCCTTTTGCATTTTGCAAAATTGATCTCCATTGATTGCAATGGTTTTAACTGTTCCACTTTCCTCTGTATCTTCTGTAAGAGGAGACAGGTGGTCTTAGGATCTATTGTATGTTTGTATTGTTATCGGCAGAAAGACCTCTTTAATGTGATATCATATTTTAGTGTAAGCAATTCCTCTCATGTTCTCACCAAACACAAAATTAGACTGAAATGACACAAAATTAAAATGTCAAAGCCCACGCTATTTGTACATAAGAAAGGTGAACATAGCAGACTTGGATCACAGCACTGTGTGATGTGCAGTGAAGCTGTCAGGGTTAATTTAATCTTTAATTGTGGTAATGAACACTGCCAGTGTTTACTCCAGTCAACACATATTGTGCTGTATTCACACTGGAAATTCTGCTCTGTCGTCAACAGCACTTTGGGTGTAAAATAGCTCCATTAAAATGTTATGCTCCATAGCCTTTATATGGCCTATAATAAAACAATTTGTTTGAAATACAAAGAGAGTGGAAATGATGGCAGTGTTAATGTTGAAGGCTGTTGATGGTGCTAATGGCATTATCATATATTCAGCAAAGCTGTTATTTCTTTGTGATCCCAGTATGATGCATAACAGTGAGCTCTCTACTTTCCTCTGAGGAAGAGCTTGAACTCTTTTGTATCTTGAGACTGTTAGAGCCACTTGTTTCAGGAACAAACTGTGTGTGCATGTGTGTTAATTGGGCTGGAGCACATTGGAAATTGCTCTTACCAGCGGGCAGGTAAACAGCTGAGTGGCTAGGAAACAGAATGCATTATTACAGCTCTGCTAGGCTGCTACTGATCTTTAACAAGAGTAAAATTTTCAGCTTTGATCTGGAGCTTGATTTCCTGATTTATTTATTTTTTTAAAGACAGATGATGTGGAGCAACAAGCAACATTTGGATCTCTTTTTAAAACTGCTTCAGGTGACTGCAATCCACAGTTATGTTGACCTCTACTCCCATCCGCATCGACATATACACCTTTGTGTGTGTCTCTCATGTTGCTTGCATTGTGGTTTAACATCCAGTTAATGTATGCAAAATAATTCTGTTTGCAAGTTGCACATTTATACCAATGATTGTACTTTTATATTTATGTAATTAAAAGTAAAACCTATATGAAACAAGGAGGGGTTCCATTAAAAACTGATATTTACTGGTGTTTCTTTGACTTTTGTTTTGTTGATGTCTAATAATGACTTTTAACACCAATGTTTATGTATAATGCTCTATCAAATTTCTTCTCTCTTTGCTTTACCTCTTCATCACTTCTGTTTAAGCACCAAGTTGAACCTTTGAGAAAAGTCTGTTTTCGTGATTATGACTTGGATCTTGACATGAAAGGCTCTTTACAAGTTAGGAACTAGATAAGCCTGACATAAGATGATTGCAGCATTATGCCCATTACAGATCATTATAGTCCAGCATATAACTCCTGTAACACCAAAACTGTACACTTGGATTTAACACCAACCAAAAAAAAATTTCTTATCAATTGTTTATTATTATAATAATGATGTATTACCATCAATAAATTAATATGTTTCAATTTATAAATGCTTTATTAAGGGTAACTTTAAGATAGTTATGCCACAGTTTGACCAAATATGGTTACGCAGTCAGATATTGCAAAACTGCTTAAAAACATTAAGCTACATAAATGACCCTCACAGTAAAGCTCAGTACCTGCGGCCTTTAAACTCGCTATTTAATATCATCAGCAAATTGCAGGCATGGATCTGCTGTGTCCCAGCATCACATTTCCAACTGAAGACAGGCAAACAGGTTTATTTTGCCCTTCATTAAAAGCTCTATATTGGATTGTGTTCATAAATGCTCAGCTGGTTCTCAGTATGTCACTCTGATAAATGAGCCTTTCTGTGGCCTGTGTTTCATTCAGACGTCATTCTTCCAGAACACATACAGTTGGCTGAAAGGACCTTGAAACAGTGTGGCTCATCAGTAATGGGTCAATCAGGATGTTAGTCATAAAGGGGAACCTGTAATTGCATTCATTATTGAAATGAGTTTGATCCCGGCAAATTATGCAGAAAAACAACATACATTATCTCACTGCACAGGGGTTAAGAGGAGTCTGTGTACAAGAAATGTGGCACATCGTCTGTACTCATCACTTATTTTCTGTTTAGCAAGAAGCCTGGTTTCTTCCATTATGAGAGACATTAAACAGTCCAGTATTGTGTTGTCTGTATTGTAGAATGACTGCAGTTTCCCCTCTACTTGTGCTGGACCACATTTGATCACTGGAGTATTTTGTTTTGCTAGACTATCTGGTCCTTGCCAGACTTGTGCAAAAATAATTGCCTCTGTTTCCCACAGTAAATTGCACATAAATAAATCCATCTTTACTGCGACACATCCAAGTCAGCTTTGACACCCGAAAGAGTTGCCTGATTTTAGACAGTTATGGGGTATGGGGAATGGAGGGGGGGCAAATCCTCGTATCTTTTCTTTGTTTTCCCTTGCTTGTCTTGCAAACAAATCTTCATGTCACACTGCTACAGTGTGGACAACAAGACAGAACTGCAGTTAAATCTCCAGCAGCAGGCTGAAGTGTTTCCTCGGGGTCTGGCCACCAGAGACATGTGCCTCAATGCCTTCACTGCAGCAGAACCCTCTGATTTCCTGCCATTTGTCAAGGGCAGCTCACACTGTTTCTCTGCATCTGTTCTCTGTTTTCTCCCCCACTTCAGTCAAGAAAATATCAACACTCCCGTTACAACTGCAACCGGATAATTTATAACTTCTTTTTGTAAATAGACAGATATACCTAAATGATGTATAGTATGGGAAACAATTGGACTCCGCCACTTATGCTATACACACTCATTGGTAAAATGCCATTCATCTTCATTTTAAGATTGTCTCAAGTGATTTAGTTAGCAAGCTGTTGAAACGTAAGTCATCTTAAAACCTTGTCAGATTAAATGAATTGTCTGATCAGTCTTGAGAGAATAATGACAGGTAAAGTGGCTTTAAGTCTGTGGAAAAGAATCATTTAAGATGGTGGAGTTTTGAACATTGAAGGGTGTAATTTGGAGCCACTTTGTTTTCTTATCTAAGTTAAAATGTTTACACCATAGAGAAGAAATGACCCACTAAAACATTATTGATTTTTAGGACAGAATGAAAGCAGGAAGGAATTTTGTCCTTTTCTTTAACTAGAAATAGAACGCTAATGCTAATGCTTTTTCTTACTGTCTTCAAATCCCCTAAATACACCTTAATCAGCAATTAGGTGATCCTGTGTGTTTCTTGTGTATTCAAAATCCGATATTGCACACTGTATTTCCCATTGGTTTTCAAATGAAAACACATCGGTGAGCCACACTATTTCACTACCTCACATGTTCATTTGTTACACTGAAAGTGCATATTGTAGTTTGTTTTCAGTCAATTCCACATATGCCATACTGGTGCCATAAATACTCACTAATGCACCAAATGCATATAAATCTGCATCTGAAATAATTTGGTTTCCTCTTATGAGTAAAAGAGTACTCTTATGAATAAACTTTCTTAAAGCTAGAAGTACATATTTTTGACCTGAAAATTTATGCCTAGTAGGAATAAAAGGGCTTGAAGCTGAGAGCCACAGACAGGTAGGGGAACTTAAAGAGTATCAATGTAATACCTGCCATGACTGTAATACATTGTTGGTTTTGGACTTTTATTTTGTTGACGATAAGAAAACGCAGAATATGCCCAAACTTGTCTTTCAATCTGAAATGAGGCAGTAAATAACTTTTGGTTGGTGCTCAACTTAATTTATTAGAATGTTTTCTTAGAGTTTGCAGCCAGATTCAGATCTAAGGGAGATAAAAAAGATATATCAAGCTGTTCTCTGAATTAATTTACTCTCCTCATGATGGAAAATTTTAGACTGGCTCTTTGAAATAGAGGAAAGATAAACTAAGGACTCTTGAAACAGGGATAAGGACAGTATACTGACCTGTCTCTAAAGAATAGACCTATCAGCATTTTAAATTTAGGCATTTAAATAAGCACTGTAATAACGAGGTTAATTGCTTCACTTGATTTCGATGTCCACAGGCTTTATACTCTTTATATCCATGTCTTAACCTGGGGCAATAATACCTTTAGTCACATTACGGATCACTTTTAAATCCAGCAGCCTCCTGTTACACATGCCTTTCATGTGCTGTGAAAGTGGTTGCAGTTTTATTAATCATTTCAGGATGCGCATGGGGAAGTCAGCTGAAATAGCCTGCTGTGCTCTAATGGTATCTGAAGAGACCGTGAACCCATCTGAATATAAAAGTTAGAGTGTGAAAATCAAAAGTCATTGTGGGAAACGGGACATTTACATGTAGAGGGGCTGAGCAGTCTGAGCGATGAGGCAATTACCTTATAACATCTGCTCTTTCAATTACCATGGGAGGAGAAACAGAGGAGGAGAGGGGTTAATAGATAAGAGAAACTCACCAATTCAGCTAATGAAGTTTAATATGATCCTTTTCTCAGATTAGAATACAGCGGGGCTTACTATTGCTGAAATTCCTCAGTGTCAGCTTAAATGCAATAAACCACACAGTAGATTAAGTTAGGCGAATGGTAATGAAGTCGGAGGTGTGGAGAAATTCTTTCAGCTATGCACACCTCACTGACTTAGATCAAGTGAAGATAGGAAGAGGATTTCAAAGGGTTTTTCATTGAATTTAATGATTAAAAACAAGTCCAGATTCCACAGATGCCATCCACTATGAATATTTATTGGACTAGCCCTTTAAATCCCTGAGAAAAACATCACACGATGCACAAATTACTCTAAATGGTGATCAGCTCTAAAGCATTCTAAATCTTAAATTATATTCTCTTTGAAAAAGAAAAAAATTAGGGTAGTTAATTTTGAATTGCAAATCAGTGTGCACAGCTTTGGTGCATCTCAAAGAGAGCAGAAATTCTTGTGATGATGGAAAACTGAACAGCATCAGATGTTTTTGGTCAAATTGTGCATGTTTTCTTTGTGTGGGTGCACAAAATAACCTTGTTTGCAAAGTCTTAGCAAATCAATGTGTCTAACTATAGACACATTCCAAACTATAATTGTTCATGCTGCACCACAGAGAGGATCGTGTTGATGGTAATATCGTTTTCAATCTTTCTTCTCTCTCATTTTCCCATTTTCATCTCCCCAAATACTCTCTCTTCCTCTCTGTCTAGAGAAAGAAACTGCAGTTGGTGTTAAATCTGCTGACTACACTATCTCTCCGGTATCACTGACTGCCCCTCCTTCAGCTACCCCAGAGGCAGCTGAATTAAGATGTGACTGAACCTTTCACATTTACAGTATTTCAGTAAGCTTCGGCGACAGAGGAGAGCTGTGGAGGGACGTAAAAATCACTGAGCTGATCGCTGCAAGGAGGGAAACTGACGTTAGTCATTTGCATTTGGACTTTTAATTGGTCTGTGTTTTACTGTGCAGAAATAAAAGTAAAATGAAATCCTGTGATCATAAAATCTGACATGTCGTGTACAACAACAAAGACAGAACCTGTGTTTATCTAGTCACCTAATTAAGCTGCACAGCAGAGGAAGAAACGATGAGAGGGAGGGAGGAAGGAAGGAAGCAAGGAAGGAAGAGAGGGAGGGCTGAGCTGTTGTTTCATGTTTTCTCTTCTCTCTCTATACAGTCCCAGCAGTGCACAGGGAATCAGTCTCTACATGAGCCTGATGCCCGCTCCTCATTATGATAATAGGAGTCCCACAGAGGCTGCTTTCAAATAGCACAGCTTCTTGAGTAGTTGGAGGGGAGCAAAGACACCCAGGAGGAACAAAAAAGGTAAAAAATAATAATAAATAATAATAATAATAACAGGTAAGGTGATAGCGGTGCAACCCATCAAAGAAAATGAGAATAAGAACAGGAGAGTCTCTCTTTTCTCATCAGTTTTATTGCTTTTGCTCTGTTCCCCATATAAATATCCATAGAGATGGTTGTTGAATTTACAGTATGTGTAATAATAATAATAATTATTAATCTATTATCAATTCTTCCCCACCTTTCTGACTCTAATGGTACTGGTGCAGTAGGCTCAGTGGCTCACAGGCTCCAAACACTGCCAGGTGCTGAATCATATTTGACAGATATCCTCATCCTTACTTACACCAGCATCGTAATATAAACCGGTGCCTGCAGAGCTGCCACTCACATCCCAGTACCCTTAATAAAAATATATAGGAGGTATTCTACATTCCCAGCAATAGTACAGGTAATGACAGCTGATGATAATATTTAACTGGTATCTAATGCAGACTACTATTTCACATATATATATGGAGAGAGAGAAAGATAAGGATAGTCTGCAGTAACACTGTATTACACAACTTTGCAATTTGGTGGCCCCAGTAGAACAGAACAATTTTAAAGGACAATAAAAAAAATGATGTGGCTACCCAGCTGAAACATAATCTTTTTGTTAGCCTGCAATGGTGAAGAAGAAATTCCTTCTGAGGCTAGTTCAGCAAGACCACCATTGTGAGAAAATATTTTACTGCTCGCAAGGTTTGATTTTGTGTGTACAAAATGATTTCTCATAATTGACCATTGGGATGGAAAGATGTTCTGTATCGCAGCCCAACATTTTCAGCGACTGAGCTGTGTGTATTTCTAAACATAAATCTTGCTTGACCAGGCGAAACATTTTATAACTATTATCCAAGGCTGCGCCTCAGATGTCTTTCTCACTTTATATAATACAGGACTTGACACATCTCAAGCAAGCTTGTGAAAATGTCACTTGTCATGGAGTATTTGAAAAGGATTTCTATGCTTGGAATATAAATACCCTATGAGCTTGGTGTGTAAAGCACTCTCTGGCTTATAGCCCTACTCCTCTCAGGGCTGTATACTAATAGAGGTGAGAGGTGAGGAAACACTTGACATTATAAAACTCAGTTTAACATTGACTAAACTCACCACATCAACCCCTAGCTGCTCAACACTGATGCATAAGCATTATTGCTTGTGCCTGCTGGGCAAACCACCTTGGTGGACACTGCAGATATTACAGGAGAGAGGATTTGTGTGCAATGCAGGGAAAGTAAAGTGCAGTTATGCAAAGACAAGGAGGCAAGGATGAAGATGACTGAAGAAAGAATTTAATTGGTCATACAATCGCCTTTGCTTTGGCTTTTTTGTCAGCGATAATAAAGAGATTTTGATGAAAACTGTATTTCCATTTCAGTCTCCTGTTTTCACATCAAGAGATTTAAACTGTTTTTGTTTGCTATGATTGATTTCATCTCACCAGCTTCTTGTGGAAAGAAAAAGGTTGTTGTCAAATATACTTTTTGTTAAAAAAAGTTATAGTAATATTTCAGGCCACATTTCACTACCTCACATATGTAATATGCTTAGTTTTCTTCCTCTTTGGTCTCAAAGAAGAATGAACAAGTGTCTTTCCCCACTAACACAGCTCTCTGCTTAATGACAGCTCTTTGAGACTAGCGCTGCTGCTAATACGCTTCCTAAGGTCTTTTTCACATAAGACATTGTCACAGTATGAAAGAGCACAGGTGTAAATGATAAAAGAAAAAAAGAATGGTGTCAGAATTCCATGTAGCTTCTCCAGTTTCAGGGTCCTGATATTATCCATGCTGCCTCACTGTCACTCTGCCAGGATTATCAGATACTTGAATAGAACTAAGACATCTTTAAATATTACATAATAATTAATATTATTAACTATGCTGTTCCTACCAAGATAAGTCAAAACATTAATGGTGGTTTTATACAAATTTACAATATATCCATGTTACATCCCTTCTGGAGCCATATAATTGCATTATAATTGTAGTTCACATTTACTGACTGATTGGTGATGGAAAATCTAGTCTCATTGAACTAAAACAGCTCCTCATAACAACTGCTGTGTAAGGTTTCATAATGCCGTCTTAATTAGATGCTTTCTGTCACCCACGCACCATATGCCAAAAAGTCATATGTGGGTGGTTATTTGGTTGTTTTGAATATGTCAGACCACACTTGTCCAGTGTTATCTACAATATACTCTGGCAGTAACATAATTATATGCAGTTAGTCATTTTAAGTTTTTGTACATCCCAAATGGGAGCATTAGCGGGTTGACTGTAACTGCTGAAACAAGGACACTGTACATATGCAATGTTGACTCATCTTTTAATGCTTTATCTGTTCATTCCCATTATTTATTTCATTGTAACAGTGTGGCATACTCTGTACAAATCACCACGTATAAGATAATGTTATTGTACATTGTTAACAAGTTTTGTGTCACTAAGTAGTTTGAGTTATTTGCAAAGAAACTGGAGTTATTGTCCTGCCATCCCAGAGTTGATAAATTGTAAATCAAGGCAAAGGGCCATTACTAATGAAGCTTCCAGTATTCTGCTGCACTCTGCTGGTGATAATTGAACATTACAGAGCACGTCGTCCATGTCTGATATTTCCAGACAAAAACTGATGGTTAGAATTTGCAACTATAACATGTATCTGTCTTTCTTTTATTGACACATTCTTAGTGAGATATTTACTGTAAATGTAAATGTGCAACCTCCCACATACAGTATATGGCTGTGATGTTCCCCAGCAAAAAAATAAATAAAAGGTATATCAAAAACAAGAATATACTGCAGTATTACAATAGATTTTTGTGTTTTCAATATCAAGACTATTCCATTGTTCTTGCCTAGTTGTGGTGATACTTTCAGTGTAATTGATTTCCAACTCCTGGCTAAACATAAAGCTGTCATCTTCTTATTTTCTAACTTTTTGTTTTGTGCTTACATATAAGTCTTTTACTAATATCCTGTATACACTAAATAATTACACAGTAACTTGTTGGTTGTAATCAGGAATTTTATTTTTTTCAAATATGTAACCCAGAAATTTTGTGTTGCTCTTTTACCTCTGAGCAAAAAGACAGTGACTGACAGTGCTGAGTGAACAATGTTAGCAAAAAATCACGGTTGAAAAGATTAGTTGATTAATTAGTTGATTATTCGAGTGCCAGAATTTAATTATCACCGAGTTTGATCATTGTCAAGTCATTTTTATTCAATAGTGGCAAACATTTCATGGTTCATGCTTCACAAATGTGAAGATTTGCTGTTATGCCATTTTATCATTTATATATGTTGTAATTATTCAGCTTGTCTTATTTATAATATTATTATACTCCCTCAGTGATTTTCGGTGCAAGTAATGTGTGTCAATAATTTTCATGCAGACTAGTGCTTCTGAAACGATTACTAGTCATTTGACACGAAATTTCCTAAGTAAAGGATCTGAACATTTCCTCCACAAGTTTTTAGCCTCTGGGTTGGAATTTGAGAGGGGAAGGGGGAAGTTAAAAAAAAAGAAAAAAAACAAACTGGAGGCGCCAAGGGAAGTCACGTTGAGACCACGTGACTTCTTGACTCGCTTGTCATTGGTGGGGGCTTGTGTCCACGCCTACCCGACCCCTTGCGTATCTTTCCCGCGAACGGAACGCGCTCGCGCTGTGTAGCTGCATGCTAGGTGATGCAGGGAGACTGAGGACGCTGCCGTCAGGTGTATCTCCAGAACTACAGCCGCCCATAAACTCGCACACATGGCCAAGCAAAGCTCTCTTTTCAATTTTTTCACCAAGTCCCCGCCGCAGGTGTCCAAGCCGAAGGCGAGTCCCTCTCCGACCGAGGCAGACGTGCCTTCCACCTTGAAGAAGTCCAACTCCTCTCCGAAAGAGCAAGCTAAACAGACACCGCAACAACAACCCACTGGGACCAACAAAGTCAAACCGAAAAGTGACTCCAAGTCTGCGAAAGGGGGATTCAAGAAACTATTTCGTGACAAGGCATCGACAGCCAAAGAAAGGTGAGTTAGCCGTGATAGTGTCGGGGGGCGGTGTTATTGCTGGAGCCACGTTTGGCTCTGTTTTCCTTCTTCCTGCTGAGGGCCGTCCGCAAGGCCTCTCCACGACAACCAATTTCTCTAACTGCAGATGAAGGTATTTGAAACAAACAAAATAGCCGCATGTATGTATGACTCGAACAGCACTGGACGAGTTCGTCGAACCCTACTGGTTGTTTTGCATTTTATGAGTTACCTTTTCCATGCTCAGCTCGCGCGTGGTGACGTCTGACATCAGAACGGGCTTAAAATCGCAGGCGACGCGATCAACTGTTCATCCCCTGCAGTGCGAGATTTTCGCTGGACCAATTACCGCCAATCCGTCTCATTTGGCAACTCGGAGTTTTAGTTGGAAGTTTACTGACGGCCGCTAATGTCAGAGTTAACACTGCGCCGACCGTCTCTATTTGTATCATGTGCTTGTTTGATGGGGATTTCGGCGTTGGCTCAGTTTGATCCTGGCAACAATCCCCCATCTTCCTACTCTTTCCAAAATGAATAAAGTGTGTAGTTTGGATTAGTGTCCGCCAGATGGCATATGACATGTGTCCTGAAGTATTATGATGGTACAATCTGCCCTGTAACCTGAGCCCTTTTTTTTAATAGCTGGCAGCCATGCCATGGTCGATTAAATGGCCGTAAATAGTCTGGAGCTTAAAGGATAAACTGATCTGCAAATGATTTTCAACTTTTTCTCATTAACTGCTAATTTCCAAAACCATTTCCAAGCAGCGTAAATGAAGGCTCCTGCTTCTCAGCTGTGCTCGTTTACTGCTTGTCTGTTTACTGTCATCACAAATTGATTATTGTCTTCTGGCATGGGCTGTTGCTCAGACTGATGGGAGTGGGCTCATGTGATATGCATTTTCATTATTTTCTGACAAAATTAATGGATTATTCAACAAGGTAATCAGCAGTAATCGTATCATATCAGTTATAATGATTAATTGCAGTTTAACTCAGTCGCTGCAAAAATGGCTGCATTACACAGAATGATGTAAAACTCATGCTGTTTGAGGTGTGGAGCCACAGATGCCTATTCTGATTGTGGTCAATAAATGATGTCCTTGTTTTTCCCCACACCTCCAGCAGCTCCTCATGCCCGTTCAGTGCCGGTGCCCTTGTGTGGGCAAAACTGGAGGGACACCCCTGGTGGCCATGCATGGTGGTACCGCAGCCTCTGACTGGACAGCAGATGAGAGGTCGCGGTCGGGACCAACGCATACACGTCCATTTCTTTGATGAACCTCCTACTAGGGGATGGGTCAGCACCAGATATATCCGAGAGTACCAAGGTTGGCAACAATTATTCCCATGATAATGATGGCAATGAAAGTGTTGTGTCCTCTTAGCAGACTTCATGGCTGTTTGTGTCACTGCGCAATGACGAGTTTGATCTCTGTCTTTTCAGGCTCTGACAGCAGTGATGCTAAAACTGGAGGGGTGTTCTTCAGTGGCAAGCCTGTGATCCGTCACGCAATGGAGCTTGCCGACAGAATCATGTTCGACAGCGCTGAAAAGCGATTAAAGACGCCTCTCTGCACCGATCCATCAGATGAGGAGGATGAGGAGGAGGAAGAAATGGAGGTGACGTTGTGTTTCAGTTAGGGTGTTGAAAATATGCACCTTAAAAAGCCTGCATTTTTAATTACAAAGATAGTAAAAAAAAAAAAAAAAAAAGTCATTTTCCTCATTTGTGCTTTGTCAGCTTGACAAGTCAAACGAGACTGAGGACGAGGTCAGTGATGAGGATGACCAGAAGGAGGAGGAAGTGAAGTCATCCAGAGTCATCCGCCGTTCATCCCGTGCTTTAACTGAAAACAGCAACAAAGCCAAACGGCGTCGCATTATTGTAGCCTCGGACAGTGACGACTCGGGTGAGGAGTTCAAACCAGATAATGCTGCGCCCAGCAGCGAGGATGAAGAGGAAGAAGCGGTGGCAAGTAGTGAAGAAGAGGAAGAGGAGAGCACTCAAGAGTCGGAAGTAGAAAGCCCCGTGAAGCCTACGAAGCGCAAACGTCCCGCTGAAAAGTCTGCAAACGCAAAAGCCAGAGTATCCGTCGCTCCGTCCACCACGCCTAAACGAGCTCCGGCAGCTCTCGCAGCCGACGCAAAGTCACGCCTGTCGGCCTTCTCTGCCCCTGACAGCTTCGACAGCCAGGCAAACGCTTCGGGCATGGGTGGAGGTGCAACAGTTTGGGACCACGAGAAGCTGGAGTGGTTGCAGGATGGCAGAAGGAAAGACAGACGAAGGCGGCGACAGACGGAGGACGACTACGACCCTTCCACCCTGTATGTGCCCGAAGACTTCCAGAACAGAAACAGTCCCGGTATGCGTCGGTGGTGGCAGCTCAAATCTGAGATGTTTGATACGGTGATCTTCTACAAGGTGGGGAAGTTTTATGAGCTCTACCACATGGACGCTGTGATCGGAGTCAGCGAGCTGGGACTGACCTTCATGAAGGGGACCTGGGCGCACTCGGGCTTCCCGGAGATCGGCTTCGGGCGTTTCTCAGATGTGCTGGTCCAGAAAGGCTACAAGGTGGCTCGCGTGGAGCAGACGGAGACTCCAGAGATGATGGAGGCACGCTGCAAGTCCATGGCCAAGCCCACAAAATTCGACCGGGTGGTGAGAAGGGAGGTGTGCCGCATTATCACGCGCGGCACCCAGACCTACAGCGTGCTCGACGGCGCTCCTTCGGAGAGTCAGAGCAAGTTCCTGCTGAGCGTAAAGGAAAAGGCTGAAGAGGAAAGCTCCGGCTGCTGCCGCACCTACGGCGTCTGCTTTGTGGACACCTCCGTGGGTTACTTTCACGTCGGTCAGTTCCCGGACGACCGCCACTGCTCGCGCCTGCGCACCCTGATAGCGCACTTCGCCCCCGCTGAGGTGCTGTTTGAAAAGGGGAACCCGTCCGTCGAAACGCGCAAGATACTCAAGGCCTCGCTGTCCTCCGTTCTGCAGGAAGGGCTTAACGCGGGGACGCAGTTCTGGGATGCGCAGAAGACTCTCAAGGCCCTCTCGGAGGAAGACTACTTTAAAGAGGGCGCTGGCAGCGAGCAGGGGGCCGGAAGCAATTTTCTTCCTCCACTTCTGAAGAAGATGACCTCTGAGAGCGACTCGCTGTGCCTCACTCCGAAGGAGGGCTACGAGCTGGCCCTGTCAGCGCTGGGCGGATGCGTTTTCTACCTGAAGAAATGCCTGGTGGACGTAGAGCTGCTCTCCATGGCCAACTTCGAGGAATACGTTCCCGTCGATGTTGAGATGGAGAAAGCCTCTGGACCTGCCAACTTCTTTGCCCGGACACGTCAGCGAATGGTCCTCGACGGAGTGACCCTGGCGAACTTGGAAATCTTTCAGAATGGCTCGGGGGGGACGGAGGGAGCGCTGCTGGAGCGTTTGGACACATGCTCGACCCCGTTTGGCAAGAGGCTGTTGAAGCAGTGGCTCTGCGCTCCTCTGTGTAACCCCACGTCCATCGGGGACAGGCTGGACGCGGTGGAGGACCTGATGGGAGCTCAGGCCCAGGCTACCGAGGTTTCGGACCTGCTGAAGAAGCTCCCGGACTTGGAGCGTCTCCTGAGTAAAATCCACAGCATCGGCACGCCGCTGAAGGGCCAGGACCACCCCGACAGCAGAGCGGTTCTCTACGAGGAGGTCACCTACAGCAAGCGAAAGATCGCAGACTTCCTCTCCGCGCTGGAGGGTTTCAAGACTATGCAGGAGGTCATTTCTGTCCTCGCACCGGTGTCAGGCGAGTTTCGCTCCATGTTGCTCCGTCAGGTTGTCAGCCTGAAAAGCGAAAAGGATGGCCTCTTCCCCGACCTCTCTGCTGAGCTCAGGCGCTGGGAGACTGCTTTTGACCACCAGAAAGCTCGCACGACCGGCGTCATAACCCCGAAAGCCGGATTTGACCCCGAGTACGACCAGGCTCTGGCGGGCATCAAGAACTGCGAGCGAGGGCTGCAGGATTACCTGGACAGACAGAAGAAGAGGCTGGGCTGTAAGAGCATGGCCTTCTGGGGGACCGGGCGCAACCGCTACCAGATGGAGGTGCCGGACAGCGTCTCGGAGAGGAACATTCCCGACGAGTACGAGGTGAAGTCCACAAAGAAAGGCTGGAAGCGCTACGTGACGAAGGAGACCGAGCGGCTCTTCTCAGAGCTGCAAGGATTTGAGGAGAAGAGAGATGGTGCCCTGAAGGACTGCATGAGGAGGCTCTTCTACAACTTTGACAAGGAATACAAGGAATGGAAGACTGGTGTGGAGTGCATGGCAGTGCTTGGTAATCATATCATTTAGTAATAATGTCGTCATTGTCATAAAATATATATGTATATTTTCTATTTTGTGATTGGTGGGGGGGGGGGCATTATCTTTGGTTCCACAAGAACAAACAGTTCTAACAGAACAAACTGTCTCTGCAGGTGTCTGCCCTGAATACAATTCCTGCAGACGTTAAGCGCCGTGATGCATTTTAAGATGCTGCTGCACCGGTTCACTTGTTTTTTTAAAAAAAAAAAAAAAAAAAAAAAAATCTCGCGCGTCGGTGAGAAACTATTCCATTTCAAACTTGGCTCAGTTGACGCTAATTAGTTTGTGTTTCCCTGCTCCGGAGGCGGCGCGCTGGTGTTTGCTCCCGATTAGAGCTGGAGGTAATTGCATAGTTTATTGCTGATCTCTGGCGCAGTAACGTAATGCAGTTTTACAGTGCGTTTCTGGATTGGCCGAGCCATCCCACAGCCGCGGGCTGGCGTCCGTTCCTTTAGCTGAGTTGCAACAGAACCGAGCAGTAAAATAAAACAATCGGGTAGCACATTATCATTTTTTTTTTTTTAAGTTTGGAAGGATGACAGGTTCAATGCCCAACTCCTCATTACTTTTACGACAACTTAATTGTCTTTTTTTTTTCCCCCAGATGTACTACTGGCCTTGTCGCGCTACAGTCAGGGCGGAGATGGAGAGATGACCAGGCCGCAGGTGGTGCTCCCCGAGGACGACGGCGGCGCGGGGCCCTTCGTCGACCTCGTCGGATCCCGCCACCCCTGTGTCACCAAGACCTTTTTTGGCGACGACTTCATTCCCAACGACGTCTTCATCGGCTGCCCCGGCAGCGGCGAAACTGACGAGGGGAAAGGTCGCGCGCTGTGCGTCCTTGTCACGGGGCCAAACATGGGTGGAAAGTCCACGCTGATGAGACAGGTGGGTCACTCATGGATCCATATTTTACTGTTTTATCCACACGTATGAAGCTTCAAAAAACTTAATAGGAGCAGGGGGATGGGTCGGAAACGGGGATGGGTGTGTTTTGAAGTCTGCGCCGGCCCACATTCGTGTGCGGCGCTGCTCTCCCTCCACAGTGTGGCCTCGTGATCGTCCTCGCTCAGCTGGGTTGCTACGTTCCTGCCGAGAGCCTGCGTTTCACACCGGTGGACAGGGTCTTCACCCGGCTGGGAGCCTCGGATCGGATCATGGCAGGTAACACCGCAGGCCCCTCTTAACAAAAACGGCGCGTGATGCAACGGGCCGAGCCCTCCACCTCGCTGCCCAAGCCGGAACTGTCGACTCCCGTCTTTTCTAGGAGAGAGCACCTTCTTCGTGGAACTGAGCGAGACTGCCAGCATCCTGCACCACGCCACGAAACACTCGCTCGTGCTCCTGGATGAGTTGGGTAAGTCTTCGCCGACTGAGTATCGCGGGCAGCCTTTGGCGCCGGGCTGCGTCCATTCAGCTGCGACCCGTTCCCCGCAGGAAGGGGCACGGCCACGTACGACGGCACGGCGATCGCCAGTGCCGTGGTGAAGGAGCTCGCCGAGAAGATCCGCTGTCGCACCCTCTTCTCCACGCACTACCACTCCCTGGTGGAGGACTACGCCAACAACCCCGCTGTGCGGCTGGGCCACATGGTGAGTTAAAGCGCTGTCAACGGCAACAGAAGCTGGGATTAAAAAGTGTTACCTGGGGAACTGTCTTCTGAATTTCATTTTGATTATCATATCCTGTCATTTGTAGACAAACCCATCTGTTACGCCCACACGTGCACTTCTTACTTATTTATTTCTTCTACCTATTTTCCGTCAGTAAAACCTTCGTTATGGGAAACAAAACATTTGTAGTTATATTTTTTTGGCTTCGTTAAGAGCGTGGGACGTACTGGGTATTTTTTTTTCCTACAAAAAGAAGCAATAAAGCCTAATGAACATTACAAACGCTACAATGCAGCGTTTTGCACAAATTGGTTCAACAGAGCGCGTCGCTCGTGGAATGTGGATTGTCACGCGCACAAACTGGTGCTTGTTTTAGTGTACTCTGCATCGCGCCTGGCATTGAGCATTTATGTCCCTGTTTCCTTGTTTTTTTTACGCTTTTTGCAGGCGTGCATGGTGGAGAATGAATGCGAGGACCCAAGTCAAGAAACCATCACATTCCTCTACAAGTTCATCACTGGGGCGTGCCCAAAGAGCTACGGCTTCAACGCTGCCCGGCTCGCCAGCCTGCCAGAGGAGGTCATCCAGTCAGGACACAGGAAGGCCAGAGAGTTTGAGAAGAGCGCCATCAGCCTCCGGCTGTTCAGGTGGATATTTGCGTCGCAGTAAACGTGTTCTGCTCCAACCTGGCGTCTGTAACTAACAGCCGAAGCTTCGTCGTGATTCCCTCTCCCCTCTCCTCCCTCGCAGGAAGCTGTGCCAGTTTGCCGAAGATGCTAAACTGGACAACACACACTTTTCTTCCCTCGTTCAGGTACTCAACAGCCTGTAGTGTGTAAAGCGTAAAAGAGAATTTGTTCTTGCTGAACCTTAAGTTTTCTCAGCACTTGAAAAAACACTACTGTAATGATCTAATAAAGTTTATTTTTTAAAAAATGACAATGTTTCATCTAGGAAATTAAACCCTTTTAATTCACGCTAGCGCCTACATAACGGTTATTGAATACTTCACAATATATTAAGTCTAGATGTTATGATACATGCATACATTTCAGTCTGTATGAGAACCCACAATCACCAGAACACATGAATGGGGGGGAGGGAGTGGGGGGCTGGGGAAATGAAACCATATAGCGCTGTATATAGATACTTGTCTCAGCTTCAGTAGAGTAAAAGCCTTTTTAAATTCTCCAGCAACGTTGGCAAAAACCAGGGAAAGAACACAATGAAATTAACTGCACCTTCACCAGACTTGTTCTTTTTCTTGGCCCGAATCAGAGTAGGAAAAAAAAAAGACGACAAATAAAAGAAATAGTTTATCTCAACAGGCCGAGAAGCAGCGTTACGTTCCTGTTCGTTAATTCTAATAAGGGGGAAAGATGGCTATAGATTCTGTGATCTAGCTAACCGACGAATCGATGACAATTAGTTAATGAACCGCAGAGGGGCACAGCCATCCAAATGCTGTCAGATATTCTCAGACGCACGATACCCCGACCTGTTTGTTTTATTTTGGTCAATAAAGCGAAGGCAGTGTCTTTAATTAGAAACTACACCCCCTAAATTAGTTACGCAACTGCAGCCTTGAGGGAAAACTGCTCGATCGCGCCCCAGAGCTTTCTCATTAGATCTCACGGTAACTCGGGTCTTGCGTGACAAACGGGAAAATATGCATAGCTTATGTAAAACAGACTGAAATATTACGACTGCGACGCGAGTCTCGTGAAAGCGCGTGGCGGCGTCCGCTTCTCTGCGTTTGCGAACTGTGAGTGGGTCAGCGTTGCTGGAGAAAATGTTTTAGTGTTGTCCTCTCTTTTTCTCTGATCTCTTTCACAGAAAGAAGTTAGATACTGCGACATGAGTATAATTACAGCAATTCTAGGGTATAATAACCAAAGAAATTAAACACATTTAATAAAATAAAGACATTCAAGTACAGTAAGATTTTTGCATGGAAAATACAAAACTACACAAAAAGCATTAAAATCAAATCTCAACAGTTGTCTCGAGGGGGGGGGGGGTGGGGAGAGAAAAAAAGCTGAAGTGCTAGGTTTCGTTATTCCCGTACGTATCGTACGAGCACGTCGGTTGCCCAGTGATGGAAGCATTGTTGTATTTGGGGTTGGGGGGAGGGGGGCTTTGCCCCCGCGTGAGAAAAGTTGTGCCTCATCTGACTTGACCATCTGTCCTCTGGGGCTGTACATGACTGCGGTATCATTTTTTTCCCCACTCCTTAGTAGCAGATGAGCCCGTGGGCTTTTTGTCCATCTGTCCATCGGTTTCTCTCAACTTGGACCGAACCAACACGCCCACAAACCCTGAGTCAGCTGCTCTTCTGCTCTGTCCCACTGGTGTCATCTTGGTTTTTTTTTTTTCCTTTTTTTTTTTAGTCAAATCATTGAAGAAAAGAAAAGGTGAGGCATCTGTAATCAGACTTTTGTTTTCTAAGTGTCTCCTTTTTTTTTAACATAAGTCTTTTTTTTTGAAGTCTCTGTTATAACGCTCTGTCAAAGTGGATCTGTACTCAGGCTTGGATTTTCCTCCTCCGCCGCACAACTGAAAGTGTCTCGTGTCCGTCACCGCCGAAGCGCAGCGGGGCCTCAGTTGTGCTGCAGCGTGTTGGACTCTATAGGAGGGGCCGAGTCGTACAGCGTGTCTGTGTCGTGAGTCGGCTCTCCGGCTAACGTGCAAGGGTTCGACAGCGTCCCTGCACCGCAGTCGCAGAAGAATCTGCGGGTGGGGAAACGATCGCCATTAGTTCAACGGAAAAAAGACACAAATGGCAAAATATGTTGCATACAGTAAGACATCAAGAAAAAAAAAAAGGTTTTTGTTTTTGATTCACTTCGCTAGCAAAATTATGCAAAAACCAACGGATGGAAATCAAAATTTCAGGTGGGGGGGGCTTTCTGCCAGTCTGTTGCTATGACTTCCTGCACAGTCAAGAGTGTGTTCACCAGGTCAGTTGTTGCATCCCAGAGGGAAAATATGTTGACAGTTGCGCAGAGATAATTTGTTTTTGCCCGGTTTCCTCACCGTCTCCACCGCGGTTAATGTTTTGATGGCGTTGTTTGCTTGGGGCTCATTTGTACAGCTGTAAGACTGACGATTACCGCAATTTCACCGGAGTGCTGGCTTTGAAATGCTGCACAGTGCCCACGCCTGTTCTTCTGACATTCGCGACCGTGCCCTTTATAAACTCTCTCAGATCGCGCTTTTATCCACTGACGGCTGGAACCAGAAATGCGGTTTTTATGTGGCCGTCGCTGTCGCGACGAGTCCGCGTGGAAGGCAACGGCCGGGGTTTTGTTGGTGTGCAGTGATATGGGTGAGTGAGGCTGACCTATCGTGTCTGATGAACTCCACATCGTGTCCTTGGTGACACTTCTTGATGCAGTTCACGCAGATGGCGTTGCGGTCTGTCGTGTTACAGGTGTGACACCTGGGTGAACACAAATTGTGTTTTGTTGACAATCACAAAAGGGACCAACAGGTGCGGATATTCTCGTCGCCTTGACTGCGAGGGTTACCTGTAAAAATCGTGCATTGGGTAGCTGGTGTAACTTGAAATCTTGTACAGGCACTGACCTCTGCTCACCGCCTTTTCGATGGCATCTTGATTGTTCATTATTTTATTATCTGGAGGAAAGGTAGCAGAAATTTGTAAACCGCGGTTCGCTGACGCTCGGACCCGGTTTGTCGAGTAAAGTCATTGCGACGCGTGACGGTACCTTTCATGGTAACGTTGACACCAGATGCAAGAAACAATCCGCCGAAGCGATTGTTGAAGATCTGATTGCCCTCTAGAGTCGCTGTGGCATGATTGGTGATTTCAATACCTAGCAGATTAAAAAAAAAAAAAGACACACAGTTCATATGAGCCCTCCAACGTCACAGGTGAGCAAACTCGCTTAGGGACCGCTTGTTCACACGGATGGATATGTCAGGGCCAGAGTAATTAGACTCATCGCAGTTCCACACAATGACGGCTTGTGCACAGGTGTTACCCACCTGCAGCGAAGCCGTCAAATATCCTGTTTTTCCGCAGGACAGGGTGGCTGTTGGTGCTAATGAGGACTCCTGCTTGGGCGTTTCGGAAGATGTCGTTTTCCTCCAGCAAACCTGAGGAGGGTGACGAGACCGTCAACCGCGCAAACGCACGGTGTGAAAATGTAGCTGTACAGTGCGGCAGTCGGCACTTCAAAAGCCCGGAATGGTTACCTCTCCCTCCGTTGAATATGCAGATCCCACCGTCTCTGCCGTCGTGGATCTTGTTTCTCCGCAGAGTGGGGTTGCTGTCCGTCTTGATCCACACTCCTGCCATGGCGTTGTCAAAGATCTCATTGTCCTCGATGAAGCCTAAGCCTGGAGGAAAAAAATAAAAAATATTCACGTGTCATTGTAGGGGCAACAGAGAGCTGTCGACAAACTGTCGATAAGCAGGGACCGCAGAGGAGACGTTGTCTCTCACCTGAGTTGTAAACCAAAATGCCTCCATTCTGGCCTCCCCAGATCTTGTTTCGCCTGATCTTGGGATTGCTGCCAGTCCTGCCAAATTAAAAAAAAAAAAAGACACACAAGGGCCAGTTGATCCACAGCTTTACTAATTTTAACTGCCTTTAAATCGAACCTCTTGTCGCTGTTGTTCCCCACGCACCTTATTTGAACTCCGGAGTACATGTGATTGTAGATATCGTTGTCTTCCAGCACGCCGTGGCCGTTGTCATAGAAGTAGACCCCGACCTGTTTCAGTGGCAGGTAAAAAAAAATATTAGCGTTCAGTTATATATGCTTACGTAATTATTTTCTTAATTGGATTCTACATGATGCAGCTACGTACATTAGATAGTAACTACATTTTATTAACTACAACCGTGAGCCAGTCTCGCATTGCAATTTGTGACTGTATAGAATTAGAAAAAAAAGAGCGTAGCTACAATACATCAAAGTGGGCGTATCAAGGTTGCGAGTTTGTTTCTGGCTTGCCACTTTACATTTATTTCTCATGGTTAAACTCGGGTTAGTTAAACTGTAATCTTACCTGCTTCCCGCTGTGTATCCTGTTCCTCCTCAGGACCGGCGTGCTGCCCGTCGTCACCCACACCCCCGCCAGCGTGTTGCTATACACCTCGTTCTCCTCTATGACGCCTTGTCCTTTTTCATGCTGCGTGACACAGAGCCGCCATACATTGCCGCCCGTGTTTCCAAAAGTTACAGCGCGGGGAAGCCCGAAAGAGGCGAAAAACATTCCGATGCGCGGGCATGTGTTATTAAAATATTTACCACGTATATGCCGCCGTGCTGGCCGTCGTGGATCTTGTTGTGTCTGACAATGGGGCAGCTGTTCGTCCTGATCTGGATTCCCGCCAGGGCGTTGCCGTAGATGTCATTCCCCTCGATGAGGACCTCGGCCATCTCCGAAAATATAAACGCCGCCTTGATTGCCATTAAAAATGGCATTGCCCCTGCATTTGGAAAAAAAAAACACATTTCAGGACATAACATGACTGTGTGTGGACCAGTGTCCTAACTGATTCCTTTGGAAGGATATCGCTGACAGCCAGGCCACACTGACCTTATTGTAGGGTCACTGTTCGACGTGATCCACACCCCAGCAAAGTTATTTGCATAGATCTTGTTTTCAATGAACTGGCCGCGGCCCTTTTCGTGAACGTAGATGCCCCCCGTCTGACCATGGTGGATCTCGCAACGAACCACTGTTGGATTGGCGTACGCCTTCACCTCAAAGCCGGCTATACGGTTCCTGTGGATGTTGCAGCTCTCAAAGTAGCCCTGGAAGTGGACAGAGAAACACAAACTGACTTTGTGTCCTATCAAAGACATATTCTCCTTCTTCACTACACAGTCGCCTATGGATTTTTTTTTCGAGCAACACCAAAATGGCACTAAGCCGTATCTTACCATGCCGTGGTCAAACGTAAAAACGCCCACGTCTCGGCCGTGGTGGATGTGATTCCGTCTGATGATTGGATTCCCGTGGTTCTTCACCCAGATCCCAGCCAGAGCGTTGTTTGAGATCTCATTGTCTTCGTAAATTCCCTGGAAAAACCGACGTTGGATAAGTTAAAAGCTGTGAACAATTTTGCGTCTTCTTAAAACTTACCTTCACCAGTTTGCTTTATTTCTTCATACTATCATTTCAATCTAACGTTAGTGTATAAGAGTTGCGAAAAATGGGCCCTGCTTCCGTTGTTAAGTCTGCTGATGTGAAGTCGAGTTACCCGGCCGCGCGCTAACGTGGATGCTGACGGATGCCTTCAAGTGTTAACGCGAGACCTAAACAGCACGGGTGAGAGGCGAGCGTTACCTGTGCATGGTCCGTGATGTAAAGACCGACATTTTCGCAGTCACTGATGTTGCAGTGCTTGATGGTGGGACAAGCACCCTGGCCACTGACACAGACAGCTGACCCCACTGGAACAAGCAGGGCAGCGTTTTATTAGCGGCGGGAAGAGACAGCGGAGCGCGGACTCGAGCTGCGCCGAGGGCTCGTTACCTGTGCACGTGCTGCGTATGATGCAGTGGTCGATGATGGGGCTGCAGTTGACTGTGATCTCCAGGCAGTGGTGTGCGTTGTGGTGCTGGGCGGATTTATCGTCGGGGTTGAACTGCGGGCGACGCGGAAACTGTTAGCGGCAACCGCGACGTACCGAGCGAGCGCGTGCAGTAACGTCGGCGAGGGTCGTCTCACCCTAATGGTCATGTATCCAACGTAAGCATCTTCGGAGCCTTCCATGAACACAAACGTGGAGTCTCTGGTATTCTCAATGATGACTTTCTCTGCGACTTTTCCAGGAGCTACCAAATGATGAGAAAGGTTAAACTACTAAGCACGCACGCGATCTCATTATAACCGTGGCCTCAGTCGCACATACCGGCTCCGATCATCGTGATAGGCGACTCGATGTAGATCCATTCGTCTGTGTAAATACCGGAGTGGACAAATATCAGGCCATCGAAGTGAGGCTCCTGACCCCCGCCGAGAGCATCCTCAATGGTGTCATAGTACTGGAGAAGATACCGCAGGTCAGGTGAACGATGGCAGCGTTATCACGGGAGGTCGGGCTATAATATGTTGGAAATGATTCACTTACAAACATGTTATCTCTCCCTTTGTATCTGGCAGGATTACTGTAGAAGTGTTCTGCAAAACCTGGCTTCACGTGTGCTCCTTTGTACTGTAAAAAAAAAAAAAACATGACCATGGTTATTCACACGTCATTCTGAACAAATTCAGACTATGCGCTGACATTGCCTTTTGGAAAATATGGATTTGGAGGAAGGAGCAGAGGCCAAAGGTTGTTGCTGAACTGAACGGTTCACGTCTTTGGACAAAAGGGTAAGTGTCTTTACTTGCATGTTTTAGACAGTCAGTGTCACGTTAACTTCCTCGCCTTTTGATCAAATGTTTGCAAGTTGTCATGCACATTCTAAAATTTCCCTCGAACCATAAATCTTCAATGCATTTTTTTTTGCTCTTTACTTGAAAGAGATTTTTTTTTTTTTTTTACTGTTTATCGCCATGTGACCAGAGAACAAATCGGATATGATTTGGCCTGTAGTTGTGTGCCACCATGTCGGCTGACACCGCGTCACGTGTTCACAGCAGAAGTCGCTTTTGATTGAGGAGCGGGTCAAATATTGTGAAGAAGAAGCAGCGAAGGAGAGAAAGAGGGACAGGGAAAAAGGCTTCCGGCAGGGATAGAAGGTAAGAGACTTTGAGGAAAACTAGATTATGTGTGACAGATGTGATGGACTGTTTTACAAAATATTCAAATGGTTATGCACACGCTACAGGAATTCATTATTCCTTATAAAAAATTCACACTATAAAGACAATGCACTGACATTGCATTTTGAGCCAGATGTGGCAAGTCATCACTTGAAAAAATATCCGGGGTTTTTTTTTTTGTCCAGAGAAAACGATCCTAAAGGTCGATTTATCACAAAGGAATACAATTTAAACACATAGTTCACTTCTAAGCCCTACATACTGAATGTCACCATTATGGCCTGTGGTGCTGCCCTTTTACATGACATTAGCTGTCTGTACACAGGAGGATTTAAAGTCACACAGATGGAAACGGCCAACTCGGTGCCACTACGTATTGTATATCTACCATAAAGGCCAAGAGAGCTGTGAGGAGTCGCGCTCCGTTCCAGCGGCTGGGTGCCAGTGTCACATTTGCTTCATGGTAAAATTAAAAAATATGAAATCAGGTGGTTCTTTGATGGCGGGAAACACAATGTGCGATAATGGAGGGAGAAAAAAAACCCCAAAATGTATCATGCAAGGCTTTTGTAAGATCAGCAGCGAATCAGTAAGGCCATGGAAAGTTCCATACCAGCTGCTGAAAACTTTCCTTCCATGGGTTCGGTTGCTCGTACTCTTCAGGGTTTATCTGGTAGAACTTCCCTGCCTCGGGGTGCATCATGGGTCGCGTGTATTCGAAAACTTCCATGTACAGCCTCTTCCTGAAACATGAAGCCACACTGATGATTAACACCATCCTCCTCATTTGCGGTAGAGGTTCTTAGTCTCCAGTACAGAAGCTCTTGTATAACAGACTAGTATGTGATTTCAGAACAGATGCACAACCCTAATAAAGGCACATTAATGGCACCATGAAATCATAATAAGTTGAAAGGAGGAGCTAAATGGGTGTGCTACTGTAAGTACTCTCAGAACATTTGAATCAGAATATTTATGAAATACAGAACGTCACGTTGTTCTTAAACCATTGACTTAAGACACACAGGGGAGCAAAATAAATATCAAAAGGTGCTGATCTGAATGTTCCCACTACTAAAAATCCACTGTGTCTCACCAGAGGATAGGGTCATTGGCCAGTTCACTGAAGCGTTTGCACACGCACGCGGCGCGGCACAAGTCCTGCTCCAGCAGGTACGAGAAGATCTTTAGCACCACCTCGTCCGGAAGCTTCTCCTGCAAATACTGCTCTGCTGGAGCTGCTGGGAGGAGTGACAGTATCACGATATTAAAGGTAAAAGAAATTCTCCCATAGCGCTACTCAAATTACACCTCACAGCCGATGTGGGAAACGCTATGGTGAATTCACGTTTGGTCGTAGGTGCGTTTCAGGTGAAGTATTGTGTTTCGCAATTACCTGGTAAATCTTGACACTTTCCTGAAACTCTGGGACGCTTAGGTCGGTGTCCAAAGTTGTCTGTCGTTGAAGTGGAGGCACCCTGCAGATAAAAAACGGCAGTGGGAATATTTAACTGTTAATTAACTTTTTTTTCAAAATCAAATTATTATCTTTAAGACATTTCTTCAGTTTTTTTTAAGGTTGTCTGGCAAATGTACCTCCATGTTTGTCTTTGTCGGACACACTGTTCTCTTGGGTAGAGACTTTCTTCTAAGTTGGTAGGGACTGTTCTGAGCTCCTGGACCGGATTCTTCTGCAACCATATCTGCAGGAACGTCCTCATCTACAAATGGAGGAAAAAAATGAAAATTAAATACAAGAGATATGGGTTTTTCTTGTAATTTCATGGAGTAGCATTTCAAATATGCTTATTAAGAACTGCAGTTATCACTCAATAGTAAACCCTGCATAGTGTGAAATCACTTGCTGTCTTGTGTGGCTTCATTTTCTCTGCTGTGGAGCCCTAATGCATGTAGAGCTTCCTCTGCAGTAATGGATGCTGACTGCATGCATGTTTCTGATGAGCAACAAACGAGAATTCAAACCTTCAACTAATTGTTAACCATAGAAATTATTCAAATTTGAGCTATTAACCATCAATTTGTCAGCAATAAGCCATACATTGTATCGATGGATCACCAGAGGCAATTACTTAATCAGTCTCCATCACCCAGGACAAAAACCCAGGGAAAAAAACTCTGTTTTGTTCATTACCTGCTCTGTATGCTACAGACTGATTGCAGATCCCATCAAGAGGGGATTAAATCAACAGAAAAACAAAACCACAGCATCAACCCACAGTTAAACCAGACATCTATTTATAAGCCTATTCACCGTGGCATGATGAGTTGATAGCTACCCCAGATGGGAGATGCAAACTGTCTGCTCGTTGCTCTGGTTGCAAGGATAACTCTCCCCGGCTACTGAGCCAGTAACCACTACAAACACCGCCTATGTGACAAACTGGGAGCAACTTTGTCTCTCTGTAGATGTCAAATGAAATATTGTAAAGGTTCCCCTGCTTTGTTTCAGTGAAACAAATACACTTCAGTACACTGCAAAGTTACTTTAAATTACGTGAAAGGGGTAAAGGTACCATCTCACCCAGACACCATTTGTTAATTTACCATCACCTTAAGATTACTACAGAGTTATGCTGTAAACATCTGGACAGGTGTAATTTGGTACTATGTCAGCGCATGGCTAAATAAATGAACTAAGACAGGGAGAGGCTCTCAAGAAAAGTACATGTCAATTATTAGGATGAGCATAACGGCTCGTCTTCCAATCGAGTGTTTTGACGGTATAATCAAGTTAATACTTTAGTGTTTTCTGTTTTCGATGAGGAACAACAGAAAAGAGCTAACCCTCTGCTGCTGGTTGCCATTCAGTGGATGCTGTGAGATCCAATATCACAACATGTCACTAGTCCATTTTCAAACGTTTAATAAGAGACAACAGCCACAGTTTAATGTTACTGATCACGTACCCCCAGATTCATTTGGTCTCTCACACTGTTATTGTAACGATATGAATACGAGCTTATTAACTAATGTTTGCTGGAAGAAATACAGCCAATATTCGTTTACATTACACCGCCTGTCGCCACAGAGGCGATGCTGGAGGGAAACCTAAAATATAATGGTAATAGAAATGTAACAGTGGCGTTACTTACGCTAATGACACGCATTACATCCCTGCACTCACATTTTAACGCTGAAACCGTTATGAAGGCTGTGCTTTTTTGAAACTACCAGGACGCAGATAGCTCCCCAAACATGCTAATAACAACAGCTAACTGCTACAGGCTACGTTCGGTTAGCATGCTACGACAACTGGCAAAACCACTTTGTGTATCCTTCTCTGCGTTTGTCACCCATGACCCAAGCCAACCGTTAAGTAGAGCCCGTCGGCTTCGCCACGAGTGTCACTTGAGCTACCAATAAGCAAAATTCAGCACATATGTGAGGCCAGACAAGCAAAAGAAAGGCCGACTCTTGGCAAAAATCAAGTAAAACAAAGCGCGGCCTGAAATGCTAGGTATACACACAAAAGCCTCGGTGTTTCCTGTCTCCAAGGCGATCATTAGAGACTGCTGTTGGTCCCTCACTGTTTTATCTCAACGACCAGCGCTGCCCTAATGTACGCACTAGATATCGCCATATACAATAAGCAAACCTGTCATATCAAAAAATACAGTCCAGCCCCTGAGTTAGCTTGTTTGACAAGCCGTTCTGTAACATTACCTCTTTCCTGGTGGTTCCTCTCCGGCTGCACCGGGCGCGGCCTCGATACTCGCCTAGGTCTTCTGCTAACGTTACTTGCTCTGACGGAGTTCATTTGGGGTGTTGTTAGGAGAAGAAATGTCGAAGCCTTCACAGCAGAAGAGGCGACGCCAAGCACATCATCTATGTCTTTTTCTTCAGCAGTGCGCGATTTGCCATGTTTAGCCGCCGCTCCTGGAAAACGTATCGCGGTGTGTTATTCCCGTTCCCCTGCACTGGTGTTACGTCTTGCCCCGTTCTACAGTAGCAGGAGGAGCCATAACAGACAGGCACAAGTCCGTCAGGCCTCAGTCACATCACATGGGAGGACCTCTCCCCGTCACTTCGCTTTCCCGTCCGCAGCGGTCTATTCAACGGCGATTTCACTTTCGAGCATCCATCACGGACGAACCCGCAGTTTGTTTTTTTTTTCTAAACAGCATCTATTTCCCAATCACATACTGGAGATGAGGGGGAAAAAGGAATACAAATCTTTCAATCTAACAGACTTCCACCAATTTATTGTCATCATCTGTGACACACATTTTGCGTTCTAAAAATGCATTTCAGTGTGGACATGGAGTCAAGGATGAAATCATCTTTATGGAAAATAAGTTAAATAAACAAGAATAAATAAGTCAAACTGTATCCTTTACTACACAAACTACACTGTATACAGCATTGCACAGGAATCTTCTGGTTTACAGCCTGAGACTGATAATTAAAGTGCACTGAGAAAATAGTAACTGATGAGACATTTCCCTCTTGCACTGTGGGTGCAGCATTCTGTTGCTGAAAGAGCTGCTTAGTGCACTTGCAGTCTCATGCAGAGGGTGAGAGGTGTTGTCCATGTCAAATGTCATCTTCAGATTATTGTTGAGGTGAACATCCAGGTGTTTGTACTTTCCCACAATCTCAATATCCAACCCCTGGTTGTTCGCTGTTGTTGCATGGGGCTATACAACTTCTGGAGGTGGCACAAGATGTCCTTGTTGTGTTCTGAAATGTACAGGGTGAAGAGGAAACAGGTCCACAATCAAGCTGCACACCCACACCCACACTTTACTAAGGTCTATACTTTGTTAGACATTGTTAGATCAAATCAGAAAGAGACAAAGTGTTAGTTATGTCTGACACCTCTGGTACTGAACCACCTTCACATTTAGAGAAGCCTGTTGCGGTAGTTTTGGCATGTGCTGAGGAACGTATGATGAACACTGGCTGTTTGCCCTGTTACAAAAGTCACTCTGAGCTGGATAAGCAACGAGAAGTGTCAAACAAGTCAGTCAAAAGATACTCTAGACTTCTCAGGTTCTGCTACAGAATATTATTCAAGCAGTGCACAATGTGCTTTATTTTTTCTGCTCTGTTTCAGACCAGTTTACACAGACATTCAAACCTTGCACAGCCCCAGTCCTCATGTTGTGTACTGTTGCAAATATTATAACTGAGTAGAGTTCATTAATATACAGTACATGCAAGAGCTGTAAATGATTAGACACCAGTTTGCATACTTATCGTTTTCATAATAATTCCAGCCCTTGGGATATTTAGAAAGTCTTTTAATTAAAATAATTAAAGTTGTTTGTGTACAATGTAGGCATGTAGTATTATAAGTATAGTAAGTGATGCTCACAGTGAAATTAACTGTAAAGTGTTTGACTCATGACAACTAAATGTTTAGTTGAAGAAATTGTTATGTACTGTTCTTACTACAAAACTTCTTTATTTTCTCTACTTTTTTCACTTTATCAGGAGGACAAAATCTCGCTTTTCTCACAAATTTGTGAACAATAAACATGTTTTTTTTCACTCAGTTGTATTCACAATCCTTGTGGTTTGGTGCAACCTTTACTTACACATTGTAAAGTGAATGATTTCTAATTTAACATTAAGTATTTCTGACTGGTTTTAATAAGATGGTAATAAAGGGGCAAGAACCAAACATATAGACAGAAAAATTATTTCACGTGAAGAGTCTAACTTTGAGGTTTAGATAAGTCTATACCTCATACAATTTCCAATAGCTGCAGGTAAAAAGGTAAGCGACACATTCGAATTTGAAAATTTGGTACTTTGTCTGATGGTGGTGCTGTCCAACATGTCCAAAGGAGCACAACAGGGTCCCACATATAGTACAAATGAGTCAGGCCTGAACACATTATATGAGAAAGTTACATGATTCAGTAATTATTGTTTTATTATGTACACTCCTCCTGTAACATGTAAAATACTTTCTGTGAAAAAGGGTATTTTAGGATGACAGAAGAAAAAGGGATAGAAAACTCAAATTATGCATCATTTTGCAAAGCATGATGTGCAGTTTATTTAAGACAATGTATTTTTGTGCATAAATTAGGGTTTATTGTTTGCCTCCTCAGTTTTCCGGACAGACAAAATATGCAGTGTCTTGTCATGTACTTGCACAGTAGCCTGGTTGTCCACTAGATGTCTCCTCATCTCTACCTCTGGGTATTCACATCATGTTGTGTGTAAGATGAGCGTCACATGATACTTTACCTCTGTGTCTGTCTCTTTTTGTCTCTATTGTCTGAATGATGCCTCACCTTTCTCAGTTTTTTTCTTGCTGATGCTAAAATATCACTTTTTGTTTCGCATACATTCTGACGAGTGTTTACTACTGACAGTCACTCATTTCTCTCTTTCTATGATGCTGCCATCAACAGTTTTGTTTCTCACACTGATTGTGTCAAATTGCCAAATACACTGAAAAATTATCTCCTCTCTGATGAAGCCCCAGCCTTCTATAGCAGCAAGGCCCAGCATTGTGATAACGTAAATATTTGCTTGTTGGATATCAATATGTGCCTGTGGTGACAACATGGTAATTAATTAGCATATATTTTGGCAGATCTAAATGAATACTGTTCCACTGTCTAATTAACTACCTACAGTAAATGAGTCATGCTAAGCTGCAAAATTACCCTGCAACCACCTCTGGAGATGGCAGCGTCCTCACGACTGATGCAATACTGTCAGTTTTCATATACATGTATAGTATTTATATTTTCAGTTTATATATCTGTTTGCTTTCTTATTGTGTTTTTATGCTTTTAACCAACCCTAGGCCTATCAACAGGGCCATCTGTGCTGTATTGCTCTGTGGTCATTGACCCATCTGTGAGTTTTTCTGTCTGTCTGATGAGGTTAATGTAGATTGACCTCAAGAGATGAGTCAGCTGACAGTCTTGTGTCAGACATCCTGCTGCAAAAACCCTTTGATAACATTAGTAAGCATACTGCCATGAAGTGAAAGAGTCCTTGTCGCAGTTGTTGTTTTGTGCCTTTTATTGTTAAATAGTTAGCAAATATTTCCTTAAATTGATCAGATTTTCTGAATGGGCTTGATTTGTTTGTGGTGTGACTAATTACCTTTTTGCTCATGATGTGCTCACTAGCTGTGATTGTCTGATGATGAAATGGTTAGACTCAGTGTTGCCATGGCCAGAAGAAACATTTTTGTCTCGTCTTACATAATCTCCATTTAGTCTTTCTACTTCCATTTTTGCCAGTGAATCACCAGCCCTCTTAGAAAAAATATACTGAAACATACTACTTTACTTCAGCCTGAACCACAGAGAGCTTAACTGTCAAGATCTGTTGTTTTCGACACTAATCTGTCGGAGATATGACAGTGAGGCACATGTGTTGGCTTGGTAACCAATCTAGTATCCAGTGGCAACAGAGGTCTATTGAATACTGGGTGGCTCTGTATTGGCTGGTGTGCCCACCGCTCTCCTGTGTCACCAAGTCACAGCAGTGCATCCATATAGCCACTTTAAATAATGGTAAGGTTGTGCAATATTCAGCTCAGGGGTCAATATTGCATGTGAGTGTGATTGGGAGGGGTCATCCAAGAAGTGATATAATAAATGCTCTTTGTGTTGAACAACTTAATGTACCAACCTGCAGGTGGTAGCACACCCTGACACTTTCTCTGTCTCTTTATCAGATGCATACATGCAAACGGCCTGTGTTTAAGTCCTTTCTTTAAAGAACATCCCTCCTTTACATGACATGAAAAGACCGGACAGGTTTCAGGATTGTCTCTGTTCTTGAGTCCCATCCATATCTGAAGGCATCCATCGGTGCAGAGGCAGACACAACAGGATAAGTGTCTTTGTCTCAGACTCCTGTCTGTCAGAGACACCCCCCTCCTAGCCTCTCCTCTATTTGGGCGGCTGTTACAGAGAGGGCAGATGGCTCATTACCATAAATAGGACAGAGAGAGAGAGAGTGAGTGAGGGGGCCTTGCGCACCAACCAACAGGACCATGCCACCCAAAACCAAGGAAATGGGAGGCCGTTGCTAGGAGAGAGGAAAGACAGCTTTATGGCAACACAAAGCTGATTCCCCCATCCGACCTCATATCGCTCCCGCCCCTTCGTTCCCTGCACTGGGGACAGAGCCGTGAATCTGCTGGTCGGGGACAGATGGTCTATGGGCCCCACCGTCTCTACAGCTGGACACAAGCTACACCAACACAGTCAGACCTGGCAGGAGTGAATCACACCTCATCCCGCCCAACGTATCCGAAGCAGGAGCTGAAAGTACTGAAGCTCATGGCCATCAGCTAAGAATAGATCCACACTTGTTGCCCACGGGAAATGTGTGGCTGCACAATAGAGGATAATATGTTAAGAGTTTGTCTTTGTAGTAATATAATGCACTCTGAAGGGTGAAAATCATCCACTAAGGATAATCAAAGGTTGTCTCTTGCTTCTCTATTGCCACTGCTTAGAATATTAACACTTAGTGGCAATGATTTTGTCAATCATTGTATAGGAAAGTTCTAAAATGATACACCTGCCTACACAAACACACACACTAAATCCCAGCATGACTGTGATGTCAATAAGAGTAGATGTAGACATCCATATTCAAATGAAAAGTGTCCCACAATGCTTACAGCCCCTATGCACACCTATGGAAAGTATTTCAGTCAAGACACCACCTCTGATACAATAGCACATCTGCTCTCACTAGACCTCTGGTTGAAAGGGCAACTGCAGCCAACTGACAGGAAGGAGGAGAAATCAATTGAGAAACCAAGAGTGCCTAATCTAAATAAATGAAACATTTTAGCTATAAATACTTTAGTATGGTAATTAGTAAATGGTTGTTTAGATTTGATTTGAAACACACTCAGAAATTTGCCTGTGTTAATTTCCTTTTATTTGCCATAGAAGTTAATGTCGGTGCAATGGGCTTGCGACCTCTTGTATATTGTCCACAGGGGAACGAACATTAAGAAAAATGGGGCAGGATGTTTGACCGCATCGCATTTATGTGTTGCAAGAGAATAGAAGGATAATAAGGATAGCAGGGAGAAAAGGACGACTAACCAGAATGAAGGAAGGAAAGTGTGGCAGCAGCATGACACCTTAGCGGAATAGAGGTGGTCCTGCATCACCTAGCCATCCGCCCTGGTTGCATAGAAACACGAGGGCCATGCCTACCCTGCAGTCACACTCCTTTCCTCTCTCCTCTGCCATGCTTCATTACCCAGTGCTCAGCCAGGCACAGAGAGGCACTGCACCACTTTCTCAACACTACAGTGTGCCCGCCCCTGTAGACCCAAGCAGGGTATACACTGCCCCTTAGGCATCGGGTCACTCTCACTTTATATGCATAGTGCAGAGACAACACCAGTTGGCACTTGTATCATATTAAGCAGTGGGTCCCAACCCTTTTTTTTTCCGGACATGCCCCCACAGTCCTGGTAGATGAAGTAAAGTACCTATTCACTGCAGCCAGCCATCATGTTCCAAATGTGTATTTTTAGTTTAATTTAACTAATAATGATCTAAAATGGATATGATAGTGGATATTTCCATATATTTCCATTTATCATAAAATTGAACTGTCAGCATTTAGATAAGTTTGGTTATGTTCAAAGGACTGGCAGGGGCTGGACATTTCAGCCATTTGCCCTTTAGTTTTATGTAACTATTTGAGCAATTTATGCTTTACTTTCAGTTAACTGTTTCAACCATATATGCTACTTTTAACTATCTTAAGTTCTCTGCTCATTTTTCAGCTGTTTTCATTGACCTGAAGTGCTACATGGTTAAAATTAAACTGTAAATGACATTTTTTATCAAATCACTCAATTGGTGGTAATCAGTGATACGCAAGTGAGTGCTCTGACACCAAAATGTGTAGCTCTGCTGAAGTTATGCATGTGTCAGATGGTGAATTTATGAGTGCATCTCTTCAAGCCACATATAAAAGTTTAGAATTATAACTCATATTAGCAAGCAGCAGCCAGACCGATTGTTTTACTGGTTACACATGAGAAAACAATACACACTTCTTCACCCTGCTGAAGAAACACTAGCAATCCCTCATACATGTCATAGCCCACTATGGAGCTGGTAGTGCCAGACAACACTGCTGGGCACAAGACCACCATTGTCCCACAAGATAAAGTGCGTTTGTGACCAAGGCAAGGCGGGGAGGACCAGATGCTGTCAAAAGATAAGGGAGTGTTAAAGAACAAAGCTTTTGGTGTTGTATTTTTGTTTACAGTGAATTCATCAGTCGAATGTTTCTGCAGACGTCATGACTCCACATCGCTGATGGGGCATTTTAAAGCGTAGGTACAAGTCAGAGTGGGATGCCTTTCCTTTATCCTCCTCCTGCTTCACAGTTAATTGACTACAAGTGTTCATTTGCCTGTAAGAAGAAGTTGTTAAGGTTGAATAACAAAATTTAGCTGGGCAATAGAACAGCCAGGGATCAATGGGTTAATTCAATTGCCTCTGCATGTGGTGTATTATATAGCAGGGCCATTTGAAGGCCTTTATAAGGGAGTCCTGCAGTTTTACTGTGCTTAAAAGTGCAAAGATAGCATGGATATTGGTCAATAAAGAGAGAAAAGAAGGCAATGGCTCTGAAGGCAATGAAGTTAAAAAAAGACCAAAGTTCAGTGCTGCATGCTTGTTGACAAGCAAGTTAAATACAGATTACTGAAAACGGTGGCTGTCTTTCCCTTGCTACAGTCAAGTTTGGGGGAACTTGTATCACTTATAATGTATGTTTATCAAATTTTGTGGTGTAGCAGATGCTTGAAATAAGAATGACCTTAATTTCTCTCTCTGTTCCTGGTTTGGTCCATTGAAATGATTAAAATCAGTTCTTTTGGCTATCTGTCTGTTAATTTGTATTCTTAGTGAATGAGTCTTGTCTTCATTACAAGTACATGATTGTTTACCTCAGTGTTTACTGAGCATTCATTACAGAAGTCAAATAAAAACTAAAATGCATTCACTAAGTAGATAGACAAACAGTCATGTCTCATGAAACAGTTGAGTCATTTTTGGATAAGCTGCTGTAAAATTTATTTTACTGGCCTTAATACATGCTGCAAAGCTTATCCTCCACTGGAAAAAACTGACACTTGGGCCCGTTTATACAACCGTTTGCCCAATCTAACCTGAACAAATAGACTCAATCAATACAGAATTACAGGATATTTACTCAACTGTTGAAAAGATCATTCCTCTGCCCTACATGTTGAGCATTTTATTGCCTGTGCATTAAAGGAGGCACTTATCAGCTGACAGATAACAGACAATCAGCATACTGCTGACACAATTCATAAGACCCGGTTAGCTGAAAGGATCGTCAAACAAAGCCTCCTGTAGACAAACACACTCTGCAGTTGAGGATGACTGCGGGCAAAATCTGGGGAAGACCTCTAGGGAAAACAAACCTGAAGAACAAAGAAAGTGTTGCATTTGAAACAAGCTGACCACGCCTGGTTGCTCTACAGTCAGAGGGGCATGTAAACGTAACATTCATACTATTTCCACTGCGAAAAGGGGAATTATGGCTCTAAGTATTTAATAAGGAATACTTCAAGATACAAAATAAGCTGTTGCGATGCTTGTTTTATGTTGTCTCCTTCTAGAGCAATTGCAAGAAGTCCGCACTAGTCTTTACACAGCAGGTGGCCTCTGGCAGCACAGACAGTTGCATTCTTGTCCTGGAGAGAATGTAAATGCTACCTGTTTAACCAGTAACTGCTCTGAGCATACCTATCTTGGAAAATGAAATGCCATAATGCTCCAGTGGATCTGCTTGTATTTCTACAAGTACATCTGTACGCATGTGTGTTAGCACTCTTCCGTCATCTCAGTCCCATAACAACTGCAGGTGATTGTTTCATCCTTTTCAGTGTTTTATCAGTGAGTTTATTCTGGAATGTGATTTATGTTTTTCACCACTTTACTCGGTGTGGAACAAAGTGTCAGTGTTTGTGCTCGTGCTCCAGACAGCTAGTTGAAATGAGATTTTTTTAAAAAAGAAAGCAAGGAGAGAACAACAAAGGCAAGAGGACAGATTGAATGAAGAGCAGCATACAAACAAGGGTTGTCACTAATAGAGACTTTTATGAGCTCCAGACCTGCTGAAATGGAGTGCCGCGTGTGTGCAGCAGCTCTTATCGGCTCGCTGGCAGTAAGGGGAGGGTGAGAGCTTCCACACTTGTGCTCCGTAAAAATGGTCTGATTCATTTTCCACATGAGAGGGTCTCACTGGGGCGGCATCAGACTAGCCAGTCCGCACAGATTTATGGACCATTAAAGCAGCAGGCCTCCTGACCGCTGTGCCACCATAGGCTGGCTGCCGAGGCACACTGCACCCTCATTCAGGCACGGTCACTACTCTCCATCACAGGCTAGTCTCCTCATTGTTCATCCCTTCATCAGTACCACTTTTACTGCCACACATGAACTCCTCTCATAGTCTTTAATTGTACTACTCTCCACCTCACTCCCTTTGACACAAAGTGAGCTGTTTACTGTAATTATTCTTACCCATTGCCATGTTATCACAGTTGTCACAAAGACTTTTTTTAATCATGTTTAAGAAAGGATAATCCCTAAAGTCCCTCATCGGCACCTTCATCATACAGCATGTTATGTAGTGCAGGAAATGCTCCAGTACCATTCTGAACATCTCTGATAGTGGTCAGTGGGGCATGTTGTTTTAGCCTAACAGTTTTACAATCAGATTAGCACCATGGCAGGCACACAGACTAATGGGTCTGTCTTTTCAAGGCATCTTCAATCAACTGTTTCCCTGGTGATTAATGCATCTTGTTCTCTTCCAGCTTTGCAAGCTTTGCAACTTCATCATCCCTGAGTGATACTGAAGGAAAAATGGGGCAGGGTCTATGCTGCTTGCTGGCCCCAAGAATAGCTCACTGTGCAAGAAAACAATGGCTCCACAACCTGAGCAAAGGTTCAGAGAAGTAAAAATGAATGAATGAATGTAGTGGTATCCAGGCTGCTCTGCCACCACTGATAAATCACTTCTCACATTGCTTTGTTGGATAAATGAAAATGTTCACACCATTCTTCACCTCCTCTGTAGGCACAAAACATTGAATTGTTCACAATGTACCTAAAAAACAAGATAAAAAATAACTCAGTGAGGTAGCTTAAAATAAATGTTAAGTACCAAGCCACAGATCAACAGAAATACTTTTTACTGTATCAGTAAGGCATTAAGTCTGGCACAAAACTGCTGTTACGCCACAGCAAAGCCTGTTTGTCCAGTTGAAATGTAAGAGCAAAAACAAGGGTGTGCATCAACACTGGTGAAGAAAGCACTGCTGTGTGGCAGGTATTTGAGTATATACACAGTAAAAGCAGACAGAGAGGCTATTGGATCAGTCCACAGAGAGCTACTCGTGTACGCTTATGAAATGGAGTGGCTGAGATGAGTAAGGTATCACCATTATGTGAAAGTTACAGTTTGGTGTGAAGTCAGTTGGCCAGTAAAGCTGTACTCAACAGATAGCCTGGTAGAGAGATGCAGAAAACCAAACTGGCTTTCCTGGACTACATTTTTGGCTTTCAAAACACATCCATCCAGCCATGTAAATAAAAGCTGTGTGCAATTATGAATTTTCGCACAAGCAGAGAGAATGAGTGTTATCAACTCGAAAAAGTAGTTAATTGTGCTTTTCTTTCTCTTCCCATTTTCCCCTTTGCTTTGTCCAAAGGCTCAGGCAACCCCCTGCGTGTGTCTGTTATGTATCTGTATGTCACGTTGGCTCCTTGAATCGCCGTTTACTCTGGGAGGGGCCCTGTTTAGGGTCCACTATCGTCATGAGGCTGGGTGTGGTGACACATCCTTTATCTCCGCCCCGAGGTGTTTGTGTAGCCCAAATAACGCGGGAATTTGTGCGTTTGTGACCATTCCGGTTTGATCGCTCGCACGCTTCATCAATTTATAATTTATCCCATTGTTATTTCACAATCGGTAATACCTTATTATTCACATAATCTGTTTAAAACACTATAAAACGCATAACGGTCCTCCAGATTACGTTACAAGCAGCTGGCGATAGAAGTGAAAGCACGATGCAAAGTAGGATGGCGTGCGCGTTCGCGGAGCTCCTGCGCTGCGGCAGTTGCCAGGGGAGATAGGAGGGGAGGGGTTTTGATTGGCTGAAGTGGGCCTGTTGCCATGACGACGGCAAGGGGTTTGGTAGCGTTGCCGTGCGGTGTGTGATCTGCGCGCTGCGTGTATGGAGGAAGCAGCTGCTGATCTGATCTCTGACATTGTGTGAGACAGACATCTGAATAAACTGCGCACCGACGTGTCTTTAAACATACCGCACCGAGGCACGCCGTGCATGATTGTGAGTATATGATCGCATTTTTTCCCCTTTTAATTCACGATAGTTGAACAGTGTTCGGCAGGAAACGGTTTGTGTTTCGAACAAGCTAAAAGTAAATGTGGTCAAGTGACTTTGCTTAGAGCAGCCAGCATGGCAGATCAAGCGACAGCATGTGGCCAGCTAGCTAATGTTCACGTTACTTCTCTCTGTTCTCCGGACTCGAGGCTCGAAGCGTGGATAGGGGTGTTTACAGCATTAAGGATAGTCTGCGTTTGGTGTGGGAAAATAGAACCGTTTTAACATTCTGGGCAGCTAAAGTGATATGCTAACGCTAGCGATAGATTCGCGTTCACTGACCCATCGAGCGACCGCTAACGCTACTTCGCCTCACGCTCGTGCTGGGGGAGCTAACGTAGGCAACGTTAACAGACAGTGAACTTACTTCTGTCTGACGCTAAACGACATGTAACGAACTACGCAGAGATAAGACACTTCCTAACGAGTCCCCTGTGTCGGGAAGTGTCGTGCAATTCTCCATTTCATTACGTGTAACTTTGTATCCCTCGTTGTGTGGCTGGCTGGGGCTGCTCCTGAGTGTAGAGTGAGTGTAGACGCCGTGGTGTTTTAATGCCACGATACCTCCGGCGTTAGCCACAAAGCATATTAGTTTTCTTTGCTAGCAGCACTTTGAGTTTATGTTTACCACTCGCTTCGTCCCACCGTTTCCTTAAATGTGTTTGGTTATCGCACAGTTCCTGAAGTTTTAGTAGACAGCGACACAGAATTAGTTTATGTCGGTATTCATTTAAAGACACACGCCTCCTATTCTTATGTAGAAATAGTTGAATATGTTATGGTGTATTTCGGCGATACCAGAGGTTGGGAGGCTACACTGGCTAACTGAGCACATGATGTAATGGATTATAACAAGATTGTCCCAGATACAGAGTGCTCTACAAACAATGTCAGAGCGTAAGAGTGTAGGGGAAATATCTCGGTTTAATCTGGGGGGTATACTTTCTGCGTTGTTGTTATTAAATAGATCTGCATATACATTGTGTTATTCCACGTGTCTGCCTTTACAGTCGCGCTATCTGCCACCTATCAGTGTGGCGTTCGCTGAGCTGGACATACCTTATCTGAAATTCATTGTGTGCTCTGAGGTTTCGACATAATCTTTGGGGGGGGGGAAAGAAGTGATGGGAACATTTCTTTTCCTTTTGCGAGGTTATGACATTAATCTAGACTGCCCTTCCTTTATTTCTCCTCGCTTGACAGTTGTTAAAGCCCTGGCCACACACAGAAGACAAAGGCAACAGGAGATTAAGGAAGGGAAAAAGACAAAAAAAGAAACACATGTTGTCAGTTTTCCATTATTTTAAAGCCAGTATCTCAGTGGACGCATTGTAGATCAAACCATCTGCTGCCTTTGCTGTTGTTTGCAGTCCTAGCATGTTCCCACTCCTGTACATGTTGGTATGTACAGAAGCCTCTGAAGGGTAAGTACTTTTGCTTCCCAGAATAGACGAGTGTCTGCTTTACTGACATTCATTTCTATAAATAAGACTTGTCTTAACCCAGTGATGTGGTTATTGCTGGCGTGAAATGGCTTTGATAACTGCGAGGATCTGAAATATTGTCAGGAGAGTTGAATTATTGTTAGTTATGCACCACCGTAAGGTTATCCTAATCGTTGGATTAAGCCTTTAAAACACAGAGGTTGCTATAGGAAGTATTACTCCATGTTATGAGGTTCCTCTCTCAGTAAGAGGTGAAATACAGGTGAAATACGAAGCTGTTGGCCAGTGTTGTTGTAATATTCTGGTCTTTTCTTGTGGGTCTGCTTACAGAGCACAGTTTGAAAAGGTAACTGGCAGACTTCAAGTGATAACTTGAAACTGAAGTTTACAACTTGTAGATGTGTGAATTGCTTGCATGAGTAAACCCTGGGCTGTCGGCCCACTTGTTAAAGTCATTTAATTAGGTAAGAACAAAGTCTAGACTGTCTTGTTCTTATTTGAAACACTTCTCAAATGTGTAGTACTCAGATAGTACCATACCTCAGGGATTTGGCTGTGCTAATAGAGGTTTCACGTCATGTTATTGGGATATTTGGGTATTGGGACATGCACAGTAGTATCAAATGTATCTTTGGCCTCTCTTGAACCCTTGCAAGGGCCACACTTCATTTTTACAACTTTGTAAACACACTGGTGTCACTTTTCTGAGAAGTCGCTCCATTGTACTGTACTGATGACAGAACAGGAGGCCGTACGATAACAATGCAGCTGTGTGACAAAAGAGACCGCTACAGCACACCTTTTTTTTTAAAAAATCATGTGGATTTCTAAATTTTAAATTGAGCGGTGCTCCATTTCCTGTTCTGTCGTCACAAAATACTTTATGTATAATGTATGAAAACTTTTTAAATAGGGAAATGGCTTGGTATTGAATTGCAGCTTGTTGCTGTTATCCTCTTTCCAAGCAAGAGCAGCACATAGTCTGCAGTTCAAAATGGTGGCGTTGCCATGTAATCAGTGTTATCACAGAAATGTGTACTCTGACCCAGAGTAAAGGATAGGTTGTGTCCTCTGCAATCCACCACGTCCTTTGTAGGTGCATGAGCGACTGTGGTTTGAAATTCATTACGAAAGCTGACCCATGTGGCGGGGACTTTCGGGATTGCCTAACCTCGTCTGAACACAGTTTCTCGTGGATGGGCATAAAATCTCAAAGGTTTACAACCTACTGTTCTCTGAAAACCCAGTGATTACAAAGCCATTTTACCGACTTTTAAATAGTTGGTTCAACACAGAGGTGGAATAATTTGCTGATCGTCAGCATAGAAAAGTCGGCGGTAGTTGCTCATTCGAAGTGATGCGTCTTTTCCACGTATTACGCTGTGGTTGTGTGTATTATAGCATGTCAAAGTTGACAATTGTTTGAAATAAATTTGGCAACATATGTTGTGAAGGAAGCGTAAGTCAATGGGCTTCACTACTTCAGTGATTTCATGTTCCCTCCCGCTCTGAGCGTCTGGGTTGTTAAATCGCGTATCTTTCTGAGATCAGTCTCCAATCAGTGAGCTGCAGCTCCAGCTGCCGACGCCATTGGTCCGCCCTGCGCAGTTTCGTCGTGGTTGGCCCCGGTGATCGAAGCCGCACGCATGCGTTTCATCACCTGCTCGCGGCTCTTGTCATGTTTCTCAAGGAGGGACGTCCCCAGGACTGTGTTGTCTCCTGTTGTCCCCGGTCTGTGACACTGCTCATCAAACAGAGGCAGTAGCTGTAAAATCTGACATGCAAATTGAAACGCCCAGAAAAACACCCGTTGCCCTCCTTCTTTAGTTTCTCTGGTCACGGTATTGTTTTCCTGTCGTGTTCGGATGATCAACTTGTCCGTGTGTGTGTGTGTGTTTTTTTTTCTGCCATGTTTCACATCATTTAGCATCTCCTGGGAGAGCGGGGCACAGCTAAATGAAATCTATTTTTATCCCGTAAGCTTTCCACTTAACAGCTGTCACTATTTTACAAACTGAGGGTCAACCTCTTGCTGTTGATCGCGTGACTTAAACAAAAAGACAGAACAAGTTGCGATTTTGGTTCCACGAAACCAAAAGTGCCGTGTGCCCGATTTCCAGTTATCGTTTTTCAAATCTCTTGACTGGTCACAGTGGAAATGCACTTTGTTTGCGAGTGTTTGGCGTTTCTACCTCTTTTCCCCTCTCCAAGCCCGGCCCTGTGTATTTATAGAAGCTGCATATGGGCCGTTTGTATATTCCTGTTGTGCCCCCCCGCCACACACACACACACACACACACTCCACTTATTGTTTTACATCTCTTGATTGGGTCACGGCGGTTCTGCGCTGCCCCCTCCCTCCCCGCCCTTCCCCTCGCCAACCCTCGGCCTGTCCCCCCGCCTGCCTGATTTTCTCAACGGGGTCGGGCTCGAGACGCGGCTCATTAGGGGCCGCCTCGCTGAAAGCAACGCTGATGTGACCGTTTCCTCGACTGAGAGAAAGGAAGAGGCGAGCGCGGCCGCGTCCCGTGTCACACTGGGCCTTTGTCTCGTCACCCCCCGGGTGAATTAACAGGATTTATTTAATTGATGACGGTGTGGCAACAGTGACGCGGGCTTGCGTGTGCACAGGATGATATAGTCGCTTTACCAAAATTTTGGAACCTGCGTCAACTGTGGCGCTGCACGACATCACCAACTGAGTGCTCAGCTGCCAAACAATATTGTTGTTCGAACCACACCGGTTGAGGGTTTGAGCCAAAGTGAGATGGTGACGTGAAAATAATGCCTCTCATTTGATTTGAATGAGAGTTTTTCATTTGGAAATTTTAATAATGAAAATTAATCTTTTTTTTTTTCAGAACAGCACATTGAAGCGCTTCTTTCTTTTTGTCGAACAAATATAAAAGAGTATTTAGCGGTTTGTCGCTAAAACTTGGATTTTTAAAAAATGAAAGCTAATTAAGCGGAAAAAAATCATACACAGCCCGAATAAGAGTGAAGGATTAACCACAGCAACTGAGTTTACAGTAAACAGCTTTTTATCGTTTTTTATTAGTATGATTACTCTACATTGTTATCCTTGTTTTTGATTTATTGGAGCTGCTCATTCTGCACGAACGGCAGCGAGCGACGGGCAAACGTGCAGGGCTGTAAGGTAACAGAAGAAGAGCACCGGCGCTCGGAAACCTGTTGCCCTGTCGCGCCCGTGTTGTTTCTCCGCTGCCTCCCGCGTGTTTGCACTGCTGCACTGATCCACTCACTTCAGGAGCTTCGCTAAATATTTTGACTCTTTTGTAAGCGAGCAGCTTCCACCTGCCTTCGCGCTGCTTTCTCTCGGCTTTTGTGGGCCCCCCGCCCCCTCCCAGTGGATACCTATGAAGGAATCCATTACAGTTTGCTTTTAATTCAGGAATGAGGGTTTTTTTGTTTTTGCTTGATTTCGCTGCAGGGCCCTAATGGTGGTTCCTGTGTCTCTTGTGCACAAAATTTCATTTGCAGACACATGTAGCACTGACATGGTAAGTAATCTGTCACAGGGCGCATTCCTGGAAGGGCTTATGTTGCAACTTGAGCGAAGCGCCAGAAATGCAGAAACTTCTCCTTTCATTCCGCTCTCGCGATGACGTGGACAGCGGCGAGCAGGTGCACGGCTGGGCGACCTGTTGATTTGCGCCGCTTTCGCTGCTTGATGGCGTGCGAGGCGGCCGGCCCGACGCCGATTGGTTTGCGAGCGTTTGTACGCTGAACTTCCAGCCACATGACCCAAGAGATAAGGTTTCGGTGTCGGCCGGGGGGGCACGTACCTCGGAAAGGAAAGGCCTCGCCTCTGTTGACAGTCAAAGTGCAGCACTGCGTGCGTTGAGTTCGAAGTCAGCGTCTCGGATGAACGTCGCCTGTTTGTCCCGAACTGCTGAGTGTTTGCACCAGCTTGGGTGTTTGTCAGCGGCCCGTGAGCCACATGCAGGCGGAGTTCACAGACGGCCAAAGTAAATACTGCTGCTTCGATAAACGCTGCCTCACCGCTCGAGTCCACTGTTTCGGGGGGGGTTAGAGCCGGGGCCTAACTGTCTCTGTGTGAATTTGTTTTCTGAAAATGAACTTCCTCAACAGGCAGGAGGTGTTTCCTCCCCTCCCGCTCCTCTGTTTGAAACTGTGAGGTGAATACTGAGCGCTCCCGAAAACATGACTGGAGCAAAAACAACCGCTCCTTTGTACGAGGCGAGAGCGGGGCCGGTCGGCAATGCTTTGTGCGCGCCTTTTCCCTTTTGCCGTCCCCTCGCTGCGTGCCGGCCCATTGTGCGTGCTTTTAGATTTAAAACCGAATCACTGAGACGGGCCCCGATCAGCCCTCGCATTAACGGAGGCGTCGTTTGTTGTGACATAATTTGACCCGTCACACAAAATAAGAGATTGCCACTTGGCTACCTAGCTCTGGAACAGCCTCTCTCTCTCTCTCTCTCTCTCTCTCTCCCTGTCTCCCACTCTAACTCGCCCCCTCCCCACCCCTTTGTCTCATTCACAGTTTTAGAGCTCTCGCCAGACCGGGTAGTCACCTAAATATCAGTTAGGGTTTCAAATAACAGCCCTCGCCATGGGGCTGTGCGACACACCTTTTGTGTGTCTGTTGCAGAGGTGTAACTGGTTTGTGTCAAGTGGTTTATTTCTCGTGAAAAGGGTGTGGTGAGCGAGCGCATCACGGCGGCCGCACGCTGCGCGTTATCTCCGGACGTTTCGCTCTGAAATCTTGTTCTGTTGGTTTGCGGGAGTCGCATGTAATTTCGCACTTAACAAAACAGCTTTTTTTTTTTTTCACTGGGTATTATTATAGGAAGTATTCAAAGTGCGCCTTAATGGCACTTTAGTCAGCCGTGCCGTGATATCCAGGTTGGCTGTGGCCTTCCCCGCTGCTCTTTGTCAGACAGGTTTGTGGAGAACGGCGGCAGACTGCTGGCCTCAGCATTTTCCGCCTGTATTGATCTCCCCACATTAGCTCTCTCTTCATGCACAGACATGAGCACAATTGCTTCCCCTTACAACATCGGCTGCCGTGGCAACTGAGTCCCAATCGTGAGCCTCGCTCCCGGAAAACATACTCAAAAAGCGGAGCCACTTCATTTTGATGCCATCATCTCCTTTACATTCCCCTGTACATATTTGACACATCAATGGCTTGATTTGCCACTTAGAGCTATCTCCATATGTCTTTGTGTATTTTTGAATAGGCTAAGTGCTTAACAGGATAAAAGAGCAGTTTGAAGGGGGTGGGGTGGGTGGGTGGTTGTGTGTGTGTGTGTGGGGGGGGTGCCTTGGCACCTGCTGTTAGTGGCTGCCTGTTTGCACATGAATATGATGAGGCTGGCGGTGAGCGGGGCTGTTTTAACTTGCAGATGAGCCATCAGGTCAGCACCGTTGCAGCTCTGGTGTGTTTTCAAGGATGAGCTGCAGTCAACAGGCCAGTCCGGATTATTAGCTCCCTCTCCCCTCTTTACGCGCCGGCGTCCCATTATTCATCGCGCTCCCAGTCGCCTCTCTTTGATGCCTTTTCATAAGAGCAATGATAGCCGCGATCATCGCTGCAGCAAGCGGTAATGGACCAGCTGCAATCACGGTAAAACTCTTCCTGCTCCCCGGCCGGATGCGAGGCGGCTCTCTCATCCGTCCGCCCTCTGCCTCCGATGATATTCCCGTGGCGGCCTTCTGGAGGAACGGCTCAAAAGAGGACGAGCGCTCCCTGGCGCCCAAGGCCCGGCCCGAGGTCAGGGCAGCGAAGGCAGACTAAGGTGAAGCTCTCTTGTGCATTTCAGGTTAATCAGTGGTCTGACACTCTGCCCAGGCCAAGACCTCCTTTCATTTTCCCAGCTACGCAACTGACCTGAAGTCCACAGGCGGTTGTTTTTGTGGAGGTGACGAAGAAAGGAAACCCCCATGGAGTGTTTACAGCTGACTCTGGCCTCAGAAAACACTCTGGCCACACCTTTTGATCAAATGAAGGCCTGATGCAATCAAGGACGTGTCTGCCGCACCTATGTTAGCTTGTGGTTTACTGTGAGCTGAATGTCATCAGCGCGTATTGGGTAAAGGAGTCATGGATCCAGACTCGACTTAAACTGACAAAGAACAGCCCAAAGTAGGGCTTCCTGGTTGTTGATTTGGCTGGGATCCTCAAACGCCACCCTCACTCTTTCTCTCACCCTTTCTGTCCGTCTGCTATCAACACAAATACACGAGCAGTTAAAAAGAACTGCACCCAAACATTCAATTATTAAAAGCCCACACACGGCTAAATATAGTCGGAAACGATGATCTGCCCCCCCACACTGAAAACTTTTTCATCTTTCGGCTTGGTCCCCCTCTGTTTAAAATGCATTCAGAGAAGGAACCTGTCGTGTCAAGGAATATCTGTTTGTGTCTTGGCCTCTCGAGCAGAGATTCTCTTGAAATCAGTTCTCTCACGCCGCCTGACACATCTCATTGCTCTACTTTGCCGAGAGCTGTGATTCATCCCACACTGAGGGGAACTTACTTAGCCTACCTCACTACCAACCGAGTCCCAGCCCTCTCTCTCTGTCTCTGTCTGTCTCTGTCTGTCTCTCTCTGTCTTTCTTTTTCCCAGTCCCTTGGTCTTTCTCTCCTTGTTTGTGCCTTGCTCTCCTTCCTCAAAAAGGATTTCCCTATTGTTATGTCTCTTCCTATGCGCGCTCGGCGTGTCCCTTTTGCCTTTGGCCTGGAAAGCTCTTAGACTTACTTCCTTTTTTGCCGGCGTTCCAAATCGCAGAAGTGCATGCAGCACACCGGGAAAATTCTGTGGTGCTGACAATTTCAGGCACAGAAAATAGAGGATGGGCGCGCAGAATGTAGGACAAAACGTAGCGTAGCGTGACGTCATCTGCACCACAGACAGAAAGTATGCAGAGGAACTCGTGACCCTCGATCCAACAGCCATTCAGCCTGCCTGCTGTATGTTTCTCCCTTCATTGAGAGTTGAGTGGTCATTTTGGAAATGCCTGGCTGGCCCTGACTAACTGATTTGTGTGTGTTTACACACTCCCTCTCTTGTCTCACCCACCGCGCAAACACTCTCGAGTTTGACCCAGTTCTTATCTTATCATGGAAATGAAACCGCCTGGCCACCACGCTCTGCGCGCCTTCACTTCTCCGACCTTCCAAACCTTACCGCCCGACTGGTCCGGACCCGGGGCACCCCGGGCCACCGCAGAACCCGGGACATCTGCTGTCCGCCCACGGGCGCAGCAGGGGTATTTCGTTACGGGGTGGCTGCCCAGTGGTCGCCTGTGGCAGCGAGCCGGGCGAGCGCAGATTACTTATTTTCCTAGGGATTCTTGTTTGTGGGATTTCTGCTCTTAATTGAAGGGACCGCGCGGTTGTCATGGCGACGCCCAGGACATAAAGCTCGTTGTGAGCTGAGCCAGAGAGGGATCTCTTTGTGCTTTTGGCCTCACCATCCTGCGCGCAAGACCATTGCATATAAAAGCTGTAATAGCGCAGGTGTCGTCGTCAGCAGGATGTAGCGCGATATTCGGGGTCACGGTCGCTGGACATATCTCTTTCTGCGCCAGCAGTGACGTACGTACATTCTCGCTTTGCAGAACTCGGTACATTAGTTTCAGCTAAAACTTTGACAGCAGCACTGCTGCTGGATAAAATCACCTGCTTCTTCTAAGCTCACGTGAAGAAATAAGTGTCCTTATCATTAATACGGGTACTTGGTTGGAGTTGGTTAATGATACAGGGCTCCCGGCTGTATTGAATATCCTAGTGCTGTTAAATGACTGACAACTTCTGGGGCTGTAGCCTCTCCACACTACTTAATCTGACATGTGGCAAATTGAGACTTGATCCTGGCTGAATGCAGATCAGTCGGTAAGAGTCATCCACTCCGCAAGACGGGGGGGGGGGGCTTCCATTCGTTCCCTGCCACCGCCGGACGGTTTCACGCTCACTTACACGTAACGAGCAGGTCTCGTCTGGAAGGAGGTGGGCGTCGAAGAGTGGGGCCTTAAGTCGGCTCAGTTGCCTGAGAGGACCTCATCGAAGCTCCCCAGCTGGAGTCGGGGGTGGGGGAGGTGGGGGGGGGGGGGTGAGGGCTGAGAGCCGAGAGCCTCTCTTTACTTGCAGGGCTTGGAGGAGAGTGGCAGTGAGTGGGTCAAGAAGTGCAATAGAGGCAGACAGGCTCAGCCACAGGGGGTGTGCCTTCAGGGGAGAACTTAAGAAAACAAGGTCAGCGCTTGGAAGAGCACGTCATTCCAATATGCCACATCCAGTTATTTCCACTTCAACTTAGTTTCAAAATCAAGTCGCCGCCAAAAACTCCTGAGTCGGTATATATGCACAGGCTGTTCGACACCAACCGCCTCTTTTTTTCTCTTTCTCCCCAGACCTCCTTGATTTAATGGGTCCAATCATCGGGATGTCACCAGATAAGAAGACGGAAATTCCGGGTATGCAAGAGGAGCGGACGGGGCTCAGGGGCGTCTGCGGCGTCGGGACGCTGCCCGAGGCGGAGTGCGCGTCCAGTCCGCTGGCGACCAGCGTGGATCGCACCGGAGGCAACGAGGACGAGGAGCTCACCAACCTCAACTGGCTCCACGAGAACCTGCTTCAGAACTTCACCCTGGGGGGCCCCGAAGCGCAGCCCAGCGGCAGCCCCCTTTTCGACATCGAGGGAGACTACGGGTCCGGCCAGGGCCCGTCCTCCTCCTCCTCCTCATCCTCGTCGCACAGCAGGGGCAGGGAGCGGGACTCGTTGAAGTCCAAGCCCCCTTTCTCGTTCTCACTGCTCATCTACATGGCCATCGAGCAGTCTCCCAGCAAATCTCTGCCTGTCAAAGAAATCTATGGCTGGATTCTTGAGCACTTCCCTTATTTCTCCAATGCCCCCACCGGCTGGAAGAACTCAGTTCGCCACAACTTGTCCCTGAACAAATGCTTCCGTAAGGTCGAGAGGAGTTTGGGAAAGGTAGGTTCACTCAGAAGACTGCACTGTCTAACACATGCCTCCGCTGCAAGCGGTACGCCTCGGCGATATACCGAAAACGTCCACTGGCCAAAATGTTTCTGCTTTGCTTAGCAAAAACGCAGCGACCAGAGTGTTGCAGTGTGACGCCGCAGTGCGTGGCTCATGTGACAGCGTTCCGGGGCTGTAACGCAGCTGCAGGAACCTCTGACTCCGCTGCGATAAGGGTGGAATCCAGTCAAGGTCGCAGAGACTCCTTCAGAGGAAACGCAAACACAGCACACCGAGATAGGACTTTATCTCCCGAACTCGCAAGTGTTTTAACCGGGGAGAGAAGCATCCCACGGTTCCAAGCCACGCTGCGAGAAGGAGGCAAACGTTGACCTTAAGTTTGCGGACGTGGGATTGTTTGTCAGCCCGGCCCTGGCAGAATCACTGGGTGTTTCACTCGCGCTCGTTTGTGTGTTTTGTTCTTGCGCAGAGAAGAATAGGAAAAAAATCTTTCGCCTCCTCGTACACGCATGCCTGTGACAGAAAGGTTAAACACATCCTGCGTGTCCTGCACAGACATTCTTGCAAAGTGGGTAGGATGTGAGTAAAACGTTGTGTTGCGAAATTGTTAGTTCACGTCCGTCCTAATGATTGTGGCTGTCCAGCCTTTTATTGTGTTAAAGAATGTGGCGAGGAACACCAGAGGGGCAGCGCTTGCTTTCCAGCATTACAGAAATTAATGTTGGAGAACAAATAAGCTCTCAGAGTTAGAAAGCAAACAGACACCAGGACTGTGGGGTATTGTTGGGGGGTGTGGTTTGAACAGATTTCATTGATAGCGGCCTGCTGACACAAACAAACACGCCCAAGAGTACCTGCATCCGTCCTGCATACGCAGCCCTATTTGAATGCTGCTCAAACTAATCCAGGGAGCGACATGATGGTCGCCATATTGAGCTCCGGTGTGAGTTCAGACTTGCGACCGGCAGAGCCCGCGGTGCCGAGGCCGGCGCTTGGCCACGACCCGATATTTTCCCGCCGCGGGAGGGGATCGCGCTTAGCGCTCGGCGAGCGGCGGCGCGGCGCAGGCCGCTCAGCGTGCAGGTGCACAGCGTGAGCCCTTCTTCTGCTGAGAGGCCAGCACCAGTTTCACATGACACGCTGGCTGGTGGTTTCCGTTGCCATGGCGACATTTCCTTCTTCCTGCATCAGGGCTGGTTGGTAATCTGAGTCAAGGTTATTCTCCTCCCTCCCTCCCTCATGCTATTCTCCTCCCAGACTGGGCAAGAATACACTGCCATCAGATAAAGTGACAGTTAATACACTCCCGCACACACCACCAACAGGCAACCTCATTCCTCACATAATGCTATGCAGCAAGAATTAACTCCTTCCGTTGAGCCTGTCGAGGAACTACGTACTTATTTTCCCACTGTTTTGCTTACGATGTCATGAACTGCTGCTTTAAAGTTTTTGCCGCTTGTGCAAAGTGCGACTGACGTTTGTCATTCCCTGGCCTTTCAAAATATATATATATCTTTGCAGCCTTTTGAGGGATTAAAGATAAAATATTGCCACGTAGAGTTTATTAAAGGTTGGATTAGAATGATTTCTGATGGAACCTACGGGGGTTCTGCGACACATTCGCGCCGACCATTCCAGCATGACACTTTCTGGACTCACTGTAAAGCAGAACACCTTTCTTGGTTTGTTTTCCTCGAGTTTCCGACGGAAGTTTGACCGTCCCCGCTCTTTCGCTGCAGGCCAATGGAAAAGGCTCTCTCTGGTGCGTCGACCCGGAGTACCGCCCCAACCTGATCCAAGCCCTTAAGAAGCAGCACTTCCCAGCCGCACATGCCTTCTGCACACCGCCCGCCTCCCCACCCAGGTAACCCGTCCTCAAAGTCGGACATGAACTGAACGACTGAGAGTTTTGACAAACTCCAAATCGGACCCCTCATGTCTTTTTCTTGCCCTCCACAGTGCCTCCTCGCCCCCTCGCCACCTCTTTCTACAAGGCTGCTCGTTCAAAGGTGAGACGGAAGGAAACCCGTGTTGGTTTTTTTTGTTGTTTTTTTTAAGTTGCGACGTGTGTAATAAAACCCGCCTTCCCTGCAAGTATCTGCACACGTCTAGAAATTCCAGTCAGTGCAGTTTTGTTTTTTTTCCCTTGCGTGTGTTTGTGCGGTGTTTTTATTATGTTGCCTTTGCACATTTCAGCCCCAGAACATTCAGCATCACTGTGCTTTTTTACCCTCAACTCTTGGTTTGATTTGTTGTTTTCAAGTCATTGATGCCTCATGTAAGCCATAATGTTGAGAGCTCCCTGTCGATGCTTCAACCACCACTCCCCCCACCCCCCACCCCACACACACACACCCTGCCTCTTGGATTTGTAACCTTGACGACAGGCAGAGGTTCTGCTGGTGCTGAGTGTCGAGCACTCAGTCTCACTGTAGCCATTAATAATTTAGAGCCCCAGAAGCGAGCTATGAGGCTTTTAGACACTTTGTCAGGTCTGAAAAGATCGGATGCGCTCCTTCAAATTCTCCCCTGGTTTGTCTCGGCGAATCCCCCGCATATCCAGTCCATTCAGTAAACACTGATCGGGGGCCCCTATGCCCCGGGTTTCAAACTTTTGAAGGAGCCCGGACCTTCCAGTCCTAGTCGAGATGCCATGCTACCATGCTTTCACGCCTTAGGACTGACCATCATGCATGTTCTCTCCTCTTCCAGAGTCTGACATTGATGCTGCCACTGCCATGATGCTCTTAAACTCTGCCCCCGGGCACCACGTTGACCCATGTAAGAGAATCCACAAGCAGCCATACTTTCGGCTCTTTGTTTCCTACTCCCCCGACATACCACCCTGTCATTGCTTAAATCTTCTTTTGTTTTGTGTGCTTTCATTTGTTGAGTGTACATCACCAATTCTTACAACCAAATTCTGCTTATTGTGCAGGAAAAGGGTCACGAACATTATTATTTTTCCTGTAGTTATTCTTTCAAACGTGTTAAAGAACTAGTTCAACACTTGGGAGATACTGGAGTCAGTAGCTGGTTAATGCAGCACAAAGATTGGAGACGGGGGGGGAAACGGCAAGCCTCTGCTGGCTCTTTATAAAGGGGACAGAATCCACCCAACTGTAAAGCTCACTAAGTAACATGTTAAATGACATTTTTTTAAAAATCTGTGCACAAAAATCCCCTATTTTACCAGGGGCAGGGTTATGCGCTGCACAGGAAGTAACCGATCCAAATATTTTCATCTCCCACAAATGTTGAACTGTCCCTTTAGCGCATGATTGATTTGTGATTTGTTTTTAGAGAATATTAAGGCCGCTAATAGCAGTTTCAGAAAGGGTTGTGAAAGTGCCTAACCCCTCTTTCTACATGGTAAATCATCAGTTTCATTTGTTTGGTTTTTAATTAGCTTTGTTGTTTTATTTTCCAAATTAAAAGTTACGCTACTGCTGTGATTACTTGCTCTTTAGATGAGGTCAGAGGTCTAGATTGTGGGTTTTGCTAACATTTGCAACTTCTGCATCTGCATTGTTTCAACACGCATGCAACACGATCTTCTTAAATCAAGTTTGCCCTTTTGGGCCGAGACTACTCTTAGTTCTGCTTTGTACTTGTGTGTAGTGCGCTGTGTCCAATTTCTGCTTTTTCTTCTTCAGATAAAAAGGCTGAAATTATAATAGCTAGTTTACTGCAAAGTTACATTTGAAGTCCCAGCCTGTTTTACGCCACATGAAGCGAGACACTTTTCCAGCCGTGTAAAGTTCATTTAATGTATTTTTGCAGTGTTTTTCATGCTGTTACAAGCCTGTAAAATGTCCTTCTGCGCTGAATGTGTACTTATCATTTTGTCCAATCCTCTGCTCTCCTCAGGCAATTCTGACAGTCCACTGGACCTCTCCAGACCTGACTCTGTTCTGGTGAGCAGTGATCCAAAGCAGGACCACAACTACAGCAGCGTAGCTCTGCAGCGCTGCTCTTCCCGCTCCTCCTCCTCGTCTCTCTCCTCCCTGGACGAGGGAGGCTGCGACCGCAGGCAGTCCCGCCGCGCCGGCAGCGAGGGCTTCCACAGCGACGAGGACTCCGACGTCTGGGACGAGAGGGGCGTCCACCAGACTTCTCGACGTCCGCCCGCCATCAAGTGGCCCGCCGGCAAGAGGGCGCGACGTGAGGTCAAGCCGGAGCTGGACGAAGAGCTGAAGGAAGCCGCGGGCTCCTTGCTTCACCTTGCTGGTATACGCAGCTGCATGGAGGGCTCCAAACGTACTGTCAAGAGCACAAAACTTAACAGGAAATGAAGATATTTTTTTTTCGTCGTTGTTGTCCCCCCATCAGACTCCGGACCCTGTGAACCCTAACCTCTGACCCCTGACCATGTGTCCCAGTGTGCCTCCTTCTCCTTATCTGATCGTTCATTGGCCATTTTGAGCCTTTTTTTTGTTTGGGAACATCCCTGTCCAACAAAACAAATGGCAATAGTATCGTTCACACAGGAGAACAAAGCCATATAGAGACTTTTGTAACTCGTGGGGTAACTGCTGGGGATGGGTGTTTGGGCTATGGAGAACCATCAAGATACCTATCCAAAATGACCTGCCTGCTTCTATTGGATTAGGAGATTGTGATCCAAGAATTTTTCTCTGAAAGACAAAATGGGAAAAAGCTGAAGGTTTTATAACTCAAAGCGTTGCATGCTTCCTCCTCGAACCTGTATCCTCTTCCAAGTGAATCTATTTATGAAGCGAATGAGTGCATGTTTGTAACAGACAAAATCTAACCTCCTGGTGTTATCGGTTTCTCCTTTTTGTGCTAAAGAAAAAAAATTGCCACTGTTTTTGAAAGGAATTCTTGTTCTATGAATCCTCTTGTAAGAGAGATGCAATAATTAATCCACAACCTTAACTTTTCGACATTATTTCATGATGGCATTTTTTTTCCCGAGTTGAGTACGCTAGTTAAACTTTACAGTTAAGAGAATGACTGGAGTAGTATTATGATCTTGTTATGCGATAAAGTTATTGCGGAGGAGCTCGAGCTCTGTTTTCAGGATTTAGCAAGATGTGGAAATAGTATTACTCTGCCACTGCCAAATTTAGTTGCAAAGTTAGCTATATTACTTTGCTCAGTTCTGTGTGGCCATCACATTGCTATACGAATGAAAGCTGTTTTATTTATTTTTTTTTAATCCACTGTTCATCCTATTAATCCCTATCAACCATCAGTGTGTTTTTGACATTTATTGTGCAGACACAGAATATGTATCGCACGTCTGGCGACAGCCTGTGCAGAGTGAACATCCGCCACGTATTGCCAGGTGTTGACTGCGTGTTCATAGGTTATCCTCCATAGGTTTTCTTTTGTGTTTGTGGGTGTGTGCGTGCATGTGTGTGTCACAGTGCATGTCGACTTCAGCCTGAAGCTGAGATGACAGGAAAGCGTTTTTGAAAATGGTCGGACTCTTTTCCTTCCACTAAGTAATCATTTTACTCCCCTGAATGCGACTGGTGTAATGACGGGTCTCCTCGCTGACTCGCCCAGGGCCGCTCGCTTCTGGTTCTTTTTCAATGCAGAGCTGGTTAATGGTCGAAAACGGGAGTGGACAGTAAATTACCACAACTTATCGCTCTGTTATTTTGGGTTTGCAGTTTGATTATACCTCTGTGTGTTCGCCTTGATTTTATTTTTTTTTTTTTGGCCAATTTTCTGCTGGCTGATCCTGTGGCCAAGTTCACCAACAACTTGAGGGAAGGCGTGTCTGTTTTTTATTCAGAGCTCAGAGCATTTTAAAGTGCAAAGAAGGAGAGGGGGGGGGACAATACAATCATGGCCAGAGTTAAGTGGACTTCGTACAACGCAGTCGCTCGCAGGCGAGACGTCGAAGTCCCGTGCCGTGGCTCTCATGCTGTGCCCTCGGCTCTGGCTGGCCAAAAGTGTTTGGTTCTTCCTTCTAGAACAAAATAAGGAAGTGCACGCGCTCTTCTCAAGCTGTGAAATGGAGTGTTTATTGTCAGTTGATTGCATGCCATTCACTGAGGGGAAGTTGCGAGCCACTTGTATAAAAGGCCAATATTCTCATTTGAGCTTTTTTTTTTAAAAAAAAAAAAAAAAAAGAAAGAGGCTGCCTCCTGGCAGCGCACAATACAAGGTAGCATGGAATCGCACAAGGCTAACACACCGAAAAGCGATATTATTTCTTCCCGCAGAACTAGATCGCATTGTGTCACATTGACTGTGAGTACAGCAGGCATGGTCGGTGCCAAAACATTTTCGAATGCCACTGATGTTAAACTGCAAAGGGCCATAGTCACTATATTCCCCTGTTGCCACAGCGTGAAAGCGATTAGGAGCGACGCTGCCCCAACTTTTCTGACTCATCCTGACAGGAAATGGGAGAGGACCCTGGTCAGTACGGTGACTTAACCAAGCTTTTGGTTTACTTTTGTTGCTTTAGAGTGGGAACTGTTCAGTTCTCAGAAGTAATACTTGCATACACTGGTCTTGTTTAGCTGTGAAAAAAAGAGAACAAATTATTGTTCATTAATCATCACCTTATTTATGACATTAATTTATGGGATTATTGAATGCATACTCTATCAAACGCTGGTCATTTGAGATAAATGACCGGGCACATTTATTTTTCTCCCTCTGTGAGCTCCTTTAATAAGTATTTTGTTTTCCTCCTTGTTTATTTTACAGCAATACAGATTTTTTTGTTTCACTATGTTATAGTGATTAAGTATGCCAATGTCTGTTGTCTTTAGAGCGGGTGTTTTTGTTTTTTGTTTTTAACCATTACTGCCAGGTTTCCTTGATGTTTTTTTTTTTTTTTGCTTTCTGTTAAGCTGGATAGAAGACAGTTAATTAACAATGTTCTTGAAACCATTTGTTGCCAAAATTAATGTACAGGTGGGGTTTAAACTTTAAGATGGACACATTCCCCATGAACTGTAGAAATTCTTTGAAACTAATTGAATCATTTTTACATGTCACCTGTATGGTTTATGTTTAGATACTATGACTAAGTAGTCACAAATTGAAGATTCGCTCTGGACCTCATCACAGGTAAGAATCGTGGAGAAAAAAGAAAAGAAAAGAAATGACTGCCACTCATGACTCAAGCTTCCACCTATTGTTTGGGATGTTGAAATATTTTGAATATCGCCGAAAACTGGATCAGACTAAGTCGGTCCCCCGGGGCTGCTGCCGTGTAGTTTCAGACCTAAATTTGCGGGAAATATATGGAGAGACTTGTCGAGGAAAACTCTCACTCATCCTTTCTGTAGCACATGCAGGTCTCAAAGCGACACAGTCAGTGAGTTGTTCTGTGGACGAGCTACCTAAAAGGTTTGGGGTCCCCAGGACTTCAAACCCAGTTGCTCTGTCGCTCAGCAGCTGTGATTGAATACTGATCATTTGATTCTCTTTTTATTTGCATTTGACAAAGCTGCCAACCCAGTATCAGTTTGTGTCAGTTGTCTGCCATGTCTATTAGACCGACACACCTTTTGGTTTTTGTATGCTAACCTCTGTTGATAAAATGTTTATAAGATTTATTTTCGCCAAAGATATGCAATTGCATTATATATGGTATTACAAAAATATTAATAAAAACCTGTTCTTGTTATCACGGTGAGCATCTTTTTGTTCTGCTGCTGCTTTGCTCGAGCATTTTCTCGCTGCAAATTAGACCTGACATGTTTTTTTCCCCTTTCAAACTCTCCTCTACAACAGAAGAATGCCATCACTTTACATTAGCAGCCTACACTAGCGAAATTTGTGATCAACATTGCCACCTGCTGTGAAGGGCCACATTCTAGTTAATAATGCCTATTCTTTGGAATAGCTACCTCTTCACGTGGCTGGTTTCTCAGTTTTCACATAACAGTGTTGCAGCTGGCAAGTATTTCCCACCAAGTCCGGCAGCTCAGTGCCATTTTGACTGCGCAAGCTGTGCTTAGCACCACGTGTGGCGGCTCCACCACACTTTGCCTTTTTCGACTGCACGTCTTTTGAACGCACCAACATGGCAGGCTGCCAGAAATGCACCGCACATTAATGTGAATTCCAGGGCTGCGCCAGTGATGGATGCATCATCAGATGTCCTCTACGACACTCTTCGCTGTAAGTTAATTAGTCATGGAGGACTGTGGGATGAACACAGTGTGACCCTGAACAAGGGCTTGTCTGACTAGCCTCAGGCCCACTGGCACAGCTCTATTGTTCAATAGAGTCCTGTGTGTCGACTGGAAGAGGGGGGCTTCTCCCTACTGACTGCCTCAATTCAGCTGGAAATCAGAGCAGCATCACCTCCCCCCCTCCCACACGGCCCTAGCAACCACGCCACGCCGACAGTTGCCAGGCAACCAGACAATGCTGGAGCCACTGGCTGTGGTGTGCGTGCGAGAGAGTTTGTGTTTTGCCTGTGTGCATTTTAAGATCAGGAATAGTGAGACAGCAGTGAAGGAAATGGCTTTTTTTTGGGTGTAAAACATTCCACCAACCCAGCAAATTTAACAGCTGATAGACTAAGGCAAGAGTTATGATTTCTTTAAAGAAACAGCGATACTCTGGTGAAAATATAAAGCGATTATTATGGATTAGGTGAAATTAATCGTGTTGGATTTGAGCACTGATGGCTGCATTAGCAGCATGTTTCACTTCTAGCCTAAATGAGGTCATGTGCGTTTTACAGGGAAATCACAGACACCATCCTTCGCAGTGCTCCAACCCGCTCGTTTTTTCTGACCTTGTTTTTGTTAATGCAGCCCTTACCACACTCAAATTCAGCCATAAATTATTTATCACTGACATCACATCATTTAATTGTAATGGCACAAGGTGTCCTAAGGGAAAGCTGTGAGGAAAAGAAAGTGTTATAATAATTATAATATTTATAATATATATATCATGTTATAATAACAGCAGAATTTCCACTTCATGTCATACTCCTCTCTTGTTTTGTTTAAAAAATAATAATAATTTGATAAATAATATATATATATATATATATATATATATATATAGATATATATATATCTCTACAGTGGTGGCAGAAGTATTAAATAAAGTAGTATAAAAAGAAAAAGAAAACATTACAAGTAACAGTCCTGCATTGAAGTAAGAGTACATAATATTATATAACATATGCAATTATCAGCAAAATATTTTTTTAAAAATGTGAAAATAAAGTAAAAGTACAATTTTTGTATCTAGTTAGCCAGCTGGTTTGCGTGACCTCCAAACGCTTGGCGGCGCCCTGCTCACAGCAGCGCACTACTTTCCTGAACTCTGACCTCTGTGCCTGTGACTCTGGTCGGATCTCATTCGAGGAGGATTTTACGGGTTAGAAAATGAAAGTATTCCTTCAGATTGTTTGACAGAGCTTTTTTAACATCTTTGCGACGGCTACACTCACTCTTTGTTACGGCGAGGCAGCTGGTCACGCGGCTGCTGTCTGACAACACATGTGTCGGGATTTGTTTTGCTACATAGCTAGTTAGCTCTTGGCTACTCAGCTAGTTAGCAGGTGGCTCTGCCACCGCTAATAGTGCTAACGTATGAAAATATTGCTGTCAAGTCGGAAAAAAAAACATCCTGCTGTACAAATTAACGTGCATCGGATGACCACCAACCCCCTCGTTTCGCTGGATGTACCAACATGATCTGTCACAATGTATCCGTGGCCAGTTTTACCAAGTAACGGAACGAGCCTCCCCAAATCAGTGAAAAAAAGTGAGCTAGCCCACCGGAGTTAGTTACAGCTCACCGTGTCCAGCGTCAACGTTTCAAGCACCGGACAGTGTAAGACGGGGGTTAGGGAAGCTAACGGGTCAACCATCCTCTAAAGGGGCCAATAAGGATAACGTGGTCGAGAATCAACGGTGAGCCGTCTACAATGGCTAACGTTACAGACCTGCAAACCAAATACAGCAAGCTGGCACAGGAGTACTCCAAGGTAAAACACTCAACTTTATCTGCTCATTCAATGTGGACAAAGTCAAGTTAGTTGTCAGTCGTGCACATACAGTTACTGACGAGGAGGAAGGTAGACAGACGCGTTGTTAGCGTTAGCCACGATGTTTAAACGATGTATCACTATGCATCTTATATCAGAGGAAAGAGATGCATTCATTTGTCTTACACTGAGTGGGTAATAATATATTGCCAACTTCATTTGTGTCACAAACAGTGCGATGCAACACAAATTACAGCCTTCAAAATCATTAGAAAGTTGAACACTGAGAAATAGTGAATTAGAACATTATTACCTGTGCTATATACAGCATATTATTTCACGGGACTTTGGTTATCATGTTTTGTTTTTTTTACTAAAATGTTTGGAGTTACATTTCAGCATGTTTAAGGTGTATAGTTTTAATCCTAAGAGATTGTCACAAACTGTAATGAATGTCTATCCGCCATAATATCTTATTCTTAACATCATGTCGATGTTGTTGAAAATATCAGTCAGGTCTAAGCATACATTACTTTTCTACGTTTTGACATTTTAATGTTGTCGGTCAACACTTAGTGTTCAAGTGCTGTGGTGGTTATATATTAATGAGTGACAGGTAAGTGACAGTAAAGCCTGTTTTCTCTTGTGAGCTGTATGTGCCCTTTGTTTCTGTGTCAGCTGACATCACGGGGAGTGTGTGCTGTTTCCTGTTTGACTGTGATGTTCCCATTAGCCAAGCACCATATCCTCCTCTGAAAGTGCTGACTGTGTAACTGTCACCCATTCTGCCATTGTGTCTTATAATCAGCCTTTAAAGGCCGCGAGCCGTGGATTACAAGGCTTTATGTTTTAAATGTTTTGATGCAGAATAAGGTTCCAAAATTGATATGATGAAACGATATGCGAGCATATTACTGGGCTTTTTTCTGTGTGAATGTGAATGTGAATTCCTCTTAAGATGCTGCATCCATACCACAACCTGCCTTCGCAGGTCAAACCTGACCATTGATAAAGATTTATGTTGTGTCTCAACATTTTTCTCTGTCTTCTTTACAGCTCCGTGCCCAGAATCAGGTGCTGAAGAAGGCAGTCGTGGATGAACAGGGAAACTCTGCCTCACTAAAGGTAAAGTACCATTCATCAAAATAATTATGATCAGGCACTTATATTTTCATATTTGCTAAACAAACTCAAGACAGGCATCTAATATAACTAGTGCTTGGTGCTGTGTTGCTATGAGTTATGTTGTAGTTGAATCGTGATGAAACTCTACCATCTTTGCCAGAGAGCCTTTTTTTATTCAATCAAAGCAAGTGCTCCAGTTTTTGTGACGGCACATATAATCACATCATCATGATTTAAAAGTACCGATTTCCTTGATGCTGATCTTGGTGTGGAAGAAGACGTGTGGCAGTGTTATGGCAGACATGTTTTTCATCGCTATGATCTTTTTTTCTTCCCTCATCAGGAGCAGCTGAAGCAGAGGGACCAGACCTTGAGGAAGCAGGAGCAGGAAATGGACAGTCTCAGCTTCAGGAACCAACAGCTGGCCAAGAGGGTGGAGCTGCTGCAAGAGGAGCTTGCTGCGAGTGAAGCCAAGGGCAAAAAGGGGAAGGTGATGATGAGCGGAAGTACAAGGCCGGATGTGTTTTTTTTGTTTTTTTTATTGGACATAAAATGAATCTCAAATTTAAACACTCAGTTATGATTATGATTAAACACTAATGTTTGTGGAGTTAAAAGATCATGATTCACAGCTCCTTTTTTATCTGTCCTTCCTTCAGGGTAAAGGAGACTCTCCCTCCCAGCATGGCTTACAGACCCAGAGTGTTTTTGACGAGGACCTGCAGAAAAAGATAGAAGAAAATGAGCGACTTCACATCCAAGTATGCAGCCATGTCATATTTCTATTGGCCTGTTGTTGTTGTCCTGCGTGCACAGAAACGTTACTGCACTGGGGAAGCCATGCATGTGATGGCTTTGTTTTCCGCTGTATACCCATTAGTTCTATGAAGCAGACGAGCAGCACAGGAGGCAGGAGGCTGAGCTGAGGGCACGACTAGAAGAGCTGGAGAAAGACTCCGTGCAGCACCAGGCTGTTGTGGACGGACTCACCACAAAGTACATGGAAACAATTGAGCGGCTGCAGAGCGACAAGGCACGCTCAGAGGTGAGGTTAACTGGGAGGAGGATGAAATACATTTTGTGACCGTCCGATTTAATAAAGTTAATTAAAACGCGGTGGATTTTCCTCTCCTCTGACAGGTGAAAGCACAGACTCTGGAGAGAGAAGCAAAAGAGTGCAGAATGCGGACAGAAGAGTGGTATATCTACTTTTTTATTCATGTTTTGAGAATAATTCTACAGCCAACTACCTATGCAGGAAGTGCACATACATAAATATAAAGTTACAGTTGGCAAAATATCTTTATCTTGACTTAACTTGAAAATGAATAAAATATCAGCAGTCTTAATTTTGGAGAACTTGATTAGGATTTAACTTCATTCACATTACAGCTACATAGAAATATGTTGCTGACATGTTTTTTATGTAAACCTTGGATATGCATTTTGAGCTACTGATGCATATTTTTGCATGTTAAAGTTTTGACTCTCAGGCTGAACCCCACCCCCCACTTAATATACTATGTATTATGAATTGAAATGCATGTTGTAATCTGTTTGGCTCTTTTCGGTCTCTCTCCGCAGTCAGCAGCAGCTGAGGCGGTGCCAGTCAGAGCTCAACAGACAGGTGAAACAAAGCAGCAGCGTTATCCAGGAGAAAGTGCCCTTCAATGACACCAGTGAGTATCACTTGGACAAAAACAATTTGCCACGGAGCCATGTCTATTTGAGAACATTGATGCCTGTGTCACCGATAGCATAACAGCGTTCTGCCCAGGAGTAAATAGTGTAACGCTACACCGCACTGTAACAGTGCACGCAAGGAGGCAGGCGGCTAAACCATTTAAAGCCCATGTTTGTCGAGTCAATAAAGTTCAGTGCAGGGACTGAGGCTCTGCTCGTCTCTCTCATCCTGCAGAATTTAGTGACTACAACAGCCTAAATGTGCCACCACACAATCGAAGGCACCAGGTGAGTGAGAGAACAAACCCATGTGTTACTGCGTGTGCTGTTAATGTAGGATTAAAACACCCGGATTTCAGTTGCATAACGTGTCCTTTATTTTCCCCCCCTCTTGATTCAGCTTAAGGCCCGGGACGTTGCAGGTCAGGCTCTGTGCTTTATTCAGGACCTGGTAGCTGCTCTGTTGAACTTCCACTCCTACACAGAGCAGAGAGTACACATCTATCCCCTGGATTCCTCCATTGAGCCCATCTCCCCTCTTAACCAGAAGGTGAGGCAACCAAACCGCAGAAGAAATAGAGACAGCCTTTCAAATATGTTAAAAAAAATGTTTTAATGTACTAACTCAAGAAGCACAATTCTTCTTCTCACCCAGTTTTCTCAATACCTACATGAGAACGCAGCCTACGTGCGCCCCCTGGAGGACAGCTTTCTGCAGTTACACCAAAGCATCACAGAGGAAACGGTCACTGTACTGGTGAGTGCTTTTTAGACACGCGAGAAATAGATTGCTGGTTTCTGATTAACCACTAATTGTGGGTTTTTTTTATTGAAGGAAACCGTGGTGAAGCTGAAGAGCTTTGCTGATAATTTCTCAGCGTACACCCACTTTCTGCAAAAGATTCTTCCCTACCAGCTGAAAAGGTCAGCACACTGTGTGTGTGTGTGTGTGTGTGTGTGTGTGTGCATTTGTGATAAAGAAATGGGGTGGACGATGATGCGCTGATGGCCATCTTTTCTTTTCCTTTCAGCCTGGAAGAAGAGTGCGAGGCAGCTGTCTGCACTGCTGCCCTTACTGCGAAAAACCAGGAGCTGCAGAGCGACATGAAGAGAGTAACTTCCGTGTTTGAGAAACTGCAGAACTACATTAACCTTTTGGCCTTACCCAGTACGTTATCGTTTGAGCTCTCCTTGCCTAAAAGCTCTGTCACACATCCCGTTTAATGCTAGATCAGAATGATAATCCCACAAGCTTCGGTAAATAAAAAATATGGACTTTGCTTATGAAGTAAACGTGCAATGTACCTCAGGTGTTCGGCAGGATGCCGTGCCACAGAGCAGCACCTCAGCTGTCTTCACCCAGCTCGCTGCCTGCCTACACAGTCTTCACGATGCCGTTAAAGGTGAGCAGCACCGTGAGCCGCTTTTGACACGCAGCCGCTCCCGAGCAGCATGACGCAGCACGCCTTTTCCCTCGTGTAACCGCCTAATTGCAGTTGCCATTCATAAAGATCACTCATTTCCTGTTTCACAACAGTGAAGTCCAGTTTTTGTAGAGCAAATAGCCCTCAGTGTAGTGTCTGTAACATTGTGAGGCCAAATGGCAGTATAATTTAAATTTATCTCTCAGGTAGGGAAGAGTCCCCTTTGTATATCTGTCGCTTATCCGATTCAAAATGTGTTTATTTACTTTCTTCTGTTTGTGCTTGTGGCCAGAAATGCACAAAAAGCAGTTTAACACCACAAAAATATTCCCCAAAAAAAATCACATCTAAAGTGAAGCTCATGAAAGGGCCAGCTGCTTTAAATGCCTCTCCTGCTGTTCTGCCTCCTCCCTGTCTGTCCAGAAATGTCAAAGCACTACAACCAGAAGGCGGGCTTAGAGCAGGAGCTCCCCACCGTCACCCAAAAGCTCTGCACCACCTCAGAGTGTCTGCTGGGATCTCTGGGCTCGCTGACCAGCAGCACTGGCAAGGTGCGTCCAGCAGAGGGCAGGCAGAAGCCAGCTTTGTGCAGCGTGTTCTTGATTAGCTGTAACGCATAAAGGCTTAATTGTGAGCAGCAGTGAGTTTTCAGTCAGTTTTCACTGCAACTGGATCGCGTTGGTAATTTGCCACTAATGCGATAACACAGAACTGCAGGACTCAGGTGGGCAAGAGGTAATATGTTCAAAGACACTGTCCAAATCACGGCGTGTACAGCTGCTCCCCAGTCAGAGGAAAGCCATAAATGATTTCTCTTCGTGAAGCAAGTGAACGAGACGCTTGTGCTGATGGGAGGCGCAGGTCCGGTGGGTCTCAGCATCGGGTAACGCGCTGGCGCACAGTGCGCGGAAAGTGCTGCATTTTGAGAACGATCATCACTGTAGGCATAAGCGTAATTGCTCCAACATTCATTACCGTGGGCACTTTGTAGTGGACTCATCTCTCCGCTGGTTAATGTGAGGCAAAGCAGAATGCAGGGAATCTGCATTGAGGAATGCGGTCAATAATCTGCGTTTTCTTCTTTTTTGGTTTGAATGATATGAGACAATAAGACCGCTGTTTTGTTCCAGATTGCCACTTTCTTCAGCAACAACTTGGACTTCTTCGCATCCTCAGGCTACAGTCCGAGAGGCTGCACAGTAGCTCTCAACCCCTTACAAGCAGAGAATATGCTGGCGAACAAAAAGAAAGCAGCTGCCTATATTGCTGCTATCAAAAAGGTGAGTGTCTGCTTAAGTCTGCTGGGTGTACCCAGGTCTGGGCTGGTGGGAAAAAAGGTGACAATACCTTTGCAGTTAAATCCCCCAGAGTTGGGACAGCTCTGCCTCACTGATATTCCAAAGAAAACATCAATAACCTGTTTTAAATATCTTCCTAACAAAATATTTTACTTGAAAGAATATTTCATCATTTTATTTCGTTGCTTTTTTATGTTGTTCAATAATTAATAAATGCTAATAAATGACTTTTCTCCCACTATACTGCTTTCCTCATTCAGCCCAGGCCACAGTCTGTCCCATACAGAGAAGCCCTGTCAAACCGTCGCATACTCACCAGTTCCACTGAGAGCAGAGAGGGTCTCACTCAGCAGGTATGACACTTGACTCAGAAACTCTTTCTTTAAACTCTTTGAGTTTCAAAGTGGTCTAATTGAAAGATTTCCTTTCTCAGTTTTAAATAAGAAACATCCAGCCAAGAGCCAAAGTCCGGCACCGAGTGTTGTGCTAACGTTGCCATAAATAAATCCATGTGCCACACCTAAGCACAGTGGTGTGATAGCCCAGATAACCTCATTGCATTATGTGACTTTGTGTTCCCTGGGGCACATAAAGTTTAAACAACAACGTGAACATGTAGGAAAACTGGAAAGAGCAGCACAGCAGCATCAGTAGTTCCAGAGTAAGTTAAGGAATCTGTAAAAGTCAGTCATAAAAGTGCAGAAGTGCAGATATCTGTGTCACAAAATAATGCAACACAGTTGTGATATTTCCAAAAATGTTCAGAGAGCTGCTCTTTAGGGACAGGGTGTGAAGAAATGAGAAGCTTGGATCATGAGGTTGTGCATATTCTGTCCCGAGCAATTTTCATGTGTCTCTTTTTCTTCACAAATACAAAGTCCAAAAATGAATTTCTGAAGCGTATTGGGCTTTTGCAATGTGAGCCTCCAGGTTTTGGAACAATCTAAAGAGCTTTGGGATAGCAGAATCAGCTCTATCTTGTATGTTGGCTCATAATTTTTTTTTATTTGTGATCTTTTTAAGGTTTCTCTTATTGAATCCTTAAATCAGATATAGCATGTAAAATGTGTATGTTTGTTATATAGTTTCCCCATTTCTTCCTGAATACTGTTGCCCTTCCACTTCTCCCAACCTCTTCTCATCCCCCGACCCACAAGCTCACTGTCCACCCCTGTCCTCTCCCTGCTGGCCTCCTGCAGGTGCAGCAGAGCCAGGAGAAGATCGCTCGGCTGGAGCAGGAGAAGGAGCACTGGCTCCTGGAGGCCCAGCTGGGGAAGGTGCGCCTGGAAAAGGAGAACCAGCGCATTGCGGACTTGGAAGTGCAGCTCGCAGCAGCTCTGGGGGGAAGTCCAAACTCGCAAACGGCTGCATCAAGCACACTCGCGCAGAGCCCCGAGGAAGCAGAGAGTGAGCAGAAAGCTGCAGGGAAAGAGACGACGTTGTGCACCAGCCTGGTAGAGTCACTTTTCTGGCTACTGTTCGTTTTTCACTTGCAGAGGGAGATTTTCAGCCCCTGGGACTGGTTTCTGATTTGCTTCAACAAAGGGAGTATTATCATTCTTTGCTTACAGCTTCCCCCACATAACAAGTTTTTAGCTGAATAAAACTCAAGACTTCCAATGTGCTGATCTGGCAGAATGGAAGAATACTTTTGTTTATGCAAGTCAGTGCGGAGTTCACCGTGCAGTCACGACCCACACCTGTTTGTCTCACTCGTCTCTGGACTACTTGTGTATTTATAATTATTATCTTTTGTCTGTCCTCTCAGTGTGAGAGACCTGTCTGCACTTGACCTGGATTTTGACATCTGATCTATGATTCACTTTCTGACATGTCTCGTCTCCTTGTTTCCAGGTTGGCATGTTGTGCACCACACCTACAGTTGAACACGTGAGTTGTCGTGCACTCAGCCAATTAACATACTTAGATGAAGTGTTCCTAAATCGAAAGATATACATTTTGAAAAGGTACTTGAAATGAATGTGAAAATAAGATGTCATCTAGCCGGATGTTGTGTCTGTGTGTGCAGGTGGGAGATGAGGAGTCCAGGGAGCAGCTGATAAAGACTCACTACATGGCCAGAGTTGGAGAACTCACCACCCAGCTCCAGATTTCAGATAGCAAAGCTGTGCACTTTCACTCTGAGGTAAAGTCCCTACAAGAAGGTTTATCTCACAAACTCCCCTTATTGGAGCTTTTGAAACAGATCTCAAAACTGTGCTATAAATGCATCAAAATGTATCGGGGGGGGGCAGCAGTTGTTTTACTTTCCTTTTTTCCCCCTCTGTAGTGTCGAGCTTTGGCCAAGAGATTAGGCATTGCAGAAAAATCACGGGAGACTCTGACTGAGGAGGTCAAGCTGGCTAATCAGAACATCACGCGCTTGCAGGTAAAATGCGGCTTCTCCACCAAAGAGCTTCCAGTCTAAGTGGAGACACCAACCTCCTCCCAACTCATGTTGACTCTGTGTATTCTGTCACACAGGATGAACTGACTACGACTAAGAGGAGCTACGAAGACCAGCTCAGCATGATGAGCGACCACCTGTGCAGTATGAATGAGACTTTGAGCAAGCAGAGGGAGGAAATCGACACGCTCAAACTGGGCAGCAAGGTACAACACTGAGCCAGATTTCTGTTGTTTGCTTTCCCTTTTTTCCAACATCAAATCGCAATCGCAATATTTGTCAGAATCAAATGTACGCAGTTATATTTTCCCCATGTCACCCAGCCCTAGCTGTCACACACTGTCAGTCCCCATTTAAAAAAAAATCTAAAGTCCACTCTGCAAAAAGGAGCGCTTAACATATCCACTGTAGTCAGGGGGTGCATTTCAGGCCTGGCAGTGAAATGTGACGTAAAGTTTCTGTCAGTTATGAGGTGAACCGGGAGGTCATCCGTGGTGTCGAAGTCGCTGCCAGGTCTGATGGGAAAAACATCTGCTGGAACCATCTGCGAAAGTCATCAAGTTTAAGATGCAGAAACGGAGAGGCTTGTTTTGAAGCGCGCATGTTCGAGCATGCATGCACAGACAGGGGCTGCATGCTGGGAACTTGCAGGACAGAGCATGTTCGGTCATATGAAGGTGGTAATTTTCCCGTGAAGACGAGACACCAGCCTCAGCATGTTTTTAGATTTTGAAAGAGAATGCCATTTACTGAAGTTAAAACACAACATAGTAATTTTTTTTTTTACCAATCATGAATATCTTGATATATTTTTTTGTAAAACAGTTGTATATTGTTTTTTTTGTCCTGTAGGGAAATGCCAAAAAGAACAAAGGTCGCTAGAGCTGCTCTCAGAACTGCACCCTGAGGCATGACGTGGACTGTGGAGCCTCCCGGCAGCGTCCTGATTCGAACACAACCACTGTCACCAAACCACAGGATGGCTACATGAGCCTCAGATACCTCCGCTCTCAGACAGTGACCGTACAAATGAACTGCACGGAGGCTATAACATGACTGAAGAAGCTTCTCTTTTCCCCCTTTTCATTATTACAGCACCAGTTGAAATATGACATGATTTGCAGAGAATGGTTTCTGAAACTGTAACAGAAGCTGCTGCTTGACCTGTTGGTCAAAGCAAAGAGATGAACAGCTTTTCCCCAGAAGGGACAGAGGAAGATAAACAGCGGACAACACTTGAAGTTGACAATGCTCACTGAAGTCACGACTTGAAGACCAAACCCTGTTGATCAGTGTGTCTACTATCTTGCTTAGCATACATGTGAGAGAAAATGAAACTGCATTCTTACTCTTTATCTGTGTGTGCAAGGCAAACAGAGCAAATGTTGGTGTGGCCGCATGTGTGCAGAGTGTCGTCATTGTGTGACTGTGGCTCCAGGCTTTACAAAATATGAGTATTGTTTTATGCTGAGATCTTTTTTTTTTTTATCAAATTTGAGATTATTCATGGATGTGGTTCCTAGAGTCTGTATGCATATGTACATGCATATCTCATGAGCTTCTGTAAAGAAGGGCTTTGAAACCTGAACGAACAACTCGAACTTGACTTCATTCCTCGTTTTGGAAAATTTGGAGTTCTGTGGGCGTGGAGAAAAGAAAAGATGTCTGCCTCTATGCACTGACTAACTGTGTTTGACGAGACAAAAAGAGGAGAATGGACGTGTCAGAGCTTGTGAAACGGTGTCAGTCGGTCTCTCTGAAGTTACTCTGTAACAAGTTGTTTTTATCACCAAAGTAAGCGAGCTGTCCACTGGTGTGGCACAAGAGTCTCTAAATTCATGTTGTAATATGTGTGGATAAAAAGGTTAATATGAAAATTAACTTGTATGTTTTTTATCTTTTTTCGTGTGAAAATATGAACTTTAAAGAAAAATTTAACATGTTATATTATTATCGCTTTTTTACAACTTACTATGCTATTTTTATGCCATTTTTATGACATACTATATTCTGACCTTTTTGCCTATTATGCTAGGGGGTGTTTATAAAACACTATTCCTTGATGTTTTGGTACGTTTCAGGACAAAACTTTTTAAAAATATTTTTGGCATTTTTTGACATACTATACTATGACATATCTATGTAGATTCTCAGTCATCCGGGTCATTGTCAAGGTTGAAAGAGTTCCATAAGGCAACTGGACTTGAGATTTTTCAAGAAAACATTTCACCTCTCATCCAAGAGGCTTCTTAAGTTCTGAAACTGATAGTGGGGAGTACTAGAATTCATACAATGTAGGTGTGGAAAGTTGTTTGGGAAAAAAAACAACAGTGCCACAGGTCACTCCCATGGGCCATGTGCTTGTGCAGCGGCTATTTGGTCTCCCCAATGTACAGGTCCGTGCACATTTCACTTAACTGAACAGCATCCTACATTGTCCAGCTTGTGTCTGGGTGTCTTGTCTTTTAGGATGCACCAGTTTTTGTCTAAAGGTGTTACTGGGTCTGAAATGTACAGGGATCTGTTGCTGGTTAAAGATCCTCCTAAGTTTCCCAGCAACCCCTGTGATATATGGGATGGTGATGTTTCTCCTTCTGTTATCCTCCCTCTCTGTGGGTCTTTTCTTGTTGGTTTTCAGCAAGGCCCAACTGGGATAACCACAGGTTTTGAGGGATCCCCTGATGTGCCTCTGTTCCCTAATCTTGCCCCTGTTGGTGGTTGGAACTTTGTCTCCCCGTGACTGGAGGGTTCTGATAACCCCTAATTTAAACTCCAGTGGGTGGTGCGAGTCAAACCAGAGGTACTGGTCGGTGTGTGTCAGTTTCCTGTACACATCTATTTTGAGATTTCCGTCCTCCGTGATATGGACAGCACAGTCCAGGAAAGCAAGGATGTTGTCTTTCACATCTTCGCGTGTGAACTTGATGTTCCTGTCCACAGCATAGATGTGGTCAGTCTCATTTAGTAGTCATCTCTTTACTGTAGTTACTGTCTTGACAGTAAAGAGACGACTATGAAAAGGTTAAAGCATATGTCGTACAACACATGAAAAAACGCCATAACGTATTTTCGCTAAAACAAGAAAAAAATGACAAAATACAACATGACAAAAAAATTCACAGACAAAATTCAAGACATCAAACATCAATGAATAGTGTTTCAGAAATATTTTATAGTTTATGCATAAAAAAATGCGGGAAAAGGTCATAATTTAGCATGTTGTAAAAAGCTTAAAAATTGCGGTTGTAAACAGTGTTGCAAAACATAAAAAATATGAAATGTAATAACAACGTAAAACATCTAATAATATTGTTTCGTTAACTTTACATAATATAGATGTTTCAAATGCAAAAAGGTGTAGTGTAGTAGTGTAGTAAATGTGCAAAAAATATCACAGTATTATATGTCGGAAAATTGCTCCCAAAAATCAAAGAACAATGCTTTATAAATACTTCGTACTTTAACAGGTGTTAAAATTGGTTAAGACCATCGTATACCATGGTGATAAATTTTCATGAAAAATTGCACACTATCTTTTTTCTTTTTGGATTATCTGCCGTTTTGATTTTCGCGCCCATTGCCGGATGGAGACATTTCCTACTGTCATGAACGCAGCACTGCTCCGTTCATTCCTGCAGTGTCCCGTAGGAGGACAGTCTGTCTGAACTCCGCGAGGGGAATTGGTGTACTGTAGAAACTCCCAGGATTTACACCCTGCCATTTTGAGCAAAACCGGCCGACATCAGGGGGTTCAGACGCGTCCATCAAACAGGAGCCATGGCCTGAATTAGTAAACCACCACTCCGAGTATTGTGAGTATCTCTCTTTTGGTTTAACCCGCGTCATGTTTCAAAGTGAGCTGCGGTATTTCAGGTCCCGTTCGAAACGACCTAAAACGCTTTTGGTAAAAAAAAAAAATGTTTGACGCGCTTGTTGTCAGTCGTGGCTCGGTTGTGACTGAATGGCGCACGTCGTGTCGCCCGAAACGTGTGCAAACTGGGGAAAGTAACGAAGTCTGACAACTTTTGTTAGTCAGGCTAAGCATCAAAACAATGGCGCAAGTGTAATCCCAGAAGTGGGCCTCTGTTTTTGCCCAGTCTTTGCTTTTTCTGATCCGAATCTAGATGCTAAATGCAGGAGGCCCTTTAAAGCATACATTATATTAAACATAACATTGATTTACTCAGTGTGTTTACGTGTGAAGAGACAAAAAAAAGTCACGGGAGGGTGGAGCTCACTGTCTTGCGGACAGTGCCATTGGAAATGAGAGCAGTAGTACTCTATAGTTAAATTAAACGGGACAGTGTCTTGTTTTATAACTTCTCCGAGGAAAAACACTCGGCTCCATAGAGAGAGTGTACAGGAAATGTGCAGAGAATCCAACAGAAACTTATCTTGTTCCATCAGGAAACATCTGTCTGCTAAGTTAAAGTTGAAATGTGTTTTGTAATTCAGCAGTTTCATTCTTACATCCATAATAGTTTCCTCTCAGTCATCATTTGTCAAAAAACCCCACCAACCCGTCGTATTAAATAAAATGCCAGTTCATAGAATTTGTTGTTTCATATCCTGATATGGTAGTTTCAGATGGTGATTGTTGTTCCTCTTTGCAGACTGTAGTTTCTCTGTAAATTCTCATGTTGTTCCAGATGATTCCACAGCCCAGGATTCGAGGGCTCGCATATCAAAGTGCTGACTGGCCTCTTGTCAGATCAACTCATGCCACTGTTTGGCAACATGTTGTGACTCAGTCTGACCAAATGATTATGATCAAGTTACTTCAGACTTAAAGCTATTGTCCATGAGGTGTGTATGTTATTTTGCTCCCCCCCTCAGGTTTAGCAAATGTAGCAATTTCTCAAAGTACAGTAATAATCAGTGATGATAAACCTGAGATAGGATTGCATGGGATTAGCCTACTCTTTCGTCTTAATTGCTGTGCTGCAGTTGAACCGAGAACAAACCTGATTTGAAAGAGAAACTTGGAGAGAGTTGCTCTTTGGGATTACGATGCTCGTGAGACCATGAGAGATTTCTTCACGTCTTTAGTCTTGAAATGTTAATAACAAAGAAAAATGAAGTTGCAATTGTAAAAGTAATTCTTCAAACTTCTTCTGTGTGTTTATAAAGTGCCTAACTACTATAGTAAGATGATACTAATCCCCAGGATGCTTCTTCATCACTGTTTTTAAGTCCAACAGTTATAAGTAACCAGATGAACCAGAATTTTTGACCTATAAATCCGGTGCATTTTTGAAATTTGATTAAATCCCATTAAGATAATATTTGTTGTCAGTTGACATGGATATAGCAGGCGGGTATTTCCTGTGTGCAAAGCTGCTTGTCCCAGAGGAATGCACGGAATGTATTCTTTTGTCCTCTGTAGATTTAGCAGCCCGGGAAGAGACGGCACACAGGGTCTGAGAGGCTGTCAGTAACCCCCCCCCCGGCGGAGCGCTCATCCTTCTCCGTGCCGGTCTCTTTGAACCAAAGCCGAGGGATTCTTGAAGTCGGAGAGGAAAGGATGAGCTCGGGGAAACGCCTGTGTGCCATCACACGTCCTCTCATTAGAAAGATGCTTTCCAGCGTTTGACTGAAGACTTGTCAATCCACTAACCTGAATCAGAGCCCCCACTTCCCTGTTTATTTATAGCTTAGGGGAACTTGCCACTGAATGTCTCCTCCATGCAATCACATGGCTATGATCCTGAAGGGAGGAGGGAGGCTGTAATTGAGGCTGTCTGCTTTCAATTATTATTGTTTTTTTTTTCAAGATTTTTACGGCGATATGAGGCTTCAGCATTTTGAAAGTGGCTCCTCTGTGGCCTCGGAACCGGATGTTGGTGAGAGCAGAGCTGCCAGCACATCAAAAGGCAGATTGTGATTGAGTCGCAGGAAAATTAACTCTGAGATTGTGTAAAGATTCCAGCATGTTTACTATTTGCCCATTGGCCCACATTTGCCTGAATACCATTGGTGTTGAGCGACATTCCCACACGTTTTCAGCGGTTAATGCCTACATTGAAATATGCTCTGCAACTGCGATATCAGACAGGGTAAACCACATTCTCCCACATTTAACCAGGCTGGTTCGTTTCTGAAGCCTCGTGCGGTACCAGCTGCTGTGCCGAGCTGTGCCTGCATCTCACAGCTGACCTGCTGGCTAATGAGGCAGGATCTTTGCCATCACGGCTAACTTCTCTCACACGCATTTTAGAGCAGGTTTGCTATCAAATATTTAGTGTGTGCGCATTTCATAGCACAGAGTGTATGAAATGCAACATTTCACCACATCCATTTGTATTGCAAAACCTTTGAACTTCCGAAACGTCTCAATTTTGACCCTTCTTTGAAAAGTGACAATTCTTTCTCTCTGAATCTTTTTCTTTGTCCTCTGCTCTTGTTAGAATTTTCTCCAATCATGTTCACCATTCTTTATCACAATCCTGTAAAACATATAGAGAGAAATGGAATTACATTCTTTCATTTCGATGTTTTCTAATTCTTCTTGTGTGCTTTTCTTACAGAGGAGGTCTTGAAGTTGGAGATAATTAATCCAACAAAGAAAAACAGTTTTTTTTTTTTTGTGGACTGGACACCAGTCGTCTGCAGCCATGTATTCCACCAATCATTCAAACTGGGTCACGTTCGAAGATGACAACACGCCACTCTCATCACCTCAGAAGCCGCCGCAGTCACCGGGGCTTATCAAAGCATCGGTACCACGTCCCAATGGTCTGAAATTAGTTCTTCCTCCAATCAGAGACACTTCGTGGAGCTTCAGTCAGTCATTGGAATCCCCTCAAAGCCACTCGAGTCACAGCGGAAGCTCCTGTGCACCGTGCAGCGCGCCCTTTTGCACTCCTGTGGGCGGGGTCCCGAGCAACGTGTCCCCATTTCACTCCAGCACGTGGGATAAGAATGACTTCTTCCGGAGTTTGTCCAGCGCATCCACCACCTCTGCTCCTTCCCCTGCACCAGAGGCCTTCACTGGAACCTCAGATGGACCAAGCCCATTCCCTTCTTTCCAGGGGAACTCAGGACACTATAATCCCTTCTGGGATGGATCTAGACACAGCGCAGATGTGGGCAGCTCCTCCTCAGACTCAGACTGTGACAACAGCCTACCACGTTTCTTTATTCGGACCAAAGATGGCAGTGAGCCTCCACGCGACCAACTCCAGAGCTCCTTCTCCTACATTTGCCACAAACTGGAAGGCCTACAAACAGAAACAGACCATGAGACGGAGGTGGAGAGAGATGGGGAGAGGCGGCTGAGTTGTAAAAGTGAGGTGTTAAGTGAGGGTTCATCTCAGTTCGTTCCCCGTGGACTGTTTCGTAGCCAGAAGAGAGACGGCTGGCCTGTCATGCTCAGGATCCCTGAAAAGAAGAACCGCATGTCCTCTCGACAGTGGGGGCCGATCTATCTTCGTTTGTTGCCGGGAGGAGTGCTGCAGATGTATTACGAGAAAGGGCTGGAGAAGCCCTTCAAGGAGTTCCAGCTTCTCCCTCAGTGTAGGCTCTCGGACTTTAAACTGGAAAGCTATGGCGAGCCCCGCAAAGTCCTCACAGTCAAGGTGGAGCATTTCTCCTACACAGAAAAAAAACGCTTTCACCCGAAGATGGAGGTCAGTCATGAGGCAGAGGTCGAGCAGCTGCTGAAGTTTGGCTCCACGGTGCATGACGACATGGAGGACCTGGTTGTCTCCATGGAAGAGGAAATCTTTAAGCTGCATATGCCCCATCAGCAGAGGCGGCACTACGAGGAGCTGGAGCTGTCGTTGCAGGTCACCGATCACATCTGGCTACAACTGGACAAATCTGGAGGAGTTATAGAGCGGACAGCCTTCACTCAGATTCACTGTCTGGCCTTTCTGAACGGACTCGAAGATTGTTTTCTTGCCCTTAACGATCTCGGGCTGCTCCATTTCGACTCGAGCTACGGGTCTGAGGAGGGCAGTGAAACCTGGATGGAGATCGCCGACTGCCACTTCCACAAATGTGTGAACGAGGCGGAGTTTCAGAGATCCCGGCTGATTAAGTTCTCGCCCCCTGATGCCTGCAGGGTGGAGCTGATGCGGTACAAGACAACCGTTTTGGGTTGCACAGATAATCCTTTCTCCATCAAAGCTTTGGTCACAGTTCAAGGTGCCTACGTGGAGCTCCAGGCCTTTCTCAACATGTCAGCCACCTTCCACTCATCCATGGGGGGGTCTGACAATCCCCCGCTGTGTGAGAACGTAGTGATCCGCGTGCCAGTGCCGGGCGACTGGGTCAAAGTGACACAGACGGTGGCCTTGCTGCGGCAGAAGTCACTGAAGGCCCGTATGAACAGAAACGCCTGCTTGGGCTCCGTCAGCAACGCGCACTTGCAGCCCGTTATGCAGGTGTCAGTCGGCACCGTCAAGTACGAGAATGTATATTCAGCCATCGTGTGGAGGATCGACAGACTGCCCGCCAAAAATACAGGTAACACTTCTGAGAGGTTAAAATGTAGCCCCGCACCACAGATCGTTTCCTCATTAGCTTCTTGTGCACAAATACAGTATGTTTGCCACTCAGTGGCGTAACGCTCTAACTACAAGTGACCTTCGTTTGTTTTTTTTTTTCCTCAGCGGTGAATCATCCCCATTCGTTTTCCTGCAAGCTGGAGCTGGGATCTGATCAGGAGATCCCAAAAGACTGGTATCCCTTTGTCACCATGGAATGTGAAATAATGGGCGCAGTGGTGTCCCAGACCCGGGTGAAGTCACTGGGCACTGCCAACGACATCCAGCCGCAGAAACACGTGACCAGCTGGACCCGCTATCATTGTCAGGTGAGATGTTTCATCACTGCAATAACATCTTGCACCATCTTTCAGCGTCGATAGAGAAAGCCTGACTAACCTAATGTTGTGATCTTTTTAGGTGGAGGTGGAGAAGAAATGGATTGAAACTGAGTCAGAGAGGCAATCTGGCTGTATGACGCAGTGACAATTAAAGCAGCACTGAAGAGGGCGTTAACCCTTTAAGGCTTTTGCCAAAATATTCTTAGTAGTGAAAAGGGATAGTGAAAAAAAACAAGGGAGATGAGGGACTTTCTGCTTATATCTGGTGTCAAACTCATACTGTATAATTACACATAGCCTGGTAGCCAATTTTGTATCCTGTAACTGAGACTGAGTTAGTCTAGACCTAATCAAAAACTTAACATGGTCCTTTTGCCTAGCACTTTACATTCAATAGATTTATTAATTTTAAGATTACAGTTCATACGAGTACTGTATATAAGCTTGCATTTGCATCATCTGCACTGCCCTCCAGAAAGATTGGCAGCCGAAGTAATGCCGAGCAGGCCGTATGAGATTAACAGCTTAAGTATTGAGCAATATTCACTGTGTTTGAGAAAAAACTAATGACCAGCAGATGTTTGGGGGTCTGGTCCTTTTGTTGCCCAGCAATTTTTAAACTTCGCACGTGACTTCTTTTGCATTTGTACTCAATGTGAAGTTGGCAGTGGTATTACAGGTTCGGGAATCTCAATATGTAAGTGGCCCCACGTATGAGCAAGTGTCAGACAAACTAATGTGAACATGTTTTGGAAAAGGACTGTAGTCATGTAATTATAGTTGTTCAAAGATGGGTCGCGAGTTCCCCAGAGCAGCGTTCATCCTAAGTGACTTAATCACTGTTTTAGGGGCAATTTGGTTGAATTGACTCAGGTTTAATGCCAATAAGCTGCCAATACTCAGCAATGGAACACTGATAACACACAAGTAAATGTTTTTTTTAATCCAAATTACAAGGTCATTGTCCTAAAAAGCCACAAAAAAATATATTTTTGAGGTTAACCCTCATGTTTTTGCCAAATGCCGGCAAAGTGCACTTAAAGTGAAACAGCAGTAGCGGCAGCAGCAGCAGCACTGATGTGACTGACTGTCCCATTTCTGGAGTGTTTTTTGAAAAAGTTGTACTATAGTAGCAGCTTTACACAAACAAAAAATTACTCTGCAACATAAGGTACTAATATTATTATATAAAGTGAGAAATTAATTTTCTATTTTTCCACATGAATACGACTCATTACTTTTGTTGCTTGCCTCGAGCTGACCTTTGACTTTGTACCAAGGTTGTAGTCTGGAGACTGTAATGTTATTTAAGCAAATCAAATCTTTTATTATGTGATCTTTCTGCCTCTGGGTTGTGAGTAGGTTGAATGAAAACAAGAGTGGTGAAGCTTCGTAGCGAACAACAAAGCCTTCAAAGATGACTTGTATGTATGAGGTACCTGGCTTAAGCTGGATATTATGTACATCAAGAGTAAAAATTTTATTAAACCTGAGTGGCTCCTGGTACTACTTCACAGATGTCAAGACTGAAATGAAGAGCTGTGTTCTTTTGTACTCACTCTATTAAAAAAAAACTAAAACTGCATTTCCTTGTTAAACTAGGTCCCAAACCACTTAACGATACCAGTAAAACAAGTCAAATGCAGGTATATGCCTATCTTAAACCTGAGAGACTCGACACATGCTGAAACACCACAATACACTGAAACGCACAAATAGGACGTTACCTTAACCCTACACCACCCATCAAAATATCATCCAGTGATTGAGGAATCTTTATTACTCACCATTATGCTCTATGGTTAGCTCTGACAGGTTGTAGATATTTTTTTTGCAGTTGATAGTTCTGGTAAATCATCAAAACAAGCCTAAAATGTAGGACATTTTAAACTACAAAAGGCAATTTCTGAAGAACTGCTGCCTTCTGCCAACCTTCGAAGCGCTGCTGCCTTGTATCTGCGTGAAGAAGCAGGTGAAGTTGTATGAAGAGAGTGTGTCGAATCTGCTGTGTGTGCCTGCACTCAGAGGATGACATGGTTATTCACAGGCCACAGGTCTAACAGAGGGAGAGAAGCAAAAATGCACTAAGCGCAGCTTGAATGGGATTTCTACGATTAAGTTTGTAGGAGTTGAGTGTCAAAAAACACGGAACTATAACAAGAAGAAGAAAGATTTGTTTGGAATTTGATAATTACATATAGCCGGGTCGCGCTTGTGCTGCAGTCCCACCAATGAAGTGTCGTCTCCTTATTGCTTTTCAAGTTGAGCCTCGAAGTCCAGAGCAGCTTTACATTGATATGACAGTGAAGTGTCTTTTTCTTTCAGCGACAGGGGCGTCTTGTGTTTGCTGCTTTTTCAGCCTCGGCGCTCTCAGCCCCATCAGAGGAGCGGGCCTACAGTGTTGAAAGAGATCCGCCGTTGCCAAGCAGAAACAGGGGTCACGGCTCCTGCTGCTGCTACTTATCTTTTGAACGCCCAAGTTCAAAATAAAGTGTTTTCTAAAGGGCAGCTATATATATATTTAAAACTCCGAGCATTCTACACTCATGGGATAAGAATCTGTGCTTGGGCTCCCAGCACTGTGGAAAAAAGAAAGTGAGAGCTGTGTAATCTTTCTACTGACAGTAACGAGAAAACGAGAGATGTAAGTGTTCTATTGGACGTGAATATTTGAAGGATTTGATAACCACATTACTCTCTAAAACTGCAGGGCTGAGATAAGCCGCTGACAACTAAGCCATTACTGAAGCACTGTAGCCTCGTTCAGCGTGGGGATTTTTTTTTTTTTTTTTTTTACAGAGTGGGTTTCTGCTATTGCCATAATAAAGCATTTGAGGTCACAGTTGAGGGTGAATGTACGGTGGCCCGCAGGGGTATCCGCAGCGAGGCGCTAAATGTTGCTTTAGCCGCAGAGGTTGAAATTATGAAACACAATTTACGGGTCCAAACACATTTTATCGTTAAATGAAAATTTACAAAAAAATATATTTTTCAGTCCCTACTGCACATACACTATAAACGTTATCATCAGTCCTTCAGGAGTCCTCATCCTAACGAGCCGAACCACCGCTCTGCGGAGCTTCATTGCCAGCACCTGTGTGTGCGTGCGCCCGATTTGCGCCCAAACAACCGGACATCACTCTTCGCCATCACCGTTAACTTTACGTTTCCACTTCGATGCCTTAAATCATGCTGAGCAACGCAGGGCCAGTGGTAAGCAGCGCGACTCCTCACCTGGTTTCAACCGACAGGTTAACTAATATCTCAGGTATTCATGCTGCGCGTGGGCCTGTATGTAGGCGAAGTGGCCTGATAAGCGTCGTCCTTCATATTCAGTTGCAGGCTATTTATTGGGAGCCTCGAACAGTTCATTTAGAATAGCTGGGGGCAGTTGAATTCATCACGTGGTCGGGCCGAATCTCGTTTTTAAAAAAATCGATTAATTATGTCACATCCAGCTTGATAAAGCTGGCATATCGTTTACAGGCCAAACTCTACTTATCCATAATTGATGACGTAATCGAGAGTATGAGGGAGCTCTTCTTGGACGAAGGCCTGGAGGACTGCGTCCTGGACGATCTGAGACACGTGAGTCATATTTTACATGAACCTGCTTCAGTGTTTGAAAAAAACCCCCAAACAAACTGTAATGCACACCTCAAGCTGTCAGTTCCAGCGCGCCGTAACAGGCATAACAGAAGTCTGTGTCTTCTGCTGTGCAGCTTTGGGAGTCAAAGATGATGCAGTCTAAAGCAATGGAAGACTTCAGGAAAAACAACCTCAACTCATCCAACTTTGTACTCCAGCTCCCTGACCACTACAGCCACACTGACCAAGAGGTCGCAGGTGTGATATTTGACTGCTTTCCGACAAAACTGGCATGTTAAGTTCCATTTAAAACTACGTGAAGATACTCGATGCAGATGGCCAATCTAACGTGAATTAAGTGATTCAGAGAGGAGAGAGCCCATTCACCTGCTCTGTTCTGATCTGGTTTCTGCTTTTAGCCTCAGTCGTCATCCCTGCAAGTCAGAACATCCACAGTTTCCGAGCCAAGGCAAGTGTCATCAAGATTAACAGTAAACCACCACGATACATCTTCTTACTCTGGTTTTATTCTTCCTTTTTTTAAATTGTAAAACTAGATTACACGTTTGAATCATATGACTGACCTGTCCGATACATTTAGGTCAGGTTTGATATTAAGCCCAGATGTCTGAAGGACCAGTGTGCAGGATTTAGTGGCATCTAGTGATGAGGATGCAGACTGCAACCAACTGAGTACTCCTCCCCTACCTACAGTGGCCTGTGGGTACAGTAAAAAACATGAAAGGCTGGAGTCAATGTTTGGTCTGTGCTCCTGTAGAAAACATAGCAGGCTCCATGAAAGAGGACTTGTGATGTATATAGACATGAAGGGGTCATTTTTAATGCAGGAAAACACAACAGTTCTTGCTTGCAGGTGATTGGATTATATTGAAAACTCTATAGTGTGAATATTATTTTCAATTCTGCCTACAGAGCCCCCTAAATCCTACACAATGGTCCTTTTTAAGTGACATTTTTTCATCCTTTCCCTTCTGACTTCTGACCAATAACTGAATTTTAGAAACTTGATTTTGTAAACTTGAATGTTTATATCAGAACTTCACCAAATCAAATTCAAACAAATTGGATATAGTTTTTAAAAATGATAAAGAGGCTTGAATTTTCTACTTGTGAAATCTAAAAATTCGTAGTTTTTGAAATTGCAACACACCAAACTCGAACCACAGTAAGTCATCTTGATGGTTGTGAAAGTAAAATATTTATCTCCTCTACACGTTCTGTTTATTTACAGAACAACTCCGAGACACTTGCTACTTTTTCCCTCCCTGCTGGGTTGGCGTACCCTGTGCAGATACCAGCAGGAGTCACTCTTCAAACAGCCAGCGGTACGCAATCACTCTACCTGTTCTTGGGCCTACCTTTGTTTTTGCTCCAAGCCTGGACAAATGACATTTCACTCTTCTCTTCCATCTCACCAAGGTCAACTGTACAAGGTCAACGTTCCGGTCGTGGTTACTCAGGCCCCAGCAGGTCAGCAGCCTGTGACCCGCCCCACACACAAAGCTCCTGCCCCTCAGTCAGCCACGGCCCCGCCAACTACCGTTCAACCTCAGGAGACTGAGCCACCCCCTGTTCTGGCTGCCTCTGTCACACAGCCGCCAAAGGGCAATTTACCCCCCCGTCAGGACGTTAGCCTCCCCCAGCAGCCGCAGCTTCCTGTTGTTGACACCTGGCAGCTTCAGGGGGTCCGCTCTCCACCGCCCCGGATCACACTGGAAGAAAATGAGCCGAGCGCGCAGCCTGAACGCGTGAACTTCGGTGTGACGGCCTCGCCCCGCGGTCAGCTCGTGGACTTCCAGCTCAGCTCAGACGAGGCTTTGACACAGGCTGCGCAGTTGAAGAGCAGAGATGTGGATGACATCCTGAAAGAAGCGATTGAAGAGGAGAGGGAGAAAGCAGAAATGGTGAGAAACCTCGCATCTGCAAAGAGGCTCTTCTCTGCGTGATTTAATAAGAATAATATTCTCCTTTGTGTGCAAATACCAGACACAGAAATAGGAAAAGACCAGGCTGTCTAAGCTAGTCAAGGTGTGAAATTGAAATACTCAAGCAATAATTTTACAACAGCAGGTAGTCCAGTTCGCACTTCAGATTTTGGAAAATTATCACGGCATAATTTAAGTTTCTTTCTGATAAGCTGGACCTGGACTACAGCTACAGTCAGCTGTCGGACATCGTTCAGCTGGACGGTCCTGCAGACAACTCCGACATCGAGGAGGAAGGCGGAGGTCCGCTGGAGGAGAATGACTTCCTGGGTATGATCAATGCAGAGGCCATAAAGGCCCTGCAGGAAGGAGAGGGCAGCAGTGACGGCAACAGCATCCCCTCCAGCAGCGACACTGATGGAGAAGATAAGCTCTCTAATGTAGAGGAAGAGGTGAGAGTGCGAGAACTTTGCACCCCCCTTTGATTTTGAAATTGTATGGACACGTCATGTTTTGCAATGCACATTAACTATTATTTGTTTCCCACAACACACTCTCTGTTGCTAAGGATCCTTTGCATTCAGGCGATGATGTGATTGAGCAGGACATCCCAGATCTCTTTGACACCGACAACGTAATCGTTTGCCAGTACGACAAAGTAAGACCATTTCAGCTCTCTACCGGCTCGGCTCGGCTCACAGGTAAATGACAGATAATATTGTGAAATGTTCTGTCTGTTGCAGATTCACCGCAGCAAGAACCGCTGGAAGTTTCATTTGAAAGACGGAGTGATGTGTTACGCAGGCAGGGACTACGTGTTCTCGAAAGCTGTCGGGGAAGCTGAGTGGTAATGAGCTTTACTTCTCCCGAGCAGATCAGATAATGATGTTGAAAGACGGGAAACAGTGATTTAAAAGGGAAAAACAATTAGCGCAAGCAGACCACTTGGTGGTGTAATTTGGCTCACGGAGGAGGAAGTTTAAACACCAATGGTGCAAAATCACTGATACTTTTTTTTTTTTTCATTTTAATGATGTAATTATCCGAGCAATCCTGCAAGTCATTTACAATGTTACAACCGATTGCTTACAGCGCTGCCTGTGAATCCAATTTACTGGGAGAGACAGCATGAATTTATGTTGTATAATATTTTGTTAAAAATAGTTTTCTTTGTCGGAGGAGCGAAATATTATGAAATATATTTGACCTTGAGTTTGTTTTCTGCTGCCATGACTGTGTTGCTTTGAAGGTATGTGCTCCCGTTTTGATTTTCTAACGTTGCTTTGTTTTAATGTCTGTCGAATACACTGAACTGTACTGCAGCGAAACAAAGTCTTCATTTTCCTGCAGCCCTGTGCAAACACAATTTTGAATTTTCCCCCAAAATTTACCAAATGCAAAAGAAAATAGAAAAAAAGATGGTGAGTAGTTAAACACACTTATTTAATGTCTTTTTTGTGAAAACAGCAATGACATGTCTGTTACATGACCACCTGTACCTGAGTTCCCTGCTGGTGCACTGGCGTGTCTGCAGTCTCTGACTCTCCTGGATACAACAATCTAATAGGTGGCGCCAAACGTCATCTCTGACGAGCAAGAGCGATGACTTGCAATTGATCACATTTACATCGCTATGTTGATTTTCAACGGAACTAAATGTAACATCGCCCAAGTGCTACAAACCGCGCTGGGTGTATTCGGTTTCAAGTGCTGGATCTTAATACTGTACATTACCATCACTGATATTCTGTGGCTGTTGTGTTTTTTCTTCCCACATTTCTGCTTCATCCAGCTGCGTCTTAAGAGTACCACATTACCGGCGTAGAAATGGGAGACTGCAGCACTCGTCTTCAGTTTGAGGTCTCTTGGTCCTGACTGATTCAATTCTCACTTTGTCAGGCGACCCGGATCAAATCTGATCTAACGCCACATACAAGACTGACCTAAATTTTAAAGAAATGCCACATTTTGTTTTTAGCGAGAAAGCTGACGCTGCCTTTCAAGCCCCTGATGTCGCTCTCTACGTCGATGGTCATGTGGTCCCCTTGTTGAGAAAGCAACCCCGCATTTTAATGTGATAGGCGTAGAGGCTAAGCGAGTGGGGTTTTCCGGTGGACATTTTTTGGGCGCAGGGGAGGTGCGAAGCCAGAGTATGAGACCTGTAGAAGTCAGCGCGGCCGTGACAGCAGTTGCAGCGACTCAGCAGCAGGCACACGTCTTTCCTGAAAGCGCGCGTGAAGATCGTGTACAGGAAAGGGTTGCAGAGGGAGTTGACGGGATAGAAAAGGATGAGCAGGATCTTGGAGTGAGACACTGTTATCAGGGGCATCCGGAGGGCTGCAGAGATGGCGAAGAAGGAGATCGGCGCCATGCATATGAAGTCGGTGAAAATGAGCACGGCCATGCGTTTGGCGATCTTGGCGTCTCCGTGACGGGTGGCGTGCTCTGGGTTGTGGACGCTCAGGTATATGCATACGTAACAGTAACAGACCACTACGAAAGCGACCACATTGAGAATGAGCACAACCACCACGTAAACCTGAGAGCCCAACGTGTCGATGTCCATGGGTAGGCAGATGCTGACTTTGCTGTAGCTGCTGACCCCCACCAGAGGGAGCAGCGCAACCAGCAAAGAGAAGCCCCAGCCTGCCCCCATCATGGCCGTCACGTGGCGCATCCGCAGCCTCTTGTTGACGTGCATGGCGTTGGTGATGGTGTGCCAGCGTTCAAGGCTAATCACAGTCAGTGTATATACTGATAACTCGCTGGCAAACACCGTCAGAAAGCCCGCTATGCCGCACCCGGGCCCGGTCTGCCAGTCGGTGGCGTGGTTATAGTACTCGTGGCGGGAGTGGTGGTCCATGAAGGCGATGAGCATCAGGTAGAGCCCCATGCAGAGGTCAGCAAAGGCCAGGTTACACATGAGGAATCTGGAGATGGTTAGCTTATGGTGGCTGACCAGCAGAATAACCAGAACCGCCAGGTTACCGGCCACGGCGAAAACCGTGATTATCCAGGTGAGGCAGCGCAGGAAGGGAAAGCCCAGCAGGTCCTCGCACGGGTTGAAAGCATCCGGCTTTGGGGTGCACTTGACGAAGGGGTTACTGAGACAATCAAATTCCAGGTCCGGATACTGAAAGTTGATGTCATCGATAAGACTCAAGTCATCTGCAGTGGGCTTTCTGAAAAATACACAGATGTTGAGGTTACCATAAAAATCCCAAAGCAATTAATCAAGAAAAACTCTCTGCTTAAGCGACTGCAGTAAAATTATTGAGGTGAGGAAAGGGGGAGGGTATTTTTGTTTTTGCTCAAAATGTTTTGGGAGCGCATCCCAGAATTTGCATTATATTGTAGAGATTACGTTTACAAGGGAGATTTTGTCAATCCGGTCTGTGTGTTAATTTACTTTTCTCACTGAAAAAACCCCAAAACAGAACAGAGGTGGGATTTATTATTATATTAATTTTTACACAGTCTTTAAGTATTTGGTGAGGTAACTTACGTTTCTGTTTCGCTGAGATCACAAAACTTTGTGAAGTTCTTTAAAGCACTTTCCCTTTAAATAAAAAAGGAAAGGAGAAGGTTAGACTACATTTAATGTCAATAGCTGATAATTACAGAATGTCTGATGATCTGCATTCACTGGACAGAGCTTTTGCTATCTATGCAGATGTGATTGGATTTATTCCTCTCTCTGGGAGCATTTTTTCCAGGTACCTTTGTTTCCGACGCCACGTATGGAAGGCGCAGCAGTGGCTGGGGTACGTGAGCTCGGCCTCCAGCAGGTCAGCCAGGTTTTCGAGCGGAGGGAGGCTCTTCAGGGCGAAGGTGGCGCTGGCTTTCAGAAACCTCACCTGCCTCAGCCCTTTGGGCGGGAGGGAACTCAGAGCCGTGTAGGAAACGTCCCTGAATCACGCACGCAGAGAGAGCACAAACGTACACTTCAGTCAAGATTAGAAAAGTAACAGCCAATAAAATAGTGTTTTATATGGCATTGGACTACCACGAGCCACGAGAGCAGTTCTGGGGCCTATCTCATCTCAGCTAATGTGTTTAATTTAAACTCTGTTGGATGCACACAAAGCCAGGCCTTCCCACAAGAGGAGCCATCAATTGGTATTTTGTTCATGGTAAAAAAAAAAAAATGCTGTTTCAGGCAAATCAGCTGAATCTCCCCCAGGTGTTCACTGAGCTCTAGAGGCTGTGACAGCCAAGCTCTAATTTATAGTGTTCATCAACAATGGTGTGTTCATCAAGCCAATAAGTGAATCATTGCTGTTTTTCTATAGAGACGCACATTCACGACAAACTGCTTCATCACAGAGAGGAGATTGTATTTACAGTGATTCATTTCATTCTCTCCAAAGCAAAATAATATCCGGGATCTGCTCTGCTCCCTCGTTTGATTGGATACGTGGAACCTGACATTACCCAGAAGTACCACACTGGACCCCACACAATCAAAAGAAATGCCGTTGGCATTTCCTGCGTGTTAATGAATACCACAAACACTGAATCATAACCAAAACAAGAGGAAATTTCATATCTCTGAAATGCGGCTGCTTGCAGTCAGAGACCTTGTGAGTGCTCCTCAGACTGTTTGCTCACTAATCAGCATTCAGCAGTCCAGGCTGCCTTGTTGGTTGTTTACACAGACAGGCTGTCACCGCCATAATGTTTATACTATAAAATGATAAACATTGTTATGAATATTAATCTTGCTTCACTGACCCAGTTCAAATAATGATTGCCACAATGCTGTGGATTTAAACAACAGGAGATAATGTGTGATATCTAACTGTGCCACAACTGTAAATGTTTTACACATAAACCATGTCATAACTTGTCATCTCTCTACTGTACGCTGTCTTTCTTTGGCATTTCCTAAAAAAACCCAAAAACTTTCTGAAAGGGGGCATTCTGCATGATGAGCACGTTTACTAAAATCTGCAATGACTGTTTTGGCCACCCGGAGGCAACAAAAACAAGATGTAATCTGTCATGTCATTGACTTCTAAACTGATACGGCTGACATTTTAGCAGGCAGTTTGAAGCATCGTCAGCATTCGTTTGTACTCATTTATCTCGCCACCTGTTCAATTTAAGTCCATTTATTTCCCTCCACATGTAGTCACATTTTTCTCCCCAACCAACTTCTGACAACAACGCCTGGCTCTTTGACTGCGAAAATGCTCCCACGCAAGTGCTTCATTAGCTAGCAGCTAGCTTTGTCTGTCGCTGTTCAGACGGCTGCGACTGAAAGCCGCGAAGTTGAAAACAGTGTGATTGAGTGAAGTTGACGTGAACAGTGAAGTTATGCACCATGAAGCCAAATCCATGAGCCGAGAGATGCTTTAAAGTTCCACAAAACCTTTTTCGCGTACAAGCAGTCATGTAATCCACGTTTATGAAAAAATGGATTATGGCAGCGTTAACTAAAGAATGTGAAATACTTTGTCCGCCACAGATTTTTAAGATGACTCCTAAAAATTTTGGTATTATTGGTTTTAGCAATTTGAGTTACTGTTACTTACAGAGAACTTGGACCTGTAGCTCCTTCAAAAGCATCTTCTTGAATGGACCTGAGGTGCCTGTTGTCTCTTAAAATTCTACAAAAGACATGAAAAAAACAACAATTGTAACACAAGTGACCTCCACTCCTAACTCTAACGCTCAGCGTTAACGTGCGACGTGAAAGAAAAATGCGAAATGACACATTAACGGCCGACAGCGCCCAAAAACCATTTTTCTTCCTCTTTTCTTTTTCACAATTTGACATTGAAGAAGATGAGCATTATTTTTAGATGCAGGGTGTCGGCACATATCTCGTCCCCATCAACATTCAGCAGTACGGGGCAGAGCAAGAAAACAACAGGGCATCCAATCTTTGTTTTGTCTTACATAATGTTTGCTTGTGGGTACACTCTGTTTTTTTGATTAGCTGAGGAAGAGCCTTAAACCTGAACATCATACATAACAACCACATACAGTATGGACCTGTTATGTTGTTGTTGTTAGCTTAGTACTGTATGAGGGGAAAAAAAAGAAATCTTACAGTGTGTTGAGCTTGGTTCCATTGAATGCATGAGATCTTATTTCCCTGAAGCCGTTTCTAACCAGGTTCCTGCCAAGGACACAATGTTATAAATTTTAGTATGGGCTCAAAAAGACCTATCACCAAGGTCAGAGAACTGGACATTCAATCACATAAGCATATTAAAAAGCATTTAGAAAAAAACAGTCTTAACAAATGGTGGCAAATTATTGCTCCTGATAATGCTCTGATGATGTCTTAACAAATACTCCTGTACTCACATGTCGACATACTCCTCCGTGATACCCTGGAAAGAGTTGGAAGGGATGAAATCGATCTTCATGTTGTCTGCCATTTCCCTGCGCACGGAGGAGAAAACATTCACCATTCACTCCGGTGGTTCGGCTAAATCATCAGTTAGAAAAAACTAAGAATATATATCCAAATAAAACAGTGATTTGATGAAGGGTTGGTGGCCTTGTGGCAGAAGAAAAATGGAGAACTTGGACATGAAGAACATTTTGCAGCATGCAGAAAGACACCACTCCAACTGAGAAACACGCTTTTCTTACGTGGGATGACTCACAGTATAATATTTGGTGCCAGGGAGGCGATGGTGGTGAAGTCTGGAAAGTTGGTTATCCCCGTGTTGGAGATGCTCCTGTGAAGATGAGCGGCAGAGATCGTGACCGTTAACGAACAAATCTCACAAAGTGTTCAGAAAAGAGTCACAGACAGTCTTGGCTAGTAAGAGAAGTTTCTGAAGTTCCACACCTGCTGGCCTTTTAAAACATCTTAATACTCAATTTCCCAACTTCAGGGGCTTGTTTACATCTTATCTATCTCATCGTCTCTTCTTCAACTCTGTTGGATGGTGTCATGCACATTCTGTATGTGCAGGTTCCAAGTTGGCTTTTCTATTTATTTGATGTTATTCTCCGCAGCGGGGGGGCTTGGCATGGACATGTGGCACACGCCAGCGTATTTATAGCCTGTTAGTTTGCAATCTCTGTCACTCCATGTGCCTTTATACACAACGCCATGGGAAAACAAACAACAACAAAAAAGACTAAGTGTCTGCAATTATGCTAGTGGCGCCTCGACCATTACTGCTAACGTCTGCATGCTAACACGAAGGTGTTGAGCAGCTACCATGTTTTGTGAATTTCCACACTCTTTAAGGGATTGGTCGAGGTTTCTAACATATGCACAATTTAAAATAAGTATTATACGTGCCGGTGCCTGTTAAGAAACAACAAGAGTCACAGAATTTAAGGATGACAACAATGCAAAACAGAATGACTCACAAATATTCCAGTTTGGGCAGGTCAGTGAAGGCCCCCTTTTCAATAACCCTCAGACTGTTGATATTCTGCACAGATCTACGGCAGCAAGAATGAAGAAAATAACAGTCATTAGTTTGCTCGCAACTGTCAACTGTGGCCTGTCAACAAACAACCGCAGGATGCGCTCATCAGATGCTGAGAAGTCAAGGATTAAATGTGCCGCTTTGTGACTGAGCAACTAATCTCGAGCGACTTCAACGACATGCAAAACCCCCCAAAAAAAAAAACCCAACCAAACAACAAAAACACACCAGCTGCTCAAACGGAACGTGAGGTGAGTGTTGCTTACGTACATCTGCGCCAGGCTGCGGAGGGAGAGGAAGGCGCGTCTCTGTATCCGCGCGATGCAGTCGCTCTGGGTGATCTCACTGTGACACACGGAGAAACGACAGATTGACAGCGGCTCGCTCCTGCCGAGAGCAGATCCAGCCAGCACACACGCGGCATTTTGGCGAAATAAACATCAAGGGCCGCACAGGTGCCCGTTCTGGAGTCGTTTCCGCGCTTACTTCTAATGTGCTTTCTTTGAGAAATAGGACAGGGTTGATTGATAGAGGGATGCAAACCATGAGGGAAATATGAAAATACCACCACCAGAAATTCATACTTCTAGGACACACACACACACTTCATACGTACATAGATCACGGATGCATCTGGGCCAAGAAAATTAAAGATGTTTAAAAAGGAGGACCAAACAAAGATGTCCAGAGACAAACAAAGTCAACACGAGTTCTTGGTTTGTCCTTGAACACTTTGTTTTCTGATGGCTGGCTTCCCTTTTCAGTCTCATGTAATCATGGAAACGATGTAATCATCGTTTCAGACTCCCACTCTGTTGTAATCAGCCGGCATTTTTCTTAAGGTTAATGCTGCCTCTCCATCTGTACTACTTATATGTATTTTTTTTTTCTCTTCGTCTTCTCCCTCCTCCCTCATTCACTGCGCCGCGTGACATAATTACCGCTCACAGCCTCGCGAAAAGCTTTTTCACATGATCGTCCGGATGGAGCGGAGCAGCGACGGCCATTCTGCCTTGACACAGGTTTTACTGGCTAAAACCTAGAAGATCTGTAACCTCATTTACACTTTAATGTAATTTAGCACCTATGACTGCTCTTCGATGGAGACAGGATTTGAACGTAATGAACCCATCACGTGTAATTACGGGAAGTATTTTCACCACAGGCATTTCATCTGCTCGTCACACTGTTAGCGGGGCCGCCACACGTTCGGGATAATGTCACGGCTTTAGGACGCAGTATTCAGCAGCTGTAAACGTGATAGAGATGAGACTTAATTCATTAGCGATTAAGATGAAACGGGGTTATGTTTTCAGTGAGATATCTCATTCGGTTGTAATTGGATTCAGCTGAAATCTGTTGGGCTGATAGCCATTTAAGCCAAGGAACAGCTGATTACATTAAGTGGTGATACTGTCATATTTCTGAGTGTGCTGTGAAAAAGTCCATCTTGTTGGGGCTTGAAACTCGGCTGGCACTAAACTTAGCTTTGTCAGGCTGTGCGTGGCCTTCACTGCACAGCTTTCTTTTCAGTTCGCAGAGAAAATATCAGGTAATTCACCTTTTGTTGATCCTTAATGGATTAACTAGCGTACATAACAGGCATATCTACATGTATAAACTTTTTTTTCTGATTACTGAATGGGACGAATACCTTACAGGCTGTACCTATGGCAGTCATGCCATTCATGCTGGTGACATAAGCATGCAGGTGAAAGTTTTTTTTCACTGAGTTAACATGATCTTTTCCAAAAGATGAGCAAGGCATCCTACTAAAGTGCAGTTACTGTATGTTAGGAAACAATGTACAGTCGTGAGCAAATGTTCGGACACAAACAAATATTGGGTTCACAAATCAGAAATAGTACGTTCTAGACCCGCTCTGTATGGAAAGTGCCCTAAGATAACTTGTGATGATTTGGTGCGATATGAATACAATTCAACTATTTCAGGATATGAGCATCACAATTACAACCCAACAACAACTACATATTGCATACTGTATACAGTACTGCTGCAGTGTGGTGTTTAATACTTTGTCCAACATGGACATTGTGAATGCTGTGCACACACAGGCCATTAGAAGGCGCCACAGGGAAAGTATTTGTGACTGTATTTGGAAGTTAATTTGCAACAGATTTTTTTTTCTGTTGCCCTGTAGCCTACATCACATTTCCTTACAGTGGATTTGTTTGCAGCGTGTTCACCCAAAGCACATGATATTATTATGGATTATCGTACTGTAAATCGGCGCTCAACTGTATTTGCGGTTTAGTTTTATGTCCAAATTCTGTCATCTTTCAATACTGGCAACATGTAACATACATATAACCGCATTAATAAGGTAAGTTGCATAACTTATCTGATAATTATCTGATTGCAGGTAGTCAGCACTCCCCTTTGCTTGCATGTTTCATCAAGGCTGAAGTGTCTCTCAGTAGGCTTTCTATGTTTAACTCAGCTTTTATGCGACATTAATTCACCTTCTGTATATTTCTTCACCGAAAAAAAAATGTGTAAGTAAGGGACTTACATTATTGTGATGTTGATCAGCTCCTTGAAGGCATGAGTGGGGACTTGTTTGACAGGCAGATGAGTGAGCCTCCTGCAACAATCAGAACTTAAGATGTTAACCCCACCGTTACACTCCACGCCATAAATGGAATAAAATGAAATAAGAAAAAAAAGAAAAAGAAAATACAAAAATTTCTTCAAAAATTACATCTATGATAAATCATAAAGGTCATACAAATGACCAAAAAATAACTTAGGTGAAGAGCCAAACATAAGTATTCCAGGAAGAAGAAAAGAAAAAAGTCCATGATTGTGCACAAGGGCACTGATGGGTTCACTGTGTAATTTTACAGGAAGATTAGACAGTCCTATCAAAGGTAAAGCTGGGTCACTTACAGTCGAGGCACGGATGTTTTCCCTGCCCAGGAGGCCAGCTGAGTGTCTCTGCTGCACTGAAAAGTGTCGGCGCTGCAGCGGCAGATGGTTGGACAGGCATAAGCCCAGCAGGAGCGCACATTCAGCGCACCGCACAGCGCGACCAGGAGCCAGACCGCCCAGAGAGCCATGTGCGACGCCGGGCCAATCACTACGGAGTTCAATCACAAGTATATAAGTACATGGAGGCGAAAAAAAACTACCCAATCACCTCACAGATCTAAATATACTATTCTTTGGAACTAATATGCTAAACTAAAGTAAATAAAACTAAATAATGTCACGGTCAGGGTTTTTTTTCTCCACCTTGTGCTCTCAATGAGTTTCGGGATCCGGTGCTGCCTTCAGGTGCTGCCGTAATTGCAAATTCGCTCTCCGTCCAGACGATCGAGCAAAAGTGAGGCGCAGGGGGGGATCGTCTTTGACAGCTGAGCTCCAGAGGTGTGACGTTCAGTGGGTGGAGATCACCAAACCTCCGGCGTTCAAAAGTGATGTGGTGAAGTCACGCTGTCACTCACTCTTTGTTCGTGATAAACCACTTTTCAAGGACAGAGAGTTACCTTTTTTATTTTCTATTTTTGTATTTCCAATTGGTGTACTGGCATTTATTTAGTTTGATGGCTTTGAGGGTTAAACATTGTAGAGATTAGCTCTCATGTGTAATATATCGATTTAACTCTCACACTAAAATAATGAATTGCCAAATAATAATTTTAATGCATACCTGAGGGGTTGCATTTTTATTTTTTTCTATTGAAAATTGATGTCTATTTGAATAAAGGATTTGTAGTTCGTATTTCTAGTAATACTATAAATGATATATGATAAATGATTATGTGAAAAAAAACTGCTGCCCAATTGGTTTAAGTGCGGATTGAAAAGCCTGCACTGCATTACCTCAACAATTAAAAATAACACATACTTGATATTTGCTGCCATAGAGGTGATACACAACTTAAACAAGTTACAGTGTTCTGCTAACAGATGTGTACAGCATATGGACGAAACACAAGGCTTTCACGCAGGAGACGGGTGTTTCTTTTATGTTGGAGGAGTTGTTGGAATGATTATAAAGCACCGAGAAGTAAACAAACGTGGAAAGAGGATCACCTGTGATGCACCTGTGTATGCAGCGCATCTCCAATGAGCCATAAATAGAAACACAGCTGTCTTCAAAAAAAACCTGTGTGGCCCACCCTACTATACACTGCAGCAAAATGTGTGTGTGTGTGTGTGTGTTTTTAACGTTGACTCGTACAAATCTAAATATGAACCCGCATGGGGAGCAACGCTGGAAAGTGAGACTCTCAAAAATACAAACTGCAACCCAGCCTGCACCCACGGCAGCGTGACAGAATGACTTGACGCAGTTCAGTCCAGGGCAGACCACGACAGCCGGACCCGACCTCAAAAGTGACGGACCGACCGAAAGCTGCGACGATGCACGTCGGACAGCCCTGGGTGAGTCTGATATTTGTCGGCAAACGTCACGCTTCCCCCTCCTGTCAGTGCAGTTCTCTTACAGTGCGACCAAGTCCGTCTCTCAACGGTAAGTGAAGGGGGCCACAGCCCCACTGAACCACATCCATGGACGAAGATGAAGCTAGGGCAGGATGCTTATGTTTGTTGTTCCACTTTAAAGCCCTCTTCAAAGGGTGGCTTGTTGACCTGGGAAGAGAAGAGAGTGTGAGTGTGTGGTGGCTTAATAAAGCAACAAATCCAACACGGCCCCTTTTACAATGCCTTACATCACACGAGATGACAACAACAACGACAACAACCCAGGTCCCATTTACACCGGTTTGTTCACATGAAAAGCGTTGTGTCGCCAACACGCACGGCCGACTCTCCTCTGCTGTCAGTGACCCTGGCCCCGTTTATACAGCTTTCTCATCCTGTTCCTCCGCCGTGCCACCGTGACCCGTGTCAACACAGCGGCGGCACCTTCTTTTGACTGCTGCCGAGTAACGCTCGTGCGTACACACGCGCGCGCACACGAGCACAGCTCCCCGGAGAGGTTACTGCCCGGTGCTGTTTACCAAGAATCTCCAATTCCCCGCCAGCCTCTCTGCCGAGCACAGTGTCAAGTTCCAGTGTGTTAAACCCCGTAGAAGAAAAGAGAAAAAAAAAGAAAATGAAAAAGAAACACACTGACAGGGAAGGAAAGACTAATTTATGCAAGGGGACCTGTATGAATCAGCCCCTGCCTCCATCCTGACCGCCACGCTGTGCATCACGTCGAAACCTGGAAGGTCGAGCGCGGCGGGGGTAGGCGCTCGAGACGAGGCGTATGGACGCCATTTCAAAACAAAAGAGTTAGGCCACATTAAAAATTCATAATTGTTTGACGGGGCGCTCTAATCGCTGCACCGCGTCAGTTGTTGGGTCACTGACGCTTTCCCGGCGTCCGCTGTGCTTTGGTTGACAGCCCTTCACCTGCTTTGCCTGATTCACCAGCACGGCTGGAACAGCAATGCTTTTTTTTCTTGCTAAGGGCACGGGAAGAAAAAAAAAGCTGAACATCCGCGTCGGTCCCAGATCCCTGTCTCAGTCCCGACGAGCCGGGCACGTAGCTCAGCTGAAGAGGACTGAGGTCCTTGCAGGATCTCATCGTTTCCCCCTGAAGCCATGTCTGCGCTTCTGCAGATTAAACTTACGAATGCGCTTAAAAAAAAAAAATTCCATTTTGACCATGCTGTTGTTTTTGAGCTTTTACGCTCGCAGAGAAAACAATGTGAGAAAACGCCAGTGAGGATCCAAACCCTTGACATGTAGACGGTAATAATTTGCGATGCCGCGTTAGTGTAAAGCGGACTAAATGTACTTGTTTTTTCTTTCTTTTTTTTAGCACATCAGAGAGGCAACTGGGAACAGTGTCATTCAGACCTGTGTGAATGTGGCATAATAGACTTCAGGTGCGATTGCACCCTCCGCTGTCACTGCTCGCTTTGTTAGTGGGAGTAGTTAGAGGTTCCTTTTTTAGTGACAGGGTTCCTCTTAGCGCCGGGTGGGAAGCTTTTGACCTGTCAGCACCCCGCTGGGCTTCAGAGCGAGGAGGGCGTGCGAAAACGCAACGCAACCCGGAGTGACGCCGACGCAGCGCGACACCGGGCAGCGTGGCCGGTCATGAGAACAAGGCGGCGCAGCGCAAGCCGACGCGTGGCACGGCAACCCGGGATTGCGCTAACGGAGCGCACGCATCGCGGCTGAGTCAGAGTGGGGCCCCGCTGCAGTCATTACTGAAAGTGGTGGAAGTGGCAATCGGTGTCAAACGATGTTTACTTGCTATTTCCACACAGAGCGACATTTTCAGGGGAGCGAGTTCAAGAGCGAGCGCACATCAGCTTGGCATTTGAGGTAAATGGCAACGGGGGCCCCGAGAGCGCTTTTGTTTCATTCTGCACCGGAGCTGCGGCTCGGCGGGCGAACCTCGACTTCTTTCCATCACTGTCCAATTCAATAGTCATCTCTTTAAAACAGCCCCCGATCCAACTCTCAGGCAAATTAAACCGAAATCACACAACATTGTATTTCAAGGCTGGAGGCGAACCCTTTTGAGGATTTGTGTAAATTCTGTCAATCTGAATGAGAATTAAAGAGATTCTTTGTTAATTTGATCCGAGGAGGACGGGCTCTCTCGGCAGAGCCCGTTGTTGTTGATTCTTTGAGAGGCAAATTGAAACATTTTGCCGTTAATTGCTCAACTGCTCGACATGTCTCTGACTGAAATGATTATTTGGTCCGAATGGGTCAGAGCAGACTGAGTTTGACTGCTCAGAGTCAAGCATATGAGCTCATACTTTATATTCAGATTGGAACTGAAGTTAGTCTAACATGGATTATACACTGTGACTCACTGGACCGTACCATATTTTTAACTGGGCAAAGTGGGGCAACTGCCTTGGGATCCCAGACCCCCAGGGAGCCCACAATGTCCAGGTTTACTCCATATCAATTGGGTCTGCACAGTTCATCCTGTGGTCCCTCTACAAGAGCTGAATTGTTTTCTTTTTTAAATTTTTGCAAAGTTGTGTCGCAGGAAAAGTGAACGTCAGTGTTCCCTGGAGCCCAAGTTAAGAGATGAATTGTTTCTTTTTTTTGCAGCTTAATAAAAGACTCAACGTGATTAATCAGCTAACCAAACAATTGCCAATTAATTTTTTGCCAATCATCTACTTCATGAGTCAACTAATGAGTTCAATTCTACAGTGCTGGCTGGTTTCTGGGTTCTCGCTCCATCGGGGGGCCAAGCCCACGGCTGCTTACATTTCTCCTTCTATAACCCAGATTACGTTAGAATTTGTAACCTCACGGGTGTCTGTTTTATGGCGTGAGCAACAAGTGATATGGAGGGAGGAAGGAGGAAAACCAGAACGATCATTTTTGGCCTCAAAAACTCAAGAAAAATCAAGGCTCCGCGCTCAAGGGCACCACAGGACTCTCCTATCGCGAACAAGGAAGCGACGGCCAAGGAGACTGAAAGAGAGCCAAGAGAGTTCGACATGACAAAGCAGAGATAGCGACACACACGCACAAAACAAGCGTGCAACCTCGACGCACACGTACTGTACCCTTCTACAGAGGGACTCTTGTTTATTAATCTGCTTACTTAATCCTCTCTGTTCGTGATCTGGGACACTTCTACTCGGGCAGGTCCGAAGCATTTCCATACGTCCTCTAGTCGCTCTCCCTCACCCCCGCTTGTGAGCTGCTTCGCCGTGCGAGTGCCACGAGGCCAGCGTGTTAATGAGCGCCGGACGAACCAGAGACCGACGAACAGGGGAGTCATTATTATGAATTATTAGGTGGAATCTACCGAGTCTTGTTTTTGGCGGCGTGTGACCTTGAAGCTGTGCGCAACATACCCATCCATACAGTATGAACACACACACTCACACACACACAGTTTGTAGACAGGGCAACGCTCCTGTCAGCTTATCAGTGGCAGGAACTCACGGGTCCTTGGACGTTCGAAGTGCATCACAGAGATATCGCATTAAGAGGGTTAACCCTTTTACAACCCGACGCGACTGGAATGGATCACAGCAGGGCGTACGCGAGCGGCAGTGTGGGGCTCATCACCACTGCATGAGCCCCCCCCCCAAAAAGAGGAGGCGCCACGTACTGCGAACTTTCCTCGCCCGCGCTTGATCAGCCGCCGGGTCGTTTGATGCTCCCTGCCTCGACGCAGAGCCCTCGTTGGGACGTGGCTGTAGTTCTTCAGTTTGATCAACAGGTGTCTCTTTTATCGCTGAGCTTGAACTTGCGGGTTCCGACCGCGAAAAGCCAGTGGGCCTTTGATCACCGATTCATTCTGATCCAGAGCTAAAGGATAATCAGCTCTGCAGGAGTGGGGAACGGGCCTGGCCCCAGCCTCAGTGGACGCTATTGAGCTCAAATGCTCTACGAGCTGGTGCAGATGAATGGGAACCTCTTTGTCTTTCAGGTCCGGTCCGATCTGGTGTTGCACTCATGAGGGATTTGGAGTTAAAACGAGTCAGCACAAAATATTTGGTAATTTTAAAGAGGAGTCGATTTTGAAGAGAGGCTGTTTATTTGGATGTTTCCTGGATGCCCTCAGGAACTCGCTGAAAAAGACGAAAGCTGAAATCAGAACAGTTGTCCTCAAACGTTCGGAGACGGGACCTCGGTGTAGTTGTCCTCAACGTTTCAGTTTTTGATCTGAGCAACAATCAGTCAGTAACACGCAAAGCGTCCAGTTTACTCTGTCCTGAGAAGCGGTCCAAACAACACCCACGCACGCACACACACACACACACAAAGATGTTTGCAGTCATTTTTAAATGGGGTTTCTCTTTGTGCCAAATGTCTCAACATAATCTCCAGCACAGTAGCTAAAATATGTTTACTACTGCTCACAACTTCTACCCTTCATGCAATTCCAGCACATTTTTTTTTGGCCCCGACCAACATCAAAGCATCTCTTTCAGTGCCAGCTGGACTGCAACAGCCGGCAGTGCTTGTGTGTGTGTTCGAGTGAGTGGGAGACTTGGATTAAGGCCCAGCCCTTGGCATATTTGTGTCGATAAACATCCTAGCACACCTTTTTTCTTTCCCCTCGATGCGGCGATGTGTATCCAGAATACGGTGTTGCTGTCCACTGAGGACACGTCTCCCTGAAGGACAGCCATGTCTGCCGCTCGGCGACTCCACGGGTCGATGCTCCCGAGTCTGTTAAAAAAAACTCTCCGGGCCGCTCATTTTCGACAGGACGTCTAGGGACGGCACTCTCTGTACCTGCCGGGCACGATCTGAGCTGAGTGGGTGAGTCTGGCCCTGGACGTTTAGCACCGAGGATTTATTAGCGGGAAAGGAATGCCCTGCTTTTATCGGACCAGTCCACTCTATCAGCCAAACAAGCAATAGGCTGACTGCTTCCGATGGCAGAACTTTTCATCAGCCATAAAAAAGGTCACCGTTCTTCGACTTTATATATATATACTATACTAAACTATTTATATTTATAAATACTGGGGGAGCATCTTAAACCTGAGTGGCTTACAAAACGGGAGGCTGCCGTTTCTCACGCCCCTGTGCCTGAGACACAGGAGTCATGTGCAGCGTGGAGGGGACAGCTGGTGTCGCACCATCGAGATACAGAAGCAGCTGGGGCTCCTGGTGGCAACCAAATACGCTAATTAAAAATTGAAAATCAGACAGGATACAATTTTAATGAGACGCGAGTCATTGTACTGCATTTAATAATCCCAGGGAAGACATTAAGCCGCCAAATCACAAACTGGGCGAAGCACGGCGTAGAGTGATCGGTTTCTCGACGGTTTCGGGGAAAGGTTAATTACCGTTTGTTTGGCCGAGGCTAAACTCAGTTGCGTTCGAAGGGGATTTCCCTGCGGCCCGGCATGAAAACGCAGTTGTAATTCTGGTATGATGCAATTTGCTATTGTCCCCATATGTTATCCATGTTAGCTAAGAAATTACTTAGAGAGTATTTCCAGTTTTCCAGTCCACCCAAAGCTTGGGTTACTCTTGAGCGTTCAGCAAAAAAACCCAAAAACACGTGGATCGGTCTACACCTGCAGGATGAAGCTTGGACCTTCATGCCAACCAGACTCCATTTACTAAAAAGCGAAAAGAAGATGAGAGGAACCCCAGGGTTCAGGCAACATCTGCGACGTCGCTGGTCCATCCCGAGACTTTTGTGGCGTCTCATTCCCCATCTCTCCCCACCCTCATGTCCTCTCATCTCCCTACTTTGAACTCAGAGATAAAAAAGGAGGCTGAGAAAAATGCATAAAACTGGGTGGCGTGAAGGCGTCAGGTTGTCCATTACCGCCTGCGTATGTGGGAACTAAGGAATTGTTTGAACTGATTCTAAATCATGGCACATAACCAACTGTTGCAATTTTTTTTTGGGGGGGGGGGCAGGTTGTAACTGAACCAGGTGATAACTGAAAAAACAGGACAAAAAAGGAATTTTGGAGCTGCAGGAAGAACATTTACAAGTGGAATCGCTCCCCAGAAATGAGGAACAGCAACAAAAAAATATGGCCCTGGCGATTGCGTCATTCAGATGAGCCAACATGTCTGCTGTGAAGGCAGCCTATCCTCTCATTACTCTCCTGCTTCTGGTGATTGTACCAAACTCGTCACGTCCTCGATCGCTTCACCTACAGAACGCACGGAAAGGAAAGTAGCGGCCGAATGTGACGTTGACCTTCTCATCCATATAGGGAAAGAGCAAACCTGCACCATCGACTCTATTTCTCCAAAAACGACACAGCATCTCGCTGCTCCTCCGCAGTGATGATGACAACTGCCAAAAAAGCCCAACTTTGCATGAACACGAACATTTGTTGCTTGACACGAAGAGCACGTGCTTAAAAAAAAACAACAAAATCCATGGCGCTCCCAGTCATAGAGGAGCCTTCAACACAAAGACGCCACGTTGCAAAACTGTGCTAATCATGTGCCGCTTCTTCTCAGGCGCTGTCGAACCTTGGCCTCCGCTGTGCCGAACATGACGCGCACATGGGTGGCGCAGATGTGCGGGTGATCACCCCTTGTTTTGTCGACGCTCAGAGGATCTCACGTGATGAAAGGCGAAGTTGATGGCTTTGATGATAATTGTTCACGCTGTTTGCCGGGAGTTTTTTTTAAAGCAAGAACATCACCAGAAAACTGTCTCGCATCAGATGACATAATCATTCGCATTCTTTTGTCTTTAAATGTCAGTTTGTGGTTGTTCGGGCAATGCTCAGTCGCCAAGTACGTCCAATTATGAGCAACAGTTTTTCTCCATCGTGCTGGTTTTACTGACGGGCGCCGTGTGACATGTTTATAAAACCCAGTCGAAAACCAGAGGCTACGTGACCAGCCGTCATCGTCAGTTTAAAACAAAAAAAAAAATCCTCAACAAATATATCTGATCGCAATCCACAACGAAACGCTTAAACTGAATGACACCGCGGAGGGAATGATTGCGCATCATGGTCGCATGATCGGCCCTTCTCGGACGAGCTGCGGCCACACAGCTGGGCCCCACTGGTGGTCGGCTGTAGTTGGTCGCCGGCAATCAAACCAAAAAAACCCGAATTGCACACAGCGAGTGAAGGGCTGGCAGTCCCCCGTTTCACATTCACAGTCTGTTGCTGCAGAGCCATCCATCCGGCAAATCTGCCCCCCTCCCTAATTAAGCCGAAAAGGGGGGAGTGAGAGGGTCATTAAGCACTTATTTATTTGGCAAACCACTGGTACAGAGCAGCGACGGCATTCCTTTCACAGGGTCATATAATTGGTCTGAACAATGATAAGCTTAGTGCCTTGCAGAGTGACGGGCAAGGGCACTTGGGGGTGCTGTAAATCGTGCCACGTATGCGCAGCACAAACTTTGATCATTACCCCCCTCAGCAGGGAGCGGCGCTGACGAACACCCCGCGCTGACCTCGAAAACCCCCACCAAACGCGCTCCGGCAAGCCCCCGCTCAGATCGGCCCGGCCGCGTAACGCTTTTATCGCTGGAAACGAGAAGAGGACGGGTGCCCTGCGAGAAGCGGCCGTGCCGAGTGCGATTACATCATGAGCAAGAAAAAAAAAGAGAAAGACGTAAGGATTCAATTTGGGAAGGAGTGTATCACACGGGCATGGTGGCCCTTGTGCCTGTCAGAGATTGGGAGAGAGGAGCGTTAATCACGGCGCGCAGCCCGCATCCCCTGGCCTCCAGCTCTGGCCGTTTGAGCCCTCCGTCGACTGAAATACAGTCGGTGTCAGAGAAAAGGTCAACGACATTGTTAGGAGGCCCTGTGAGGAGGAGACTGCACAGGTGCTCTTTATTTGACAAATATAAACTATAGGACACCGCGCTCTTCACAAAATGATCAGCGAGTTCCTCAGGCATTCACACGAGCCAGATCAGAAAAAAGAAGGAATGAAAAAGGGTTTCAGCTGCATTACAAAATCAGGGGAGTTCAGCTACATGAAGATTACAACTGAAAAATAAATAAATAAATGAAACCTGTGTTTATGCTCTGCATTTTCAACAATAGCCAGTCATTGTACTTACATGTAGAAATGATCTCCCTGTACAGCAGCCTTGGTTAACTGTGACAGGATCGGCCATTCCTGTGCTCATTATTACCTCCTTAAGCATGAGGGATTTCCAGTGTTGGATACGTGCATGTAATCCACTGCAATTTTATCTCATTAATATCAGCCCCACTGTTTACTGTTACACAGCCTATATTAATGCAAATGGAGGAACCCTACTGCCGCTTCATATTTAAAGCATTCAGCACGGAGAAAAACAGGGATCCGTGGCGCTTCACAATAAAATCTACAATACATTTGCATTGATGAAATGATTTCTTTCTGCATTTTCTTTTTTTTTTTGGGGGGGGGCACCGCATTTAAATGTTCCCCAAGGAGTGATGAACGGAACAGAGTGAAGAGTGAACAGCGAGCTGCGCACCTCCTCTCAGCTCCACAGGGAGGTAACCAGCGTTACTAGATGCTGCTGTGACCTACTCTTATTACCATGGTAACCGCGGGTGTCACCAAAATCGCCTGGGTGTGAAATCTTAAGGATTTCAAACGTAAAGGTAAGGGTCCGCACGACAGATCTGCAAGCCCCCCCCCCGTGACGACAACTGCACATGATGCTTTCGTAAAAAGGAAGCGTATAGGCCAACGCATTTTCCGACTCTGTACTCCTGTTTCCAACCCAGCAAGGGACGGGCTCTACTCGGAAAGTTGACGACATTCCGGGGGGAACAGTCTTCCTAAATTTGCATGACAAACAGAACTCACAGCGCAGTCACTCGCCAATGGAGGTGCGTGGAAGTGCTGCAATCAATCCTGATGGCAAGACGCGGAGACGAGTGGAATGTCAGCACTCCTGATATTTAAGGGGGGGGGGTCAAGTGCCATCGATTGCAGACTTCCATGGCGACACTGACGTGTCATCGAGAAGACGGATTAAGCTCCGTGGCAACACATACTTCTCCGCGGCCCATCATATCCTTGCTTCCTGTCTGCAGCGCCTGCCCGATGACTCACTTTCCCATGAGTTTTCTTTGTGGCTCCTGTGGCCTGAACCGCTCACAGAGGAAAGTTTATAGGAGGAATCCGAGAGTGGGAGGACGGATTCTATTTGCACTTATACATACGGAAAACAAGTTATTTGTCTCTTTTTCGTTTCGTCTCTGTACACGGAACCTTCAGCCTCCTATAGGACTGACGTATCACCAGGCTCTCCGATTCCCCTCCGATCAATGGAGCCTTTTTAGCATCTTTAAACTTGCGGTTTTACAGCCTTTGGTTTTTTTTTATTCAACCTCACTGCTCTCTTCGGTGACATTTCCTAAGCGCAGCAGATGGCTCTTTCCAGTAAAAAAAAGGATTTGATGAAGCCTCTGTTAGAAAGTAAAACGAGCAACCAGCTAACTTAGCAGAGCATTTACCAGCTAAAGAGCCAGATATTCCCCTCAGGAGGTGGTGAAGACCAAACCTGAGCTAAAAAGAGAGTGACTCTTGGACTTAATTCCCCAAGGACACTGAGGCACAGCTTTGCATGGACAAATGAACCACTTCTTGTTGATTTAAAGGTGCATTGTGCCTGAAAATGTAATATTTTGAGTTTATATATTCACTGAAGTTGTGGGTTGCACCTTAAAAATGGACTGCACTGCGATTAGCTTCTAACTACAAAGGACTGTTCTTCCATTTACCCATACGCTGTGAAACATTTGTTTCCCCAAAACCTTTTAAAATTGGAATGTTAGGCGTTTCTACCTGAAAGGAAAGCTAAGAGTCATCCTGCCGTACTGCCACATTATCGGCTTCTTGCTACTACAATATGTGTAATTACAAAACGTTAAAGCGAACAGTTTATCATGAGTGTTTAAGAGCCTCTCTCACTGAGTGCTTCTCGGCCCCAGTGTTCGGAGAGCAGAATCCTCCTGGAAAACGAAACAGGCACCGCTCTGGCTCTTCCACCTGCGACGACTTCGCGAGGCTCCTCTGCTCTGAAAGGAGCCGTGCTGCCGAGAGGCGGGATCCGGTGCAGACGAAACACTGAGCAGTTGGATGTGGATATGTGAATTCGGCAACCAGCTGCTCTTCCTCTCACGAAATACTGGCACATATCCCGACGCACAATAAACTGCCACGGACTCCAGGGCCTCTTCTCGTTCCGAGGAGTATTCTCACATTCATCTTGCTCCGATAAATACTGCATGTGGACAGATTAAAACGCCAGTCTCTTGGGTCCCAGTCTCTCCATTTTGTATCTTAAGTCCTGAGAGAGATGTTTGTTCCAGGTTGAGTGTTTTGTTTTTTTTCTCTGGCAGCTGATTGCATTCTAACAACTGCACTTTAGCGTCAAGGCCGACTTGTTTGCTTTACGTGCAGAGGTGACACGGCGAATGGGACGGAGGCAGAAAAAATCTGATTTCATTCCGAGAGCTCATATGCAGTAGATTCGCTCCCGATTAGCACAGAACTGAGCCCGTGCAGGAGCAGGCGAACTGTCCTGGTATTCAGAGTTCCAGCGTAATCGCCGCATGCACACTTGATTCGTGCTCACGTGTGTGTGTGTGTGTGTGTGCTCGATTGCAGTTTGGGGCGGCTGCGAGCTGCACGATGTCGCTGCTGAATTTTGAAACTGCCTATGTAAATGTGGGTATTCCGACGCATAGATGTGTTATGATTGAATAAATTGCAGTTGATCTCTTTTCTACAGTGCATTAATTAGTGAGTTAGTCAACCGTGTTTGTTATTTCTGCTTCTGTCTGCCACCATCAGGCCTTGGTCCATTTGTTTTATGTTTTTTTCTTTTCTTTTTTTTAAATGTGTTGTGATGTTCACATCACTGCCAGCAGATGTCAGAAGTGTTCCTCAAAACCTGGGTGTTCCTCAAAGCACTGACATCACATTGTTGTCATCTCACTTGTTCCCTTGGACATTTTACACGTAATGTAAATGTAACACAGGCACAACAAAAGGATTGGCTTTTGTGTGTGTGTGTGTGTGTGTGTGTGTGTGTGTGTGTGTGAGAATGTCATGTTAAAGTAAAAGTGCAAACTAATTGAAAAGTGGAGGTTTTCTTTGTTTGTGTGTGCAGGCTTGCATGGGGTAATTTAGTAATTAATGGAGAATGGGTGCAGAACAAAGTGGGCGCAGATACATGTAGCACTCCAGCTGTGGGCCGCATAAAGAGGCAGATGTGGTAAAGGAGCCTGTGATGGAGGAACAGCGCCGGGATCGACTGCAGAGGAAGAAGAAGAAGGGAGGAGGAGGAGGAGGAGGGCAAGCTCTGACCGAGGCAGATGGACAGGCAGAGAAATGGACTGACAATCAGGCAGGCGGGAGCACACAAATAAACACGAGTACCTGTACTGTATGGATAATGGCATGGTTTTTTAGAGATGAAAGCAGAAACAATACAAATATCCCTCACTCTCAGCGGTTACCATGACGACCAACCACCTGAACTTGGAGGCAAGTCCCAGGAGAGGTCTGCAGCGGGGAGAGAGGCGGGACAACAGAGGTGCATGTGTCCTGGTTTCACAGTTTGCCAAGTCCTCTACGCGTCTCCTCACAGCTCGCGAGTCGTCCCCGTGCGGCACAACCGCGGCTCCGCGGGGAGGCTCAATTTAAGTCGTGAGGACAAACAGGCGAGGAATGGCGACCCCAAACTAAAATAATCGACATCAAAACCTGTTCAGAGTTCTGATTGCCCCACTCCTCCCCACCCAAAAGTTGATCTATTAAAGTAAAAAAACCCTCTACCTTCTTGCGCTCGCTCACCCCGCGCCAAACGGGCACCGCACCTCTCCGACTGCAGAACATATGGTGGATCCTCTTTGGTATGGCTGACCTGGAGTTGCCCTGACCTGGAACGTGATCCGAACATGGTCCAAACGTGAACCTCAGCCTGCAGACCTGCATTTGAGGGCTGTCCAGTCTTGCGGGAGGTGGCAGCAGAATTTCTCATCTCCAGGGAATCAGTTCACAACCACTGATGTTTTTAGAAAAAAATAAATAGATAAAAATTGAAAAACAGAAATCAGAGATGCAGCGGGAGAGAACAGCCTCTATCAGGAGTTAAACAGGGCCAGACAGGGCTTTTCATTTGGTTTTGTTTGCTGTTTGTGTTGGTGGCCACAGAGGAGATCTGTTCTCAAAAATGCAAAGCAAACTTTGTTTCTTCCTTGCACGGGCAACTCTACGGGCTCGGCTACGTGCGTTTTGAAACTTTCTGGGTGACAACACTGAAAGATTAAGAACTGAAAATGAAGGTGCAAAGTTGCATGGTTTCACCGGGAGACAGAACAAAGCAAACGGTAAAAGCTGCACCACAAACAAAGGCGGCTTTATAGCTTGTGTTCCGTATTCATATCCTTTTTTAATGGTATTTAAGTTTATAGTTTGTAAAGTTAACGACCCTGTCCTCACGCCCTCATGCAGCCACCCACTATGATATTATATAAAGACATACTACCACCACATGTAGCTGCTGTGCTTCTTTTTCCGCGACAGGTGATTCTCATGCAAAATGAGAATTTGTATTTTAGGCATGGCAATTAATTTCCAGGCTGCACCTATCGTTATGAAGCTAAATTTTAATTACTCATTTCAGGGCAGTTATGGTTAGCGCCCCAGCACACTAAAGATAATTTGCCTTTTCGTTAATCTTGAGTAGAGGTGGGGCGGGGAGCTGCGGCGGCTGCGGTGGCGAGTGTACGGGCGATTTTTTGTGACAATCAGACCATAATTATGTGTGGGGATGCAGCCAAGCGCAACATGGCCCGATGTCATTAACTTGCAGCCCACCTCAGACTGAAAGAGGCTGGCGGGGCTGTCATTATTTTCTATTATTCAGAGAGGAACACAAATCCAAATGAGCACAGATAAAAAAAAAAGAAGAAGAAAAAAATGAAACGTAACTAAGCTTGATGCCACAGGCTTAGCCAGCTGTTTGACATTCAGCGGTTAAACCTTGCTGTAGTGAAAGGAGTGGGGTCGCAGGGATAATATTGCTTGAAGAACAACGTGAAATTTCATTAGGTCCGCTAATGCCTCCCTGACATTAGTGATAAATCCTCGGCTACTTGCTAATGGGTACTAAGGAAGCGGATATCTACGGCCTGTGGTAGCTGTACCATGTCTGATGGCAGGTAGGCGAAGGGATTAGGCTCAAATTCAGAGGCGTGTGCGACGTGTGGAAACGCGCTGCTGCACGCAGTATATGCATCGGCCGCGGCTCTGCCTCATCCACATCCACAAGATGCCGGGGCAATGAGACTTTCTGTATGACTACCCCACATCCTAAACAGTGTAAAACGCATCTACAAATCCAGTCACAGGAAAAAACAACCAAACTAACAAAGTCCTAAAATACGCAGCTCCATTAAACTGCATTGCCGTGACTGTCTTCCAGAAATCAGGAGGGGCCATGCGGTACAGTATTCATCACAGACATTTTGGAATTACAGATGAATATTTAATGGCCTGATGGACTGGGATCCAGCTTGAGATGCTGCTGGCAGTGGATACTGTTCATGCTATCGCACTCGTGGCAATACCTCGACCCGTCTCCTTCCCTCGAAATGTCAATGTGAAGAGATCTGAGAATCCGTTGATGTTTCCTGAGAAGGAAAAGCCAGAGCGATCGAAACGGGAGAGGCAGAGTGATTGTCTTACCAATAAGTGCTGATACATATTTTGATCCAGCGCATGTTTCAGGATGCAAGGGCAGCGGCAGGCGTGCTATAGAAGGAAGTGGCTAACGGTGCTCTAACTGTCTGTGGTCCTGGCGGGCTCTCTTCCTCATGCTGCACCGGTTATCGATGGATCAGTATCTGACAGACAGGCGAGGGTCCGCATCCTCCATCACCCCGCTGAGCTGCCGCTGCAGAAAGCACTGGTCTGCACGGGTTAAGGGCCGGGTGTCTGCTACTGACGAGGCTGTCCATAACCTGGACCTCGTGGGGGGGGGGGTTGCCTCTCAAGTATTTCTCCTCTTTCCTCAAAGCTGAGCAAGAGCGGCCGACTGCACCCGGCCAAACGGAGGAAAACACACGGAGAGGGTTTGGAATAACCGGCTTAATTAGACCTACAGGGAGTCCAGATTGAATGATTTGCCTGAGTGATGATACTAATGCACAGGTGCGGCGAGGCCAGCGAAGCATTTCTGCCCCTGCAAAAAACCCACAATTTCATGTGGCCGTTCGCCTTTCAGGTTCATGGGGCTCCTCCTCACGTGGAGGACTGGAGCGAGGAAAGTATTGTGATACTTTTTGTGAAATTAATGGAGCGTCAGCTGCTCAATGGGAAAATAAATGGAGCATTTGAATGTTGACCTGTGTTGGACCTGGGCCCTGAAGTCAACAGCATTATGAACAAAAAAAGAAAAAACACAGAAGTATAGACGTCTTTTCTTTTTTTCCTCAAAACAGTAATGCATGCCAGTTGTTAGGGGACACAGAATTTAAATGCATCTTTGGTAGTAACTTGTTTGCATTCATATACAGTGCACTTTACAGTGTACTTGTCATTGTTATCATCATAATGGCTGCTACTCATTATTATTAGTTCATGCAGGGATGACAGTGGAGAGGTGAGGTGAGGAAGGCGTTGATGGAAGGTAATACTAAGGACAATATTTGCATACAGTCTTTAATGTTGAGTGAAAATGCTGTTGAGTGGCTTTGCAGTTTATGAGACAGGTGATAATTAAGTAACAGTATACTGATATATACTGAATAATGTGTACTTTTTATATATATATATATATAATAATGTTGCCTAAAAAGTTAAACGACTGCAACTCAATAAGTGATACTGTGTAACTGTGACTAATGTGACTGAAAAATTGGACATCAGATCATGCTTAGATCAAAAGGTATTTGACACTGAAATGATGAGAGGTGAGGTGATAGTGCCACAGGCGAGGACACATCCGGCAGCAAGGTGAATTTAGAGACTCGCTTTTAACTAAAAAAAAAAAAAGGGAACGCAAGTTTAAGGCGCTTTTGTCGCGTCGGCGTCTTTGAGCGGGACATTCAAGCTCTCGCCGCTTCGAGGCTTCTGCTGTTCTGAGGCTGACCCTGAAATCCGACTCCGCGGTGAGAAGGGACGCCGGCGGACGATTTTTTTCCCCGTCAAGCTCAATTAACAGTCACATCGTCGGCGCAATGAAACTTTTCGCTGCAAGAGCGTCAACCCCGGAGTGGGCAAATTAGCTCGGCATGGTGCCGGGAAAAATTGAACGAGCGTGGCAGTAATCAAACGCGCGAGGCGAACTGCACGTAGCGTCGCCCACATATTCGCAGTCGTTTTCTTTTCGTTAACCAGGTAAGGTCCCACTGAGATTCCATTTTGATTGAGACCTGGTCAAAGCCACGGTAAGACTGACGTACAGTTACAGACGATGCAGAAAATAATCACATCAAATGTAGCTCAGTGTCAATGGCACATTACTATGATAATGACTGTGACTAATTGCACTGGAGTGAAAAGTAATTAAAAACCTATATTGACCTTTTTTATTTTAGTCATAGTCAGCTGTCAAATGGTAAAAGTTATACTTTGAGAAGGTGTGAAAGCAATAAAAGAAGTAAAAGCAGCAGCTCGGCACTGGGGAAAAACACCAAAATGTTTCGTTGGGCATCTCTTCAAATCTTTGATGCGGGACACCTCCACACATCCTCTGTCCTAACCATGATGATTTTCTGAGAGACGGAAAACAGTTTCTTTGATGGAGCGTGGAGGCTGCAAAAAAAAGGGGGTTAGTTTTGCTCTGATTGCAGCTCTCCCTTTGAATTGAGCAATCGTGACTCGCGTTTTCCGCTACTGCGATGGAAGAGCTGGACACCGACCGCTGCCATTTGAATGCAGGTTATTTTCCAGCTCATTAAGCGTATTGATAACAGTAAACAAATGATAGATTCTTAAGGATTCACAAAATCACACCCCGCTAAGCGCCTTCATTAAAAGTTTTCTGGTACGGCTTGTGTGCATCAAGTAAACAGATACTGTATAATAATGAGGAAAATAAAGGGAAATGAAGAGCACTACAAATGTTTCCTTTATTCAGTGGTATGCGGTAAGTATCATATTGATGACCCTTAATGACCTTTCTTGGCTTCCGAGTCAATGATGCAATACCTCCCTCATTCAAGGCCGCAAAAAAGCCTAAAATGCAGCGGTCCTACCACATTCTTCACTCTACCCCTTTCACTAAGCGTAAGGTATCCTAACTCCGACTTCTAGTGGCCCGACTACATGTGTGCTGGACCCACCATTCCTACCAACCTCCTCCAAGCCATGTCTCTCGCAGCAACCACACATGATAGATGCCTCAGCTAAAAAAAAAAAAATCCTTCACTCCACCCCGCTCAAGTCGAGAACTATCCGCCGGTCTCCTCTGCTTATCTAAGATTATCGAAAGGGTGGTTTTCAAACAGGTCTGAGAATTCCTCACACGGAATAACCTCCTTGATCCAAATCTGTCGGGCTTTAAGAGCAGCTCACTCTCACAGAAACTGGCTCTGTTGTGTGTGACAGAAAGCCCAGAAGGGCAGCGCGAGCTGCAGCTGAGTCCTCTGTTCTTATCTTGCAGGACCTATCAGGTGCCTTCGACACAGCGAAACCTCAGCGTCCCGCTGTCCATACTCTCTGGTGTGCGCATCGCGGACAAAGCTTATTCTTGGTTGGAGCCGTAACTGAGTATTTTTTTTCTCAATGTGTCATGGCGAGGACAAACATCCATTTCCCGACGCCTCCCCACAGGGGTGCCCCAAGACTCAGTGCTGGGGCCCCTTCTCTTTGCAATATATACTGTACTTTCTCCACGGATCCATTTATTTGCTTACATGGCTTCTCATATCATTGCTATGCAGACAATGACCACACACACCCAGCACTCAGTGTCGATCTCACCATGTCTCTAAGACTTATCCACGTGGTAAAGGATTAGCGACGGCTACATTTCTATTAGAGTAAACTGTTGGTCATTCGAGCCGATCGATCTCTCTATCACAACATCAACACCAAAACCGCCTCTTCAACTCCCACTGCAACCAAGGTTTGCGAGAGACCTGGGTGTCATGATTGATGACGCCTCTCCTCTGATCACGTTGCATCCATCTCCCGGTTGTGTAGCTTTGCACAATGCAATGCAAGAAAAAACAGGCTTTACCTGACTCAGTATGCCGCCTAACTCTTGGTACAAACCACGGTTATCTCTCCCCTTGTCGATTACTATGACCTTTTGGGGGGGGGGGGGTCTCCCATCACACACAGTGAAATCCTTACAGATGGTCCGGAAACTAGGTAGTGCGTTTGGTTTTCGATCAGTCTAAAAGGGCACGTCACCACATTGCTCATTGACCTCCTCTGGCTGCGCACGGCTGCCTGGATCAAATTCGAGTCACTAATGCATGTGCAGAGAGCAACTTCTCGGTCTGCACCTGTCTACTTGAACTCAATTATACAGGCTCGTGATTCTCCTCGGCCGTCGCGCTCCTCCAAGGAACATCCTCTGGCGTTATTGCCACCGCTGCACACAAGGCAATCTTATTCAAGACTGTTCTCCTTTGCGACCCCCCGATGGTGGCCCAAATGCGATCAGGAAGGGCGCGTCTCTCTCTCCGCTCGGTAATGTCTTGAAGGCTCATCTCTTGCAAAGAGCACCTCCTCTCCTCACAACTCTGACAACCCTCGCGCTTGCTGTGCATTTCGTTACCTGATCCCCCTGCGCTTTGTCTTACTGAACGGACGAACGCTTCGTCGCTACTTGAACGCTACTCCGACATCTTCCTCGCTTGAGTGTCGTCCCTCCTTTTGGAAGTCACTGTGGAGAAAAGTGTCTGCCACACAAATAAATAAATGTAATACAAATACCACATAATGACATAATAATTTCTTGCCTGACAACCCCCCCCAACATAGGATGTTAATGCATTACATCTGACCCTTGGGCAGCCTCGTATTGTGTATTGTGTATTGTATGTGAGGATTAAAGAGGCCTGTTCCCACATCAGTCAGCAATATGGATTTTTCCAATGGGAAACTTTCCCGACTTTAATGTCTGATATTTGCTTTCCGAATTGTACCACTTCCTGTCTCCTCTGAGAGAAAGGTGTTGGGTCAGATCCTAATTTAGACCAATATATTTAGGGCCCTGGCTGCCAGGGGGGAAGGACTGTCACACCAAGATTGATTTTACAGCGTCAGCCCTTAAGTGTGTATGTGTGTATGTCTGTAGAAACAAAGGATGTTGTAGGGCCTCTCAGCCTCCACCGGGATTTTGAAAGGGCTCTTGCCATCTGCTTGAAAACAGTCAATACGTCCCAAAGCATCATGTAGGGCCTCCCCATATTCTTCTCTGATTGACTCGAAAGGTCACAGGCAGCGTCAGGAATAAGCAGCCAATCAACATGCACGCCTTTACAGAATGCCAATATCTCATCAGCTCCTTGAAACGGTCATCATCGCTGACATTAGCCCTCACCTGCTCGAATAAGCAGAGCAAAACGAAAGCTTTTTCAAAAGACCGCCTTGAGAGTCGCACCTTGTGCATTCATAAGCCATAAGCTACAGCTAAATATAACCACATAGAAAAAAAAGACTTGTCGCTTGCAAAAGTTACAGCCAACTCACTATTTTTGTCTCGAAGGACGTGCACAGTGCGGCATAGTGAAGATAGAAGTCAAAACATAAGAGTTTGAGAACGTGTTCTGACGCATTATACTCAACAACTAAGAAATTATGAGAGGTACCAGATATGCGCTTTAAGCAGCAGCAGCAGCAACTTCAGACCCGAGATCTTTATTTTCGAAGAATCATCCCACATTGTTGACGTGAAATGCAACTTCTGTCGAAGTGAGTATTTCTCGCTCTCTGGCAGCGTGAAATCAACACTTGGGTCGCCTCCCCAGTACTGACGGCTGATATCGACAGAAATCGATTGATCACGCAAACATTCAGTTGTTTAGAGATTTTCGTGAGAGGCGTCCCCTGATCAAAGAGCAGCTCATTACGCCGACGTCTCTTATCTCAGTCTCATAGAGGCATTCGGAGTCTTTTTATGATGCCATATGGCAGATAACTAAAGTGCTGCCCTGCCTGAGAATGTATCATTATTTGTAATTCACCCGGATATTCAGATTTCTTTGTTGCCTGCACCACCAAAACAAAAACAAAAAATAAACTAAAGTTGCAATCCAACCCCCCCCAAAAAAAAGTGCACCTCACCAACCACCAACTTCATTCAGGCTCTTGTAATTTCTGTCTCTGTGGCATTCTACAAATGTAGTATTAGTGAAGTAGAAGTATGAGTGATTTGCTTTTCTAACGATGAAGAATATGTACATTTAAATAAAGATATAATCATGGTGTCGGCAGGAAAACAATTTCACTATGCAATTTGGCGCCTTTGAAAGCTGCAAAAAAAGAAGAAAAGAATGAAAAGAGAAACTATAAAAAAAAACAAAAAAACAAAAATGCACAACCCTGCTTGTAGAAATATAAATACATGAAACTTTGGACATAAAATCAATGGCATAGCACTTGTGCAAAAATCCTAAAACAGTCGCAGAAATGTGTTTTATTGACCGCGCGGCGCATGAATGCAGCAGGATCACAGTCAGAAGAGTTTGGGTTCTGCTACACCATGCCGTACATGACACACGAGGCGTCTGCCAATAGTTTGGAACGTCGCGAGACGGTAAATGCCCGAGAGCGACGCGGCAAAATCAATTCCGCGCGACAAGGTGCACGGACGATGCCAGAAGTCTGGCGCTCATCTCGTTTATCCGAGCATGAAGGGTGCAAGTATTAATAAACCACCAGACACAGAGGCAGGCCGAGGGACGGCGAAGGAATGATTTATAAGAGGGAAGAGTTGTTAATGGTTTGGGGGTAAACAATAGTGTCCCTCTGGCCTGGTCTGCATTTCATACCGCTGTGATGAAGCTGTCATAAGCATGCACCACTCTGGTAATACAATCCTCTGGGGGACGCTTAGTTTTAATTTGGATGTCAGAAGAAAATGATTGACTTTTATTGTCTGAGTGCGTGTGAGCTGCCTGGCATATATTTATATATATATTCCGTCTCTGTCTGTGTTTTCAGGTGCGCAGGCATATTTGACAGCCAGCCAATGACAACTATCGGACTGACCACAATTCATTTTGGGTTCGACGCAAACTCAAGCATGTACAGTGCTTCCCATCTTTTTCTGCCCTCTTCGTCCGCCTCCTGTTTCTTACAACACAATGACTTGATGTGCACATGAAAGACGCTCTGGAGCGTCACCATTGGTCCTTGGGTTCTTGGTCATACTCCGTACATGAAATTCTGATAATAATAATTTGAAATTGTTTTTGAAAATCATCAAAAGCGCATTTTACAGCTGGGGTCCCAAACAGAGGTAACACATGTTCTGTCATAGACTTTTCTATAGCGTATGTCTCAAGCTAGTAAACCAATATTAAGTTTATTTTCTGATCTATGTATTTTTTTCCCCTATTGGGCGTCAACTATTTCATGTTTCACTTTATTTATTCTTAAAACTGCTATGAAAAAGAACAGAAATACAGCATTTTGCTTTTCCTTCCAAAAACAACTAACAAGCAGCAACACATGCAGTCACTGCCCCAGCACCTTTTTGTCCATTATTTGATCTATGTCCTTCCAAAAATACACACACAAAGTTTTAAAAGGTCTTGTGTTGTTCCTCGCTGCCGCGTTTGGTTTGGAGAAGCTGATAAGCCCAAGGGCGAAAGAATTTTCTCAAATACCTGATAAGTGCGAAAACTTTCAGTCAACTTTGGGCATAAAACCAATCTTGGAATGGAAGTTTTTCACTCAGCAGTAATGACACAGTGAATATTTACTATATCTCTTCATCTGTTCACATAACATTCAGATGTGACAGATGGAAAAAAAAAAGGTTTATGGTTGGAAGGGGCCATGCTCACAGATGGCTGTTCGCCCGGTGTGTAAGTACAGGAGGGGTTAACGTTAAATAGATGGATTCAAGAAAACGATGTACACGCTCAAGCAGAGCGGCTCCACAGGAATCTGGCTTTCACAAAATGATAGATGCATGAAGTGCGTCATCATCAGAGGAGCTTTCATATCCTCTCGAGCAACCATTTGCCATAAAAAAAGCATTTCATTAAAAGCCCCCCACCCCCGTCTTTCCAATAAAAATCAATGCCCTTTGATACAAGCGTACAGTGTAAACTAAAGTCACAGTGTTTCACCACCAGAGCAAACACAAATTTATCTGAAAGGGATTCGTGTAATGGTGTGTGGACTGCATCTTGGAAGACAAACAGGAGGAAAAAAAGGAGATGGGGCTCCTTCATAGAGCCTTTAATGTTGTTATTAAAGCTTCCCTGGAAGGCGGAAATATCGACCCGAGCGTGGACTCCTTCACAGACCAGTGCGCTCTGCCGTCCCGCCCCGCCAGTGCCATCAAATCAATCAACCCTTCTAATTAACTGCATCCAAATGAGGCGGGCGTCTTTCGTGCCTCCGAAAAGAGGATCTTTTTCCACATCACCTCATGCCCGCGCACGAGATCTTCACGGTGCCCCGAGCCTGCTGCTATTCCTGCCTGCGCCCTGCCTCTAAACTCCCCCTCGCCGTCCTCTCGAGGTGCCCAGTCCTTCCCTTTGAACATTTTTCTCAAAGAGATCCAAACAACAGGTTTGACCCTGTGTTTATTTGTCTTGGGTCAAAATTTGCTGATTTTTTTCCTTACGCCGAGGCACAGGCATCCATTTCACGTCACTGTTTTGGTATTTAGCCAAACCGCGACCAACGTGTGCACTGTTCGAGACGGCAGGACGGCTGCAGAATACAGAAGTTTCTCTTTGAGGGCTGATAAAACAGGAAGCTCAGGAAGGAACAGCTGCTCAACGGCACGAATCAGACAGCCAGCTCTCTCTCCTCTCTCTCTCTCTCCCCATCGCCGCTTCTGACGGAGCCGAGCTGAGCTCCTCTTAGCGACGCCCCCGGGGCACTTGGAGGGGCTCCAGATGTGCTCCTCCGGAGCTGTGGGCCGCCGCAGCGCAGCGCATCCCCCCCTCCCCCTGCATCCGGCCCCTTGTTCACTCAATTTACAATCAGTCCACATTTCAAACTGGATCTGAAGAATCGGCTTCTCTTCCATTCCCCCACCCCTCCCCTCCGCCGCTCTCTGGACTGTAGCATTAATTGAAAATGCAAACTGTAATCAGATAAGCGGAATGAAGACGAGTGGCTTGAAGATGGCAGATATGAGTGACAATTCGCACTGCTCTGCATGGGAAATGGAGAGGCTGGTTGAGATAATGAGGATGTGGGCTTGATCAGTGTGGGAGCTGCTAATGGTCTGTTTTGGCAGGCGGTTGGGCTATACCCCCCTCCCATGCCCTCTTACACTGGTGGCATTCATCTCGAAATTATTTTACCCCGAGATGCAACTTAAGAAAGAACAATAGCTGCAACACTTCGTTTCTGATACCTGCATCTGAACCAGGTCGCCAGCACTTTTCTGTCGATCAACTTGTGGAACCTAACCCCGTGAACTTCACTACTCATTTAAAATTGAAATCCCTTGCACTGCTTCTCATTGTACAAAAAGAACTCTGATGTGCGACCAAGCACTACATCGCTCCATTTCTGGAACGACAAAAAAATTCCACCTCATTAGATTATATGAATAACAACTGGACTGAAATCACAGCCAAATATTCCAACTGTGAGGTTGTTTGTTTGTTTGTTCGTTTTTTTCATACTGGGAAATACATGCCACTCAAGAGTGATGATCCCAGTTCTGAGTCCTTGTGATGGCTTGTGACAATAATTTGCTCCCCTGCTTTCTCCTTCTTGTTACCATTCAGACTGTGACTGTGCCAAATTATCCTCACCTGCCAAAATTTCAAAGGGGGATTAATGGGGAAAAATGCAGGGTGCCAGCCAAATAGACTCACTGGGCTGGTACCCAAAATGTTTGAGTTCCATTACCCAAGGCAATATTTTGAAAGGGAACACCAGCAAATGTTACGGACGCGTGAGAATATGGTTGATTTAAATTTTTTTTAAAAAAGAGAGAAAAAGTTTAACAGTTATTGTAGTTTCACCTGGAGTCACAAGCTGTGTCTTGAAGGGACTCTGCGATACTCCACCTGGACGGCTCCACGATTTAAGAGTTTATTTAATCAATGCTGGAGTCAGGGCAGATGTCGATGAATAAAAATTCCTGCGGGGAGGACTTGAGCTTCGAGTGTAATATCTCTGCGTACGGGCTAACTAATTAAAAACATTTCTATCCAGGAGTTGGGGATAAAGACTAATCTTCTATGTGTTTTTGGCTCCTTCTCATGTGTGTCCATTAAAAACCTCTCGCGGGGTGCACTTTGATATAACCTTTAGATATTTCATGCACCTATTATCCTTTATTGACACAGGGCTGATGTTATGTTGGTTATCATCCCCACGCTCCCTTTAAAACAAATTAACTTGCAAAATGATGGCCTATTTTCATTGTAGATGGACCTTTACTCGTTATATTTAATTTTTTTTTTAACCTCCACAGGGCGAGCGCAGCAGGTCAGGCAAATCGCAAATCCTACAGGACAGATTTTTTTTCAAAAACGTTTCTCTCTCTTCTTCCCAGGTTATGTCGCTTCTGGGTCCTCAAATTGCAAATTTACTTTTTATTTCAAGCGCGGCAGAAATGACAAATATGACAGTTGTTGAGCGTTCAGCACGTTTCCGATTGGCAGCGAGACAGATGTTTCCCCCTCTTTCTTTTAAGCCGAGACACCATTTAACAGCGAACACATGCATTATTCATTTTTAAAGCCACGTTCTTTGAGTGGATCATTTGGCCTGTGATCACGCCTTGCGGGGGGAAGACTGTTTATTTTTTTTTATTGAAATAATCTCTCGGTGGGAGAAAAGTTGCCCATGTGAGAAATCTGATTTTCTGGCAATGCACCAGAGTGCAGAGGAGGAGCGGCAGCAGAATAGGGGTGCAGCGAGGAAGCTGTGCGAGCACGATTTTCTTTTGTTATAGAACATCAGGCAAGACAAACAGCCCTTACTGCCAAGGCTGACAGCTAATTGCTACCTCACGACCACTTTACAATCATTATCCTGACTACCTGATCTTTTTTGCCAGCACTTGTGTGGCGCGACCCTTAACTCGGGGGCTGCAGACCCGCGTTAAACGTTGCGCCTAATAAGCTAATTTTACTTGATCCCTGTCCATTTCCCTGCAACACTTCGTTTCTGATGCGTGTGCTTGTGTGCTTGTGTGCTTGTGTGCGCCCATGTATGCCTTGAGTGTGGGTGTAAACAATGTGCGCTACATAGTTGCCATACCTAATGTGCTTGTTAGCCATCTCGGACTCCCCCGAGGCGTGTGTCCCCATCCCAGGACTTATTCGTGGTGCGGTTTTAACAAGCACTGTCGATGCGAGGCCGCCGAGAGCTTGCAAGATTGCAGTAAATGGCAATTTCATGTGCCACACAGAGCGCAAATGAGCTGGGCAAATATTACCGGGGCGCTCAATCTATGTCAGGGGCTGCGGGAAGGCTCAGGCGCCATGGCCACGGGCTGCAGGTAGCAGATATAATTGTATTAAGAGCAGCTGGTTCAACAATCCGAGGAAAATGAAATCAACCTTTACCGATGCCCTGGAAAACACGCCCCTCCAAAGAGTAGCGCTGCAGTTAGCAGGCCAGTTAGCATAGCTTAGCATAAGGACTGAAAACGATGACAAGGAATAAAATAAACACAATCTAACATGTGATTTAGTGAGCTGAAGAGGTTGTTATAGGTGGATTTAATTACTTTCTCCTGTTCCCAGTCTTCATGCTACTGGCGGTAGCTTTGTACTTATCGTACAAATGTAGATGGACTGCATTAATGTAACACATTTGTATTTTCTATTCGCACACTCAACGACTCATTTCTAAATGAGTCTGGAACTACAAGTCACGCTCATCCAGCGCCTCCCTCTCACGTGTACTCTCATGATGCATCACAGCCAATTTGAGGTTCAGTGTCTCGCTGTGGATCGAACCGCCGACCTTGCCATTAGTGGGCGTCCACCTTCTCCAACCAAGAAACTGAGCAAGCGTATTTCCCCAAAATGTCACGCTGTTTGTTTTTTCCGCCTTTCAAGGTTTAATTGAGATTGCGCTGCATTTGAAATATCAGCATAAAACAATAGCAACAGCACCAGACAATTTGCTTCTGCATCTGCACACGCCCTGTGATGAGATGTCAGCAATACTTACTTCTAAAAAAAAAATACAAATACGGGGTCAAACACTTGGTGAAAATCTTGATTATATTTGAAAGTAGATTAATGAGTTAACCCTTGTTTCCTTAGATTAATAAAAAAGGCAAGGGGGAAAATGGACAATGAGAAATTGAAAGGCTGAATGGCCTAAGTCTTCCTCCTCTTGCCATTCCACGTACGTCCATTAGCAGGTTGAAGGCTCTCAAAGTGTCGCAGCGGCTCCTTGTGCTATTCCTGCGTGGCCAGAAATAACTTCAACCTCGTATGCTGCTGAATTATGAAGTGGGACATGGTTTTGGACTGGAAGCGCTCCCTAACAAAACCACGTAGCTCTGGTATGACAATGAAATGAGGAGTGGAAAAGTGCAAGGGCGCAAAATATATCAAGAATCAAGGAGAATAAGTGAGGAGGGCATGTGAAAGCAGAGACCTATGATGGGTTGGGGGTGGGGGGAGAAGAAACCCACTTCATGAATTAACAAACCCGTGGTAATGGAGCTATTTGTGATGGAAGCAGCCATGCATTCACTCTCTACTTATTAGGAGGGAATGGGGAGACGCGCTCCTTTTGATTAATACTCCCACCTTCGTGGGGGTGGAGGAGACGAGCAGGGCGCAGAGAAGACGAAAGAAGAGGCAGAGGATGGGGGAGATAAGATTACCATGAGGCGGGAACAAAACATTCGAGATCTGTACCTGGAGACGGACCGACTCGCTGCGGCAGGACAATCGGAGATTTCGCGGCTGGCCGGATTAGCAGCATGAGAGGCACGGCAAAGCTAAACAATGGGCCGTGACTCATAACGCTCTAGGACTAAATATAACGCAGTGAGAAGCCAGGGCGCACTGGGTTTCTGGAGAGGCGCCGATCTACAGTACATACAGTATCCTTTCAGAAAGCCTTGGCAACGTGTGCAGGGATGAGCGAAGTAGGGTACCACAACATGCTGCAATGCGCGTGGATTAAATAACGCAAGAACAGGTGGAAATGATGTCCTGGTTTCTGAAGAGTAGCATCGCTCATGCTGAATAAACATCACTTTAAAAACCAATGTAAAAGCTTTGAGTACAGTTCAGCAGGCCTGTGAACAGGAAGGGTAGTGATGGCTCGGTTACTGTAATACACGACACCATGGACAGTTCCCGACAAAGTTTTTATATTTGAAATAGCTGCAACTGCACTTATTTTTCTTCAGTTTCTGGTCGATTACGAACTCCAACATGAAGGTAATGTGGAAAAGATGTCCGTCTGCGTTACAGTCAAGCGAAAGACACAGGTCTATACCTAATTTTCCGGTACTATTTTCTCAGTACCATTTTCTCCCATTAGGTCGAAAAACCCGCAGCCACTTGCAATGTAACAGGGAAAAAAGAACCCACGCGTGGGGCCGGCCTGTCATTAACAGGTCCTTAGCATTGACCATGATGATGATGAGGCAACTCTTAAAGAAAAATGACAGACGGCCATTAACGTCCGTATGCAGTGTATGTCAATGTGAAGCAGCGTATTTTAAGATTTGCTGTTTTCGTGTCGCTCTAGTCTGTGCTGCCATTTTCAACTTTCCGCAGTTAGTAATTTCTCACATCATTTTTTTTTTCAAAAATTCTTTGACCTTGTTTCTCAGAATGACGATGATGAAAAAAATAAATAATGCGAAAATAAAAAGAAGACAAATATCAGTGCAGCAGCGGTGCAAAGGGCGACGCCTCCTGCTCACGTGAATTATTATTCATTTGAAGAAACTGGATCGACAGCGGTGTCGTGCTGTTGCCCTGTGCATGTAAATCAGAGGAGGGCGTCTGACGTTTACAATATGTGGAGCTTGAGTTGTTGGTACCTGTCGGACGCATTTTGGCGAAGAGAAGCGACAGCGTCTACCTGCACGTTCATCACCGTGCCCTTGAACGTGGCAACAGCGCACATCGATTATTCCGAGTCGAGGGTGGTGGGCCAGCTACTGACATATTTCCTGGCCTTTGATTTAAATACACTCGGCATCGGCGGTTTCAGTAGAAGCCGTTTGGTGACGGTGCGGCAGCCCGTTGTTGTTGTTGTTGTCGTCGATGAAAACAATCAAGAGCTACGTTGTGAAGAAAAAACATGGCACATTTCACCCGCTCTGCTAAAACTGCGCGTGGGAGGGTTTTCTTTCACGTGAAGGTGTGAATTTCCATCAGCGATGCACACCAGCACTCGGATATCAATCAAACATTCCTGTGCGCTCTAAGTGATGGAGTGGAGGGCGCAGGGGCTTTTTCATCTGATTATTGAATATCTTCCACAACTATTAATTTCGTGCCGCCACCGCTGCCGCTGTCAGTCAATATAATCAATGCAGTTGTGTTTGCGCTGGCCCGCTTCAGCAGGACAGCTGCGCAGCCCTCGTGGGGCGCTGCTCGACGGCCAAGTCGTCATCCCCTTCATCCTGAAGGCTTCCGAGGGGGATAGAGACTGGCTGTTCCGCAGCGACTGCACATCACTCTTTTATTTTCCCACCTCCACCCTTAAATACAACACGCTTATTAATTTGTCCCACGCGTCTAGGTCAATTTGCGATGCCCTTCAAAATCGAGAGCGCGCGGTCCTCTGCGCGCGCCGTAATGAACGTTTGGGCCAGCTCCCTGAAAACAAGTGCCCTGAAGGCAAACAGTGGAATTGAGACGGTGCTTCGTTCCAACTCGCAGAGCCTGCCAAAAACCTCAGCTCGCATCTTATCGAGCAACAGTTTGGTATCCTCACCTGCCCCCACCACCTGTCTGCTATAGATCACCTGTCCAAGCGCTCGCCTTTCATGTCCTCACAGGCTCTGCCGCGAAAGAGAAAGATTGGAGGCGAGGTTGTTGTTTGTGGTTCGCTCTCATTTTATTCAATTCCAAAACCGTGGCCAGACCTAAAAAAAAAAAACACTTTCAACAAGCAATACCTGCACCTCGGGTTACCATGGAGACTCTTCACTTAAAAATAGACCTGGAGGAATGAAAGCTACGGGTAGAATATGCCTCCTTGATGTGGTTCAGGAAGATGTATGGTGCCAGGCCATACCTGAAAACAGGTTAGCATCTGGCTCTGTTTCGCAGTGTCCTCGAAGCCTTACTGCGCCCCGAGATGCCACGATTGCATTCCCGGCACTGGAAAAGCAATCCGGCCCGTACCCGGCTGATGCAACATTGTGTTACAAGACAGAATTTATTTTCACGAGGACGTCGCTGATGGACTCGTTACGGCCGAGCGGCGAATAAGCGCCTGCTCCGCTTGACGTGCTTCGGCGTATTTACAGTAGATGACAATAACAAAGCGGGCGGAACAAGGTGTGTTTTTCATCCTGCCGCCGAATGAAGTCTCTGCAGAGCCACACTGTGACAGCTGTGACAGACACTGCCTCATCGCCAGGATTTACATACGCTGGAGCTGTGAAGACACCCGACGAGCTGCCAGCGGGGCGTAATTCTCCTTTGTTCGAGCGGCACTATGGGGCTGATTTTCAATGAGAGCTGCGTTCTGCTGTCGTGCAACTTTTGGCCTTTAATTTACTATCAAAATAAGACAAGGGGGAAAAAAAGTAGCGTCGGCTGACATATCGCACCACACTTGTCACTCTCACCCCCCCGTGAGTTTATCTTGAGGAAAACCGCACATTTTTGCGAGCTGTTTCAAAACATGTTTTGCAGTTGTCAGAAATCCATTCAGTTTACAGCCTTGAGTTTGTTTCAGCAGGATGATTCACCGCCGGCTGCTCAAAGGCTCTCCTGCTCGCATTTACACTTCAGCTCTTTACTCAGCATTCAGCCCACACATACAACAATGAAGAATTAGCAAATTTTTAAAAAAAGCATAATAAAAATATTCTTTTCAAAAATAAGAAAATAAAATAAAAACGATAATAATAAATTGATTGAATTGAAAAATGCATCAGTAATTTCCCTGGTTTTGAGAGCGTTTTTTTTTCCTGCTTTCAGTGAGACACGTTTTCATCACGCTTTGAGAGCCGCGGATGAGGATCTCGCCGCAAAATATTTGGCGTCAAGTTGTTTTCCTCCCTCACATGTGCTGTATAATGCAGTGTATTCTAAAAGCGGCAGGATATCTTCCTCTTTTGCAGCATGTGATGTGTGTGTTTGTGTGTGTGTGCGCGCGTCCATTTCACTTAGCATTTGAGACGATTCATAGATTGCCCAAATCTTCCTGTTGTTGATCCAATTATACGTGATTGACAGGAATACAGACTCGGGGCTCAAGCGGGTAGGGGCCTCGGGCTGTTTGCTGATCTGCATTAGGTTCACTATTTCATACTAAACAAAGGGAGAGCAGTAATTTGCCCATAATGAGGGGGGGAGGGGGGACAACACATAGCAGCAGGTACTTAAAAGGAGTTATTGAGACAAATATGAAGACACAAGCTGCTGCGGGTAGAAATAAAGCCAAGACGCCTTCTTAACTGCCACAGCAGAGAATAAAAGAAAATCCAGCAGCAGCAGCAGACACAACATCTGTAGGTAAAAATAAAATAAGCATCTACATTTAATGTCTTGCAGTAAACAGCCAGACTATATGTTAGGGCGTTTACCGACGCCTTTTGATACCAGGATTTGGCGAGCTTTGAAAAACCTGCGTGTAACACCTGAGACAATCCGTCTTCATCTGGGGGGGGGGCACATGCTTATTTCTGTGTCCTTCTTTTCTCTCAATAACAACCAGATTAGACAAACTTTGCTGCAGCGCGCCCCTGCTGTCTGGAGAGGGCTGAGGGAGGTAAACTGAGGAATCCAGGTAATCCACCGCGCGTGAACGAGGAGTGAACAGGGGTGTCGACGCCGCAGCCATATCTATAATTGGACAGTTTATTCATTAGCGCGAGCGCTTCGCCGTCGCCCTCCTTTGCCGGCCAGAGCCAGGTGACAGAGGAGAGGACAGGGTGGAAGACGACGCGGGGCGACAGGGGGTTGGCCCCTGGCTTGCGGCCTCGCTGCACCAGGGAGCTCGCGGAGATGAGTTTGGTAAACACATTAGCTGAATGCGACAGATGTGCCAGATTTAGGTCTGCAAGCAGGCAGCAGTTTGACAGATAATTACAATACGTATCTAGATTGCGGCACGTATTCAAAACTCAGACACACACACCTAAAACTACTTTTAAATACAGCTTTTTTGTGACATGCAGTGCATTTTATGAATCTACCGTATATGTCTCGGGAAGCCATCAGTCATGAACACTGCTCTCTCCTCCTGCATACATATGAAGCCTAGCTGGATACTGCAGGTCCAGATGCAATTACTGTATTTTAACTTTCTGAAAGGCTTTCCTGGAAAAAAAAAAAAGTTTATGTGAAAGTACAACACAAAGGTAAATTTCATACGATCCAAAACCTCTGTCAATGCACTTACTCTCTTGAACCGCATGCTGAAGAGACTAAAAAGATGCTTAAAAATGCTTTCACCGCCCTGCCATTCAAAGCACATTACGAGCAGGTCGAAAGCGCAGCCCTCTGCCAAGGCTGAGCACAGCATACGCTTCCAGACACTAATAAATATTACTTTTTTAATTAACACGCAGACAGCAGGAGGGACGGGGACAGGGTTCTTCCTCAGCCCATGCAACCCACCACCAAGTTTCAGTTCAATAGCTTTTGCGCAATCCCGCTAATGGGATGGACGGATAAACCAACATATAAGGGTTACTTGTTTCATGGATGGCGCCACCATCTAAGATATTGGTATATATACATATGATATTATATATTATATATATTTCTGACCATGGATGATGCAGGAATGACAAGGAAGGGATTATGACAAATGATAGTGGTTGGTAACTTAGAAGACTATGCATTACTGATGAAAAAACACTCACAGCAGAAGATCAAATGAATTTACCATTAAAAAAAATTCTTGGTAGGTCATACATTGATTGTGATATGTAACGACAGTGATAAATGGCTTTCACAGTGAATGCCATTCTTGGTCTCTGCTGCACCGTGTAACAAGAATAAATGTACTGTGTTTTCGTAGGATATTTAGGCCTGCGTAGGCCCAACGCAATCCGGGGGGCAGAGGGATACACACCCTGGTTTTCTCTCTTTTCTGATAATAGCAAAGTAAGTCAGGTCAAATTTATTTGTATTGCCCATGAATCACAGTCAGTGTCTCAAAGGGCTTTACAGGCTCAGAGCAGCGCAAGTTTCTGACCCAGGCGGCCCTGGGCTCTCTGTGAAGACAAGGAAAAATCTGCTGCTACAACGTCAACATTAAAAACAACAACAGCACCACCGAAAACCAACTAAAGCTCACCCGTGCTAAAGATAGCCACATCTGATGTTGACTCAGCAGGAGTCGTCCTGTGGCGCTACTCAGGAATGAAACCTCAGGTTCACCTGGGACTCATCTCATAACAGAAGTGCTGAAAAGGATGAAAACCTGAGGGACAACTTTTTTTTATTACTGGTGTGTGTGTGGGGGGTAGGGGGTCGGGCTGCTGCCACCACCAGAAACTGAAGCCCGGCCGTTCCCCGGCCTGTCTCGGACCTCGAGTCGGCAGCGGCTAGCTCAAGCAGTGGCTAGCTTAAGTGCTCAGCCAAAACGGCGTGTGCCGAAGCACGTTCTCGGTGGGTTTAGTCAACGAAACCTTTAATCTTCTGTTACGAAAAGAGGAGTCATTGATTCCTTCACGCAACTACCCAACACCCTGCGGTGGTGTTACGCTAACAGATATCCGCAGCACAGATGACAAAAGGGCCTGGCTTGCAGTCAGCTGCGATAGGGCCCCCCCCCAAGACGCCACTTTGGCTCAATATTTACTCAGTGCCTGCATTAACAATGTTCACTGGCTTGAACTGCTGCAACAGAAACTCTCACTGTGGGAGCGAAACCACCCAGTAGGGGTCCAGTCAGTGTGACATGCTAGCAGTGACCGGGATGTGATCCCTGGCTGGCCTCCCACCAAGTCCATTGTTTTAGACCGGGGCTGCCGGGGACTGCGCCACCCGGATGCATTGCTGCCTCTCTTTCAAGCAGTGCCACGAGGCTCTTATCTATCGGGGCCTTCCAAACACTACTCTGCGGATGAGGTGAGGCAGCCATCCAGGCTCATCCCACTCCCAGTGTTTGTTGTCAGCAAGCAGTGAGGGTGAGAGGGCCTCGGCGACAAGGAGAAACATTTGTTTTTGGGATAATCATGTTTATTTCTGCCCGGCAACTTAAATTCCCATGACCGATTACACGCCTAAGTCTGTTTGCCTACATATTTACAGATTGGCGCTTGAAGGTCGAAGGGGTCGCGCTCCCTCCTGGTCGATGTAAAATTCCAAATATCGGCGCAAAGCCTTGTTTACTTGCGGTAGCGAAGGGGTCTGATGAGAGCTCGAGTCAGTCACAGGGGCATTTTGTCAAGGTGTCCAATTATAAGCATATCATGTGAGAATCTCATAGAAGACCTTCAAACCATATCACATAAACTCCACATGTGAAATGACTCGGAAGAGTGAGCAATTCCACCGAATGAGATTGACTGGAGGCAAGGTTTAGGAGTCACAGGTTTCTTTTTTCCCCCTTGTGCTGTAACATTATTTGATATTTTTTTTTCCCACCCGAGTCCTCTGCTGGCATCGTTCCACTATCTCCACCGCCAAGATCAGAGGTGATCTTTGATGGGATGGACAATTCATTCCACCCTGACAGGTGGGATACAGTCAGGGATGCCCATCACTCAGGCTCCCATCAAGCTGTCAAAAGACGTTTCTTGATCAATCACTTGGGGGAAGGCGGTGGGGGCGACCCTTTGACAATCGAGAAGGTAAACAGCGAGAGCCTCTTTTGGGATCTATGTCCATTGAGTATTCTTTAATATGCCCTGATGGTTCAAATTATTCAAATTTAGATAAAACTTAAATTTATTCCTTCATATTTCTTGATCATTTTACTGGTGGTTCTTCAGTGCCATTAACGTCAGTGCAAGTTATTATAGTCAACTGTTGCTGTCTGCTTCTACCTAAAGTGGTGCTCACTGCATCAGGATTTTTAAAAAAAAATTAATTCTGTATTTCTTAGAGTGTTGGAATTGAAATGCATGTATGTAAATGGAACACGGGTGGTTCTGCAAACTGCCTCTGTCTGGCATTCATTGTAAAATGACAGAAACAAGATAAATGCAAGGCATTCTCATTACTTTGGGGCTTTGGCTCCTATAAATATGCATAACCTTTAACAGTCACAAACACTGCAGATTATGGAAGTGGAAATCCTGCTTTCATGGTCTGATTGTGGCGCTGGTGAGTTTAATTTGAGCCCATGAAAAGTTTGGCCTGTCTGCGATGCACTATATGATGTACACACATCACATT